>OX443563.1:96456794-97656794 GCA_949372485.1 Cheilosia soror | reverse complement strand
TCTCTTTTCAATTAGGAATCTCCCAAAAATATGTTTACTTTAGACACCAACAAGCTCTACACTTTATAGGTACAAAGTCTATGCTGGACTATACATAGCTCATAGCACCGGAATGAAACGACGATTGGCCAGGAGTAACTGTGCAAGCTAATTGTAGAGCCTAAGTAGACAAAGTCCTTAAGCTACTTCGAATTTATACGACTATCTATCCCATCCTGATGTTTTTTTTCTGCCAAGTTGACAGTCCGTTTTCTCAATCATAATACACATTCCTTGTTTTCTCTCCGTTAACAGACAGAACCATTAACACTGACAGCTCGCCGAGTTTAGGCCAATGTCATTAGCATTATTCATAGCAGTTGACTTAATAATTAAAAGATGCAAATGTTGGATATCCAAAACTGCCTGAAGAATTATGTTAAAGAAGTTACACAAGATGCATCATCATGCCTTAATTATTTTTAGGCATCAAAAGGATTAGTAGTGTTCTTTTCGACTTTATCAGAGCCAGCGATATATGGATCGGATATGCTTAACTTTCGTGGCCAAAAATTTCACTCATATTGAAGTTACTGGGCGAAAGGTTTACAAAGTAGGACGAGATCTTCTACATTATATTTGAAAGACTTATTTCTCTGTAGTAAGGGACAGAGTTGTCGTGGATGCGGATTCTCAGCGTTATTTCATTTATTGGGCATTCATTCATCCGACTACATTCTGCAGATGAGATTGTGCATTGCCAAGTCATCGCCAGCCGTTTTGAAAGCTTTGGCGGTAGAGCAAATGCTTCAAGAGCTGCTGTCACTATTCTTCGTCGGGTGGACAGAAATGGTGACTGTCATCGTCCAGGATGAACAAGTCAAATCGCCTGCTAGCGTATTGGCTGTTCACCACATTTTACGATGATATTGTGAAATTATTCTTAAGATCGAGTTACATACAGCCCACCCTTTTATTGGCTGCAGCGATTATGATTGCGATTTTCTTTGATAGTCTCCCGTCAGAATTCTGTAGCTACCTAGACTGACCTCCATTCATAAAATTGCGTTGAAATGAAAAGCAGTCACTATCACTACCTACACTTTATTAGCCACGCGATAAAAATCAATAACCTGAATAGCCACTTTCCGTCATCGAAATCATTTTACCCATCATTCAAAAGCCTGTTCTTTACTGGTGCTACACTAACACCTATCTGGACGCGTAATTAAACACTTACTTACCAGATGATGTCAAGTCAGTAGATCATTAAAATGTCGGCACGTCCCGCATTTGATAAGTGTAGTAGTCGCTGATATAAGAATGCTTATTCTACAAGAAAACTGGTTCTAAAATTTTTCCCGCAATACTTATACAATTTAGCGCAATCAAGTTATAATTTTATTATATCTACATTTTCTTCAAGGAGTTATAGAACATATAATTTTGTATGAGCACCTATTTTGAGGTTAGGTTTAAACGTTAGGTATAGATACAGTTGGAGAAATCAAAATTAGACTACGATGTGTCTAGATAAGACAAAGTATCATTGCTTGTGGAACTTAAAAGACATTTTTACGCGACAAAAAATGTCATTCGAAAGGAGACCTCCAAAACTATAGGAATTCTGTGCTAAAGTTTTACATAGGTTCGAGATCACGATTCAGTTCAGTCTCCAAAAATACAATAAAAGCTACAATGCCTATACCTATAGTTGAAAAAAACAAAAATCATTCAGAAAATAAGTCTTAATAATTGTCAAATAAAGGGTGTCCCATAATTCACGCGAAATGTAATTTTAATAGAAAATCCAGATTTTTAATTAGAAAGCTTAAATTTTTTATTAATTCATAGAGTACTCTTTTATTGAAATTTTCTATGACCGCTTCTCTTAAACGTGGCTGAATTTCCTTATACACCTCCCAATTTCCTCCTTCTAAGCGTTGGTGGTCGTGGGCTTCTTTGTATACACCATTGACTTCCAAAAACCCCAAAGATAAAAGTCCAATGGCGTTAAATCGCAAGATCTGGATGGTCAATTCTGATGTATGGCATGTGGCAACCTCTTTTTGAAACCACATGTTGGTCACATTCATATCTTGTAATTTAGACACTAAAAACTGGATTATCATATCACGATAACCAACATCATTAATATTGGTACTGCCTTGCCTGACGAGCCAAATTTTCGAAGAAGAATGGTTCGATAGCCTCCAGCCCAAAATCCGCAGTCACGAGTTGTGGATGCGTCAACAATTACTCATGGATTTTCTAAATCCCAAATGCGACAATTTTGACGATTAACGAAGCCATCAAGAAAAAATGAGCTTCATCACTGAAGATGATTTTGTTCGAACACCACCTTCATTATTTTTAAAATATTGTTCAGCAACGAAAATGCGTTGTTCTTTCGTACAGCGCTCCATTTTTACTAACCCCGAACTGTCAGTTGTCCATTGTTATCTTTTTTTCCGTTGGCATCACTGTACTATTAAATGGCGCAAAATTCAAATTTTGCATGAATTGTGAATTGACAGCTTTTTATTATCCAGAGAATCAACGTCATATGTGAACTGCCTCGTAGGTTCCATCCTACCTACATTTGTAACTGATTTCTCCTCACGTAAACAGAGTAGTAAGTTGATTATTTGATTGTGTGACTGACGACGTAGTAAAAGTAACGTTCCAAACCATTCTAGTTTTTTCGTTCAGGGTATATCTAATCGAGACAAATCTTGAAGACTTAAGATGACTAGAGTTTTGAATGTGTCAATTCTGGGAAACTTCTTTGATCAGAAGAATAGATTTTTGATGTCTGAATTTTGACAGATATATCTATAACCGGTTTTAGAGTGTTAACTAAAGAACCACAATTCAAAGAAAATTTGTCTATATTTTCAGATTTAAAAACAATTGTTCTACAAATTTGTTTTTCTAAGTACAGTCCATTTTTTATAAGCTTATTTCATTTGAATTTAAAAAGAAAATGCTCTAATTTGCTGTCGCTGACTGTACGCCAGTTTTTCGAAATGAAACTGAATACTACCACTGGATGCATCCATTCTAAGCAGATGCCAATCTCAATACAAGGTCTTGGCTGTCCACTTGTATAAATATAATTTGCACTTCGAGTCTAGGCCAAGTTCATGCCAAAAGTGGTATACCTTCAGGTTGTGGCTTTGCTGTTTGTAATGCTACTGATTAAATCTGCTGAAGCATAGATAATATTGAGGCTATATTTAAATTGAAAATCTACCTACTGTGGGTGTTTGCTGTGCTGGTGCAATTTAAGCTGACTTCATGTGCTCTTGACTTTGAACCATTGATTGTGTAGCTAGCTGTCTACTGGATATATTCGTATACTTTTACTACCGATGCCATGAACTATAACCTCAGCCAAGAATAATTACCTTACTAAAATAATGATGCGGTTATAAAAATAAGAAAAACGCAAATAAATTTTATTATTTAATTGTTAATCAAACTTAAGAAGAAAACATGTTTGAATCAAAATGGGAATGATAGATATTATATTCTATGTAATTATATTTTATTTGTTTTAAGACGGAAATAATCAAAAGAAATATTAATGCCAAAATAATAGACACGCTAATGAGCATAACCTCATCCAAGTATAACGTTCTAAAATCCAATAGTAATTATGCGTTGTAATAATTTGGAATTTTCAGTTTATTACTGTACAAAATTTGAAACAACGAACTTTACGACCTTGCTCGCAGTTAACAGACTTTTTAAATTAAACATTGTTCTTTGTGAATATGTTTTTGTAAAAAAAAAAAATTGTTTACATAATTTGAGTTGAAATGGATACGGTCGCACTTAGGTGAAGTAGGAGAACCTAAATGCAATCTATACAATACGAATGTATGTGGTGCAAGTGTAACCAGACAAAAAAAGTCGTGAAAGTAATGGTAACAAAAATTACATTATGTGCATATCAGCCATCACTTAGGTACTAAGCCAGTACACCTAAGTGAGTAAGTGTACAAAAATTGTAGCAGTTGGTTTAAGAAATGCACAAAATTTTTATTGCACTGAACGCTGCACATTGCGCACTGATGGCATCATCGGAGCATTGACATATTACATAAATGGACTGCTAGTGAAAAGTCAGTTCATAAAAATGTTGCCCAGAAAATAACGGCAACATGTGAAAAATAAGTGAAACAAAATAACAACCATCTTGGATTTTTCCCTAGAACGCTACAGACACCTACTGGGCGTGAGTGTTGTTGCGTCATTTTTTACAATACATGTCACTTCAAAAGAGTGAACGTTACCTACTTATTTCGCTCCGAACCACGAGAGCTAGTGGTTATGTTGGAAGTTGGAACCGAATTCGTAAATATATCCCCGGAACAAGCAAAAGTCAGCGAATTGTCTTCTGTGCACGGCAACGGTTGTAGGTTTTGTTGTGAGGGTAGGGTCTCGTCTTTATATGCTGTCAAGTAGGTTAAGTGAATGTTTTGGGGCCGAGCTCCACATATGCGAACAATATTCCAGGCCTCGTCTAACCTGTGCTTTGTAGAGAAGGATAAGTTGCTTAGGTCGGCCCTCTTAGGCTCAGCTTCATCGGTCTCCTCGGTCAGCTGGTGGCTGGACTAAAACACCTATTTGCTCTAAATAGGTAGCTCAACTTAGCGGACGCCGACCTTGCGATATAGGATATGTGGTCCTGCCATGTGATTCCTGAATTGACTGTGACTCCTAGAAGGTGCATTGAGTCCTTGAGATGGATTGGATGGTCATCCATTTGGATCTAAGGAACTGTTGATGCATTTTGCCTAGAAAATGTTGTGAGCTAAGTCTTGTTTGCATTAAATGCAACCAAGTTGTCCCACTTCAAGATTTTGTCCAGATCATTATTTAGGTAACTAATTTGTTCACTTCTCTGACTATGTGATGTAGCCGCATTCACAGGCCCATTGTTCGAAATGGAGGATAGTGCTATCATCAGCAAAGCTGTATAGATATTATTATTTGTCGATCCAAGCAAATCGTTGATGTTGGAGAAAGAATAGATCCTTGGGGCACTCCTGCTCCTGCATTTATCGCAAACGAATTAGAAAGAAAATTTTGCATACTTAGTTTTTACTCAACAAAATTTCTTTGAGTAAGTAATTGAAACAGCTGTCTGTCGTCTGAAAATTGACAGGTGGTTTGAAATTTGCTGTCCTATATGGCATCAGTGTTGCCGCATAAAATATTTTTTCCGTGCCACCACTGACACAAAAAGGTGCCATTTTCACCTATTGCCTGCCACCACAGCACAAATAGATAAAAGCGATGGAGTGTTCCTCGAAACTTTTGTAAATTTGGTGACAACAAACCTTCAAAAATTGTAACACCAGTTCTAATTTTGAACATATTAAACAATATTGCATTCTCCGCCTATAAATGCAAATTCTGTATGTAAATGCAAATGATATCTGGTGAACTTATAAGAAATGTTTTTTTTTTTTTATTTTTTATAATATTTAATCTTATTATACCAAAATCAAAGTGCCACACGAAATGTTTTCGTGCCACAGTGCCATTTTAATAAAAATGTGCCATAAGTGCACGATCGCGCCACATCGGCAACGCTGTATGGCATGTGCGTGTATGTAACGACTATTATTTGCATTTGTTTTTTGATTTCCTGCGATGTGAGAAACAAATTGATATAAAAATGGTGTCAGAAGTCGGGAAAATAATTTAGCTTTTTTTCTCTTCCTGAATGCTTACAGTTCAGTTAGTACAAACTCCTTCACAATACTACCTACTTGGATTTATACTCACATGAAATTTACGGAAAAAAAATGCGTCTCATTTGTCATAGATTAGCTACAACAAAAGCGTTCCCTAAAGGTTTCGTAAAGTTTTTCTTTTCCACTTTTACTACAAAAGTAAAGCAACAGACCTTTATGTCAATGCATCGTAGATCGGACCTTATTTTTGTTTAAAGCAATGCTGCTACTGCTCAGGTTTCTTATCTAGATTCTAGGTGTAGGTACGAGTATACCAATAAACCAATGATGATTAAAGTCTGGAAAGCGAACATTTTATGCTTCAATTCCAGTCCCAAATTAATCGAAAAAGTGGTAGAAAGTTTGATATTCTGAATACAACTTCTTATAAGAATTGTCTTCAAAAGTAAATACCAAAATGTGTCACCATGTATTTTTAATACATACATTGACGCTCCTAAAAGAGACACTTTCCAGTGTCAGTTTGCTAATTAATTTTACAATTGCCCTCAGACCTTATTAACAGCGATATAGTCAGTGAAAAGTCTATAGGTACACAAGACAATATGTAGCAAGTCGCAAATCGACAAGTCTTACAATTGCCTATTAAATTTGTCTGATACTTCTTTATGGAACTTGAAACACTGCATTACACAAAATGTGTAACACTTGCCGGAATTTATTTGTAGGTATTCTGGAAGTAGGTACTAGAAGTACCAATTGCCTTGGCTTAGGTTCTAACCGCTTTTCATTTGTGAGAGTTTTAATTTTTGGGACAAATGTAAGGGACTTAAAATTGAATGCCGAATCCGGAATAAGCATGCCAAACCCTTGCTTGAAATTCTGAGTTTTCCCGCAAGATTGTGACAGTTGCTGAAAGGTTTTTGAAGTAATCTTCGCAGCAAATTTGCATTTCAAATACTAAAATGAAAATCCTTCATACAGACGAGTAGGAGTGATATTAGTATACTTTTCTGGGAATGAAGAGCTAATTTAGAATTTCAGAATCCACGGCAGAGTGTGAACCACAAACCAGTAAGAACTAGACCGCCAGCTTCGGCCAAAATTGAGAGTTTCATAGAGCCAGTTTCAAAAAGTTATTAAGTGGTTTAGTATGTGTGCCATGTTAAAGTTAATGGTGGGCAAATTTGGTCACGCATACACTGGCACTTAATAACATTTACAGTTATTCGGTGGTAACTTTTAAAACAATTCAAATAATTCAAATAAATTGGCCGTTATCGGGACGTGTTAAGCAAATTGTGTGTTCGGTGTGGGAAAATTATTACCAACTTATATTTTTTTAAAAAGCGTACAAATATAAATGGGTTTAAACTGCAAAACTAAAATGGATGATAAAAAAAAACATCAAACATGATTTTTTAGTTTTGTTGATATAAATGTAGACCTTTTTCTATATGTTTTAACGAAAATTTATTTATTTTCTTTGATTGTTTGTTTTATTAAAGTGTACCTACTGAGTTTTGGAATAAATAATTTAAAAAAAAAAGGAGGGAGGACATTTTGTTTTGTCAGACCACAAGAAAAATGTGGTGAATTGATTTTAACCAACAAATAAATTGGTTATGGAATTTAAGAAAATTTGCATTCTAAAAATGAAATACGTTTTTTGCACACCAAATCGTAAGTGCGCATTCTCATATCGTCTTACAACACAAGGAATCTGCACGAGGTGTAAATAAGAATTTATTAACATACGCTTTCGCTAGGGCAAATATGCGAATTTCAGGAAAAATGTTTAATACAATTCAATTTCTCTCTGGTTTGTGGTGTGAACCTAAGGTATAGGGAGAAACTAATTTAGACCCAAATACACTCAACAGTTTAATCTGCAGAGCTAAGTGTTCACACTTTCTGTGGGAGGAGCCGTCAATTTTGGAGCAACTACCAAAAATTCTGAAGTGGTGTTCGTCCCCAGAACGCATGGGGAGTGCGGGCTCTTATTCACGAGTAATGGAAGGAGCAATGCTGAGTTCTCCTGTATGATTGGTCAGTGTAAATTTTAAGACAATTTTGGTCATTTGGTCATTTGGTCATTCTGTTATTAGGAGGACTGAACTTTGTGTCAAAGCTAAGTTGTCAGTCTTTAATTCGGCGTTTGTTCCAATTCTTATCTATTGCCATAAAATCGCGGACACAAGCTGCTGACATGAGATTCCTCCCTTGTATTGCTGGTGTGATCCACAGAGATCCCATAAGGAATACTAGAATACGTGAGGAACTCTATGTCGAGTAGTTATTTCTCTGGGCACTGCGGTCTCAGCTTCGGTGGTTTTGTCATGTTAATCGCATAATGTCTCCTCTATCCGTATGGGGATTGTCTTTGATGATTTAGAGTCGATAGCGGAAGAATACAGAAATATGGATGGTCCACTTAAGCAACCTACATACCCGCGACCACTTAATGGATAAGCGGCCCATTGGAAATGAATGAAATTAAAAAAAAATCCGATTTTACCGCGTTGTATGACCCCACAAACAATAGGTACAAAGAAAGGATGCATATTTATCAAACCGTTTAGGCTGTAGCGTAGTGTACGAAAAAGGGAAGGGGGCAGTACGGAATTGCAGATTCTGATGGATTCAGCAATGACGCAGACGAATCACTAGTAAAAGCAGTACCTATCTGTTCTTATCAAAGTGCAGCGGAGCCCTTCATAAACCGTAAATCCTTCTTGCGGGGGACATACCTCACAAAGCAAGAGTTTAGAAAATTAAAGAAGGAAAAGAGGCTACACTTGAGACAAGCTAAAGACTGAACATTTCTTATGGAATTATAATCTAATCTAATACGATTCAAGCCTTGAGTTGGAATAAACAAAAAATTCAAACTGATTTCCGCTGAACACTCAACGAAGAGCTAAGAAAATCAGCTTAAATCCTGAAATCGGGTAAAATCCATTGACATTTATGGGATTTGTTTTAAGAGGATTATTAGAGAGGGTGGTGAAGAAGGTAGTCTATACTTATGGTCGGTTGGCATTAAGGATGCAGTTTGCTAAGTCCTCTGTATTATTATTAAGTCAGAGGGGTACAAAAAAATCTCCAAAATCCAGTAGTTTACACAGTACATAATGGTTTTTTACTTTTTCATAGGTTAGCACTATGATACCATTATAAGGTAACAAAAGTGTTAGCAAGAATTGTTCAAAGTGCAACTAAATAAATTTAAAAAAAGCATAACTGACCCGTCTTATTTAGTCTTATAATTTATATTAAATAATGCAAATGCTAGCTCCTAGTTTGAGCCTTTTTATTTATGCGAAAATTAATTAAGTATGTATGTATGTATGTATGTATGTAATAGAGACATTAGCACAGGCCTCGGCCCTCATTGAAGCTAAGCTCTGGGCCTCCGGGTATCGTAGAATAGCGCCAATGCAAATGGACAAACTAAACCCGTAAATAAGCTGATTGAATAATTACAGAGACGTAAATATTCAAGGTTCTTACAACCGTATTTATCAGGAACATAGGATGTAGAGGTCCCATTTGTTGTAAATCTCTTCGGTATAGCTTCTTCATCAGCTTGGTATGACTGTAGCGAATTAAGGGACCACATTTTTGAATGACTCCATCATTTCGAACTTTTTGATTCTTGACGCTGAGTTTCATGTCATTCTTTCTTGAATATTGTTCAAACTACCGGAGCCCGGAGCGAAGTCTCGAATTGTCAATAATAACAAACCAAAAAATTAAATTTTCAAAAAAAATTAGAAAATTAAATTTGTGTCTTATTTATTTGACATAAAAAACCCCAGTCTTTATGCGAAAATTAATTAAGTATGCACAAAAAAAAAACATTAACATACAATGATCTCCACATGACCGTAAAATATTATTAACAGCTGATTAAAATTTGCAAGTAGGTAGACACCTATACTTCCATATTCGACCTTGGGTACTATATTAATGACTCGGCACCTTTGAGTCGACTACTTGAATTGGGTCTGGGAATTATGAATAAGAAACAAAAATATCCATTTCCAACCAAGTAGCTATAATATTTATATTGGCCTACTTTCAGTAATAATGATATTGAGCTGTGTATAGGTTTGTACTAATTTAACTTTTAGGAGCTAGAATAGGACCCCGCTAACTCTGCCAAAACTAACTCAACTCACATACCTCAAAGTATGTATTTTTCATCTTAACACTTGAAGAAGCAGCAAAAATAAAATAGCAAATCGAATTAACATTTATTACACAATACCTAGACTGATCAAGGTAGCCGGGTTGCGTTTATTATAAAACTTCAGTTTAATGCATATAGCATTTGGTATATTCATCTATACCCTGCTTTGCAAAAAAAAAAAAAAAAAATCGCCGACCAATTCAATTTGCATATAGCTGAGAACATCTTCGTGATATTTATTTCCCTCTATCTGTATGCCTTTGAAATTAAATGGATGTTTGTCGAATCTAAAGGTGATTTGTATGCCAGATATACTGCAACTTTACGATACTTTACAGTTGGTAAACAGAGCAATATTGGCTAAATGATACGCGTTTTTACCACCCAAGAGCTACAAGGTACAATGGACAACCTTCATCTTTCTTCAGTCCTCCACATACACATAGAGAAATATGAGTTCGTATTCAGTTTTTTTTTTTCTTGGAGTTGGAGACAACGTGACAAGGGAAAAAATATCTAAACCGGACAAACGCGTAATTCTCTTCGCTCGAATGCAAACTTGAACTTGAAAACAAGTAAGAATCATATACAGAGCCCCGGTAGTTAACAGATATTTTTTTTTACTCATCATTAATTTTTGTTATTTTTTTCCCATTCTTCAACGCAATTATCGCGATGCAAATAATTGAAAAGTAACGCCCGCCCGCAAATAGTATGAGTATATCAAAAGTGAAAATATTTTCACATACCAAAGTGTATTTATAGGTTCAGTATGTTTGTAGCCAAAGTAAACAAAGCTTAGCTGAAGGTCGTGAAAACGTGCATTTTGGTAAATAATGGGTAACATTAATCTGACATAAATGCCGGAGAAAAATGTGAAATGTCAAATGAATTTATTGCTTGTCAGGTATTGGGCGTTAGATGAGCGCTCAAAATTCTAGCTACTAGCCACGTTTTATCTATAAATAAGATACTAAGTGAATTCGACTGTTTGGTGTTATTTTTCTGAGAAAATTATATAAAAAAAACGTTTGGGAATTACCGATCATCTTACCATCTTGGCATTTAATGATTTAAGTCCACGGTGTTTTATTTCAGAGCAAAGCAGGAACCTTGGCTGAGAACAGGATGTGCCTTTTTTATCGCTAGTTTATTTTTAGTATTTAACATGTAAGTTAACTATAAAAAAACCATTTACATAAGAGTACAATAAAGTATCTACAAAGTGGATGTAAACAAAAAAAATGTTTACAATGCATTTAAAAAATAGTTAATAATGTATTTAGCATAATGTCTTTAAAAAAGAAAGAATGGAGAAAAAAGAATTTAGCAAAAAAAAAACTTATGGTAAAACCCACAATATGGAATGGAAGCATCAACAAATCCACTCGCAAACCAAAGTCTTTTAATACAAAGAAGAAGCAAGTTAAATAAGCCAAATGACATGAGCACAAATTTGCAGTTTCATGTACAATTATTCAGAGATCGAATGGTAAAAGTTTTCTCATCCTGGCCGATTTTGTAATACCTCCCCCGCATACAAGTCATTTAATATGTTAGGCATGTGAGTTATTACGTACACATGACGTCTAATATTGGTTTTGTTCGGGAGGGACCAGAACTACTTGACCGATATAGCACATTTTTAGCACCTAATTTCACGACAAAATTGCATTCACCTGGGTCTATTCGTTCAAAAGCTATCGTGTTTTCAACAAACAGTCAGACAAACGAACATGGTAGATCGATTCAGAGTGAATATATAACACTTTATGGAGTATCCGGTGACTCCTTCTTATGACAATGACAAAGTGAATTGAATGGAACTTTCTGACTCCTTCTTATGACAATGACAAAGTGAATTGAATGGAACATAGGTATAGGTTAGGTGTTAGAGCTTTGCATTCGAGAGAATCTAAACAGGTATATAACAAACAAGAACATTTACATTCTCTCTTATAGCAGGGCATTCCTACTTACGATTAACACCTTTGAAATAACCTCAAAATTAGCCTGAGACTGCCTTCAAATCCTATAAATACTGGCAACTTCAAACATATGGGTGCCAAGATACAGTGGATATGAAGGCAACGAAAAAGCTAGAAAAAACTAATTAACACTATAATAAGTAGTGTGAAAACCTGGCTAGAAAAAAAGAAGCTCCATTTCTGGAGGGATACCGAAGCAAACAGGCAATTCAAAAACTTCATGTCAAACAGTTCCCTCAAAAAAATGAAACAACTACTACAATTAAGTAGAAGTCAGATTCGATTGGTCACAGGCTTCCTGACCAGGACACTGTCGGTCATGTCAAAAAACACTTGATGACCATGGTTATAGCACAAGACAATTACGCACTCCAAACAGTCGGAGGTCTCCTTCTACCTGGTCGCTCCATCGAAGATGAGGTCTTCCTTGGTGTCTCCTTCCCTCTGGTATGGCGTCGACGACCTTATGCGCTGGAACATCGATATTCATCCGCTCTACATGGCCCAGCCATCTTAACCGCTGTACAGCACGTATAGCTCGTTGTTGTATCTTCTTCGCCAAATATTTTTTTCTTGGTCAACGCAAACAAGACCATAAATCGTTCGTAGGACTTTTCTCTCGAATACAGCAAGGGAGCCTTCATCCGACTGGGTAAGGGTCCATGCTTCTGCACCATATAGCAGGACCGGGATGATGAGTGTTTTGTATAGCGTCTCCTTGGTTCTTCATGATAGGGCTTTATTCCTCAATTGCTTACTAAGCCCAAAGAAACAGAGATTAGCAAGACTGTGAATTGCAATTGTTTAATCAAAACACGCCAACGTTATCTAGGAAAATTTTACCTCGAAGCAGCGGACATAGCTGCCAACTCACCCACAAGAGTTGCAAAAACGACCGATTACACGATTATGAAATGACTCATGCAGTAATTGAATTGTTTCTCTGGCTGGGCATGTGGTACCGTCTTGTTGAAACCACATGTTGATCACATTCATATCTTGTAATTTCGACACTAAAAACTGGATTATCATATCACGATAAAGAAACACCATTAATATGTTACTGCCTGACCAGCCGCATTTTCGAAGAAGAATGGTGCGATAATGCCTCCAGCCCAAAATCCGGACCAAACAGTCAGGTGTTGTGGATACACTGGTTTCTTAACAATTACTCGTGGGTTTTCTGAACCCCAAATGCGACAATTTTGACGATTAACGAAGCCATCAGGATGAAAATGAGCTTCATCACTGAAGATGATTTTGTTTGAAAAATCTCCATCCACTTGTTGTTGTTTCAAAATCCATTCAACGAACTCTTTTCGTGCTGCATATGGTCAGTAGTTGAATTTTGAACTTTGCAAGCATGAAGTTTCAAGTCTTTCGGGAGAATTTGCTGCAGAAATGCCGAATTCTTGACTACGCTGCCGAATTGATGTTCCTGAACTGTGCAGATGTACTCTCGCTATCTGCTTATCTGTTTTCTGGTTGAACGACTTGTGAAAGGACTACCTACCAGAGTGTTTAAGATCACCAATTGATTCAGTCTCCCTGAAATGTTCAATTATTCTCTTCACAGTTGATGGTTTTAAATCACTATGACGGATTGTAGCCGACAAACATAGGATGACATTTAATGATGAATAAGGCTTTTGACGAAAACGGTAAAATGTATATAGGTCGAAATTCGGGGGACAGCTGTAATGTTTTCTGTCATTTTAGGATTGGGCCTATTTTGGCAGTCTTATACACGCAGTTGTTGAACAAGAAGTCATGAGCCATTTGATTATTATTGAAAATTAATGTAAATTCTGGAAGAATGTGAGGAAGTAGAATCCTTAGCGGACTTGGATTTGATAGACATAGTAAATTTAACTATATCATTGGACGACTAATTTGATCCCGAGTTTACACTGGTTGAAGTGTAAGTTTTGAAAAACTCGTTATTCATTTAGATCAGTCCGTGATGAAATCTACTGAAATCTTTACTGAAATCTATTTCACGAACGTTTATTAATAAAGTCTTAGATGGCAAGCTATTGATAGTCCATCAGTCGCTTAGAGTAAAACTCTTTCTTTGCTTTAGGTATTTGAAAATTACCAATGTTTCTGTCGTCCTGAACCGTGTGCGCATTCAAGACAGCTTATAACGTTTCTTAATATTATTAAATGAATGAATCTGTTCATTGGGCGTTTCGTCATATTATACCTAACTGGCTGACAGTTTAGTAATACCTGACAAAGGAGATCCATATTGAAAAACGTAACATTTCTAAAAAGAAAGACTGCAATTGCTGGCTACACATTGCTACAAATTTGAAGGTGAAAGCAAAGAAAAGTAATGTTTTGAGAACATTGATTAAAAAATGCATTGCCACATTCACTAGATAGGAATAAATCAAGCAGAGTAGGTACAACTGGTACGAGTTGCAGTAATGCGTATTGAGGTCCGCGTTAACAATATTCAAATTAGGAGATTTAAAATGTTCAACAAATGATGATGACAATTCCTTATTGAGGCGTTATATCTTTATGACTTTTCGGTCGGTAGTAAGCTCCAAAAATACATTTGCCTCTCACAGTTGATATATTTCAATAAAATAATACTCCATTGGACTTCCAGGCAATGACTTTTCGATCAGATAATGCTGGGTTTCCACTTGTCGACTTGAAATTGACAATTGACGTATTTTTATGCCAATTAGCAACATTGGCAAGCGGAAATAGCGAAAAATTGTTCGTCAATGAATTGACTAACAGCTCTTGTCATTAACTTACAAAGAAACCACTGGACAATGGGAATAGCTAAATTGTCAAACAAAATGCCACTTCGTCTTTAATTGACAGTGACAATTAATTTGCATTATGTTAGACAATGAATAGCCACATTTTGATATACAAAGTAGGCCAATCTTTTTACAGGTCCCACCCATTTTCGAATGAATGTTTCCTTATTTTTGATGAATGCTGGTTGAACCCTCTGCAAAATAAATTCGAAATCAGTTGTATTCATTTGTCATTTCATACGCATTTATCATTTTGCGTAGATATTTTTCAAATTTTCCGCTTTCTTCGTCTTTTGCCTCCAGCTTCAACTTAGATTCGACCAACAAAACACAAAAATTGAGAGGGATTCATTTATTTTTTTAAAAAGTTCATTCGATTTTAAAACGAAAATTTTATTTTTGTCTTATGTACTTACATTATGTATGTACCTATTCACAATTGACAAAAAGATAACAATTCTAAATTGGCAGCGCGAGTGGAAAAAGCTTTTAGTAAATTGGCAAACACACTTCTTGTCATTGCAAATGAACTGACAAGCGATTTTTTGACGAACGAAATTTTTTGAAAACGAACTGACAGTGATGTCGTTCGATGATATAAACACGAGCTGTCAAACTTTGTCAATCAACCGAAATGTGGAAACCCACCTTAACACCTAATAGCAGGTCGCACCTAAATAGCACCACCAACTCGACCCTGCCTATGAGCAAGAAATAATTTGAATTCACTCATGCCTGTGTCATATATCAATTTTTTAATTATTATACATTATATCCGACTTATCCTAAAAAGTGCTCGTGCTCGTTCTTGTATGTATTTTGACAAAGCAGCCAGACAGCCACCAAAATCATAGGTGCAGCCTGAATGCCTTCCCGGGAAGGCGAGAAGTAACTTAACCCCAAAATTTTTTGGAATTGTTTCCCACATCGAATTAGATAGAAGAGCAAAAATGTATGCAACATTTATCTGGATCAATGTATTTTAAACGATTTTGAAAAAAAAAGAAAAAAGGTTTATGGTACCTCATTGGTCCATCTGCGGTGTCAATATTTTGAGAGGAGTGAGGCAGTGAGAATACCCTTTGGATGCTGTTTAGTGTAAACATGACTGATTTCAGCATTCGAAACCATAGGGCATTATTGTCAATTAGGCAAATGTTTCAGTTTCTCATTTATGTTTAAATAATTACGACCACTAAGCAGATTATTTATTAACCTTTTTAGCTAGGTGACCCGAGCTATTTTAGGACTTATTTAAATGTAGCTACATACTCTTATTTTTTTCTTGACAAGTACGTAGATAGGTACATGAGTAATTAGTTTAATAAATTTTGTTATTATTGTGTCATTGAAAGCCTGCTATTCGACATTGTCTAATTGTAAACGTCTGCTCAATAAATAAAAAACATGCCGATAGCAATATAGCCCACCGTTTCCCCCACTAAATTCGCTACCGCTTTCGTTGGTTTGAGCAGACGAGCAAGTTTAATTTTAAATACACTCGTACAATGTTCAACTACCTGGAGTAATTAAAATGTTACCTTATTTCAATAGAAACTCGTTCAGTTTGTCAATTTTTAGTTATATCACCTTGCTGAAATTTTTATTTATTTGTGAACCAATAAACCAAAGAAAAGTAGATTATCCATTTCGGACACGGGGCGTATGCGCAACTAAATTGCCTATTAGCCATCATAACAAATCACACAGGTTGTAAATGTCAGATATTTCATGGATCATTTAAACAATCGTCGCGATAATCTGATGACGCGCAGCAACAATTAAATCTAAGCGAAATATGAACAACCCCAGGGGTTATAAATTTAATGGGCGCTTGGACATTAGTTTGGGTCGAGTATATTTGTCAAACTCACTGATCTTCTATAATGATCTGTGAGTAGCGTTTCACCCGTCAAAATGGAAATATTAAGCAGTTAAACCGCGCACAAACAGCACTTAAATTGATGGCTACGTTTATGGTCTCGTAATGGATTAACTGATGTTGGCGCATTTTTCTGTCGATCGTTGTGATTTATACGCGCCGGCCGATCATTATGGCTGCTGTCCAGTCCACCGCTACCAAATAGATAGCTCATCGAACGAACAATGATCAGAGTTAGCGATGCACGAAACGAAGCTTCCGTTTCGAAGTTCATTTGCCATTTGTTGGGCTAGGCAAGAGGCAAATGAGGTCGTTGCTGGGTTAACTCAACATGCCATTGAGCAAAAAATGCAAAGAAAAAAAAACACAAAACTATAAAAAGAAGACATTCTTGACATGATTTCCGTGGGAGAACGCCTCCTTTATAAAAATATTCTTTCGATGTTGGCTTCCAAGAAAACCTATGCCATAGTTGTATGGGTCTGAAAGGCTGATTGGATTTCAGTGATTTCGATCAGAGCCGGGGTGCGATTAGCAGCAGATTGCATGTTACGTACGTAGGTTCACAAGAAATACAATGGGAATGAGTGAGAAGTAAGTTGATGGATTGCAAAAGGTCTACACTTCTAATGAATGGTAATCTACGCGTGTGGGCGAGAATTCTCGCGCGCTTTTTCAAAGTAAATTATTAACAACTCATCATGATCATGTCTATAAATTATAAGGGATTTTCGTATGCACTGATTTGGAAACAAAATTCAAGGATATTGCATAAAGCAACCAAAAATTGCATAACATCTGATCAATCGATCACCGGCCTTTCTTAAACCAGTTTTTGTTAGCTCATAATCTCTATGTCCTAACCAGTCTATTAGAATTGATTTTTTATATTGAATAAGATGCACGACAAATTCCTTTCTGATTATATTAACATAGAAGAATCAGCACTCAAGGTTATTCAGAAACCTAGATTTTATATTATAGTTTGTCTTATTTGCATTCTATTTTATCATGTTTGACTATAGGAGGTGAGCTAATGACAGGACAGGTGCCATCAATGTATATAGGCAAGATAAAAAACTTGTAGGAAAACAAATTGTATCTGGCCCGAGCAGTGTTTTTTTTTCGAACATTTTTAGACTGTACATAATTTATATAACCTTAATTTTTTTTTTCAGGTTAGGAAACACTTCACCTATTACATAAATAACCTATTACTATTACCTTAATTTATTAATTACTGCTCTGGTTTTGTTAGGATGCGTTCGGGTAGCTCCTAGTCGCTGGTTTTGAAGTGGGTCTCGCCGATGGTTGATATGGGAGGAAAAAGAATTGGAAATCAAAAAAAATAGTGGAGTTAATTTTCAGGGTCGATTTATTCCTTTTCCAAAAATAGTTCTTACCTCGACGAGAGTTAATATAAGAAGGAGGAAACAAATAGTTGGTTGACATTGAAAAGGTTAACGTTAGCAATCCGAGAGGGACTAAAGCGCCCTCTTACATAAAATATTCTATAGATTTCAACTTATGATCTAGTACAATATCAGTGATGTGCTTTCACATGAACATTGCCGGCCGCCTTGCAGCAACCGGTGCAAAAGCAAAAAAAAAGCAATTAAATGTTATAAAACAATACATTATTAGGTTTACAAAGAAAGTAATTAAATAGAATTCAATTCAATCTGTATATCATATAGGGGATCCTTTTGTTATCGGAGGGGTTCCACTCACTCCGTTTGGGAAGGAAATGTTAGTAGAGGATAGTAAACAGAATTATATAAAATATTTAAGAGCTGGAATTATTATTACAGGCTGTACAGAACAAATACGTGACATTCCTTCCTAATCAGTGCAGATAATAATAATTCAAATAAAAAAATTCAAAGCAGTTAAAAGAAAGTTAAATACAAAAAAAAAAAAAATGTTACGTATACGCACCCATACGTTGTGAGATTTATTTATTTTTTTTTTTTCAAGTTGAAGTTAAAACGCAAAGTTTTACAATAGGCCTTGTTAGCACACCAGATTGGGTTTTTATGTCTGCCACGCGCACTCTTCCATCGGAACCGGTATACAGTTTGGTGACACGACCTAATCGCCATTCGTTTGGAGGAAGCCGTTCGTCCCTAATAACTACCAAGTCATCTACTGTTACATCCCTCTGGGGATGCTTCCATTTGTATCTCTTATGGAGCTCTTTGAGATACTCTTCCTTCCAACGAATACAAAATTGATGATGTAGTATCTTCAATCGTTCCCACCGTTTAACACAGCTGAGGGATTGATCGCCATGCTCCTGTTCTGGGAAAGCCAAAAGGGGGCCACCTCGTAGAAAATGCCCAGGTGTTAAAGGAGGAATATCATTGGGGCTCTCGGATATTGGTGAAATAGGTCTTGAGTTAAGGCAAGACTCTATTCGGGCTAGAAGAGTTGAAAACTCCTCAAAGGTGAACCTGTGATCTCCAGTGACTTTTTTAAAGTGGGATTTGAAGCTCTTCACTCCCGCTTCCCAGAGACCTCCCATATGCGGAGCGCCAGGGGGGATAAACTTCCACTGCAGTCCACAATCTTTATATTTCTCTGTCACATCTGAAGAGAAGGTTTGAAGAAATCGATCGAACTCTTTTACGAGTATTTTGCTAGCACCTACAAAATTCGTTCCGTTATCAGAGTAGATGACTTTTGGCAATCCGCGTCTCGAGATGAATCTGCTCAGAGCGCCGAGAAATGCATCCGTGGTTAAGTCACTTGCCGCTTCCAGATGTATGGCTTTAGTGGCAAAACACACGAAAACGCAAACATATCCCTTTGAGACCCGAGAACTTCGCCCCGAAAAACTCCTTATCGTAAAAGGTCCAGCAAAGTCGAGGCCTGTGTGTGTAAAGGGCAACGAAATAATGGTTCTCTCAATCGGTAACGCGGCCATAATTTGTGTTTGGACTTGTTTTTTATGGATTCTACATGTTTTGCATAATCGAATGCATTTTTTCACAAGGTTTTTAACCCTGGGAATCCAAAACTCAGTTCGAATAAGTCTTAAGACAAGCTGATTTCCACCGTGCATGGAGAGGCTATGAAGAAAGGTTACGAGTAGTGTCGACATGTGTGCGTTATATGGCAGTAAAATAGGAAATCTTTCGCTGTAGGAAAGAGTAGAAGATGATAGCCTTCCATTAGCTCGAATAACTCCATCAGTGTCTATCATCGGGTTCATATTTAATAAAGGACTTTTGTGGGAAGTTCTTTCACCACGAGCTAAACACCAATATTCTTTTTCGAAATATGAGCGTTGGGTACCGCGCAGAAGGAACATTTTGGCGTGAGATACTTCAGTTTGGGAAAGGACTGTGGATGTATAAGAAAACCTACCCTTGTATTTCGGGTTGGTTTGGTGAAAGAAACGCAGAATATAGCTTACAACGCGAAGGCATCGAGTCCAAGATGAAAACCGTTGTAAAACTGAGTCAATATTATTGGGTACTGTAGTCAGATTAGACTTAATAGGCTTTCGTTCTAATTCCATTTCATCCGGGCTTTGGAATAAAGAACGGGGCCAAAAAGATTGATTCTGGCGGAGCCACGTGGGGCCCATCCACCATAATTCATTTGTTTTGAGTTCTGCAGGAGATAATCCCCTAGTCGCTAGGTCGGCGGGATTATCCGCAGAGCGCACATGACGCCATTTGGCATCTGGCAAATTGGTTTGAATAATAGAAACCCGGTTTGCTATGAAAGTTTTCCAGGTAAAGGGGGGCTTATCTACCCAAGAAAAAACAATAGAACTATCCGTCCAAACAACAAGTTCGTATTCATGGATATTTAATTCCTTAAGGACCTTTTTTAGCAATTTGGATAAGAGTACAGCACCACAAAGTTCCAGTCGAGGCAAAGAAATTTGTTTAACTGGCGCTACCTTACTTTTTGCGCAAAGAAGATGTGAGGACCAACTGTCTTAACTTGTGCCTATGCGTAAATATAATGCCGCAGCGTAAGCCTTCTCAGAGGCATCACAAAACCCATGGACCTGTACGGGGCAGTTGGGTGCGTACTGAATCCAACGAGGGACCTGAATCTTTTGAATATCAGGTAAAGCAGCAAAGAACGATGTCCAGCGATGACACGTTAGGGGCATGAGAGGCATGTCCCAAGACGTCCCATCTTGCCAGATTTGCTGTAAAATTATTTTAGCGACAACTAAAATCGGTGCTAACCAACCCACTGGGTCGAAGAGGCGAGCTATAGTCGATAATACAGATCGCTTAGTGAATTCACTGCTTCGGCTTTCAATTTTTAAGAAAAACTGAAATGTATCGGAATTGGCATTCCATTGTAAGCCTAGGGTTTTAGCAAGACTAGTGTTATCGAATTTAAGAAAGTTCTCATCATAAAGAAAGGGTGTAGGAAGGGTTTTAAGAAAATCTGAACTGTTGGAAGTCCATTTTCTTAATGGAAACCCTGAGGAAGCCAAGGCCGATAAGAGTTCTTGTTGAGCTTGAACAGCTGAGTTAAGATCATGCGATCCTGAAAGCACGTCATCAACATAAAAATCCCTTTTCAGAATGGATGATGCGATAGGATACTGTTCTTGTACGTCTTCAGCCAGCTGCTTAAGCGTTCGTATCGCCAAAAATGGTGCACAGTTTACCCCAAAAGTGACTGTCTTCAGTTCATAATCATGACACTCTTTCTGTTGCGAATCTTGAAATACAATCCTTTGGTATGGAGTATCGTCGGGATGCACCCATATCTGGCGATACATTTTCGCAATATCTGCGCTGAAAACGTATCTATAAAATCGCCACCTTAAGATAAGCAACATAAGGTCAGTTTGTAAAACGGGGCCACTATGTAACATATCATTAAGACTGACACCATTGCTCGAGGGGCTCGACGCATTAAATACCACCCGAAGTTTTGTGGTCGTGCTGTCCGGTTTAATGACTGCATGATGCGGCAGGTAATACGATGCGATCTTGTTATCATGAAGAATTTCGAGTGGCGGAACAACCTTCATATGACCTAGAGCAGAGTATTCTTCTAGTACTTTAGAATAATTGGAATGCAGGTCTGGGGTTTTAAGTAAAGATCTATTATTACGAAAGAGTTGCTTAAGCGCGATATGTCGGGAATGACCAAGCGAAGTTGAGGAGTTCTTGAAAGGAAGTCGTACTATGTAACGACCATTTGCGTCCTTTGTTGTGGTTTCTGAGTACAATTTTTCGCAGAACTCATCGCTGATAGAAAGAGCCGCTGAATCACAGATCTCTTCGACTTCCCAAAACTTAGCTAACTGCTGATCGATTGAAACTTCAGAATAATATGAAAGGATAGTTGAAAATGATTTTATATTATCCTGTGGCAAGGGACCGGAAAGCACCCAACCAAAAACAGTGTTCTGAGCCACAAGGGATCCATAAATGTTATGTTTAATACCCTCCAAAATTACAAAAGGGTATAAATCAGCTCCTATCACAAAATCAATATTAGAGCTTTCATAAAAGAAAGGATCTGCAAGATCAAAATCTAATTGACCACCGAGTTCCTCCAGACTTATCATGCAAGAAGGTAGATGACCCGTCAAACGCTTTAAGACAATTGCACTAGCTATAATAGAAAATGACGGCAATCTTTTGGAGCTCAAAACAAATGAACAAAGCTTCGAGGAAGTCGTTGTAACTACAGCGCTCATGCCAGAAATATCAGCTTGGATTGGTTTAACTGGGAGATTCAATTTTCGTTGAGCCTCCTCTGAAATAAAACTAGCTTCTGAACCCGGATCCAAAAGCGCGCGCAAAGTATACTTATTACCAAGTTGATGGATATCAATTAAAGTAGTAGCGAGAAGAATGCGTTTGTTATTTTGGGTGAAATGCGATTTAACTTGATGTACTTGAGTTGGGACAGTGGACTGTATTTGGGGACATGGTTGCAATGAATACGTTGAGCCTGAACATTCTGCTGCCAAGGTAGAGGGTGATGAAGTATTCGCTTCGATTTCAGGAGGAATATGCAAAAGTGTGTGATGCTTTTGTTTACACATCATGCATGTATAGACGCTGCGACAATCTTTGATTAAATGCGTTGCCGCAAGGCAATTCAAACAACATTTTAAAGCTTTAACCTTAGAGACTCGATCGGAAATATCTAGTTTCAAAAAGATAGGACATAGGCGGAGCGGATGAGAAGCTTTACACAATTGACAGCTGAAATTGTTTGCTTTGGTGTGGAATGAACGATGTTGTTGTTGTTTTTGTTTGATCGGAGTAATCTTAGAATTTTGTTCCTTTATATTAAGATCCTTAATATCGGAAACCGTCTCTAGAATCTGATATTGATTCGTAAGAAACGAATCCATTTCAGACCAGTCGGGAAGATCCCGAGGTTTTTTAAGTGATTGTTCCCACAACGATAATGTATTTTGCGGAAGACGGCTTGAGCACAAAAAGACCAAGATCGGATCCCACGATTTGGTATCCACTTGATAAGCTTTAAGTATGGAAAGGCAATCATTTATTTCGCTTTGCAGTTTTTTAATACTACTGCCAGATTCAACACGGATCGCGGATAGATTAAAAAGAATTCTTAATTGACTGTTAACTAATATCCGTTTATTTTCATACTGATCGGATAGCGCGTTCCATGCGAGATTGAAATTGTCGGCTGTAAGAGAAAATTTACAAACAATATTGTTGGCTTCGCCTTTTGTTTTTGAACGAAGATGGTATAATTTCTGCACTGCACATAGCTTTGGGTGATTGATATAAATTGCAGTGAACATGTCACGGAAGGATGGCCACGACAAATAATCGCCATAAAACGTATCCGTGTCGCAAGGCGGAACCTTAATACACAAGGCTGAATTTGAATCAATGCTAGGAAACGAAACATTTTGACTACCTGATGGAAGCGAAGTTGATTTGCATTCACTCTGAACTAATTCAAGTTTCCGAACTAAATCAATAATTTCACTCAAGCATGTTATATAGATGCTAGATGAAGAATGATATTTAGATTTTAGGGCTTCTAAATCTTCTGAGTTCACAGTTTCGTTAGATTGCAGACAAAAGGAATATGCTTTTTTAGCTTCTACCCATAGTTCCTTTAATTCGATTTTCGATTGATTTAATGAAACGGGAGTTTGGTCTGACGGAGGGATTTTTTGCAACTTTTGATGAAATTCGGTTAACTGATTTGTTGCAATGATAAAATCTTCTAACCCGATCATATTTAAATTTGCAACTTATAATGTAGTTGTAAAGGAAAGGAAGAAAATAGGACTCACCCACAGCAATTGAATGGCACAATTTGCGACACAAAATGGTAATCACCGCTATTAAAACGTAATTTTTCCTCAAAAGGAAATTGATTCTGTACCGCTTGGTTTAGGTACACTACACCACAAACGGTAATTCCCGCTATTTCGACACCCCGCTATTTTTCTTGAAGAAATAATATTCTTTGGAAGGGAAAAATACCACTTTTACACCAAACTGTAGTTACCGAAATACCGATGTTTCGCACAAAGGAATTTAATTTTAATTTTAAATTTTTTTTTGTTTTATATATAATATTTATGGCCTCACTTTACCGTATCTTGCGTTGCGTACACATTTTCGCGGAACGCTACATAAGCATATAATTGCGACTTTAATTTTAACTAAAAATTAATATTATGCAAATGACACCACTGCACTGATTAAAAAAGAAGTTCACGTACCTGTTAAGAAATTATGACTGATGATCGTAGCTTG
This sequence comes from Cheilosia soror, assembly GCA_949372485.1. Lineage (NCBI taxonomy): Eukaryota > Metazoa > Arthropoda > Insecta > Diptera > Syrphidae > Cheilosia > Cheilosia soror. The sequence continues at coordinate 97,632,505 of OX443563.1, read as the reverse complement.
ACTTTTGGGCAAAGCGTGGTCTCTCTTTTGTCAGCTCAGCAGCGCTGATAACGATAACGGATGAGGGTGAGGCTAATCGATGGCGCTGATGATGATGAGTGGGATCGTTGATTTATCAGAGTTTCTCCAGAGCGGTGGACGGAAAGTGAGATGATGTGTGTGTGGGGAGGATTTTGATGAGCGGATGAGCGGATGATCGAGATTTATATGATTTTAATCTCTTTTTTTTTTTTCTTCGATGTGAATGATGTGATATGATGAATGCGGATAATATTGAGTGTGGATAATAGTGAGTTCGGATAATGATGAATGCGGCCAAATTCTTGAAAGATATAGGGATCTTTAAGAAATTTGTTGATTTTTCAAAAAATATATGCGGCTTGATGGACCAAATGTTAGGATGCGTTCGGGTAGCTCCTAGTCGCTGGTTTTGAAGTGGGTCTCGCCGATGGTTGATATGGGAGGAAAAAGAATTGGAAATCAAAAAAAATAGTGGAGTTAATTTTCAGGGTCGATTTATTCCTTTTCCAAAAATAGTTCTTACCTCGACGAGAGTTAATATAAGAAGGAGGAAACAAATAGTTGGTTGACATTGAAAAGGTTAACGTTAGCAATCCGAGAGGGACTAAAGCGCCCTCTTACATAAAATATTCTATAGATTTCAACTTATGATCTAGTACAATATCAGTGATGTGCTTTCACATGAACAGGTTTTATAAAATCGGTACCTATTGCGTTCTTACAAGTTTCCAACAATGGGCACTTATGTCGTTTTCGATTGGTCGTCCAGAATCATCCGGAAGAACTCTCCGAATCGGGATGCAGTTTATAGTGTATGAGTGTATTACTGCTTCTGGTTTCGATTCTGAATTCAAATCCAGAAGCAAATTTCTCTTCTTTTCAGTAGAAGAACTGTCAGTTGAGTGCCAATTGAATGCTTTCAGAAGCGTTTGGATTGCTTCCGGAGGGTTCTGGATGACCAATGGAAAACGACATTAAGTTTTACCGTCTCGTAACTCTGACAGCTGGCAAGCTAATCAGCTGTCAACGAGTTGACGTTTTTATTGAATTGTTGTGAAAATTAAAATACATAATATCTACTTTGTGTTTGTTCATTTAATTCTTGATATAATGTATATGATAACAATTTGTAAATATGGATTCAAATTATGATTTATATTTTGGAAGTGACTCACGTCGTTTTTACTAAAGTTAGGCGTTCTTTGGCGATCAAAATCCATTTTGAAATTCAAATAAATTATCTAATTATGCTGTAGAAAAAAAATTTTTTTTTTGTGTGCTGCCAAGTTTTTTGTACCATTTGACGTGAGTATTTTCAAATGACTGTGAAACGCATAGGTACATGTGTGACATTTATCTGGTTGTCTCCGTTCAAACTTAAACTATACTTATGTAAGTGCACACTGTAAAACTGGACATTACTATGTGACTTGCGAGCTTTAAAACAAACATTTCCCTGCTTAAATAGACTGCGAGCTATAGCGAAAAAGAGAGAAAAATTTAGCTGTCAATGTAATTCGAAAGTACACAACTCAAGCGAAACTAAATTTTAGCTCCTCTCCAATTTTATTCGCCAAGACATCCCTAGCTACATTGTAACACACATCGACCGAAAAAGTGTTATATTTTCAATGCGCTTTCTTATTTCCTTATCTTTATCCTTTGACTTAATTTTTTTTTTACTTTTAAAGGATTCATCATCGAGGTGTTCATTGAAAAAACTTATCCTCATTTTTTCCACAACACAAAAACACAACAGAAAAAAACAACCAATATGATCTGTCAAAATTTAGCTTGAAAAAATGTGCCGAACAATTTAATCGGCGCGCTAAATTTTGACAAATATATGAAGTACAGTCTGCTTAGCTAAAGCAGCATACCGCTCGTCTAAATGGATCGGCTTAAATTTAGCTTAGCTCGAAGAGCGTACGAAGCTTTGTGCTAGACGTCTGTCAGTGGAACGCAACCATTGAAAAAATCAAAAGAACTCGGCGAGCTGTCAGTAGTGGATTTGTGGTTAGGTATTTGAGTCAGAAGCGGAAAAAGCGTTGCTTAAAGACGACGCGCGTTTGCATGTAAAAAAATAAAAAAAAATGCGTTTGCATGTACAGCATGAAAATTGTTCACAAAATACCTAATAGAAGTCATTCGGTGTAATCATGCCTTTGTCTTATTTATATTTAAGGGTTGTTCGAGAAAAAATCCGAAAAGAGAAACTAGGCTTGACAATTTTTAATGCTGAAAGAAGCGGATTAAGCTAAACATTTTTTTAAACTACATACTATTTCTACACTTTATTAGGCCGCGCTTAATAATTATCTTCGGCTAATTTTTGACACTAATGAAGTGTTGGAAAGAAGTTAACCAAACTCCAATCTGAAAAAAAGGGATATATCAAATTTTACGACGATATTAATTTATTAGAATTCAGTGTTTTATTTCCTCTCGAATATTCTAGCAAAACTCAAGCAAAAAAATGTCAAAAATTAGCCAATAGGATCATTTATTATCTTGCTCCCGGACTGGGATAAATTTTTGACAGCTGAAGATTCGTTTTCCGCCACGATAGAAAATTATCCGAAGATAGTATTATTTATATCAGTTAACACACGGCCTTAAGATCAAATAATTTATGATTTATTTATTTATTTATAATGAGTATAAAAGCATGAGATCAAAATTTAACGGTACTGCGATGTCATATTTCAGTATTGTCAGTCCGCGCAAAAGTTTCCGGATTTTTTCTTGTGCAGTCCTTATTTACAAAACAAATCCGTCGAAAAAAGCGTATCATTTAAGAAAAAGTAATAGATTGTGGTGCTTTTGTAATAGTTACTTCAATACTCGTATTTATTTAGACCCCAAGCTCGTTTGGTAGTTGGCTTATACAGTTAGGTGTTTAATGCTGGGTTTCCACTTGTCGATTTGAAATTGACAATTGACGTATTTCTATGCCGATTAAAAAATTGGCAAATGGAAAACTGGAAAAAGCGAAAAATTGCTTGTCAATGAATGGACTTACTGCGTTTGTCAATAACTGAAAAAGAAACCACTGGACAAGTGAAAATAGCCGAATTGTCAAACAAAATGTCACTTTGTCTATAGTTGACAATGAAAATTAATTGGCATCGAGTTCATAAGTTGGTCAATCAACTGACAACGATTTTTTGCCAATAATTGACATAAGTGGAAATGAACTGACGGTGGTGTCGCTCAATGACATAAACGCGAGAGCTGTCATTCTTTCGTTTACAAAATAAGTAGGTTTTTTAAATAGCTTAAGGGGAAACTTTACTTCAAACAATAGACTGGATGGTTGCTTGACGTGTCTAGTCTCTAGTCCGTTGAAGACATGATCCAGCTTATCTACAATTTCAACCACTTATGGTCGCACAGTGAAACTGCGAGACGATCCCTGTTTAGTCACACAAGAAGAATGTGGAATTTGTAGTGTTTGCTCTCTTAAATGTCATATCCCCCTCCAGGCCTAATTACCGAGAGTTTGATTTTATACTTTATTTTTCAAAATAAAAAAAAACAATACCTACTGCCCCTCGGGCCGATTCAATGACCCCACTTCTTGTCCGCTCGACTTACCACAATATTTCTTTTGTGCGCGTTCTTCCGCAGTAAATATACGTGCTTGGGCCACTTTCCCAATCAAAGAAGAATTCGAAAAAAAACACCACTTTGGAACGTTTCTATTTTTTGATTACTCTGTGCCTTCTAGTTCTCATGAAAAAGATAAAAATAATAAATCACAAAGTTAACACTTTTATTTTCTATCACTTTGATCACTAAAATTCACGTTTTACCACGATCGCGAATCACGCTCTTTGTAGATCGTTGTATCGTGGTTGTCGTTTGCTTTGAGTTGTCTTCCTGCAACTTTTTCTTTCACTGAAATTGAAAATTCTTTTTTTTTTTTTTTTTTTCATTTGTAAGCCACTTGTGCGCCATGAAGTTCCAGAGAAAACAACACACTATTCACCAGACTTAGTATGGACGTCACGTGGGAATGCGGACAAGTAACTATAAGTGCAAGTGTATCCAACTTAACTATATCGTACAAAATGTAACAACTACGCACGCGCGAATGCGTATAGGTAAACAAAGAGCCAAAACGTTCGCTTTCCAGTGGTTAAGAGTTAAGCCTTAAGAAAGGCCAACGGATAAACCAGTCGCAGACAAGAAGAAATTCAAAGGCGCAGCACATGCACCGAAGAAATCACTTTCCAATGGAAAATGACTATTCTGAGAGTGGTGGGGCCAAAGAACGGTTGGAATAAGCCAGGCTTTGAGGAATTTTTTCCTTAACAATCATTTTGTCGGCGAAAATTACTGCCATCCTGTTCGGGACCGGTCTGGCTCTGGCTTTGCTTTGCTTTGGTTGGATGCAAATTACTTTTTTAGATCTTCCCCAACAGGTCCAACCACTTCTCAGCATCCAAGCAGATTCTATTTCTAGCAAAGGGTGCGCACCAAGGTGCGTCACTTGTATTATAGGATTACACTTTCCAGTGGTACATTACAAAAACAAAAAAAAAAAACGTTAACAACAGTTTTATTGAAACACAAGTGGTAATCGTTAGTGCCACACACAAACATAAATTTTAGCAAGTAAAGTGTTGCGACCTTTTGGACCCATCTTTAGTTGTTAGTGATAAGAAACTCAATTTATAATAAAGTCTACCTAAAGACAGAAAACTACTTGGTTGCACGGTGCAAAGCTTTAAGCGATAGCGTAGCGGGATAGACGCTTAAGCTATATATAACAAATACACACCGAAAGGAGCTTGTACATATATTCCGCTTTCCGACCGATTCTATGAGAAGCCGCAATGAAACTGACTCTGGGCTTAGCCATTGGACTATTTCCAGACCCGGTCCGAGTCAGATCGATTGGAAGAAATGGTATAGAATCAACTCACCAGTCACCATACCGGTGTGAAGATGATCGTTTGTTGCTGGTGGGGATGGGGCTCAATTAGGCGCTCCAACATCGTAGCTACAACCAGTTTTGGCTATTGTTTGTATGAATTGATCTAGCTAGAGAGTGAGAGAGAGTTATCGTGCTGCGTGATCGATAATGGGTTCGCCGTTGGAGCTTAGATTAACAACGGTTTACTGAATCTGAATATTATACTAGTACTAGTATGCCGGGCTCGCTACGGAATTCTATAGAGTGTCAAAGTCGGAAGCGCTTGATGGAACATTATTTCTAGACTTTGATAACTTCTGATGGCTCGTTACCGCCAGTGGTATTGTGTGTCAGTCAAATGCAAGAGTTTAAACATTGAATGATAGTAATTAATACGAACGTAGCTGTACAAGTTAGGTTAGGGTTGCATGTCAATGAATTATTATGGCGCAAGTGCATGTGCTGTGCATGCATCAGGTGAACAGTAAACATAATAACCTGCAGTCTACATCGTTCTTACAGAACAGAAGCTTAAAAGTACGGAAGCTACACAGCACGCAGGTGGAACGGACAAAAGTGATGGAGGCCCCCAACTTCCACGAGAATGACAGTTATGTGTCTGCAAGCTAAACTTTTCTGATGCAATAAGTATCCGTTTCGGTCAAATTTATGTCGTTTTCGGTTGGTCGTCCAGAACCGTCCGGAAGAACTCTCCGCGATTCTGAATTCAAATCCAGAAGCATATTTCTCTTCTTTTCAGTAGAAGAACTGTCAGATGAGTGCCAATTGAACGCTTTCAAAATTTCCACCAATAGGCATGTTTTTTTGAAACCCCGCCAGCCAGCTGTTCATTTGGACAGTTGCCAGCACAATTGCCAGCAAGATGAAGCCAGCCGAATGAATTTAGGCGATTAACCTAAGAGCATACCAGCATTTCGTATAAATTATGCATTTGGTAGAAATATTAGATACGTTCTGACATTTTTCTCTGGAATGTTGTGTGCATGAGATAAGAACGCAATTATAATTTAAGCAAATTGTACGAAAATTCTAAGCCACTTGTTGCTTTCAGAGCCACCTGTTTGTTCATTGTGAATTGCATTTAGCCAGCTGCCTGCCAGCAGCTCTCCGGCTGGGGAGAAAATCAAGAGTCGTTGCAAGCAGTTGCCAGCAGGTTGTTGTTTTAATTAGCATGTGAAATGTGCCTCAACTGCCAACTACTGGCAACTACTGGCTGTCGAGGTTTCATAAAAACACATTTAATGATCGCAAAACTCGAAAACCACCACCAAACCGATGGAGCTTACATTTTACGAAAATCTTTGTTATCGGCCCAAAGATGTTTCTTTGAAGTTTGGTCAAAATTATATAAAGGGAAGTGGCACCTCAGATACAAAAACAAAAATCTTAAAAATAGTGTATCTCGAAAACCACCGAAACGATTGAGCTGACATTTTCAGGAATTTTTGAGGTAATGGCCCCGGGAGTGTTTGAGCAAAGGGGCGTACCCCTCCCATACAAAAGAAATACAGTTCAAATGCTACCGATCTCAATGAACTGAAGTTTGGAAGGTTTATTGGAATTCCTATAATAATGAAAATTTACAAACAAATCAATTTTAGGTGGTCACGTCACAAATTCTCTCTCTAACATATATCATAATAATTGCATAAAAAAAGGAAGGCAATTTCTTCAAGTGACTATTACTAATCTGCAGAGGTACCTACCTACTATTTCTGATACCCGGTATACGAAAGAAAAGTTAGTGTTCGTACTTGACCATTTCTTCATTCCGCTAGTACCTGATGAACTAATATAAAAATTAAATTGCCCTAATTCAAGTTAGGTCTGTCAAAAATAATGTGAAATTTCCGAATGTAACAGTGACATAACCCTGCCTGCTTGTGACTTGGGAAAAAACCAGAAACTGACATTCGAATGACGTACAATCTATCAATTTTACCGCGTGTATTTCGCGGGTATTTCCGATACGCCATTTTGTAACCATATTCGTCCAAGTCCACAAGCAGCCAGGGAAGTTGCCGAAAAGAAAGTTCCTAAAATACGTATAAAATGTCCTTTGTAACCAAATCTTATATTATTATAAGATTCAAGCGAATAGGTGTTTTATTCTGGCAATCCTCGATACGGGACGACGATTCTGGTAGACATGGTCCCTATTCGACTCTCTTAGCGTCTCCGCTTATATTTTACTCTCTGAAACCAACTATGAATTCCTCTCACCTGTCATACGCAATTCAAGGACCAGACACCAGACCAGTGATCACACTGAATGCTATCAAATTGTTTTCAATTTGTGTTACATGGAAAAAATACTTAAAATGATTACTCCTCGATTATATATAATCAAATCACCAATCAATAAAATAAACAAAATTCAGCTATGTAACGTTTGATCTCTGACCAGTATAGGGTGCGTGAAGTTCTGGCGGGTTGTTTCTCAATGTCACAGTTCGCTGACTTTAGAGATATAATTATTACAACCATCGATTAAAATATTAACTTCCGTGATTTGCTACGGCACTCGCATGGAAACAAAAAATCATTTGCAAAGTTTTGTTTTAATATTTGTTTCTCTAAATTATGTATTTGTTCAAATCATTAAACACGAAATTGTTTTTAATTTGTTTTGTACAAATGTGCCTATATCATAATAATACAATTTATTTGAGTTAATGTTTAAGCGGCTGAATAGTTGATTAGTAAGGCCGATCTCATGCATGTTTTTCCGGTATCGATATCGCCCGCAAAGACCACAATAGCTGAGCAGATTTATTGAAGATAGTGCCGGCGCGCAGTTTGACGCAGCTTATCTGAGCTATCTGTGCATCTTTCTGTCATCTTTTGGGCTGCAGTCCGATTTGGATCTCTCTCCAGTTAGCACAATTTTTGGGTAAGTTGTACACTACTCCAAGCTGGTTGAGGCCCTCTCTTCCTTCCACTTGTTCGCGCCACCTAAGGTAAAGTATTCCTCTATACTGCGCCCTCTATGGCTGGACTAGAGTCGAAGACGCTCCGGCCGGAGCGTTAGCCAACTTAGGCGACAGATTCGCACTTTTCTGATGACCAGGTCGATGTCGCTGTATAAATATAAATCTCCTCTTTCGCACACTTATCATTAATCTTATATGACATCTTTTTAGGGCGTGTGTCGATTGCGCTAAAATAATTATTTTCGGCTAATTTTCTGACACTCAATGTGGAAAACGAATTTGACAGCCGTTAAAAAATTATCCTGGGGCCAGATCACGTAAAATGAAAACGATCGAACGATATCGTTTTCACACTAAACCAGTCTCTATCATATCTGCGGCAATAGACAGAGACTGCTATTGTCGAAACGATATCGTTCGATCAATTTCATTTTAAGTGATCTGGCCCCTGCTTCCTGCTGCCTACTCGTTTCGAGATTCTAGTTTAGTCTGACATCTCATCATCTCATCACTTGATGTCGCTCGTTCCCTAACGTTTTCGTAAATTTTTATCTTTGAGAGAGAATTTAACCCCATCCCTATCATAGCCATTTTGATAGTCTTTTCCATTTTTACTACAAAAAGTAAAAGAACAGACCTCTCTATTGACAGGTTTACTCATTTGACGTTTATAGAGGGGCAGCCAACAAATCTAGCAAATTGACACTGTGACGTTCATTTTTCATTAATGCTTATTTGCATCTGGATCTGATATAAATATACCGTAAAAATGGATATACTGCACAGAAATGTTATTCAAAACCAATCACAGAACAAAAAGCCTTAATATTCCCTGTAGGCGCGAGCTATAATAGAAATATTATATTATATATATTCTATTATATTTTTATATTATATTTTCTTAGTTTTTTTTTTCCAAATTACTTAAAATGAAATAAAGACATAATTCAATAAAAATAAATGTGTTTTCTTTAAAATATACAAGAAAAAGATAAAGATATAAAGATAAAAAAAAATTACAGCTAAGCTTTGTTGCTTTTTGATAGTTTCGTCCTTTATCTGTCAAATCTGTAGCCCAATTGCAACGCCATCTACTCGGCCAGTTGAGAATAGCGGTGGATTCGTTCTGGAAGATTACGAGCGGGAACAACGAGAAGATTTTGATTTAATTGAAAATAAATAAAGATTTCATTTGTTTAATTCAAAGCGATTACGAATTTAATTTAGTTAAAAATCCAAGAAATTGTTAAGAGGCCTCTACCCATATTGTAGAACATAAAGTGGAACTCAAAGCGCCATCTATTTTTGATTTGCGAAGCTCTTATCATGGTGTGAAACCACTCTCGTCATTCATTTCACTTTTGAAATCAATTCAGGAGGCGGAACTTAGGTGGGATATTATATAATTCTTGGATATGAAAACTGGTTTTGTGTCATTTATTGATCGTGTGTGGGGGATGTTTTTTTTTTCTTGCTGAGAATTGCATCCAAATGAATGTTGGAGTGAGAGGAAAATGTAGATAAGCATAAGACAAAGAATCCATTCTCCATTGATTACATTATAATGACTTTGAATGTGCAAGGGAAAATTAAATCAAGGATGGGGTAGGTATTCTGCGCATATATATAGATGGTGTGTGTGGTAGAGGTAGGGTATTTTCAGCATTGCAAGGTTGATGATGATAAAGGATAACAACGTGGAGAGAAGGAATTGGAAATTGCAGATCGGATACTTTGCAATAGGATTTTGTATTTCTGTGATCCATTGAGTTTTTTTAAAGAGTAGTTTTAAGATTTTAATGGTATAAGGGGAGCAGGTGAGGTAGTAAATGTACTATTGGGTTAGGTAATGGCGGGTAGAAAAATAAAATCGCTCCCACAAGTCAACAAATTCCCAATACACATAAATCTTTTTATTGGATCCTGCATATTATCGAGTGAATGTGCACAGGTACCTATATGTATAACTTTGCATTCGGTAATATTCTCTTTAGCAGAACCCACAATGCCTTCCCAACTAAGCCCCATACTTGAACACCCCTTGCATCATCCCCTCTCACAATCCCGGTGTAGCTTTTGCTACTTATCTTGGTGATCTTCATAGTGCTGCAAATTCTTTCCTCTGTCCCCCTCTTCATACGAAAAACCAAACACCTACCCTACCATAGCTCATAAAAGGTAAGATAATGGCAACAGCGCAAACAAAATTGCATAATCTTTCCTTGTAAATGGCAACAGCGCAATGCTGCTAGTTCATACTACAATTTGCTTTCAAGTATACCTCTTTCAGCCTAACCCACCATTTCACCGTCTCCGTTTCGTCTCTTTTCCTACCAACACAAACCAAACCATTATCTGCTTTACACCTGATCACGGTGTGACCGGCAAGCACTTTTCAAGATACAAATTTGCTATACATAAAATATATAGAATTTCTAAAAATCTGAGTACATTCATCGTTTAAATTAATTTATAATTTTTGTTATGAAGTTTAAGCAATTTTGTTTAAACAAATAAATGCATTTTCAATAAGAATTTATTAAATATAGCAACATATTGAAAAGTGCTTCCCCTCTCTCATTTTCATTTTTATTCAAGAAGCAAAAATTACTTTGAATCCCCATGAAGCAAAAATCACTTTGAATAAAGAATCCCCACCTGCTTACACACATATCAACACACGCATCCTTGATTCCATTTCGATCACACTTCACGCCAAACCTGTTTCATTTATAACACACCTCTCAATGCAGTTGACAAACTACACATTTACCCCTTATAGCTTGGGATTCATTCTGATTGGCTAATCAAATCAGACGACAGAACTACCGCCATCTAAATGAGAAACTTGGAACTTTTTTCTGAGAATGTGCAACAACTATGACACATGGAGTGTATTTTTCTTGAAAAATATATAAAATTTAAACTCTGTATTTTGCAACAAAATACATGTAAATACATAATTTTTTTTTTGCATCCGATAGCTGGTATGATACTTTGTTGTTTTGAGTAAAAATTGCATCAAGTATAAATCAATATATACAGGAAAAACGTTGTTCTTTAATTCAAAAAATTGTTTGTTTTAAAACACCTGTTTTTTTAAAACCAGGATGAAATTTTAAGATTTATTTTAAACTCATTTGTGTTTTGCATATGACCTTTAAGATGGACAAGTTATCTTAGACTGTTTCGAACTCTATCATATCATGCGTTGGCAAACAAAATGTCGGTTTTAGGCCAATTTTCCCAAACACAGCTGGGAATTCTTTCAATAAAAGAAAAACGAGATGTCGCTTTAAAAAAATGCTTCAGAGCTTTCAAAGGACATATTTTGTTCTTTCCAATGCATCCAATACCATTTCGATCGCTTCAGTATTGACTTCTCTAGGAGGGAAACAAAATGCCATATTTTGCACTTTTCCTCGATTTCTGGGTAGAGGCCTCTTAACAACAATGACAATCTGGAACGGAGCTAAGGAGAAAAAACAAGGCCTGTATATACAATTTTCGAGAAGTGACAAAACGACCAATCTAGTAAGTTTTCGCGGTTCAGATTGAATCTAGTCCAGACAATTAATTTGACGATTGCGATAACTACGGTCCTGAATGCGGCAAAAAATGTCAATTGTGGTTGCGTCCGCTCAATTTTGTATACCCACCTACTTTCTCTCAGGTTGAACTATGCCATTTTAGTACTATGGTATGGACATGTATTTTTAATACCTGCCATATTTGAATTTTCTTTTAAATTTGGGGCCTGTTTCTCCGCTACTACATCAGCTACAATGTAGCAAATTGACAGTTGTACTACATTAATTCTGTTTCACAGAGTCTTGGTATTAAGAAAACAAGTTTTAAAAGGGTTTACATAACGAAATTTCCAATTCCAAACTTTTTGCCGTGAACGAAAACATACTTTGTTTGGAATTGAAAATTTAGCTATTTAAACTCTTTTAAAACTTGTTTTCTTAATACAATTTGATGGATTAATAATAATTTATCCTACACTTGGAATAGTAAAATGTGCAATTTCTTTTTATAAAATCATCAAAAGTATTATAAATGCATGCAAAGTATTTTTTTCCTGATTTCGCGCCTTTATTTCAAGTGTGTCACATTGACCTCGTCGTAAGTTTACCATCTCGGTTTTTTTAACATCTTGTATGATTTTCCATACAAAATTTGACAGTTCATTTACCACGTTTGTTACGACGTTGCATGAATACCCAATACCCATACTTTATAGATGTGCAATAAAACAGTCCTATTGATGAATAAATGCTGAAAAAGTTAAAGTTTTTCGGAGACAAGAATAAAACACAACCAACTCGCTGAAAAGAAAAAAGACGCGAGCGTTTATTCGAAATGCGCTGTAAGACAGAGAAATAATTTATGGTGATGCCACAAGGTAATTGTAAGATATGGTTCTCGTGTTAAACTAAACAACAATTCCAAAAGTTATCTCATAGTTGGTAGCAATTTTTAACGAATTTGCTGGAACGTAAAATAAATCGCCAGCGATATTTTTTTCGATCACTAATATTATTTATTCGCGGGTGATTTGTTGTTGCGATGAATTTCTTGTAAATTATAAAAAGTATTAGTTTTCGAATGAGCGAACAAAATATTAGCAACGATATAAATTATATTTTCGCTCAAAATTAAGTTTAAATCATTCCAACCAGCCGTCTAGCTACTTGCAATATGATTTTATCTAAAATGTAAACAGTACCTAAACTTAGTTCCCAACGTTTCTTAACACATCCCAATAAATGGCCGCTCTTATGTTTTATTTACATTCCCGCCATTAATTTTGACATTTACACGTAATATTCACTGACAGGGTAATATTTTCCGGGGAGAATCGGGTAGGTGTACGGAAATACGGCGGCACAAACCAGAGATTAAATAATATTTTTTTTTGTAATAAAGTCATAAAATACAAATCATATCATTATACAGTTATTACGCAAATATATTATTATGCTTTTTAATAAAACATAAGTTGGCAATTAACCACACCATACACGCCATTTGCTTAACACGTCCCAATAGTGATCAATTATTTGAATTATTTCAAAGTTACCACGGAATAACTGTAAATGTTACTATTTGCCAGTGTATGCGTGACGAAATTAACCCTACGTTTACTTTAACATTGCACGCATACTTAACCACGCAGTAACTTTTTGAAACTGGCTCTATGAAACTTTCATTTTTGGCCGAAGCTGGTGGTCTTTTCTCTTTGGTTTGTGGTCGGCGGGCTAGTTCTCTGAATTTGATTCTTTGTATGTATAATATGTATGTACTTCTAACGAGACTTTTAAATCTTTTTCTTCGCTTTTTGGATTCGATATGAATTTAGAAAGAGCAACAGCAATTTACCATTCCACTAAATCACTTTCTAGTGCTTACAAAATAAATAAATTAAATATTTAAATAAGGTAAGCACGACAACATCTAAAATGAAAATGCGTGATACAGAACAAAATTGTATATTAAGGACACTGTGATGGCAACGGCAAGTCAAAAGGAAAGCCCATTGAAACTCGTTCCTCCAACATCGTCCAATAAGAATGAGATCTTCAAATGCGAAAAACATTTTCTGCAGATTTCAGAGAAAATTCAGGCGTTCTACTACGATGAGGAGTTTTTTTGACATACCTAATCCTGATCGCTGGCATCGATAAAATTGAACTACAAGCGCATCGGATTATTCTCTCGGCATCGAGTGATTACTTCCTTGCAATGTTTCGCAATAATTTGAAGGAAACTCGATCTTCCGAGGTCGAACTTAAAGAAATCGATAGCGTCACTTTAAAGCTAATTGTTAATTATATGTACACAGCTTCAATTGAGCTTAGTAGTGAAACGGTAGAGACCATCCTGAAGGCAGCAGATTTCTTTCAGATAGACACCTTGATAGCTGCCTGTTGCAATTTCATGGGTCAGCAGTTGGATGTCAGTAATTGCCTTGGTATTGCATTGTTTGCAGAGCAACAGCTATGAACAGCTATATAAAAAATGCTTAAAATTTGCTTATGAGCATTTTGAGAAGGTATGCGGTGAAAAGGAGTTTTACCAGCTAAACCAGGACCAACTGGCCGAATTCATAATCAATGGCCAGCGCTATATTCGTTCAGAGGAAAAGCTCTTCCTCGCACTGGTGTCATGGGTCAAACATGACACGGCGAATCGTGAAAATCTACTGTCTAATGTATTGTCTCATATTCGTTTTCAATGGCACTTATCACCCGAAACTCGAACTGCATCCTCAATAGAGCAAAACAAACCGAAGAAGCTTGTTTTTGTGGCTGAAAACGAAGAGGATTTCTTTAGAGTTTCGATTTTCAATTTGGAATTGAACTTCTGGTCATGCGATGACTGGCCCCGGCCATCGATTAAGAGAACTATGTACAGTACTGTTGCTGTAAACAACAAACTAATTATCGCTGGCGGTAAGACTGTTTCGGGTGAACTTACGAATATCGTCGAATGTCTTGATCTCGAAACGATGCAATGGACGCTTTTACCTCCCATGGGGCTTAAGCGCTGTAATGTTGGAATAGTGGAATTAAATGATTGCGTGTACGTTGTTGGCGGCTTTGATGGCAAAAAATGGACACAGGAGGTTGAGGTGTATGATGTCGCATACAACTCGTGGCGCAAGGCGGCACCTTTGCCCGACGCATTTGCGGACATACAGGTAGCTGTTCTTTTCGGTGTCATTTACGCTGCGTCGGACAGCTATGCTAAATGCTATGATCCCGATATGAATGAATGGACCAATATGTCATCGAGAAATGAAGAATCCGCGTTATTTGGCATGGCTGCAGTTGGCGAATACCTCTATGTTGTTGGAGGAGATTTCGATGAAATTGATAGTAATACAGTCGAGCGCTATGATCCTTCAAAAGATTCGTGGACCATTGTTAACGCGTTGATCCTAGGCCGAAAGAGAATTAAATGTGTCGCGTTAAATAATCGACTCGTGGCCTGCGCAGGAACCTATAACGATGTTCCTGAACACCTAGTTGACGAGTATAACCCTGAAACTGATGAATGGACGTCGTTGGCAGCATTGCTGCAGCGTGATTATACTTCCTGTAATTTATTTACAATATAAACTGATATATGTTTAATTCCAGCGCTTCATGTACCTACTTTGTTATTTTCTTTCTAACTTAAATGTTTAATAAAACTTAAAACAAATGATTTTGTTTTTTTTTTTTGTAATTGGAAACAACGCTCCGATTGAATCATCTTAGCTACAGACCGCGCCATTTCGACCTGCAACCATCTC
The DNA here is from genome assembly GCA_949372485.1 of Cheilosia soror. Classification (NCBI taxonomy): domain Eukaryota; kingdom Metazoa; phylum Arthropoda; class Insecta; order Diptera; family Syrphidae; genus Cheilosia; species Cheilosia soror. Next base: position 97,617,306 of record OX443563.1, on the reverse strand, counting down.
TCGAAATAAAAGTTTTCACCCCTGTTCGGGTGAACCTAAGACACACGCTGGAACCAACAGCCACCAGTTGAACACGTCAGAAGGATCCCTTCCCAGTACAAGAGAAATATCCTCCACTAGATACACAAAATACATATATTTACTTGCAACATCTGAAAAAAAAACACATGGACACACACACATTACATACAAGATATAAAAGTTTTAAGCTTATTGTTCCAAGAACCGCTTGTACTCGGCAAGGATCTGCTCCTCTTGCACCAGAGGCAAATCCAAGTACTCGTTCTCATTGGCGGAAATGTCTTGATTGAATCTCTCGTATGCCTTTATGGAATCCATTTCCTTTTGTGCTTTTTTTAGAAACTGTCTGACAACTGTCGAACCTCCCGCTGCACCTGTCGAAGTAGATGCGCCTTCGGCGCGGTCAGTTATATTTTGGATTGTAGTCATCAGTTCGTCCCTATTGCCGAATGTTTTCAATAGAAACTCCATAGCTCTCTCGCCATTGTTGTGGGCTGTTTCCAGAGCCAACTTCACCATTTCCTCATCGAAGCCAATATCTTTCAACTGCAAAGGAACGTGACAGCTAGAACAAAGATTTCCAAGAAAATGTTGCTCACCTCGGTAAGCAGTTTCTGGTCGACTTTCTCTGGTGCTGATGGAAGAGCCTGAATCAGTGCTTCAGTGTTGGATTGCAACATGTCCAACTGTAGATGAAATCAATGTGCATGCAGTTAAGTCAGCTAAAAAGTTAACTTACCGCTTTAGTGAGATCATTGTCGGCCTTTTGTAGTGCTACAATCACCAATTGTCTGGGGAATCCCATCTCCACGAGTGTGCATACACTGCGTGGATTAACCCACAGCTTGTTTGGGGTTTCAGAAGAGAGCGACAGATTCATGTTGGCATTGAGCTTCCTTTCCTTACGGGATTTTTTGCGAGCTTCGGCCACTCTGTTCTTACGATCGTGGATGAAGTTGATAGCTTGAGCAAGGTCTCCCTTGCATGAGCGCAGTCCGATCCTGGCCTCAGTTAGATCGAACCCCATCGATATCAGTTGCTCTACGGCATTGTCATCAATCTTAAGATCTCTTAGTTCAGTCTGAGCGAGATGAAGTTTCTCGTATGCTTCGTTGCGGCGGTTTTGATGAAACAGTAGGACACCCTGAAGCAGATGGAGTCGCATGATGAGGGCCCGCTCTGGGCTGGAGTCCCCCTTAAGGTTAATCAAGCGGTTCAAGTCATGCCCATAGCTGCGGTGGAAGCTCTTTTCACAGATTTCCAGACGTCGCTGGGCGTCGGGTAGCTGTGTCAAGTTCTGTCAAAAGGGCGAGCGATAGATGTAGTAAGTAAAAAATTAAAGAGCCATACTCACCTTTAAGCAGAGATAACACCAGACAATATCCAAATTAACCAGTGCATAGTTGTCCACCGACTCCAGGAATTTGGAATTGCAAGTTGTGAACTTGCCGTCGGCTTCCAAGAGTAGAATCAGCGCCTCGTCATAGTGATTTCGCTTGATGGCAGCACGTGCTTTCTCACAGTATCCCATGGCCATAAGTAGGGCTTTGTTTTCGTCCGGAGGGAGGAACACCGGGTTGCCATCTTGATCTTCCATCTGAAAGAGCAGATTTTGTGGCAAGAAATTCAACGTACATTTACGTTACCCACCTCAAATAGGCTATTCCCAGAGTTGACTATGGCTTCGACGTCCTCTTTGATCTTCCTAATGCGATCGTACATATTCTCGTGGTTGCTAGCATTGCTGACATCCACAGCACCAATTATCGTCATCAGCTGTTGGTTGTTCTTTATACCTGCAACAGCCAAAATGACACAAATGCTTGTTTCTAATCTGGTTAAGATTACGTTACCTTGCAGCTCCAAAATGACCTTTGGATTTACAATCTTTCCTGCGGATATAATTCTAATGCGATTGGCGTCGTTGAGTTGTAATTTATCAGCAATTTTCATCTGCAATTCCTCGCCCAGCGCAGATAAGGAACATTTAACTTCAAACAAATTCTCAGTTCCTTCCGTGTTGTTTACACGTCGCACATTTAACGTGGCCAATCCTTTAAATATCCATCGAACTCGTAATTCTATTTCACAATATTGCCACATCCATTCGGTACTCACCAGTTTCTTCAAATTCTCTGCGAGACGCCAGTTTCCGCAAAGCCCCATCTTGCAATTCACTGAGGGCCAATTTGCAGTTGGACACGGAAATGCCGAGATTCCCACTGAATTCATCAGCAAGTCTCTCTAGTTCGGATTCGACAACTCCGATTTCTTGGTAATAGTAGGGTTCCAGCCAGAGTTTGATCTGTAATGTTTGAAGTCGGGCCCTTACTTGGATGATCACATTGTCAATTTGGTTCGGCATTTTGTCGAACTTTATTCTAGAAATATCTTCCTTTGTCTGGCCAACAATGGGTACGAAATTGTACGTACTGTTGGTGGGACTGCGTTTAAATTAATTTCGACTAATGAAAACAAAAAACATATGATTCCGGGAAAATTGTGTAGGTACACCAAAAAATAGATAAACAAGTGCGTAGGCACCGGAGAATGACGGACAAAAACAAAAAGCATGTTAGGTAGTGCGCATGACATTTGCACTGCAATACCAGCAGATATAGTACAGTAATGGGGAAAATAAATACGGACACAAAATTCTTACAATTTATAATAAGGAATGGATTAATTTCACTTTCAGAAATAATTTTCCTCACCATTACGCTTTCGATACAAATCCTCATTTGATATTTGCGTTGATAGAGCGAGGACGTCAAAAACGGGAGTGTGCTTCGGCTTCACCATAGAATTTATTTGCTTTTTCGATCTATTTCTTTACCTACCAAATTATAGGCGTATTTTTTTGAGAATCTATAGCTAGCTCACTTTTATTTTTACACGCAAAACTTTTATACTCACTTTTGATTTTGTTATACTCACTTTTGGTTTTACATGTAAAATTGTAATACTCACTTTTGGTTTTGTTATACTCACTTCCCAAAAAAATACGTCATATGTATTTCATTCCACTGACATCTTGTTTTTGTGTGTAGCCAAGTCGTTAATAAGAATGGAAGTAGGTAATGGAAAGGCATGTGTTGCCCAGCAGAAACACACAAATGGCTCATGTGTGACTCATTCTCTTTCAGGAATTTTTATACCTACTGTAAATTACATTATTACCTATTATGTTGATGTATATGTTGCAAACAATTGCAGCACTCTGTAAATTATCTTCAAATGCAAAAACCTTACATATTTATAAAATATTTGGAGGCTAAATGTGGCGCAGTGGTCCAGTGGTTAGTGTGCTGGACTACTGTGCGAGGGGTCCCAGGTTCGATCCCCGGAAAAACAAAAATTTAAGGTTTTTTCCACTGCGCCACCTCTCGCGAACTTCTGACAAACATCCGAGAGTACAACTTACGGTTCTAAAAAGGCTTCTCAATTCAGCTGTTCGGACTCATACAAATTGTATGTCTCTTCCATTCGTCTGAAAAATAAAAACTCTCGAAATGGTTGTGAGAAGCTAGGCCTAGGGTGTCTACACTCTACACGCCTGTTGCGCCAACTAAGTAAGTAAGTGAGTAAGTATGGAGGCTAAATATGCTTAGCACGTTTAAAGGTTGAATTGAGCCTCTATAAAGCGAAGATTAGACTATGTACCTACATACCAATAAATATTATAGACCCAGAGGCAAAATGACCAAAATAAATGTTGATCAGCGTTTTCAATGTATAATTTAGTGACCAGAAAGCACACAAATAATCAACACCAAGACAAAAAAAAAAATCAAATAATTTATTACGTATTCACGATTCGGTGTAGCAGGTAATATAACAAATCCCCTCTTTTATAAGTAGTAACTCCGTGATCATGCGTTTTATTCAAGAGTTTCAACCATGAACTAGGTACCTACACTTGTGCCTTGTAGATAGAAACACCCCCTTATAAAAATTGTCAGCTATTAAATTAGCGTCACATTTGATAGCACATGCCGCCATGACAACCGATTAAACGAACATGGAATTAAGTTGACACAACGTGCCATTAATCACAAGAATATAAACAATTTTCTGTAGACGGGGAATAATACAAACAAGAAATAAAAATAAACAATTAAAAACCATAATCAATCTTGTCAACTGCATTAACAAGTCAAAGTGTTCTTATTATGTCTAAGATGGACTCAAAAAACATCAGCCTAAAGGACTTAACCAAAATCCCTGAAAATGAGTTCAAGCAACACTTTCGAAATTGGATGGAGCAGGATGATATCGCGCGCTCCTTACAAGCTAAGTTACGAAAAGACCTCATTTCGAACTTCAACAAAACTTCTCTGGGTATGTATACAATCTGTACATTTTATAAAATACCAACCTGAAACGCGGAAAAATTAAAAATAAAAACAATTTTCAATTTGTTTATTTTGAGTGCGTTTCCATAACAACGTTTGTCGATAATGCAGTTTGAACGGCCAATTCTTATTTACTTACCACAGGCAAGAAAATCATCTCGGAATCGGCAGCTACCCATCGATTGACTCTCTCGCCACTTATCCTTGCACTAAATACACTTGTTGCAGAGTTCCTTTACGTTCTAAACTGTCATTTTACACTATCGGTATTTTGTACAGAAGTACCCTACCGTAACACACTGCCCAACTTTACAGTGGAGGGTCATTTCCGGTTCAGTGAGCGTGAAATATTCGAAATATTCGATGCACTTTGTAGCAACTTTCAGATGCAGACAAAGGATATGATGTGTAAAGAATATTCAAAGGAGAGAAATCATTCACTGTTGTTCATTCTCCTTAGGAACCTTTTAAGTAAACAGAGTGTTTCAGGAGAACAACCACCCGTGCCATTACTGGAACATGAACAGCCACCGAAGATCGAAAAACCGAAAAAACACGACTCAAAAGCAGAATGTCAAAGCAGCAATTTCCGCTATTTAAATAAATACTTGATGGTCCTTTCGAAGAAGATAAAGGAAATGTCTCAGAATTTTGAATTGTTAGCTAAAACGAGGAATTCTCCTCAAATACAGAGAAAGTCAATGCAAACGAGAAAATTTGAAAAGCTGAATCGGGGCTTGGAAAAGATCTCTGACAATCTGCGGCAAATGTCGGTATCAAGGAAAAGAAATAAAAAGCTAACAGACGTTGTTACAGCTGTTAATACCATGGCTATTCAGTTTGAGAGGTGTGCAACAAACTTTGAGCATATAAGCAGGGGATTTAAAACCTCTAGCATCGAAAAATCGTACAGTGATTGGATAAAAGAAATGAGAACAACTGACAATGGGAAAAGGTTCTTAGAAAAGGTAAAACTGTAATCTTTAGTAAACAAACACAACATTTTAATGTTGTACACTGCACACAATGTATGCGTTCAATTGTCCTAGTCTGACATAATGTGGCTATAGGGATTCCTCTTACGGCAACGCTGTTTGACTAAATTTGATTTCCATTTACCAATTGGCGTTACAGCAACAAAGTTTTTCATATTTTAAGGTTGAATCATCTCTAAAAAAAACATTGCACCGTGAAAATGAAAAAAAGGAACGTGAGCTAGAGCAGAGGCTTCAAATTCAGAAGAACATTCTGAAAACAAAATATAAACAAAAACTCGCAGAGGTATGACAGTGTAGTCAAAATATTTCAATTAAATTCGCTGATTCTACACTCCTACAGGAACTAATTAAACATACATCAAGGGGTAACGAGGACTGTGTGAACAAGACGAATGAAAGCTTCGAACAAAAGCTCCATGAATTCGAGGCCAAACATAAGGAATTGCATCAACGAATTCACGATGCAGAAGAAAGGATCCGCGAATCGCCTGCCACAAGAGAGGAATCACACACAAATCAGCCTGTTATGCCTATTGACAGCAAAGAGACACAAACTGTAATAGAAACCATACGAAAACCCACCAAAATCACACAAGAACAACTCCAGCAAATGGTGAAAAGTATCTCTGAGCAGGAGCGCCAAATTGACCACATAGTCTTCGATGCAAAGTACATACACAAAATAATTCCCTCTTCTGCTCATAATTTTAACCAGCAATCATTTTGTTTCAGATTCCGCATCCAAGAATTAGAGCAGGAGAGCAACCAACTAGATCGCAGCTTCCGCGACTATCTCGAGAGACAGCGCTCGGAAAAGCAAAAAATGCGTGAAAGTGCCACATCCATCTGGCAGAGCTACGCTCTAGGGAAATCTATGCTAGATAAAAAATGCGCCACATATCGTTTGCCACCGAGGACAATAGAAAAACACGCCAACGTCTGCGAGGCCACCGTTGTTGCCACCCCAACTATTCCCATAATCAACATCGACACTGTGTCTGCTGAAAATGCTCCATCATTTGAGAATCCTTATCGCACTGCTCAAAGAAAGGTCCTTGCAAGGAGCAAAACACTTCCACCACCACCACTGACTCCTACCGATGCTGACTCGAGTGCCCAAAAGTACACTCAAAGTAAACGCAAAGGCCAACAGCAGCCTAGTGTATACCAATTGATTGAACATAGCTACAACGACAACGAGAGTCACAAAACGGTCGAAGAAAACCTACAGCCTCATTGCATTCCCACCAGGGTAGTACCAGTCGCACAGTTATCACCGGAATTAAACTTACAGGACATCACTTTGGACGGCATTGAGATGAGTGCGAGGTCGTCCTCCCTTCGAAGTGGTGAATCTAATGGTAGCAGCAGCAGTCCGCGTGCAGTATTTAAGCTAAGGAGACAATTGTTTACAACGACAGATAATAGCGGCAGTGGTCCCTCTAGCAATAATGGCCAACAAATGAACTCCACCAAGAAAGCAGAAGATCCACTGAAGCAGATTAACAAAGAAAATGGTGACGATGGAAAGAAATCCATTGACGAAGATAGAAAGAATGATTCTCTGGGATAGAAGCTCAACAGCAATGGGGCATGGGCGGAAGGGCGAAGAAAATAGAACTTGTGAAGGGCACTCGGTGGGGTCAAGTGGTGACAAGTTAGATGGATCCTTACCTTTAAATGGAGAAGGAGTATACGTCTCGTCGTAAAACTACTTCTATTGCTGTACAGAGGACTAAACGGTTTGGAGTAGTTAATGTTGTGATCTTGTAGTAAGACTAGATGAGTGCGAACATTTTCCTTTTATTAACGATATAAAACAATTACAATTAATAACAAATAAAACAATATAAAATTACAATGGTATTACCGCGTATATTACGCCTTTGGACTCGGACACAAAATGGACAATTTTAATGACAAGTTATCTTTGACAAGTATAAACGTAAGTATGTATGTGACATTAGTGAAATGCATTTAGTGTTGCCAACATCTCCCCTTCTTTTTGAGCATTTGATAATCTGGTGTCCAGGCTGGAGGTCGTTTAAGTCTCTGTGATCGGCGTAGGTCTTGTGGCGGTTCTACAGGAACGATGGCGTTCGAAGACGAAGGAACAGCTTCAAGAGTCTGAGAAGATTCCGGTGAAGTACCCTCGTTCTGCTGATTTTCTATTAAATCATCCGGCACGGCTTCAGGTTCTGGCTGATGTGAAGTATGAGCTTCTCTGTCAGCAACGGTAGAAACTTCCGTATCGGTTGATGAAGATGTAAACTGCTTTGGTTGTAAGTCGAAGGAATCAAATAATACTTCCAAAGATGAACGATGTGATGATGATTTTACAAATCGCGGACGCAGTTGATTTGCATGAGATCGTACTGCTTTGAATATAGGGTAGTTTTCGATTTCCACTTCGTAGATTACACTTCCCATAACTTTCTTTACATTTCCAGGAAACCACTGTGACTGGTTCAGTTTGTATAACTTTGCAAACACTGGATCCCCAACTTTGTATTTGCGTTCTTTGGCTCCATGCTGTTTGTTGAATTGCCTTTCCATCGCCTCGTTTCGGGTCTGTTTAGGAATATCTGATTTTTTTAAAAGATCTAGTTCCGTTCTCAGCTTTCTCCCTACGAACAATTCCGCTGGTGTTTTCCCTTGTGGAGAGTTGCGATTTGGTGTAGATCTATAGAATTTCAAAAAAGTTTGTAAATTTTCTTTAGATGTCCCGGAACCACTGAGTTTCTTCAAAGACCGTTTCAAGGTGTCAACGAATCTTTCCGCTTGACCATTGGATTGCGGATGGTACGGGGCTGTAAATTTGTGACTTATCCCATGGATTCTACAAAAATCAGAAAAAATTTTGCTAGAAAATTGTGTACCGTTGTCACTCACAATTAATTCTGGATTCCCAAATTGCGATGTAAAGTCCTGGATACATTCTAAAATTTTTGATGATGAAATTGATTTGATTTCATATATTTGCGGCCACTTTGAATACGCGTCAACTATTACAAAGTAGTACAAATTCTGCATTGGGCCGGCAATATCAATGTGAATTCTTTGCATTGGATGTTCAGATTGCGGCCAAGACGATAATGTGGTTTTCGGCAATGTTTTAGCCACTGAAGCGCATTTTTCACACGATTGAACAAATTGCTTGATGTCTTCATCGATCTTGGGCCAATAAACATAGCTTCGCGCTAGTGCCTTTGTACGCTCTATACCCTGATGCCCTCTATGTAACTCCTTTAATATCCGTTTCCGAAAACATTTAGGAATAACAAGGCGATCGTTGTACATTAAACATTCGTCGATTACACTGAGCTCATCTCTTCTAGCATGAAAATTTTGTAAAGCTTCTGAATTTAGCTTTGGCCACTTTCCATCTCTGATGTGCTTGATAACATCTCGCAGTACCGGATCATTTTCTGTCGCTGTACGAACCATGTTGAATGTGACGGGCAGTGATTGAATGATGTCGTCGGCGATGTGCTTGATATCTGCTTCCAGTTGGATACAAGCGATGACTGTGTCTTCATTAGGTTTTGTAGTGTTGTTAATGAGACGTGATAGAATATCCGCTGCACCGAATTGGTTGGTTGATACGTACTCCAGTTCAAAATTGTATGACATAAGTGTAAGAGCCCATCGTTGAAGGCGATTTGCTGAATGCGCAGGAATTCCCTTCTTGTTACCAAATATGGCAAGCAACGGCTTATGGTCAGTTTGCAATTTGAACTTTCTTCCATATATGAACTTATGAAATTTCGTTACGGCAAAGACTAGAGCTAAGCCTTCTTTCTCAATCTGAGAGTAGTTTTTCTCAGCGGGTGTGAGAGCTCTTGAGCAATGATAAATTGCCTTTTCATTCCCATTTGGAAACACATGACATATATATGCTCCCAATCCTACATTAGATGCGTCTGCTGCTACTTTGATTGGCAAAGTTGGATCGTAGTGCGTCAATAGTAAGCTGGATGACAACAGCTCCTTAAATCGTAGAAAGTGCTTTTGACACTGAGCTGTCCAATTCCACTTTGAATCATTCTTGAGTAATGCATCAAGAGGATCTCGAAGATGGCGCATTTCGTCAATGAACTTCCCGTAGTAATTAACTCCACCTAGGAATGCTCTTAATTCGCTTTTATCTTTCGGGGATGGAAGGTCCAGAATGTTAGCAATTTTGTTTTTGTCTGGGCGTATTCCATGCTTATCAACGTGATACCCCAGGTATATACAGGATGTTTTAAAAAATTTACATTTGTCAAAATTGACTGTTATGTTATGTAAATTGAAACGATTAAATACCTGTAAGACAGCACGAATGTTTTCTTCCTTGGTGCGGGTAGCAATAACAACGTCATCTAAATATGGAAAGACACCTTCGATTCCAGATAGGATTGATTCCATGATTTGTTGAAAAGCCCCGGGTGCGGATTTTACTCCAGGTGCAAGTCTATTAAACGTGAATAAACCTCGATGTGTGTTTATGACTAAAAGCTTCTTCGTATCATCGTCAACTTCGATTTGCATGTAAGCGTTATTTAAGTCGACAATTGAAAAAAAACAACATCCGTTAAAGTTGACAAATATTTCATCAGGCAGCGGTAGTGGGAAAGTGTGTGGCTCCAGCTGATCGTTGAGTCCTGTTGAATAATCACCACATATGCGAAGATTGCCAGATGATTTTCGAACAACTACTATGGGCGCTGACCATGGAGAGAAACTGATAGGTGTTATGATGCCTTCACGCTCTAACCTTTTTAATTCGTCATCAACTGGATCTCTTGCTGCATATGCTACCGGCCTTTTCGGACGAAATACGGGGACAGCTTGTGATTTAAGTTGTAGGTGAACTTTAAATGCGGTGCAGTGTCCTATTTCGCTTCGAAATACTTTCGGAAACATGCTTCTAAGATCGGCATCTGTCGTTGTATTGCTAACCTGAAGGTTGTGACATGTGGTGTATGAAGTAACCGGTGCATCGAACAGTTGAAATTGCTGCATTAAATCTGAACCTAACAAATTTAGACGTGGAACAGCTGATACTGTGATGACTGCTTGTTTTTGCATTTTGTTGATTTCCACCATTGCATCGAATTCGCCAATGACGTGAATTTGATTTGCTGAAGCATCCCGTGGTGTGTGTAGAGATGTTCGCAAAGGTGGGCTTCCTATTTTTATCCAATTTTGCTCTGTTATTATCGTAATATCTGAGCCCGTATCGTGTTGCAACTTTAATAAAATATTATTTATGTGCAGTGACACGAAACGTCTGTTTTTGGATATGGAACTCATCGTATATACGCTTTTTATGTTCGTTCGCGTTTTCCTTTTCTTTTTCTTCTTTTGATCGTGGAGTTCTGATGATTTATTTGCATTACGCGTCGAAAAGCATGTACAAAACCCTTCTTTGTGACCTATTTGACCACATTGATTACACTTGTGAGTTGTGAAACTACAATCGCGCACAAAATGCATACTGCCACATTGCCAGCATGGTCTTCTCGGTAAATCGTTTACTTTTGGTTTGCTTTTCGAGTACTGCTTTTGCTGAGTATCGATTGCGTGAACTTTTGGTTGGCTTTGTTCTATTGTAATTGCATCACGTTTCAAGTTTGCGAGACGATTTATTTCTGCAACTAAATGATCAATTGTTAAAGGTGATTTCTCAGTCTCTGCGTCTAGCATATTCAACAATCTAGCCCGAATGTCTTGGTCTTTCGGAGATTGTAAGCCGTTGATGAACATTAAGCATTTGAAGTTGTCCACAGTGCATTCCTTAAGCATGAAATTTTCACAGTGGCGATTAACATTTGCTGCGTAGCTTATAATGTCCACATTTTCTTCACGAACGTTTTGCATGCATTTTACTCTAACACTAAACTGAGATTCCTTCCTACCGAAAAGTTTTGTTAACATGGTAACCGTATTGTCAAAGGATACATCACGTGGTTGTTTCGGAAGTATATAGTCCTTGTACTTATCAAAGACGCAAGTGCTTACCTTCCTTAACAAAAGACGTACTTTTGCTGCCTCGTTGAGCTGCTTTGCTTCCACCTGGAATACATCCTCATACCTGGTATACCATTGTGCAAAAGTTTGGTTATCATCTGGATCGTAGACAAATTCCCGTATGTTTTTCGAAAGCACATCCATTAAATTTTCCGAGCCATTTGTCGAACCTGTTGCGCTTGGTGCCGGTGACTGTGATGACTTCCCAGAATTTGCTGAATGTAGAGTTGCTTCGATTAACTTGCTGAGTAGTTCCTGCTGTTTCTCTGCAGATTCCTGTTGCCTTACGAGAAGTTGTGCGACCACCTGCTCCAACGCTGCCATAACCTCAAAAGAAAAATTTTGTTTTCCTCGTCGCCAAAATGTTGTGATCTTGTAGTAAGACTAGATGAGTGCGAACATTTTCCTTTTATTAACGATATAAAACAATTACAATTAATAACAAATAAAACAATATAAAATTACAATGGTATTACCGCGTATATTACGCCTTTGGACTCGGACACAAAATGGACAATTTTAATGACAAGTTATCTTTGACAAGTATAAACGTAAGTATGTATGTGACATTAGTGAAATGCATTTAGTGTTGCCAACAGTTAAGAATTGCTGGGCAATAAATGGGCTATAATTATAAATATACTAAGTTTCAATTGAGTGCATCTTTCATTTCATAATCAGGAGGACCATATTTTACTGGCCATTTTGATCCAATATAGGGACTGATTGCTAATTCATGATGGCAAATGTTGTAAATTGGCTTTTTAAGGTACGAGCACTGTCCGTTGTGACGAATTTCTTCATCCTAACCTGAAATTGAAAAAGAGATTTAGGGTACGATGAATGCCTACACATTCGTAGGTAAATGGACAATCCAATTAATGTTTCAACTGCACTTGAAAGCTCTCATAATCTATTAAGCACGTAGCCGGTTCGAAATAAACCCGTCTGCCGACCATGACAATCCATTCATCAAGAGTCTTGACTATATCCAAGACTGGATTTTCAAAAGACTGGCGTCAAATTGTGCTGAAAGTAGAAAATCAAAACCCACTCATATCCACATATATTAAACTTATTTATTACTGATATCGCTAACGATGGACATCTTAATCTTACAATAAGAAATTAAAAACCGTACGACGATTGTTTGGTGCAAATATTAAAACTACAAAATGCGAATGAACATGCACTACATACACATGTACTCTCTATACATTCTAATTACTATCTATGACACAAGTCCATGGAGGCATCTATCGTTTAGTTGTAGTCTATGACCATCTAAGGTTACATTTAATTAGTTTTTTATGGCTTTTTGGCAGTAGGAATCCTTTTTAAGTCGAGCTCTCACTGAGTCGTTCATTCATTTAAACAGCTGTGCCGTTAACCACGTCATAACGGCCGTCGAACAAACTTGCATGCGACCTTCGTCGCTCCCTTTCGATTTCGTCTAAATCGAAAGCGTCATAGACTCCACCAGTCGCAGTCACATCGGTGCGCCGATCATCAAATGCATACGCGCGTGTAAATTTATGATGTGTACCACCCATGCCACCATTAGTGGCTGCCCTGCCAACCATTCCCGGATGGGGATGTTGATTTCCATACAAAAAGGAATTGTTCGAGAAATTCGACGGTGACGTTGGTATTGCTGCTGGCCATTGCACTGCGGATGGCATCAAGGTCGTCGATGGTCTACGTGCTGCTGCTGCTGCAGAACCACCACCGCCACTATGAAGGTTAATGGAATTTCTCACGTCCTCACAGGATTTATGCAGCGCCAGACCAGAGTGATAAATGCTCGCCTCCCTCGAACCATGCGATAACCTGGTCGGCTGAGCTGTTGGGTAATGATTGTGTCCCGTGACAGATAAGCGGCTCTGGCTTCCTCCACCCGCAGCAGTCGCTGACATTAGCAAGCTATCCTGTGAGTCGAAATTACGTTTCATAAACGACCTCGGTAACGTGCGACTTTGATAGACATTACAATCCTGCAGTAGTTTTCCGCTACCTTTGGCATAGAAGTGCTCTGGGTATGCGTTCCATATCTCTGATTCGCATCGGTCCAGGTCGAAGAGACTCTTCTGGTAGAGCTTACCACCCTCCGCATGAAGGGATAAATTTGAGTTTTGCTTCCGCAAGGAACTGGTCGGCGGAAGTTCGACGAACATCGAGCTCCGGCGAAGATTTGGATAGTAGACGGCTTGCTGATGATGGTGATGTTGTACCTGCCGTGCATTTTGAGGCTTCGCATTGTCCACAATGTAGATGTTCTCGTCGTCGGGTTCGTCGCCACTGCCATCGATGAAATAGATATCCTTTGGCTTTGGTCGGACTCCAGCCCTTTTGCAGAATTCATTGAAGAACTCGTCCTTTGTTTTACGAATGCCACGCGATAAACCACAAATATCATGAATGCCAGTGGTGGAGCTGCCGCTTCTCATCCGTGTCCCACCATCGTTGCCATTGCCATCCTCACTGCGAATGGAATCATTGTCTTCTTCGCGTCGCCTATCCTTGGACGGTTTTGATGTTATAGTTCCTTGATGCTTTTTAGTGGTCGAGGTGGTGATCCTTTTCTCCGTTCCGCTGTTGTTGGGATAATGGTTGCTCTTGCTGTTTGTCTGTTGTCCCGGATTTCCATTGGCACCGTTGGAGAAAATCTCTGTCGCTGTCGATACACTCCGGGTCAGGGGTATGAAATCCGACTGCTGCTGCTGTTGCTGAAAGTGTATATCCAGTGGGGGTACATAAAAATGAGATGGTGCCGGTTCGGTATAGAGTTCGTTTAAACTTTTGGCAATGTTCTTGGAATGTAGGTCGCATTTCTGTGGTTTCTCGAAATAGTATCTGTGAGTAGAGTACATATACAAGAGAAAAAATAATGTTTGCAATTTCATAGACGATAACGATGAAGTGGGAATGTGTGTCGTAAACTTGACATACTCACCGCTTTTCCAGGTCATTGAACACATTTGAAGGGTGTTTCTTGCAGTTATAGCCAGCCACTTCAATCTTCTCCTTACGACGATGCGGATGATGTTTTGAGCTGCGGTTTTCGCCCTCCTTGATTTTCTCTTGAATATTCGTGAACGACAAGCAGGGCAGTTTCTACAAGAGGAATAAAGACGATGAGTTTACCTTCAATTCATACAATTTAGAGTCACTACAAGGGTTCAACATAAGCCCAGAGTTTTACATTTACCATGGGCTAAGAACATTACATTCTGTCGAATTTGTTCTCCTCGGGAAGTCGGTGTATGCCTGCATCCCTTCGGAGAGCTGCATCCACTCAGGTCAACATTTAATGCGAAATGGTGACAGTCATATAGCGCAACTGGCATTTCACATTATGGATGGATAAACCAGACATGCATTGTAATATATGAACACCAGAATAACGTACCCAAGCTCAAGGGTCAATTTATCGAAAAGTTGTTTTAACATGTAACTACTTTCCCCCAGGGAAAAGGACTCTTGAAAACCATGGGACTGGGTAAAGTCACAGGCAATATGTGCCTCACAATGTGTCAACTCTGCCCTAAGTGTGTCTACAAATATATTGCAAGAAGTACATTCTCAGCAGCTTATACTGATAAATTATTATCAGTCAGTAGTTTGAACTCCCTAAAGACTGCAAAAGTGCTTTCAGTCTTAATGCATTATTCGAAGGATTTCCTCCCTTGCTTGCAATTTGCCATTTCCCAACCCTTGACTTATGGTCTCGACCCCTTGCACACATCATACCATCATCTGGGCGATAGTAAGGACGAATAAACAGTTTACACGATATATTCAAATATTGTTGCCAAGAGCACGACACCTACATAATGACATAAATTAAGAACTGGCACACACAAAAGGGGGTGGCTAACCAATCCACAAATTCACCTAAAAAGATGAACAAGAGCCGAGTGTTTACCGACGAGAGTTACTTGTTAGTCAGTATATACCGTGTTCGGTGCTAGAATCCTGTTAACACATTATTCCTTGAGCATTCGATTTATAAAATCACCATAATCATGCGCTTGCAATCCTCCATCATATTCCTGATTCAAATTAGCGATTCTCCGCAGGAAACTTTTGCGATAATCTTATTTTGGCAGAAGTTTTTAATCTTCCCAAGGCGGTGGTGAGGCGTTGAACTTTTCTCCATTGTCTTTAAGTGCAGCAGACAAAGTTTTTCGACAAACTCAAACAAAGCCAGTAACCAGTCTGAAGGTTCCTTTAGCCAATTAGAGCACATGGACGCAAAAAAAACATTTATGGGAGCCCTTTTTAGAGGCATGTCACACCAAGGTACATGCATCGTCATAGCTGCAAGTATAGACTTTTCGGTTGCGTAAAATTTGGAAAAGTTAAAAACATTCGTTGCCAGATGGTGGCATCTAATTTGCCATGTACCATCTGATCAGAGTCCCACGTATATAGTAAGAGTAATCGTGACCTAACTTCTGTTTGTTTAATCGAATAATTTATTGAAGCATATGTACCGTTGTTGTTTAGTCGGGTATCGCGGAATCCTCTCCATGGCGTGGGACTAAATTCACTCGGCTATAAGTAAAGCACAACTCTTCACAATTCTTGAACTGTTGACATTTACATTTACGCGACAGACAGCGACATAGGTATTGATGGCGTATTCCCAAAAAAAAAATCATTTGCCTTTAAATTTTGGTGATAGCTTTATGCAATGTTTGGATGAGTCACAAAATCAATATGAGTTTGTTTGGCGGGAACATGTTAGTATATACCAGCAGAACGAATTCTACTCTTTTTAGGGAGTGTTTTCAATGTGAATAGACCTGTGTCCACCGCAGACTCGAGTTTGTCTCAACAGAGTCTTGGCGTATTATTTGTTGTTCCCTATTTCTTTTCAAATTCGTTCGCTTTTCTGGAAGTAGAGAATTTTGTCAATGAACTAGCTGACCAGAAAAGTTAGGTTATACATACAGACAAACTATTTTCTCCTCAAAGAGTAGCATTTATGCCAGTTCGGTTTCAGATTCGACTCTAGTAAAACATTTTGGGATAATTCCGAAACACAGTTTGTACACCAATTCTTTTGTTTTTAGAGGAACATTCTTTTGAAAAAAAAAAAATCGATCATCCGTTCAAATTTATAGGCTAGCAGCTAACTTATAGTTTTAGGTTCGTAAAACTAAAGCTAAGTACACACGATTGTCAGATCTTATAATGTTGTCAGATCTGTCAGTGAAAAATGTGTCCCAAATGTTTTACAACCGTCTGAACTTACAATTTTGTTTTACAATATTGTCAGAAATGTCATTGTCAGCCCATTGTAAGGCATCCATCTGACAATAAAATTGTTAGATTGCTGATGATCATCTGAACAAGTCTGAACACACAATCATGCCGCATATTTATTAATACACTATAATTTAAATAAATAAATACAATGAATATTAATTCACATTTTACATCAAATTGGAAATATTTGACTTCTGAACTTTCACTTTTATTTTGACAGTTCGTTATTTTTTTCCAACCTAGCAGTTCATTTTGCGCTAGATTGAAAAATTTCCCAGAAAAGGACATTTTACAAAATGTGCTAGAGCTCTAGCGCAAATGCTGAAATGTCAGTTTTTTTTTTATATGGAGTTTGGCATGCCGCTAGTCATCTAGAGGTCAGTGGAACGCGGCCTTTGTAAGACTCATTGGAAATTGTTAGATGTCGTTGTTTATGGAAGCTGACAATAGCTTACAATTTATTCATTGACAGACAGTTTAACCGGTGGTATAGACGCGAAAACGAAGATTATACTTTTATACACGATGGAAACTAATTTCATCGATAGAAACAACTGTGCATAGGAAAAGTCGCCAACATCAAAAAACTTTAAAAAAATCCTTTAGAAAGAAAGTCCAGTTCAGACGCAGTCTGTGGGATGTTAGTTGCGTAGAGTATAAACTGCCCAAGTTGAGTCCATCCGCAAAAAAATTGCGATAGAGTTGGAGTAGAATTGAGACGGGCCACTCAATTCTTTGTCCAAACACGACGTCGTTTTTGAGGCAATTCTTCATCCTTGCTGTTTTCCAACACGTAGGCAGTTAAAATAGTCGCAAGTGCAATATTTTGATCAATTGTCAGTACTACAAAAAACAACCCACAAGACTTTGAATTTATCGGACAATAAATCGACCAATTTTTCATATTTAAATGTCTGACAATCGTGTGTACTAACATTTTCATGGCTGACAATTGTGACTATTCGTATCTCTAGTTGGTTAAGGCCATTTGGGCTAAACTTCTAATGTACTTCCTGAAACATCCCTTGGTGACACCACAGAAGGGTTTAGGTCCTACAACTGGGATTGTCGCGCCGACTTTAGCCAGTGAGTCAGCTGGCCCCTGTGGGTTGCAATCTAGTATACGATGACTAGGTTTTTCTTTGCAGGACCAGCTTCGATTTTACGACAGATAAATCTAGAGCTATAAGAGCAGCTTGGCTGTCAAGGTTCAGTTAAAATATGTTTAATATTGATAGATGAGGCATTTCGTAACGCAGTTTGATCTTTGGATGCATCTTGCAATGATTTGGTCTTAGACTCATGTAATTGTAATCAACAAGAATAGGTACACTAAAGGCCAGTTTCAAATATTCCGGATAAAGTTTAGGACAGTTATCCGACACATAACGCTATCCAAAAAATAATGGTAACTGATTTTTTTTTTCTGTTTCATCGTCAAAGTCTTTGATAAACTAGTTATTGGTTGACCGAAAGGCAATGCTGTTTTTTTTTCGTTTCGACATACATGCCATTTGTTTTGTTTTTGTTCATTTTATGTTTATTAAGGTGCTAGTACACGGTATGTAGCACGGCACATATATTTGTGGCTG
The DNA here is from genome assembly GCA_949372485.1 of Cheilosia soror. Classification (NCBI taxonomy): domain Eukaryota; kingdom Metazoa; phylum Arthropoda; class Insecta; order Diptera; family Syrphidae; genus Cheilosia; species Cheilosia soror. Next base: position 97,599,051 of record OX443563.1, on the reverse strand, counting down.
TGACGTAATTTTGATGTCAGCGTATGGTCCCAATGGGTGCTCTCTCTGTTGACGTCAGAGCCACATATGTATGCGGCGTGCTACATACCGTGTACTAGCACCTCTAGAAGCTTAATCGTACGCAAAACATTTTCAGGTGAATTGTGTTGTTCTATATTGTTAATTTAACATGGATAAAGTTAAAAAGGTAGTGAAAATCCAGAAATCTTTATCGTAGAGGATTTGTCAAAATAATTTGGTCTTGGGCAAAATACTCAGTATATACGGGGCCGTGCAATATGCTCGTAGTATTCAACTAATTTGTCTTATAAAAATTCAAATAAATCAATATTAGGACATTTGTGACTGCAATCTAAGCTCGTCAACAAAAATTGCTCTGGAACTATATTTTTTTTCAGTCACTTCAAATTAATCTGTCAAATTATCTCCCAAATAAAGACTTTAACAGCAACTTAATGATGAATATTCACCTGGCCCAGATGGTATTCCCGCTTTATTTCTCAATAAGTGTTCCCTTGTTGTCTCCTATCCCCTTTCGCACCTCTTTTAGCTCTCTCTTTCCCAAGGCGATTTTCCTCAGATATGGAAAGTCCTCCTTCATAACACCGATTCATAAAAAGGGATCAAAGAGAGAAGTTACTAGTTATCGCCCGATAGCGAAACTTTCGCATATACCCAAACTCCTCGAAAGTATTTTATACCTTTGAAACCAAAAGTTTAAGTTTATCTTGAAGATAAGTTCCTGATAGGCTATCTGCGACTATATAAGTCGCAAAAAAAAATATTTAAATTAGGTAATACATATACAATAAACTGTCAGTGTTGTAATTAAATCACGCACAAAATAAACAGCTCGTAAATCGACACAAAAAATGTTTAAAAGAGGATTCAAGAAATACCCAAAAAACCCGAGTAAATAAATGTGCCAACCGACCGAAAATTCCGCTGTACACGCTCCAAGCCCAAAAATCGATCCGAAAAACGAACCAACAAGCGGCTCAAAAAATGTTCCGTAAACTGGTTCGATATAATTATGTCGCTGAAAACGCTCTGAAAACGCTCTGAAGAACTCTCGTAAATACGCCACGAAAAATTACCCAGAAAAGTTCTAAAACAGTAGACCGTCCTGAAAAGAACAACCGAAAATGACCCTGAAAAGCTCACCAAAAATGCCAAAGAAACGCCTCGAAGAACTAGCTGAAAATGCCCAAAGAACGCTCTCAAAAACTCCAAAAAAAGCATCGAAAATGGCACGAGATTGCTTAAAAAAATATCCTCAAATCAGAACTTATTTTTAGTCATTTCTGAGCATAAACTGACTTCCGCAATGACCAATTTTCTTCAAAATGTAATTATTTGTATCATTAAGTCAATCGACAGGGGTGGTAAATCAACTTGAAAATTGGTCTTGACCATGTTTCGGAATTTGCAAATATCCCGATGCAACTTCCTGAGATAAAGAATTCTGGAGGTAAAAAAGCTTCCCCATTTTTATCGCCGAGAGGGGCTATTTCTGATGTTTCAACATGCAAAAACAATTACCAAACTAAATGTCCACCATTATAGACAACAAACCAAAAGAAGCAAACTGTCAAACGATTTATGCAATATCCGGACACTAGGATACAATAATGCTAACGTCAGCTTTATACACCAAGATCTGAAGGAATAGAGGCCATACAGAATTTCGCAAAACACAAATAACGTCTTTAACTGGCTTTAATGGTGGCCGTAGAAGTCAGGTTAGTGTTCTTGATTGATTTAAGACTAAAGCTAACCAAGGGTTGCGTGAATCTAAGCGTAGCGTCATAGATACATCTGATCTAAATAATTGAAAAAAAAGTAACAACTTACGCTATAGTATCCAACCTCCTGTAAACTGATGTACAGAAATACGTTAAGGACTCCAACGAACTCCGTCGATATGAATCCAAATACGTAGAGGAAAAAACTCTGTCCATAGGTAACCTTAAAAGGTGCCGGTTGCAGTGTCGACCTTGGGCGAAGCTTTGAACCAATTTCCGCCTTTAAAATCGATATGTACGCAATCAGTCCAATCAGCATAAAGAGTCCTGCAAAAAGAAGAAAAAAAAAATCAAAATTTCCTGTACGGAGTGACTCACTATAGTTAGTACTCACCTGACACTATGAACATAATCCCCGAACTGAAGTAGTATAGATTGTTTTGCTGCGAACACGTTGGCACGAGGAACACGATAAAACTAACCAACAGAAAGACACCCGATGCCAGAAAGAATGGACACGACTTTGTGATGGTATCTGTGAGAGAACGAAAAAAAATTTATTAGATCAATGAATTTGAGGAAAATTTGCGTTGTCCTCATATTTATGACATGTTTGCTGCCATCCCGAGTGATATAGGGATCGTCTGATGGGGTGGGTTGTGTTCAGGCGAATTGGGAAAGGATTCAAAGGATTTATGGTAATTTTCCCTCCATTTGCAGACGGCAAGCGTAGCACACATAAACATTCATCATATCGAACCGGTTGGCATTTTGAGTAAACAGTTTTGGACTTTGCATATATGCTGAGCTTAAGTTTTTCAACTATGGCATGGCGGGCGGGGTTGATTTATGCTCCCCAAGTTCCGTTAGTGAAGTATCGTCTTCTTCGTCCTCATGGTGCTACTTAATTTATTGCCACGATATTGGGGAGAGTGCACTTTGCGCCGCCTTTCTCTTTGTATATGGTGTATTGTCAAGTGCTCCAAAGGGAAAGCATTACATGACTTGCAAAAGAAATTAGCTGTGCACTACTTCACTGTGTGACTGGCAGGGATAGTTAGTGAGTGCAGTTAACTACACCAACTGGGTTGGAGATTAATAATGGCAGCAGTGCGGTGAGCCTTAGTCACTTTTGGTTGTTAAGCCTTAGGCAAGATGAATGAATGTGACGCCGCCGCCGCCGCGTCGTTTTAAATGGCATTCACTTCGCACATAACAAACACAACACAACACAGCACACAGTACACTGTGACTGTATAAGCGCAGAGTACATTTAACGAGTCCTTAACCCGCAATGAGATATAAATTTCTCTGCATAAGTGGGCACGACGTCAAACGTGAGTCTCAGCTCCATGCACATATTCACTTCTTCGTTGGTACTTGGCACGATACACCGTTTAATGCCCCCAAGGATGGGTGAGGGTGAGGGTTGCAGAAAAAAGATTCCCTCTGAGTAGTCAGAGTTTGGTTATGGGTAAGTATCGCTTTGAGATGCGCACCGTGCACCGTCTTCCTCGTCGCCTTATTTTGAGGTTAAGGTGACACTGATGTGAGTTGGCTAATGGGATGAGGATGAGGATGACTCTTCGCAATGTGATATGTGACAAAGAAGAACCTCTTTCATTTTATTGGATCAGAGTGGACTTTTGAGTGAGCCATTCATTTGCTTTTTATTGTGCCTTCGTTTTGTCCCTAGGTCGAAGGAGTATTTCTTTTATATGCGCCTACGCTCCTATTGGATTAAAGATGGGTAACAAAAAGGACTTAAATTGCCTGCAACACCTTCAGGCGGTGGGTGGAACGTAAAAAGCAATTTTGCCCACGACAAGTTCGTGTGATAAGGGAGATGCTCATTATCCTTGCATACAAATTAGCGATGCGGATGAATTTAATACGTAGGTATAGGTGTAGGTAGGTACGTTGTCGGTGTTCCTGTGAAGAGTAAACAAAGCGCTTAAGTGAGGCTTTAATTAAATTCCGTAGCAGAAGGTAGACATTTTCTAGCCTCCCCTATATTAAATCCATTAGTTGTATAGTTGGTTGGTTGGCTTTAGAGCCATCACGTCGGGGAATTCCTTGCAGCAATTCCGAAATTGATTATTTCTTGATGGAGGCGTTGAAATTGCGGTATGAGTGATGTAATCACAGGGCGAATGTGCATAAATTTGGTAAGTTTGACGTCATTTATGATATATTTATAGACTCAAATTTCAATAATGCAAATATGAGCTCGTAAGGTGTTGTATGAAGAGGGTAGACTCTGATTTGCAACAACTTGGCGCTGTGCAGCTTGTTGTAACCACTTCACACACATCAATTGTGCTTATATTACCTCCAAGTGGTAACCACCGGGTACTGGTCTTGCTCACCGGGCTTAATTTTTTACACTTATAAGCGCGAGTGTTGAACACGAAGAAAATTGAACAATTCTCAAAAATCTTATACATGAGTCCCTCAGAAAGTGGACGTACGGCGGATGATTTTATTAGACTTAATCAACGGCGACGGCAACAGTCAATTTGGCAGATACCTTACTTGAGCTACTTTGACATATTTAGAGCTGAGGACAGTGATGATTTTTCAGGACTAGTCAGGGTCCTAAAACAGAGATAGTGGCAGATAAACCCTTTATCACCAATGGAAACTTTCACATCACCATCTGGCTGTTTTCATCCAAGGGCTCCAACAAAGGGCCTGGCCCTTCAATTTAAGGGTTATACGCCAGGGAACTGCCCGACTGCGTATAACTTACATTAGTTACGAAGCAACAGCAAGCCATATCCGAGGATGATTTTACTGTTGACGAACCTGGCAAACGAAACTAGGACAATTAATTTCGGATCCATGTATATGAATATTAGGTCCCTTAACAGACCGCTAGCAGCCGAGGCTCAACTACTAAAAAGCAGATCTAACCGCCATCCAAGAAGTGCGATGGTGGACCGGGCGGGAAAAAAATTAGAAACAGCGAAATTGACTATAGCGACTGTAATCGGGAACAAAAACAGTGCCTATTTGAAAGTGGATTCGTCAATGGAGCTAGTCTTTAGCAAGAAGTTTGAAGTCTCAACTATGTGAACAAGCACCTCACGACACTACGCATAAAGGCTTAATTCACCAACATTTGCCTAATATACGCGCATGCCCCCACGGTGCAGAAAGGCGACGACACCAAAGAGAGGTTTTACAAGCCCTTAGTTAAGACATAGGGTAAAGGCCCCTAATCTGAGCCCCCCACCAGTAATGAGCCCCCTGTCTGCATTTCGCTCCAAAGCTAAGCCCCTGTTATTAAAAATACATTTTTGTTTTAATCAAAGTCTTCCGTTACTTCTTTACTTGTAAATTTTGCTTGGGTCCGAGTAATTAGCGGCGGGAAAAGGGGATTCAATATCTATGGGGAACATATTCTTTCATCTATCGAGCGCATATCAAAGCACACAAGGTAACTAGCTACTTTTCCAACGGAAGCGCAGCTTCGAGTAAATGCTAGTAAATAATAAAATTATTCCGATATAGGTACCTACCTATCCCATACCTACAACACTATGTATTATTATGCCTATTTTATGGGTGTATTATGTAACATGTACATATCTTATTATTAATTGGGAAATACATTTTTTTTTATTTTTCACATCGCTTATTTTTTTTTTTTAACTTCTGACTTGCCGGAGCATTAGGATGCACGTCTACCTAAAACATCTATTGTGCTTGACGTCAGATATATGTTTAGGTTAGTAGCGCTTCTACTTTGCTAATGTATCTGATCATACATTCAGCAGAGGAATTTCTTAGTTCTTCGGTACTTATTACTTCCCTGAAAAATGATTTCCTTCTTATACTGTAAAGGACCGGGCATTCACATATTATGTGTTCGGCTGTTTCGTCTTCTTCTAGACATAGTCTGCACTCCGGTGAGTCGACTACATGCATTTTATTTAGGTGATATCGCAGACCGTGGTGACCCGTTAGTAGGTATACTAGATTTTTAATATCATGCCTGCGAAGATTTAGTATCTTTCTGGCATCTGCTTTGAAGGGCTGAATAGCTCTTTTGGCCTGTCTTATAGGCCTGATGGGATGTTCTCCTAATACGAAGTACATTTGTTTTGCTCCCAGCTTTTTATAGCCAGATTTATAGCTGATTTGGGAATCGAACAGAATGGTTCAGGTCCAATGAAAGGCTTTTTCGTTTCCTTCAATTCCCTTATGTCCGGGGCCCACCATAGACTGGTTTTGTTTCTGTAACTAAGTGTTTGGAGGGAATCGAAGCAGTGTAGTACTGATTTGGAGTCAATAATGTGTGAGCTAAGTGCTTTTATAGCTGCTTGACTATCCGTGAATATATGGATGTTGGCGCCTTTAATGCCTGAATTGTATATAAGGTTTGCGCATTCTTTAATGGCATTGAGCTCTGCTTGAAATACGCTGGGGCTTTTTCACATAGGTATTGAGATGTTACATCGCTTATTTACACCAACTCGTAGATTTACTAACTTTCAAATCTTTAAAATGGATGTAAAGAGAAAATAATCTAGATCTAGAAGATATTGAAAATGGTCTCTCAATATATGCTGCTTCAAGATGTTATAATATTCCAAGACCCACTTTTCAAAATCGGTTGCATAAACGTTCCTTTAAAAACCAAAAAGGACCGTTGACAATTCTTAAATTGTAAACTGGATTTTTGAAAATAATGCAAGAGGCTTTCCAAGACGTTGTATCTTTATCTGAGCATCCCCCTCCGCCTAAGAACCTAAAGAAAAGGAACGTAAACGAGACTATGAACCTGTTCCTGAAAAAGAAGAAAATATATGTAAAGAATACATTGAAACTGGGCTTTGTTTTGATTGCGGGGCAATATTTCAAAAGCTGAAAAGGCAACATCTTGTTTCATACGCTCAAAACAGTATCATGTTAAATGCGCTGAAAAGATATCGAACGATATTGAATTTTTTAGCTGCAAAAGGTGCAAAATGGTCTAGTTTATGCTTTTTTTTTAATACTTTAATTTGTTTGTCTAATACTACATAATTTGTGTTTTATAACATTTACCTATGAAGTTCCTACTTACTTATTTATTTAGTTTATAAAATTAAATGTTCTTAAATAAAACTGGCAATAAATATTTGAACAATTTTAAAAGTAACGATAACTTTATAAAAAACAGCAAAAAAAAAAATGGTTTTACATGGGGGCTCGGTATTGGAACGGTAAGAGCTCAAATTAGGAACAGGGGGGCTCATTACTGGACTACTTCGCTTTTTGTAATTATTTTCCTTTTATTTAAATCTTACCAAAACTAACAAAAAAGTAAATAGTTTTATCAAATTAGAATTAATCACATTATAATTTAATGAAATATTTGTTCCGATACATGCAAACAATTAATTTTGCAAAAGCAGCAAACTCAAAACTATCCTTAAGGGGGCTCAGTACTGGGGGTTTTACCCTACGAGCAGTCCCCTATGACATTAAAAATGTCTTACTTACTTAGACTTACTGTTCAGTCATAATTATTTATTAATGTAAATTCTCAATTCCAATTATGAATATTTTGTTTAACGTTATATGTAAACGCCGTAAATTATAAAATGCTCATCCCTACCAATTATGTCAAGTGTCACGTATCGAAATATTATTAGTAAATGTCATATTTTGTTTTGTATATAAGATAGTTGTTAACTAAAATGAAATTCTATTCGCTTTTGTACTCCGATCGCCTCTAACCTCGAAAAATTAAACTAAAATTTATAACGTTGTGGAAAAAATCGAGTTTTATTTGGAAAAAAGGTTTAAGTCCGCTTCTTTTTCTGACAACATGTAACATTTGGTCCTTCATAGTCGGATATTATTTGAACTTGTTGCAAATCAAACTAAATATCTTAAATAAATATAAATGTTAATTTCGTGTTCTATATACAATTCGTGTTAAACCGTTTTTCATTGTTCTATGTACAAAACTCAACTGTTCCTTTGAACAAAGAAACCCTTATGTACTAAGGGCCCGTTGTCTATGTTAAGCAAGACAAAGAACATCAATTTAATTAAAACAAATCGTGATAAAGACAATTAATCACAATTTTACAAACTATTGTGTGCTGTGTTGGGTGCTAATCCGAATTACCGCGCCGTGTAACCAATTTTACTGCTGAAACAAACCGAAACTAATCCAGAGGAACATCAAACTTCACACAGAGAGGAAAAAATAAGTGAGTCGTTTCATTTTTTCATCTTTTATTGCTGCATTTTAATTATTCTAAACTTGAAACTTAATAACCTAATACTAAAATGTCATTCGGTGAGCTGCAGAAGGGTATGTTGGCGCAACTTGAGCGCGATTTTGAGAAGTTCATCGGTTTAGATGAAAACACCAAAAAACCAACTTACATCGACGGTTGCCTTATGCTTTTGCAGGCAAATCTTGATATATCCAGGGGGTATCACGAGCAGATTATGGGGCATGGAAAACTGGAAGAAAACTTAACAAAGGAAGAGTTAGCCACGGTTTACGAGAAAATACAACACACTTACCTTCTGTATCGCGGTCAGTTATTAGATGCATTAGAAAAGTTGTCGCCAAAACCAAACGCTTCCGCTTCTACTGCCGGTGCTTCTTCATCTGCTGCTGATTGTCCGTCTACAGCATGTAGTAAACCACTCCGTCTCCCAAATATTGAGCCACCAACCTTTTCTGGTTCATATACTTCTTGGCGATCATACCACGATCTTTTTGTTTCACTGATACATAGTAATGATTCTTTAAGCGAAATCCAAAAGCTTCATTACTTAAAATCCAGTGTGTCCGGGGAAGCTGAACGCCTTTTGCAACATCTTTCGCTTGATTCGGGCAATTACAATAAGGCCTGGGAGTTACTAAAAGCTCGATATGACCATAAACGCATTTTGGTTAACGCGCAACTTAAACTTTTGACCAGCCAGCAATCCTTAGTCAGAGAATCTGCAAATGGTATTAAAAATTTATTAGACACTTCACAAGAATGCGTTCATGCATTGGCAAATTTGGGGTTACCAGTTGACAAATGGGATGCAATTTTGATTTACTTACTTTTTCATAAGCTGCCAAGTTTTACACAAAAGTTGTGGGAGGAGCGGCTTGGTAGTTCAAGAGAGTTGCCAACCATGAAGCAATTTAACGACTTTTTGGAGACAAGGTTTCGAACTTTAGAGGTTGTAGATCAGCAAGACAGCCGAATGTACTCAAAGCCATCGTTCAAGCCAGAGGTAAAAAAGACGTTCCACGCTAAGGCACAAGAGAAAGATATCTTTCAGTGCAAGGTTTGTCAACAAGGTCAGCACTCTCTTAGGAAGTGTAAGCGGTTTCGAAGTATGGATACAACACAACGACTTCAAATCGTCCGCCAGGTCAGGGTCTGCGACAACTGCCTCGCATATAGCCATTTCTCCCGGGAATGCCCTAGTAACAAAAACTGCTACTACTGTCAGCAACGGCATCACACTCTCCTGCATACTAATCAGGAAAACACAAACAACCATTCTGCACAATCCCAACAGTTTTCGAATCCTGTACGACCGCAACAACAAGGCTCTGGTAATGTTCAAGCGTTTCAGGGGTCTATTAATGCCAATGCGCCTGCTTTTCATCCACCAAGTGACCAGCCTACGACTAGCAGAAACGCATCGATCTGTCATACAGCCCAGCTAGAACAAGATAAACAGATTTTATTAGCTACTGCTGTTGTTAAAGTACAATCAGCTGATGGTAGGTTTCACAACTTACGTGCGTTAATTGATTCGGGATCCGAAGCAACTTTTATTACTGAATCAGCTGCGCAACTTTTAAAACTTAAAAAGCGCAGGACCTTTGTTGAAGTGTCAGGGCTGGGGATGGTCAGCAGTGGCAAAACACAAAGCTATGTCGATATAACTTTTGCTTCGCGGCATTCGACGTATACCAGTGCCGCCAAGGCATTCGTCTTCAAGTCACTGACTGGGCTTCTTCCGTCCCATCCAATGACACATCACAAATGGAACCACCTGATAGGTCTCCCTCTAGCGGACCCCGAGTTCCATGTATCTGCTCCCGTAGACTTGCTTTTTGGAAGTCAAGTTTACGCTGAAATAATCCTTCCAGAGGTAGCGCGAAGCCAGGAGGTTACGGATCCGGTTGCTCAAAAAACCCAGTTCGGCTGGATCATCTTTGGGAACACCACAGTTGAGTCTACAAAGCGATTCACCGGCTTATCGCAATTGATGGATCTCGACTCACAGATGCGTAGATTTTGGGAAATAGAGGAGGTTCCGTTTCAGATTCGAGAATCCGAAGAAAATATTGCATGTTTAGTTCATTTTTCCAAAAACACAGTGCGGCTTGAAGATGGACGGTATGAAGTAAAACTCCCCTTCAAAGATGGCCGATTTCCAGCACTCGGTTCTAGTAAGGAAGGTGCTCTTCGTCGTCTGCAGAACTTGGAGAGGCGATTCCAGATGGATCCTAAATTGAAAAAGGATTATTCAAAATGTATTAATGAGTATAGGGAACTTCATCACATGGAGGAACTAGATCCCAGAGACGAGAAACTCTTCACATCGCATCACTATTACTTACCACACCACGCCGTCATAAAGGAAGCCAGCTCTACAACAAAGTTGAGAGTAGTGTTTGACGCAGCGGCAAAAACGTCTACCGGGTCTTCGTTAAACGACCACTTATTGGTAGGCCCCAAACTGCAAAGGGACATTGTTGACATTATAACTAGATGGAGAAAGCACCAGTTCACATTCACGGCGGACATTGAAAAAATGTATCGACAAGTTTCAGTAAGTCATCCCGACAGGTATTATCAGCTCATTCTTTGGCGCGACCAGCAAACGGAACCCATCAAGGCATATCGGCTCAAGACGGTCACTTTTGGTACTGCAAGTGCTCCGTATCTTGCCATTAGAGTAATCCAACAAGTTGCAGCTGATGAAGGAGATAAATATCCAGCAGGTGCAAAAGCGGTTCGGGACGATATGTACGTGGATGATTTGATCAGCGGAGCAGATACTATCGAGGAAGCTAGAAAGATACGAGATGAGGCCCGTGAATTGTTAGGTACAGCTGGTTTTAATCTTCGCAAATGGACTAGCAATTGCAAGGATCTTATCAGCGATATTCCGGAAAATGACCGAGAGATAGGGTTTGAACTTCCACTAGAATCCGTTGAGCATGTCAAAACTCTAGGTATTAAATGGTGTCCATCTTCAGACTCTTTCTCTTTTCAGACCTTTAAAGCCAACGTCGAGAAGGTGACAAAAAGGACTATGCTGTCATCCATCGCAAAATTGTTTGATCCACTCGGATGGATTTCGCCATGCATAATCAAAGCAAAGATTATGATGCAACAGTTGTGGTGGAAAGGGCTTGATTGGGATCAACCAATTCCAGACGAAGTTTTGGATCAATGGACAATGTTTTGCCGAGAGCTCTCCGCCATTGAACACATCAAAATCCCCAGGTGGTTAAATACACATACTTCTATTAAAGCTATAGATGTTCATGGCTTTAGCGATGCATCCACAAAAGCGTATGGGGCAGCAGTATATGTTCGAGTCTTGGATGAATTCAATAACATCCACATGCAGCTCGTGATTTCGAAAACCAAGGTTGCACCAATAAAAACGGTAACACTTCCAAGGCTCGAGCTATGCGGTGCAGTGATGCTGGCGTCTCTACTAAATTACACCATCAATGTTCTCGAGTTAACATCTGCCAACACATATGCATGGACAGACTCGACAATCAACCTTGCATGGATCCGAGCACCTCCATCAAAGTGGACAACATTTGTCAGCAACCGGGTGTCTGAAATTCAACGACTGACTAATTGCAGCATATGGAAACATGTCCCAACTAATTATAATCCAGCTGATCTGGCATCTCGAGGAGTTATGCCATCCACCTTAGAAGCGATGGACTTGTGGTGGAAAGGTCCCTCTTTTTTACATGAAAATTGGGAATTTCAAGTTCCAAAACAGCCCAAGCAGACAGATACTGAAGAAGAAAAGCGCTCAATCAAAAAACATTGTGCACTTATTAACTTTAACGACGAGGCTATGGACACAATCAACAATACAATAAACAAGTTGTCAAAACTCATGATATTAATTAGAGTACTAGCATTTTGTATACGTTTTACGTCTAATTGCAGAATACCAAGAGATTGTAGAGAGGTTGGACATTTAACACCCAACGAAATCCAAGCGGGGACAAAAATTGCCATTAAAGCATCTCAAAGCAAAATGTTTCCACTGGAGATGCAGCAGTACTTGGAGAAGAAAACAATTGCAAAATCTTTGCAAAGCCTCAACGCTTTTGTCGACGCTGAAGGGATTCTAAGAGTAGGGGGTCGCCTGCAGAACTCTCTACTTACCTACGATGAACAACACCCTATTATCATCAAGTCGAATTACCATTTCACGGATCTTGTCATACGGGATGCTCATGAAAAAACATACCATGGTGGAATCCAACAGATGACGACGTACATCAGAAGAACATATTGGATTCCACACATCAAACGGAGTGTCAACAAGTGGATACATCAATGTGTTATCTGTTATAGACACAAGGCAGCAACAATGCAACAACTTATGGGTAGTCTACCTGCACAACGAGTCAGAATGGCCAGGCCATTCTTAAATACTGGCGTTGATTACGCCGGACCGATTGAGGTCAAAACTTGGAGAGGGCGAGCAGCAAAAACATTCAAGGGGTATTTTGCTCTGTTTATTTGTTTGGCTACTAAAGCAATTCACATTGAATTAGTTTCCGATCTTACGACACAGGCGTTTCTTGCTGCATACCGACGCTTCACTGCACGAAGAGGACTTTGTGCCCAAATTTATAGCGACTGCGGTACAAATTTTGTAGGAGCGAATACCGAACTTATTAAAATGTTAAAATCTGCAAATCACGATTGGGTCGAAGTCGCCGGAACACTAGCCAATTTAGGAACTAAATGGAACTTTATTCCCCCTGCCTCCCCTCACTTCGGAGGATTATGGGAAGCGGGGGTGAAATCAGTCAAGTTTCATTTAAAACGGATTGTGGGAAATGAGCGGTTTACATTCGAAGAGCTCAACACGCTTCTAGCGCAAATAGAAGCATGTCTGAACTCGAGACCTTTATGCCCACTATCAGACAATCCAGACGACTTAGGAGTTATAACTCCCGGCCACTTCTTGATCGGAGAATCGCTTCACACAGTACCGCAAGGTGACACAACGCTTTCTAAAATGAATTACATCGACCGTTGGAAACAAATTCAGATGAAGGTGGACTCTTTTTGGAGTAAATGGAGCGGCGAATATTTATCGCGACTGCAACAACGCCCGAAGTGGACACAAGTTACCGCAACACCAAATGTAGGGGATCTGGTTCTCGTAAAAGACGAACGCGTGCCACCATCACAATGGATTTTAGCGAGAATCAAGCAAACGCACCCAGGACGAGACGATCTTATTCGCGTTGTCACTTTAAAAACAAAATCTGGGGAATTAAAGCGGCCGATTACAAAAATATGCTATTTGCCGTCAAACAACATACCCGAAGACAACACTATAATTTAATTGAATTAATTTCAAACCACACCATTTAGAACAATAACAAAAAAAAAAAAAAACATAAAAAAAAAAGCACCCAGCACTCACACACACCCGCGCGCACGAATCGCGAAACATATAAAACAAAACAACACAAACAAAATTCAATGACATATAAATAATAACTAATAATAATACATAATATATAAATTTAATGAATAAGAAAATCATAAAACTCACCGGTACTCCTTCGCCACTACTCACTTCACTACACAGTTTAAAAATGCATTCTGTAATCCCCTTTAAAAACAACACGATAATTCTTTGAAATTTTAATTACGGGATCAACAAAATTATTATTACACAACACTATCACTATCAGTAAAACTTCGAGTTTAAAACAACACGCCAAAAAAAAAAATAACAAAACTAACTTTGATTAACAAAATAAAAATTAAAACAACAACACGAAAATTAATCAACCCGACCGACGCGACGCAACGTTACAAAACTAATGCCAATTACAAATCACTTTGGCTTCGATCTGTTTTGTTTCTTGCTTCTTAGCGGTTCATAGAAGTTTTCTTATCAGCAGCACCATCAATGAAAACTCATAAGCATAACTCATTGTCAACAACACAAAATATACCGCAATTGGATTTTACGCTAATATAAGCCAGGAGTATAAGAGAAACGAAGAGCATTCAGCATCACACAACACAACACAGATCGCGCCCCATAGGCCACACGCACAACCATACGGCATACGAAAATTGCTCTCTACATTTTTGCACTCGCGACCGCAGCAGCGGTGTCCAAGATAAGCGATTACAGCAGCAGGCAGCTGTGTGTATTATAATTGATAAGCACTGAAGAAGGCCAGCGAATATGAAAACACTACACTTTTGTGTTATATGTATATATGTATATGTAGATATATGTACATGTGCTGTGATGTTTATATTGACTTATTTGTTTACTTTATTAATACTTGCTCTATTTTCATGTAAGATGACTTGTATTCCATTTTGTTTCCAATGAGATCTGAAGAGATGACCAAAACTATATGGGCCATGACAGGGCCGGCTCGAGGGAATCTACTAAGGCGCCAACACTACTAATTGCGAACTCCGTTCACAGGCGGGGAGAATGTTCAGTCATAATTATTTATTAATGTAAATTCTCAATTCCAATTATGAATATTTTGTTTAACGTTATATGTAAACGCCGTAAATTATAAAATGCTCATCCCTACCAATTATGTCAAGTGTCACGTATCGAAATATTATTAGTAAATGTCATATTTTGTTTTGTATATAAGATAGTTGTTAACTAAAATGAAATTCTATTCGCTTTTGTACTCCGATCGCCTCTAACCTCGAAAAATTAAACTAAAATTTATAACGTTGTGGAAAAAATCGAGTTTTATTTGGAAAAAAGGTTTAAGTCCGCTTCTTTTTCTGACAACATGTAACACTTACATTACTTTAGATGGCGTTCACAGTCCGGGGTGAACCACGGCTTCAACCAACAAACCCCTCCAGCCAGCTCGGTCACTAGCTAGGTTACGCACACCAAGTTAGTAGTTGAGTCTTTCTCTGCTTCGTTGTCCCTCAGGGGTGGACTCAAAGACTCGTCTCAGTCGCTGTATTTTGAGCTTTTTGACTAGGTAAACGTCGCTATATAGCCCATAAAGTTCGTCGTTGAATCACCTCCTCCAACACTCCGTCGATACAAACTGGACCGAAAATCACTCGAAGAATCTTTCTCTCAAAGCATGCCAAGAGGTTTTCATCAGCTTTCGATAAGGTCCATGCTTCTGCACCATACAACAGGACCGAGATGATTAAGGTCTTGTACAATATATCCTTGGTTCTGCGAGAGAGGGCTTTACTTCTTAGATGCCTTCTTAGCCCGAAGAAACAGCGATTGGCAATAGTGATTCTTCATTTGATTTCTACGCCGATGTCATTTTGCGAGGTTATTGTAGAACCTAGGTAGACAAAGTCTTTAACTGCTTCGAAGTTAAAATTGTTATCTTAGGTTATTTTAATGCAAAGATAGGAAGAGAGGGTATCTTTGGGAGTACTGTCGGAAAGTACAGCCTACAAGACACCACATCCGATAACGGATTTAGGCTCAACGACTTTGTAGCGGCGGCGGCGGGGCAAAATGGTGTCATAGCTAGTACGGGGTTCCAGCATCTCGATATTCATAAAGGGACATGGAGATCTCCTGATCAATCAAATGTCAACTAGATTGACCACATTGCGATCGACGCAATACAGTCCCCCAGTATTTTAGAGGTTACGAGTTCCGAGAGGCCAACATTGACTTGGACCACTACTTTTTTGTAGCCAAGGTATGCCAAGTAAATACTGTGAGGAAGTTTGACGTCGGACAACTAAAATTGCAAGAGATCACCAGATCCTTTTCAGATCGAGTCTCTCGAGAGGACCTATGCAGCCAGCATCAATTATTGAAGACCAGTGGTAGCATTGGGCGCAGTAGCGCAGTGGTTAGTGTGCTGGACTACTGTGCGAGGGATCCCAGGTTCGATCCCCGGAAAAACACAAATTACATCTTAAGGTTTTTTCTACTGCGCCACCTCTCGCGAACGTCTGACAAACATCCGAGAGTATGACTGTCATGAAAAAGCTTCTCAATTCAGCCGTTCGGAATCGGCATACAAATTGTAGGTCCCTTCCATTCGTCCCAAAATAGAAACTGACACAAAACGAATGGTTGCGAGAAGCTGGGCCTAGGGTGTCTACACGCCTGTTGCGCAACCTATTTTTGTTTTTAGTGGCAACATTACCAAAAAGCCATCAGAGAAGCCGCCCATGTGAGACAGCTGACCAAAGATCGTTTTTTCATCATTATTTTCAATGGCCCGCTTGTCCATTAAGTGGGTCGCGGGTGTAGGTTGCTTAAGTGGACCCTCCATAGCTCTCGATCCTCCGCCATCGACTCTAAATCATCAAGGGCAATCCCCATACGGGTAGAGGAGAGATTATGAATTTGATCTAACCATCTCATCCTGGGTCTACCTGGGGACGCCTGCCCGATGGTACGGATTCCATAGCACGTCGTGGAATCCTGGTCGGGGACATGCGTTTAACATGGCCAAACCACCGAAGCATGGATCGCTCCGTCCGGAGAAGTAGCTGCTCGACATTGAGTTCCTCACGTATTCTAGTATTTCTAATGCGATCTCTACGGGTCACACCAGCAATACAACGGAGAAATCTCATTTCGGCAGCTTGTATCCGCGATCTTATTCTTTCGGTCATTACCCAAACCTCATGACCATAGGTGAGAGTTGGAACAAACACCGAATTAAAGACTGACAACTTAGCTTTGACACCAAGTTCAGTCCTCCTTATAACAGAATGACCAAGCTGTCTCAAAATTGACCCAGCCTGAACAATCCTACAGGAAAACTCGGCATTGCTCCTTCCATCACTCGTGAATAAGACCCCGAGATACTTAAACTTCTCCACCTGTTTCAATGGGACTCCACTAACATGCAGAGTGCATTGAACAGGCGTTATGGAGACGACCATCACTTCAGATTTGTTCACGTTTACCCTCATCTCAGCTTCAACACAAACGGCTACAAACCGATCGAGTGCGCGCTGAAGTTCAGTCTGAGAGGATCCAAGGATGACCAAGTCATCAGCGAAGAGCAAATGACTTATCCTCAGATCTCCCAATTCGAAACGTTCCTCGCCAAGACTGCGCTGTAACATCCAGTCCATATAAGTAATGAAAAGTAGAGGAGACAAGACGCACCCCTGACGAAGTCCAACGCCCACGGTGAAAGGTATTGATTTAACGCCTTTTACCCGAACACAGCTTTTACAGTTTGTGTAAAGAGATTGAATGGCTCTCAAGAGATGTACCTCTGGCAAAGTTATTGATTTTTGTTAACTCTTCAACTGTGTACATGGACGCGCACTGGCGGAATCGAGTCCTAAAAGGGGATACTTAACAGATACCGATCAAAATATTGATATATACCGATCAATATAGCCATGGATATAGTAGAAGGCACGTAGAATTAAAATCCTTTTCAGGAGTAGTTTTTAGATCATCAGGTTTGGGCCGGCACTCTATTACTTGTGGAAACTTCGTGCCTATAGTCGAATCCCGCCGTTTTCGTATTTGTGCTCTTCGATTTTCCGTCACGGAAGCTTAAAAAAATATACATCTTCGAGGAGGAAAGCTGAGTTTTCTGTAGGTAGTAGTCTTTTGCACACAAATCCGATCAGAAGCTTACGAATCGACGTGCATATGCATATGTATTAAATGCTAACATTTTAAAAATAGTACAACATCCTTTCGTCCCACTTCAACAAAATACAACACATACTATTCCACATAAATATTCTTACTTTTAATTAGACGTAACCCCCAAAAAGGAGCCACCACAATAATTGATAGATGCTCACACTTCGCCTAAGAATTTACTGCTTATAGTTCCGAATATACATGTATCGCCCCTTCCATTCCAACACCATCTATAGACATTCTTCACATTCCATCGCCTTAATCATCAAATTCTCAGAAAATTAAACATTCAATAAGGTCTACCGCACATCACCACCACCATCGCTGTCAAGACACAGTAAAGCTAAACACCGCTTTGAATACATAATTCCGCATTAATTTACGATTAGCTTCCTATTTCGCTCCAGCCAAACGTACAAATTGCGGTTGTACATTACACCAATCACTTCATTCCTTTATCCCTTCAGTTGCCATCCATCCCCTTGAGGGGACGATACGATATACCGAGCCCCAGGCTAGTGAATGGTTTAATTTAATTCATCGGATAAACCCGACAAAAGCGTAACCTAACCACACATTATGTTTTCTAAGTCAAACGGAACTTGTTCCTTCATGTGATCACCATCATCCCAGCCACACATATACGGGTATATCATCCCACCCCCCCCCTTTGGGGCAGACAGTATAGTATAGTAGCTATTCAACACATTCATGTGAATGGGAAGTCCAAAAGGCGTTCGTATTGCTTATTACTTCCTTGGAAGGAGTGAAGCGGGCAGGAGGGCATCTGAAGTCAACAAAAGAAATACAAGAAGTACGAGCAGAATCCGGAAGTGAGCCTTCAAGTGAAACCCTCATCCTTTTTTCAAGCGCTCACCACATACATCCTGAAGAGTGGGAGTGAACAACCCCGATGGGGAGACGGGCAGCCGACTGTATAGGTGAATTTGTAGAGGCAACCCACTAACCAACGACCTAGCTAACAACATGAATTCACAAGGAAACCAATTTTGCGATTTTCCATTCGAACAGCTCCTTAATTTGTCGGATGAACTTATTACCTGTGCGGTTAAAACGGAATGAAGGTGTGTGTGGGAATGAGTGCATCCAGCAGGTGAGATGAAGGAACTTGTTTATAAAAATATACTCGGACGACATTCCTGGGTGCGGGTAATGGGAGAAGCACTCAATATAGATGGATTGTGGAAGCACGTGCACAAGGAACGCGTTCTTAATATGGGGTTGAATTGGCGAATGATGATGCTGCTTCTGCTGCTTGTTTTCAGCATCTCTGACAACGGTGTGTGTTTTACCAAGCAGCAATGACATGAATTACGGTGTGGTAGTACCGATGATGACATGAGTTTTAACCCACCCTGATTGTAGTGGTGATTTATTGATTGTATGAGGGTGGCGCTTACCTTGCGGATGCATTAGTTGGAAAGACTTTAATTCAATCAGGTTAGTCAAGACGTCAGAAGTCTGTGATTGGAGCAAAGCAAAGCAGTTTGATGTAGGTATGTATTTGAAACCATTAAATTAAATTGAAAGGAAGTGCATGCGAAGGAAGTTAGCAAAACATTTTGGCTACCACCATGCGATGTACCTAAATAAAAAAAAATTAAGCGCGCTTTTCACAGGGTTACAGTGCTATCTTAATGAAAGTCAGGGGCACATAAAAAGAAGTTGAACGTGACAAGATCCGGAAACATTTTTTTTTTAAAGTCTTAACACAGGTCTTAAAAGCTACCATCTACCATATTTCGGTTTCGAACGAAAACTCGAAAAAGGCATAACATTTATGTTAAAAGTCGTAGATATAATAACAAAGGGCTGGCGGTATCTGAAAAAAATTCTCTTTGGAAAAAAACAAGGGGTCTGCGTAGGGTTACCATACGCAGGGGGATGGCCCCCCTTTTTTATACCATAGTGTTGTTTGTCCCCCTAAACCACTGTACCCTTATTAAGTCTAAATTCAATAAAAAAAAACATACAATTGACAACTTTCAAAAAAATATGATTTTTTTTTTTTAATATTTTTTAACAAAATTCTCTGTGAAAATAAATTTTAAAGCTGAATGAATCCACTGGGGATACTACATAATACACAAGTGCAAAATTCCCAAACCCCAAAATTCCCACCTTTTGAAAAATCCTCAAACACAAAATCCACCAAATAAAAAAATCCCCAAAATGTAAATTTAAAATATTTAAAGAAATTTTCGAATACCTAACCTTGCGCCTTGGATATGGAGTTCCAACAGTGATCCCAAGCAGGGGGTGTTCATTCATACCTATTTTACTGTTAATGCATTGTGAATACACTCGAAATTTATTGGGGTACTAGCTTTTGCCCGCGGCTTCGCTCGCGCAGTCCTCAGGATTTGACACACAGAAATTCCTTCACAGTCTTTTTTATAAATTAAACTCGCAGGAAACCTACCTAAGACAGTACCTAAGGAGCAGTTAGTATCTCTTAAAATTATGTCTAACGCCCTATTGGTGAAAACACTTCAAAAATATAGATATGATCAATTAGTTTGTGAAGCACGGGCATTTCAACAAAGATCACACTATAGCAGACTGAGCCACTATCTATGGAACACAACATATTTCTTAGATAGCCAATCCTTAATTATATCCCACACTGCCCAGATCTTCCTACACTATGCAACATATGCAACCGGAAAGATCGTGAGGATGTGTACTACTCTCTAGCAGTATAACCCCATTCTTAAATAATTCCGGTTGAATATCTTTTGAGTACGTACGATGGAGTTAGATGAAGCGATCGGCATATTCAACAGCTATGAAGTTTGAACGCATTACAATGTTTCAAATCGATACGACGAACGGTTCGTGAATTAAGAAAAGGCCCCTCTTAAAAGGGGTCATCGCTAATAACTCGGAACTTAAGCAAAATTTCCAAAAACGGACAAATTAATTATCTTCATTTCAATCGGATGAAATATAAAATTTTCCTACACAAACTTTGACCCCCCCTTTTACCCCTTTATGGTTATATACATCATAGAAAACCTCTTTGCGAAATTTCAGCTTTGTAGAGCAAATGGTTTAGGCTGGGCGTCAGTCGGATACTTTATGTTTATATGTATATAGAAAAAAAGATTTTGGTTTTGGGGATTTTGGGTTTGGGAATATTGATTTGGGGATTTCAGTTTGGGGATTTTAATTTTGGAGTTTTCGTGCTCAACCCAATCCACTGTACATCACTCATTTCACGTGGAAAAATTGTTCTCCTGTAAGTTTTTGTTTTGTACTGTTATCTGTGTCTCTGTCAGATTTTGTATTCAAATCAAAATTTACTTTTAAAAGAAAATTGTTCAAATCCAAAGAAAAAATTTGGTAACCCTAGGTCTGCGTTTGACACTTCATTTTGACAGTACCTACTGATGATTAATGCCCAAAACACACGAGCAGAATTAACTGTGCAGCAATATAAGAATACACTCATGTTCTTATGTGGCGATACAAATGTAAATATTCTGCACCCACCGCAGCACTGCAACATGTCTCTATTTCTAAATCCACTGCATAGCAACGCAATGAATTAAATTAAATAGACTTGGCAACATCGAATTTTTATAATAGAGAGGAAAGGAGAGATGGGAATTATTTGTCGTCGGTATTGCACTGCACTCTCGTATTTTTCACCGCATTGACAGCAACCGATGCAAATTGAATTCTGCACATCTGTTTCATCTGCAGTATCTACTGCTTGCAGTGGAGCGTTCAGAATTTCTGCACATGTTTTTGGGCATAAAGTGAGACCCAATTCCATAGAAGTGAGTTTTAATATGTAGGTACTTACACGAACAATTTTGAATTTAAGATTCATTTTTATAACATTTCTGAAGTTTGTTATGCTTTTCTTCAATGCAAAAGTATCTTTCGGGGTATTTTTAGGAAAGGCCTTTTTTAAAATAAAATGTTGGAGTACATTTGGTTCGATAGTTTTTCTTTTTTTTTGTAAATTGGTAGCATAAGTATCCAAACCCCTTTTTGACGATTTTCATGCATTTGCATGACAGCTTTTAGAGCACTTGACGATAAGTTTTGTCGGACTAACTTTTTTGTGTGATTTTTGGAAACATTTTTAGAGTTCGTTTGGTCCCAAATTTTCTTATTAATCAAAGCATTAGCATCAACAAAATGTTCTCGAATCAGTTTTGATTTTAATAAGTTTAAATAAGTTTTTGAAACATCATCGACATCTTTGATTTTTCCTTTGAATTAATTTAATGACAGATCTCTCGGTTTCGTCTGTTTCCGCCTTTTCGAAAAAATCTTTTAGAGCCCTCTACCTCTTGGTTCTTGAAAAACAAACTTGGGTTCATTCTGGATACCTTTTCGCCAACTTCCTGGCTGGAGTGTAGACGTCGACTTTACAAAATGGCGTATGGCAAGTAGGAACGAAATCCATGCGGTTAAAATGGCCGCAGGTAATGATATAGACCAAGAGCCCACAGCAAATTTTGGGCGTGAAAGTATAACCAAAAAGCTGATACATGAACAGAAAGGTCTCCAAAAAGTAAACTCAAATGCGAAGTCTGGCAGCGCTTAGTTGCAGCTGAGGTTAGTAATAGTAGGTTGAAAACGTGTTATTTCCCAAAATCTGAATTTTTTATATAACCACTTGAATATAGTATTAAATGAAAGAACAGACTGCCCTGATCACGAAAATATAGGTCCCAAACGTCTTACGTGCAGCCATACCCTTGCCAGACGTACTAAAAGTATGCTAAAAATCACATTGGGGAGAGTACGATAACTACGGCGCCAAAAATTGATAACGGTATTTTGTAGAGGGGTTAAATACAAACACTTTTTACTATGGGAGGGGGGGTCTATCTTACTCCGTTTAGGCGGGAGGGGTAATTTAAAGAAACTGATACTTTAATTGGAAAAAAATACATTAAAAAACAATGGCAACACTTAAAATAAAATACTATATCACTTTTAAAAGCCCGGAACCTGTTCTTTCATATTACTTTTAAATCAAGTTATTTCTGTTAACAGTTTTTGAAAAAAACAATTTCAAAGTTGCAATTTAAGGACAAATATTGGGGTGAGTAAATAATTTTGGCGATGAAAACTAATGACAGATTTATGTAGAGGAGTTAAATACAAGCATTTTTTACTATGGGAGGGGGGTCTATCTCGCTTCGGTTAGGCGGGAGGGGTAATTAAAAAAAAAGTATACATAAATTTAAAATAAAATATTAAAAAACAATGGCAACACTTACAACAAAGAACTGTAGCATTTTTCAAAGCCAGGAATCTGTCCTAAATTGTCTAAAATGCAAATCCGCAAAATTTTGTGTACCAATGTGAAATTTCAGGCCAGATACTGTAGCTGGAGAAAGTTGTTGACATTGGGTAAACTAATATAATTTAAAGAAAGTTTGCATATACTCAGCCTTGCACTTATCCCAAAATTCAACAGTGATCCCAAGCAGGGGGGTTGCAGGGGGCAGCATGCCCCCCCCATACACATTTCAAGGCGCAAGGGTAACAATTTATACTCTAAGCGGAGCGACATATAAAGTAATTTTCAATTTTCTCAAAAATTAGAGGACATAAATCAATCTGGTTTTCAGTGTTCGATTAAGAATTGATTTCGGCAGTAAAAACTACAAAGAAATTAAGTATCTATTTTCTCAATATTGAACAAATCAGCATACAACTTTTATTTTTTATTTTTTTTCCTTAAATTTCAAGTTTGAAATCATTTTTTTCAAAAACTATTATTAGAAATAACTTGATTTAAAAATAATATGAAAGAACAGGTTCCGGGCTTCCAAAAATCCTAAAGTTCTTTATTGTAAGTCTTGCCATTGTTTTTCAAAAATAATTTTTTTTATTTTAAGTATTATTTTTTTAAATTGCCCCTCCCGCCTAAATGAAGCCAGATAAACCCCCCTCCCATAGTAAAAAGTGTTTGTATTTAACCCCTCTACAAAATACCGTTATCAATTTTTGGCGCCGCAGTTATCGTACTCTCCCCAATGTGATTTTTAGCATACTTTTAGTACGTCTGGCAAGGGTATGGCTGCACGTAAGACGTCTGGGACCTATATTTTTGTGATCAGGGCAGTCTGTTGTTTCATTTAATACTATATTCAAGTGGTTATATAAAAAATTCAGATTTTGGGAAAAAACACGTTTTCAACCTACTATTACAAACCTCAGCTGCAACTAAGCGCTGCCAGACTTTGACATTTGAGTTTACTTTTTGGAGACCTTTCTGTTCATGTATCAGCTTTTTGGTTATACTTTCACGCCCAAAATTTGCTCTTAGATTAGACTAATAGTTTAAACCACAAACCGACTTCCGTGCACCTACGCGATTCTCCCCGGAATGAATTCCCCTGTCTGTGAATACGTGTGAAATGTCAAAATCAATGGCGGCAATGATTTTCCATACTATACCATGGGCCTATGATTTTCAAGTATGCGTGCATTAATGGCGCTCCTTTGATTTTGTACAGCACCAATACATGAAAAATCCTAGGCCCGCAGGCAGCTTGAAGGCAAAGTCCGTTATGTGGGAGGAGTCGACGGTCTAGTTCTACGTGGTTTGTGGTTTAAACGTCATTTAAATGTCAATTCGTTATGTTATGTTGCTGTTACATTTGGTATTCTTTACATTATTTTTGGCAGTGTAAACCCTAAGAATTTTTTAAACTTAGTTTTGGTCCGGATGCTCTAATTCATAGAAGAAGAAGCTACCGATGATCTTTAATCGCCCATTTTTAACGTCTAAGTATTTGAATAACAGATGCGTATACCTAAATATTTCCAAAGATATTTGAGAATTTCTACATGCAAGATTCCATACTTCTCGGCCTTATTATTTGTAGTAAAGTGATTGAAATCGTAACCTTTCACTCAAAAAGCGAACACTTTACCACTGCCCCCCTGTCCACCCACTACCTATAGCGAATATACTTCTGTATGTTTATGATAAGCGAGCCACCTTCAGTAACTAATCCCTTAAGAGTTCTATTAAAAAAAACGAATCCTTTTCTTCATCACTTCATGTGACATCACAAGAGGGATTTCCCCCTCTATTTTTAACCCCTTATAGTAACAAAATATTTTTAAAATAGACCCACACATCCTATTTCGAGCTCCACCACCGGACGAATAGAACAACAACAAAAAATATAACTCACCATCACCATGTGTCATTAACACCAAAAGAAAGCTAGTACCATCCCACCTAGTCCCTGGCTTTCACGTATGTGACAACACTCCCAATCAAATAATCGGTCCAACTTGTAAAGCCATTAGAGCATCCCTCGGTACCGCCAACAGCACATGCTTCGACTGGCAATCAGTTCATCGATTATTTCCACACAGAAAGGGGTTTGAAATTGATTACTAGAGCATAATTAAAATGTTTCGATTATTCGTGCATACTGTGAGCGGTAAGTGGTCAATGGACTCCCCATGTACCAAGTGTAGACACATACACAGACACACACAGTGTGCATTAATATAAAAAAAAAAGAAAACCGTCCACAGCGACATTGCTTTTTTGGCTTTGGAACAATGTTTTACTGTCATAGGAGCCTTATTCCTCCCTTGGTTCGTGTTGGCCCTTTTGTTATGTCAGTCGCCAATATTTGCGTTGCTGTGTTTTGTTTACTCTGGCCCAGTGGGAATTGGGCCAATGAACCAGCCTGAAGCTGTGTGGTGGGGGTGGGTTTATTATTTATGATCATGTCGCCAGTTATTGCACTGGCACAGTTTTTTTTTTTTTTTTTTTTTCTGCCTAGGGATACACCAATTTTGAAATTCTCGATATGCTTATAAAAAGAGTATTACATAATTCTGTGTTAGCAATAATATATATTAGTAATAGCCTACGGGAAATTCGTGCAGACCAAGCATACTCAGAGGGCGTAATGAGATTAAAATTAGATCCGCATCGTTGCGCTTTTATGTAACAGGGAAATAAAAACAGACGCATTGAAATACCAAAGGACTAGGTATGTAGTAGGTACTTGAAATGAGTTTTTCATGATAGGAAATTAAATTGCGATCTACTACTATTTGTTTGTGTGTGTTCGTGTGCAGTCAAATGAACTTTAGCAAAATCCACTATACATTTGAATGGCTTTGGAAGAGTCAGTTTTTGAATAGAGTGTTTGGCGCTCAATTTAATGTAGAGTGGATTTTCGATTTTAACGGCACATTAAGAATATTTTCTTTGATTTATAATTAACACTATTCACCAATTTTGTATAGGGACAACAAAAGCTTTAAAGAAAAAGTTTTCGGTCTGGTTTTTGAAAGTTACTCATGCCATGCAGGTGCGGTAGTCAAGAATTATGATAAATGTTAATAACTTACCACCTGTAAGGGTAATTTAAAATACCCTTCCACCCTATAGGCCAGGATCAGAAGCATGTAGTGGGTGGAAGGGGTGGTCTGATCGACTAAGGCCTGCTAGTTTTTACACGTGAACTACTGTCTACACATGCTTTTGTTCTAAAACCATACAGCAACATTTGGTTGGGGAACTGGAATAGGGATCCGGGAATAGGATGGGAACGTATATATAAAAATAATTTCCAAGAGTGTAATAAATGCAGGTTTGTGTACGAACACCCCGTCACATCAACATTCCTCACTTCACTCAATGGATTTTTATTGAGGTGTAAGATACAAACATTGTTTTGATATGGGAGAAGGTCTATCTCCCCCGGTTTAGGAGTGACTTACTTACTTATCAGGCTCCCGACCCGTAAAAAGCCTCCGCCTGTAACACTGCAGCCTTCAATCTTCTGCGATCACGGCCACGCTGCTTCCAGTTGTCCAGACCAAGGGCATTGGCATCCGCGATGGCTTGATCTTTGAAGCGGAGGTTCCAGTCTTATCGAATCTCGGGGCTGATATTCGAAGATCCTCTTAGCTGGAGCATTATTGTCCATTCGCTCGATGTGGCCGAGCCAATGTAGTCGACGTTGTAGTTGGCTTTTGGACTACATCTATATCTTGGTACAGCTCATAGAGTTCGCGGTCGTATCTTCTCCTCCTCGCATACAGGACTAAAAATCCCCCGAAGTATTTTTTTTTTCGAAGGAGCCCAGTATCAGCTCTCCCTTCTTGCTTATCGTCCAGCACTCGACACCATAAAGCAGAACTGGCAGGATAAGGGTTTTGTAGATCATACATTTTTACCTTCGAGTTAGCACTTTTGAGCACAATTGTTTTGTCAAACCGAAGTAGCAGCGGTTTGATGCCCTTTCAGATGGAGGTTAACCGGTGATGTGGGATGGTTAGCCTCTTTTTAGCGACTACTCGACGCCGGCCGTCCAGCCGTCCTGATATCCTCAAAAACATGTAAAGATTAGAAAGTGAGACATCAGAAAGTTCTTGTAGGTCATGGAAGTAATGACTTGCAAGTATTCTGTTCCTCAAGTGACAGAGGAAGTGAGGTTTGTATTCATGAGACTCTTCGTCTTTAGTTACATTGTATGGTTTCTTAGGAAGTTATGACGCGTTAGAGCCCCCACCAATTAAGACAGCCATGACCTGTCGAACTGTAAGAGTTTGATGGTCCGGCCACTGTCGTATTTTGGCCAAAGCTTCCGTGATACTTCACAGGTAGTTAGTCCCTTCCACCTGTTGTGGGTTTTCATGCGAATTTTATTTTCCACTCGCTCTCTAAGATTGCTGGGTGGTGGCTTGATCGACTGCAGTGCTAGATCAAGATCCATTTGCAGTCCCATTTCTCGCTAGTTCCTCGGGGCCCTCTCATTGCCGGCTTTGTTACTGTGCCCAGGGATGGACCCAGCAGAGGACCGTTCGCGCCAGCTTTGAATTAACTTTGATTTTATTTCAATAGCAGAAACTGCTTTCATAGCGGCCTGGCAGTCAATGAAAATGGTAATATCATTTCTTGGTATTGCCAACAATGACACCTTACGGACCGCTTCCGCGATTACCAGAACCTCTGCTTGGAAGACACTGTTGTTATCAGGAAACCTGATTGAGCAGTGCATATTTAATTCTTCAGTTCCACAGTCCATCTTCGATCCATCTGTCCAGATGGATATCGATAACTTGATTTAAAAATAATATATGAAACAAAAAAGCTATTGTAATTACATAAATTCTTCTTTCTACATAATCCAATGCAATAAATTGCAATCCGCAATCAAATCATTCAGCCCATCCAACAAATAGAGCGCGGCCTTGTTAGAATCTTCAATCTATCCAATATCCATCTTGGCACCGTAACATCCATTCAATTCACCTCAAAGCCAATTGCCTAATTAAACAACCTAATTTCTATCAATTTGCTGGCGGAAAATCATTGCAAAACGGAAATCAAAATGAATTGCCACAATTTTCCTTCCTTGGGGCGGCGGCGGCGTTTGGTAAATCATCGATCGAGTCCCACATAGCGCTTTTTCAACAAAGGAACATGTACGTATTACGTTTACCCAATTTTCGAGCATGAAGCAATTTCCTTTGTAAAAGAAACTTTCTTTCAAATGCAATTAAATACTCCTTCGAGTGCCCGATACGGACTGACTTTTACTTTCACTTTGGAAAAATCAGCTGCAGAATAAATCACCTTTACATTATTTTTCGGTTGTTATTCTTTTTAAAACAGTTCAAAATGAAGTTATCTCCCGATGCCATCCCGATGGCAAATTGAATTTGAACTTTCATCTCAAAATGACCATATAGATATGTACTCGTATCTATATAGAGAAGCAAATAGTTTGAGAGGATAACTGAATAAGTTGTTATTCACCCGAGGCGCTCTGGTGTAGAAAAAAAAAACGCACAAAGGGAAGATGACAATTATCTTTGCAATTCGGATTCTTATAGAGAGATTGTGGCAACAGTACGATGACAGATGACAGTGTGTTTCAAGTGAAACTTGCTGAAACTTTAATTAGTCGAAAAGTTTATCGCAAAAGTTTTGCACTTGGGGCTTCCTTCGGTTGGCGGCAGTCGTCCCGCGGGATAGAAACACAGATTCAAGGAAATTACAATATCCATTCGGATGACGAGAAGGGATCAGAGCGGGGAAGTTTCCTTTATGAATTTAAATTGTCTCGGTTAATGCTGTTTGCTTGTTTTCTTAGACAGAGGTCCCAAGTCAAAACGAATTTTATGAAACAGCAGCGAATTGTTGGCTGTTAGAATTGAATGCATAGCTCTAGAGATATTCGACGAAAGTCGACCAATTTGCCATGAGAAGTGACAAAAAAGAATAATACGTTGATGTGGGTGTGGGTGTGCAGGTCTAAGGAAAACCCAACATAGTGACGGTATCAATAATGTGATAGGCTCCCAAGTGGCAGTGCTATTTTAATCTTTAACACTGATGTTGTTTTTGAATTTGCTTTTTTTTAAACGAAAATTTAGGAATACATATTTATTATATTTATATTATATATTTTGAAACTTGAAAGTTTGATAATGAGTATGACAGCAACAATTTTGACGTGACTGTTACTTTGACACCAAAAATGTAATAGATTTCTGAAAGACTAATTGCCCGCGTTCCATGCATTGACCGCTAGATGTCTAGCGCTCATGCCAAAATCCATATAAAAAAAACTGACATTTCATCGTTTGCGCTAGAGCTCTAGCACATATTGTGAAATGTCAGGTTTTTTTATATGGAGTTTGGCATGCCGCTAGTCATTATTATTAACTACACCAATCATCTTTAATAGTTTTATTCATTGGTAGCATTTTTCTAAAGCAAAGGGTTTTTGTTTGGGTGGCATGTCGCTGACAAGCTACTTAGGCAGAAAAAATATTATTGCGCGCTACGGCTAGTTTGAATGAAGCGCAGTCGTGAAGACCAATTTTCGAGAGCTTTATCGAACAACTCATCTATCAGCAATAACACGGCGAATTTTGACATCCAAATCGTTTATCGGTATAGACTAGTGACCTCACATAGCCCCAAGGAAAGGAATCTTAAGGTGTGAGATCACAGGATCGTTAAGGCCAGTGCACAGGTCCATTACGCGAAATTATGCGTTTACCGAATGTTTCTCGCAAAAAATCGATGATGTCGCGCGACGTGTGGCATGTTGCGCCATCTTGTTAAAACCAAAGTTTCAACTCTTGCACAAGCTGGACTTTATAAGCTTTTAAGCCAGGATCTTTTCGTTAAATCTTCCACAAACTGGATGGGCATAGCTCCAATTGCTATGCACGATAGCGAATCGACTCATTAGGATTCTCCTCAACACTGCGCTTAACAACGGCAATAACTTCTTCTGTTTGCACTGTTTGTCGTCTTTGGGGATGTGTATTATCCGCTAGAGACTAGAGTGTCTACGTGGTGCAAAAACGATTCATCGTGTTCCGAATAACTTGCTCAGATGGACGATTATGTCGACCGTAAAATTGCCTGATAATTTTGACAAACCGAACCATGGGAGTTATTCCCAAATGCGCGGCGGATCGTATTGAAAGCGATGCTTGTATTTCGACCGTCTTCGCTTTTGCTTACTCTCAAATGCGAACTGTGCTTTCCAGTTTTTTTCAATTAGACTTCCAATTTTCCATTTATTTTCCCAAAAGTTTGACAGCTTTTTCGCCGTCATAAGAATTTATTTTATTTTTTATCCGCAATAAATCCGCCAGCAATCCGTCACCTAAATACATAGCTATCGCTTTTGATTGGATCAAATCGCTTTTGGAAATACAAAAATACAAATCCGCCATGAAAAGCGATCCGCCGCGCATTTGGGATTAAGCCCCATGGTTTTCAAATGGCAAAACGTACTGTCGTACGTACTAGTCACAACACAAATCAACTTTCAACTGTCAAATTGACAATCTGTAGAAACAGTGTTGCCAGTTTAAAAACCAAACCATTAAAAAAAACACTCTTTATCGGGCTAGACCGATAATTATGTTATAATTATTTTTCATGCATACTTAAGTTGGCCATTCATTTATTTATAACTTGCGCATTGGCACAGTATTGTGACGTAGCCGCTGTCTCCATATCTTGATGGCATTGTCCGTCGGTCGTCAACATTTTACCTGAAATTACATGTCCTGTTAGTATCGTTTCTATTCGGTTGTTTGTCTAAATTTACCCACTTTATGGGGTGGTTTTGTATGGGAAAATTTGTATTTTTTATCCGATTGACTTCAAACTCGATTTGTACACTCTCTATGAGAAGGACAACTAATTTCTCCGATTTTAGAAATTCAACCCTTAAAGGGTAAAATTGTGGGGGGGGGGGGGGGGGTAAAATTTGTATGGGAAACTGCAATGATATTCAAGCGGAATTGTATGATAATGGGGTCATACTGCTAGAAAGTGGTACACCTCGCTCCTAACGATCAGTCTGATGGTTGCATATATTTCACAGTATAGTAAATCCTGGGCGGTATGGAATATAATTAAGGATGAGATGCCAGCGCTTTACTTACAAATTGATCATATATTCTGACCTATTTTCTTTAATATGATGTTAAACATATTTTTCAGAGATACTAACTACTCCTTTGGTATGTTTCCTGTGCGATATATAAATGTAAAAGATAAAACTCAAAAGCTAGTTTTCTATAAAGCTGCTCACTATTCAGCAGCAGAGGAACAGTAAACGTATCCGAAAAAAAAAATTAGAGGGTGGATTTCTATTCGGTAGGTATATCGAAGTGCTCAATGTGATGAATAAATTGGCTCTCGGGAAAGTCATAACCATATAACGAAACACCACATGCGTTTCCTCAAGCGCCATAACATAGATGACCACTCAAAATGAACGAATCCACTTCGAGGATACTATATATACCTAATCATTTTGTCTTTAGCTTCTGAAGGCTATATTAAAAGTCTTAACAATTTTCCGCACAATAAAACGTATGATACATCTCTCATCGTTGTTCTCAATAAATTCAATTCGTTGAATAAATAAATAGAACAGAAAATATAACACATATTATTCCCACCCACACACACACACATGCGTCCTTCATTTATCATCGAATAATGGACACAATCCAGGATGTTTCTCAATATCAACTACATACATACATATAATGTAAACGCCAGACAATTCCAAGAAAGAAATACTTTTCAACTCAGCGAAGGACGTCAGATTTGTAATCAACTTCAATGAACTGCAATTTGCCAAATGGATTGAATTGTAACGTATAGATACACTACAGTTCAGTGATGACGATGAGGATGCGAACAGTGGAAGTTAAGAATAGGATACGATTTTCAATGCACCAAAATGTGTCATGTGTCAGCAGTCGTTCGTTCTTTTATTTTATATTTTCGCAGAAGGCTTGCAGTTGCAACGGTAACTTTTCAAACAAAATGTGTGCGCGAATTAGAGAACAAAAGTGAATACGAAAAGGATTTCTTTTCGGTCACTTCACTATATACAATTTAGTAGATGAGCTAAGTGGTATATGGGTATAGGTTTTTCTATACTTACATGGTATGGCCGGTGTCGAGTCGTGTGGATCCGGTTGGTAACCCTCTTTGGGAAAGTAGTCGATTTTAATGCAGTTGTAGGTCTCAACTCCTGTGCAAATGGTAAGCCGGTCGTCCATGTAAAGGTGATGCGCATGAAATTACATAAAAAGAAAACGAGAATATGAATGGAATGTAGAAAATTCTTTAATATTTCCATTTTTAATGAAGGAATATTCGCTCCTGCTTTTTTAGTTCTCTTTTTCTCTTAATATAATTAAGCGAGAACTCTCCGGCAGGAAGTGACTCTGAAGGATGGAGATGGACAACGATAATGTAATCAGGGGCTTACATGGTATAAGTACAGAGAAAGGGTATGTATGCGATTTTAAATGGGATATAAAAGTCGTGAGGGAGTTGCTTTTTTGTAATGCTCGTTTTGAAAAGAAAACATTTTAGGTTGCGGTGCGGTACGACCTCGGTGTATACATTCAAAATAGCATAAGTGGATTTGTTACAAAGAATGCATTTGTGGTATATATATGTTCCAACGGATAGAGCTGAGCATTTTTGTGCATAAAAAATACTTGAACACATAGACAAAAGGAGATCAAGGTGCATATTTCGGAAAATACCCGTAGCAGCTTAATTGCTTTATTTATACTAGTAGTAAAAGCCTGGCAAACCTTGAATTATTACGACTCGATTATATTATAAAAAAAAGTAAAAAAAAAAACTTTGTGTTAGGCTAGAATAAGCAACTAAGGCCTTCAGCTTGATTTTATGGAAATGAGGGCATGTGTTGAGAATGTTAGAAATTCAGAGAGGTGCTTAATTTCAATAAGGGTATTTCGATGTAGTGCTGCATTAGCCTGAGGTCAAATATACATTTTTACAACTTTATTTATGTTCCCTTGATGAGCTCGTTTATGTTAGGAAAGTCTTTAATTTGTGATTTGGTTCGATTTGAGTTGTTATATCATTTAGATGTTTTAGGCCGCTATTGTTTAATCTTGGCTTTGTACTGAAGATTTAATGTATTGAGGGTTGACATTATGTGTGCAAGTAAGAAGTTCCAAGTTCGTCGCATCTTTGACAACTTTGTCAGCAATAAGGCATTAACTGGTTGTTGCGACGGATCTGGCAACGTCAGCAGTAAAAGCCCTGAATGCACCCTAAAGTGCAATGACAAGCTGTCAAACTGAAAACTATGCCATGCGTTTTTCGTTTTGTATACTTAATTGGGATTAGGAAACTGGCGGTCTTGGGATTAAATCTAAAAAACGAGAAAACTAATGTGGTTTTCCATTGGGACTTAAGATCAATCTTTTTTTTGATCCGGATCACTTTTCGTGTTCCATTGGGACAAAAAATCAATCTTTTTTTTGATTCGGATCACTTTTTGCAGATCTCGATAATTTTCGAGATTTGCAGACACTCTCACTAATACCAATATACCTTGCACAGCTGTTTTACGTCATTGGGAATTTCTGTTCAAAACAAAATTACGAAAAGGCTCGTGAAAAGCAATTATTCAGAACAAAAACGTAAAAAATGGACATCGACTTAATTTTGTAGCAATTACTATCATCTTCGTCTTGTTCCTCGTTATCTGTGGTCTGTGGATTTCGATTCTGCGTCGATATGATTTCCCACATTAAATTCGTATGTTTTCATCGACAAACGAAAAAAATGTGCACAGATGATGTACTGTCTAATAATGCACTAATACATTTACAAAAGCAGATCAATCTGCCTATCGTGTTCCATTCGCCACGAAAAATCTGAGATCTGAAATAAAAATCTGATGGTCCCAATGGAAAACGACATAAAGTAAATTATTATAATTATTGTCACAGGAAATTTTTAACGGAATAAATTGATGTGAAGTTGTTTCCTTTATATCTGTTTTCGTTGCTGAAATTTCAAGATCTTCTCTCAACACTACCGGGAGTCCATACAGTGATACCAACCGTAATTTTCAAAAGTCTTTAGATGAAAGATAGAAATTCTGTAGAATTCTGTATTTGTGCTTGACGAAATTCTGTAGAAATCCAGACTTTTTTTAAACATACTTAAAGTATTTAAAATGTGAATTTTGGGTACCATAAAACATAGATTTTCAATTGTATTAAATTTGTATGTAAAGTAAAATTCAAATGATCATCGCTAATCGCTGAAATCCATAATGGTCGTTTTCTAAAACAAAAATGCCGTTAAATTTAAATTTACTATCGGAAACAGGCGCTATTTTGTATTGCAAACAATGAACGTATTGTTTAATAGCCTTTATTTGAAAAGCGACAACTTACAACTGACTTACAGACTATGTACTCTTCCTCTTGGTATCAAATTTGAGTGAGTATTTAAAAAGTAGTGACCTACAAAGTTAACACCAAATCAGGCGCTATACATTTGCACTGTTATGTGGCCAAATTTCGAGACTAATGGAGAGCTAGTTCGATCACCTATTCTAATAATTGAATATAGAAATATTTGAAAAAATGTACCACTTGTACATTGTCCATTCTCTATCAAAATTGAGAAGAGTGAAATCGCTGAGCAGTTTTTATATTTGTCTTCAGTTTTCCAAGATTGGGCATATTTTGTCTGTCTCCCAATTTTTGCTTGTTGTTGGGAGTGGTTTGTTTGGCACAATCTTCAGTAAAATCATCTTATTTTTAGTTATAATTTACAGTAATTTTTCGCTAATCCGAATTACCTTTAGGTAATCCGAATATCGCGCTTATCCGAACATTCAATAAAAATTCTCAGATTTTTGTAATCCGGATTATAAATGAAGAATATACATACATGGAACATTGCATTGATTTTCACTATCATGTTGGCTTTTATTATCATTTTTTGAACGATTAAAGCATAAGTCATCAACATAGATACTATTTCTCTTTTTCGTGCTGTACTTAATAATCCGAATGCCCCCTTGCAATAATTGATTCGGATTAGCAAGGCATTACCTACTCTATTTACACTTTTCGCCAACTTTTTTTTTTAAATCTTATAGCGTTTTAATGAAATATCATATCAAATAAAATTTCGAACTTGGGATTTGCATTTAAATGACATTTATTGGTTCTACAGCGAAAGTAATATATCTGTTTAGGTGGACACAAGTTTCTGTCAAGTAGATATTGTTTTATTTGCACTTTTTTACTGGAATCTGAAATTTCTGTATATTTTCGTTTGTTTTCTGTATTTCTGTAGGCAACGTAAAAATTCTGTAGATATACAGACAATTCTGTAGGGTTGGCATCCCTGAGTCCATATAAGCTTTATGTTTGTCGCTGACTATTGGAAATAGTGCTTCTAAGGATAGTAATCGAAATTGGTGTCATGTATCTCATGCTATCGAAAACTCGGATAAATTTTGCTCCGAATCCAAAATACTCCCACTGTGGGAACATCCGTCCCAGTGATACATTTTATGAAACGAAAGTAGTTAAATCAAGAAACTGCACCAATTTTAGAGCCAGTAGTCTTCTTAGCATCGCATTTAAGATCCTGTCTGCCGTACTGTGTGAACTGATTGGCCCCTACCAGTGCGGCTTTGGGCTCCGTAGGTCTCAGCATAGGTCTCCCAAGAAATGTAGATCTCTACGCACTTTTTGTTTATCGATTTCAAAGCCACATATGACAGCATTTATAGAGAATTATATGGAGAAATATCTATTTTGACAATGGATCAAATCGGAATCGTTCAAAACTACAAAATAAAGATTTGGGCTCTGCGAAATAAGGCCCCAAACAAAAAATGAAATAAAAATAAAAAAAAATAAATAAATAAATAGGTGGCGCAACAGGCGAGTGACCAGTGACACCCAAGGCCTGGCTTCTCGAAAGCGCTATGCCATTCGTTTTGTGTGAGTTTCTATTTTTGGGACAAATGGAAGGGACCTACAATTTTATGCCGAGTCCAAACGGCTGAATTGAGAAGCTTTTTCATGACAGTCATACTCTCGGATGCTTGCCAGACGTTCGCGAGAGGTGGCGCAGTAGAAAAAACTTTAAGATATAATTTGTGTTTTTCCAGGGATCGAACCTGGGATTCCTCGCACAGCAGTCCAACACACAAACCACTGCGATACTGCGCCCACAAAATTAAAAATGAAATAAGGTCCCAAAAAATTATACAGGAAACAACAACAATAATTTTTAACAAAATTTGGGGCCTTATTTCATAATGACATAATGACCAAACCAAAAGAAGAAATGAAATAACGAAAACGTATGGGAGGCATGCTGTCCCCCTGAAACCCCCATGCTTGGGTTTACTGTCAGATTTGGAGCCTTATTTCCTGCAGCCGGGTGATTTTAAATTCGCTTTGCTTTGGGCGAATTTTATTTTTCTGATGTTTGGCTGATTTTTCATAATGAAATATCGCACAAAATGTCAAAAAATAAAGTTCACCCAAATCGATTTTATTTTTGGCTAGAAGGATTGCCCTAAAAAATTAAACCAAAACAGAAAAGTATTATTGAAAGAAGCCTCAAGAAAAATGAATAAATGCCCAACTGCCTATGAAAAATTGCCCAAAATAAAAATTTTAAAATCGCTCAAAGAGAGTGAAAAATCTATTCTAAAACAAAGTGGAAAAGTTAAAAATAAAAATTAAAAAAGCAACAAAATGCCTGGCGAAGCTGGCGGGGGTTCAGCTAGTATAAATAAAATTAGCTGAACCCCCGCCGCCTTCGCCAGGCCTTTTTTTTGCTTTTTTTTTCAATTTTTTTGGCCTATCACTCAATCACCGTAATTACCGACATTTTAAAAAAAATCAACAAAATCGGTTGAAAATTACGGGCGACAAAAGGAAACAGTTTTTTTCAACTTTGTTTTATATATATAGAGATGTGGTTCCGCTTAGAGTACAAATTTCTTGGACCTCAAAACCTACCGCGGCATGCTTCACGTGATGAAAAATCGCAAAAAATTTCATTCTGACTTTTTGCGTAATCGTGATCACATTCAATTTTCGGTCTTCTTGCATAATTTTTTGGAACTTTTTTCATAATGAAATTTGGGCCAAAAATATTGAGTCATTTTGCATTTTTCGGTTTTGGCAGATTTTTCGCATAATTTTATGTCTTTGGTTGGGCAAACTGTGTTATGACGTTTCATTTCACAATATGTCAACGACGAAGAAGCAAGTGAAGGCGATTATAGCTTTGAAAGCATTAAAAATGACCTAGAAAATTTAGAAAACCAGAGTTCAGGGTTTATGTCTGAATAGTAGGCAAGAAATTGAGTCAGACTAAAATATCCAGATATATGCCGTGTCCACAAAATCGCGGTCTACACCAGACATACTGAATACTGATGTCATGAGACCTTGTAAAGACAAAAATGTTTTTTTTTTTTGGATTTGGTGGAATTCAAAGAAACATAGAATACGCAAAATAAAAATAAAAACAGAAAATAGCTAGACTAAAAATCAATTGAAACCAGAATCAAACACATTTACCACCAGTTTCACACTCGAAGTTTAAACTATAGTTCAACTGAACCTGAACGTGAGTTTAAATTCGAAGTTCAACTCGTCCGATTTCACAATATAATCTGAACTTCAATTCAATTGAACTCAGTTTAACGAAATTGTATGAATAGAATTTGGCAGTATTGTACAGTAGTTAGCTTTTATACGACTTTTTCAAAATCGTTCATTGTATTTTCTTTCAAAAAGCCCACAAAACAACGTTAAATATTTGTGTTTTTGACAATCGCTTGAGCTGAGGTTTAAACGGCAGAATACTATAGTTTAACTTGAACTACAGAATGAACTCCGTTCAAGTTTTAAACGAATCTCTGAAATCGAATTAATTGTTGAACTTAGGTTTAAACTGAAAGTGCAGTTTAAACTTTCACTGTGAAACTGGGGGTAATACCGATTACTCTGTAAAGAAATCGGGCTTTAGGTTTTTTAAAAACCGATATTTATTTTTATTAATCAAATCCCCATTCCTACTTTAATTTTGGGCAGTTTTTGCTTCTGAATTCGACAGGGGTCTCGTGGACGATCCATCAAATACCAAAGTGTATAGTCAACCAGACGAATGACTAGTATTCATTTTATTAAAAGATTAAATGTATATATCCGTGTGGCAAAAAATATATACACAATAGAAGTATCCGTCTTCCAAAACAAAACAAACTTTACTGTTTCTGTTACTGGCGATGATTATGACATTTGCAAACAGAATAGTCAAAGAAAACCTTCCCTAAAAGGGACTACAATTACCTTTACCCAAAATCTTAAAGGTACAATTTTATCTATTCACACCATGGACCATAATACCTGTGAAGTTAGTTCCTCTGTGTATTTGTGTTGAGTTGAAGGGATATCAATTTCATTACGGAGACACATACCTCCATTCGCCTTAAAAATACGGGCACATCACACCCAACCCAACTTCCATAAATTATATTGCACCAGGCGAATAACTCAAAGCCAATCCATACCCACGAGAGAATAGCAACTTGCAACGATGCGACGACGTCTACCTCGAAATCGTATTATCTAATATAAGGTGCACTTTGTGCAGTCGGAACTCCTCGCAATTCCGCCTCCAACCGCACACTGACTCCATTTGGAGAAATCCCAAATCAATATCTAGTTCAAAGGAAAAGAAAGCGTTTGCAGGACGAAGAAAAAAAAAAAACACCCTCTGAACG
The DNA here is from genome assembly GCA_949372485.1 of Cheilosia soror. Classification (NCBI taxonomy): domain Eukaryota; kingdom Metazoa; phylum Arthropoda; class Insecta; order Diptera; family Syrphidae; genus Cheilosia; species Cheilosia soror. Next base: position 97,560,305 of record OX443563.1, on the reverse strand, counting down.
GCTTCCTGCCACAAGCAACAAAATGCAGCTTCCTTTCTACCGAAAGTCTATCAAAATCATTTCCGTCGTCAACAAATCCAATAACTCGTCATGGCTCCCTTGTGGAGGCAGTATAAGGAAAACAGTAGTCACTCCTTGCAGTTTGCCACATCCTCTCCTCCTCCCACGACAACTACGGCCATCACGATGCAGCAGGGAGCAAAAGCCGCAAGTCTACTGCTAATTCTGCGACAGTTGAATGATGTTCGCCACTAGCGCAGCCACAACTACCCATGTAAGATGGGCCAATAATACGGCACTCTATGCTCGCACAGCCAGGCGACGATAAAGTGCAACCCAGCAGAGCTCTTTATCATGCTAAGGGGTGGGATGAAGCCGAACGCCCTATACAGTATATCAGTGGTGTTACGACACGGCTCCGAAATGCCGCTGTCGTAAAAGTAGGAACAACATGAAAGATGGCCTTCATCTCTGCCTTTGGCGGACGACAACGACGACGACGAAGCCACCGCCACGTTAGGCAAGGAAGCTAGTCAAGTTTCAGGTTGCAGCATTTACAAGACATTCGAGGCGAATGCTGTGTCGACGGTTTCTTGTTGGTAACACCTGGGGCCGTGTGCCATTTGCTTTTCGCACTTGCAAATTGCAGCTCCTTTTCGCAGGATTTTCTTATGCGTTGTTAAGTGGGCTGGCAGTGGATGTGTTACATAGTATACCTCCATGCCTCTGCAGTGAATTGAAAAATATTGTCCTTGCTGGGAAAATTGAAAGTATAATGTATGGTGTTGTGGAATTATTACTGTGTTCTCCTTTTGCTGTGAGCTTATTTATTTTTTTTTTTGTTGTTCCCCAAGTGCAACAAGTCTTCCGCTACGAAGAAGATGAAACGGAAATGTGGCAATGGCATGGGGAATACTAATCTTGTTGCAGGGAAAATTGTTATAAATTTAAGTGAGGGCGCGTGTTGGGAAACGCTTTTGGGGCACTTCTTCGGCGGTGCTGATGATAGATTGAGCTAAATGAATAGGAAACCATGGAAATTATTGCAATATGATGAGGTGATGACAAAATGTTTCCATTTCTTATTCGGATGTAGTATAATTTGGCAAGGGCAAAGGGGAACGTATAGATGCTGTCGATGTTTGTCTCTGAATTAATGAGAAAATACGCTTTTGGTCATTATTTATTCCCACGCATATAAGATCTTTGCTCTAGTTTTGAAGTTGCAAACATATAACGTGACTTCCCATCGATTGTAATGGAATCATGACAGTACAGTGTCATAGAGATGATCGACGTAAAACACCCCTACAGTATTCTAGAGGTTCTTATATTTCGAGGTGCCAACATAAACTCGTACAACTTTGCTACAGGGTATGAATGCAAATGTCTCAGATGCGACAACAAGTATAACTACTGTGAGGAGATTCAACGTCGAACCTGCTTCAATAGCTCCACCGAGAGTAATCCTAGCAATATCTTAACTCAAGTTGAAGCTACTTATGGAATCATTGGCTAGACGACGTTAAATCAGTTTTGAGCTCGATTACAAAAAAAATTGTTGGGTCGGGTTAATGTTGGCCATTGTGTTTTGCTATGCACAAGAAGTCGCCATGTTGCAGACTTGAACTTGGCGAATTTTGCGTTGGGACTTTGGGAATATATCCGTTCAAGATCCAACTGACCCAGGAGCTCAAAGTTAATGATAATGAGTAATGAGAATGACCATAGAAAAATCATCTGTGGTGACGAGGCGCATTTTTGGATGAATTGCTATGTTAACGAGCCAAATTGCCGTATATGGCAAGACGCTAAACCACCCGAGGTGGCAATGCAATAATGCATCCATAAAAAGCTGTTTGGTGGCGATTTTAGACCGGTCGGCGGCGTCATTGCTCCGTACTTTTTCTTGAAAATTATATTGATAAGGCTATTACCATCAACGGCGAGCGTTAAAGAACGATGCTAACGGATTTATTTTGGCCCAAATTGAACGATATGGAGGTAGATGACATGTGGTTCCAGCAAGACGTGGCTACGTGTCACGATGGCCATTCTGCATGAACGATTTGATTGTATAGTTATATCTAGCAAAGGTGACGTGAATTGGCCACCAAGATCGTGCGATTTAACCCCGCTAGATTTTTCTTGTGGGGTTGCCTGAAATCGCAGCTCAATGCGAATAAACTCCAATCGACCGATGTCCTAAAACCCATATAACCAATGCCATGGCTCCAATTCAGTCGGATCTATGCGGCAGATTGGATCACTCGGATTCGTGACAACGTGAGAAGCTGCGGCGGACATTTGGATATGGTATTATATTCCATACCAATAATGGTCATTGCTCCGTACTTTTTCTTGAAAATTATGTTGATAAGGCTATTACCATCAACGGCGAGCGTTAAAAAACGATGCTAACGGATTTATTTTGGCCCAAATTGAACGATATGGAGGTAGATGACATGTGGTTCCAGCAAGACGTGGCTACGTGTCACGATGGCCATTCTGCATGAACGATTTGATTGTATAGTTATATCTAGCAAAGGTGACGTGAATTGGCCACCAAGATCGTGCGATTTAACCCCGCTAGATTTTTCTTGTGGGGTTGCCTGAAATCGCAGCTCAATGCGAATAAACTCCAATCGACCGATGTCCTAAAACCCATATAACCAATGCCATGGCTCTAATTCAGTCGGATCTATGCGGCAGATTGGATCACTCGGATTCGTGACAACGTGAGAAGCTGCGGCGGACATTTGGATATGGTATTATATTCCATACCCATAATGGCATGAACGGGCATTTCGAAAAAAGGGATTTCGTTAATACCTCGCATACAATTTGTTTATTCCATTTCAAAGTCGACCCATTCCTATTGAAAACCCCTTTAGGTTAGGTTAGGTTAGTGGGTAGCCAGGACAGGAGAAACCTGTGCGTGCCACACTTAGATCAATGTAGATACGTTGTAATGCCCTAGGGGTTTATGACCCCCATACTCTGCAAACCTATGAAAAACCTACGGATTGGTAAACGAACCCGTTTTATTTACAAATTTAAGTAGGACGTTAATGGACCTGTCCGAAAGTTCTTCTAAATCCTCGAAGAAGTAACTGCCAAGGATTTTGTTTCCTATATGTGGCAGAGCGCAGGGCAGTGACAAAGGAAGTGTGGGGTGGCCTCATGCACCTCCTCATCGCCGCATCCTCTGCACAGGTCTTCTGTACTAATTCCCATTTTCCTAGTGTGGTATTTCAGCATGTTGTGTCCGGTGATAATGCCTACAATCGAGGACAATGATTTCTTGTTGTAAAATTTTTTCAGTTTTCTGTTTGTTGTAGATTGGCCACATTTTCCTGGTTAAGCCACAGGAGTCGAGCCTGTTGCATCTTTCGTTTGTTTCCATTAGTATTTTGTTCCCAATCTTTTATCTGAGATTATAGGGGGGAATCATTACTGTGGTGTCAGCCTGGTTTAGTTCAAAGGAGGACATTTTCTTGCCAGCTCATCTGTTTTTTTCATTTCCAGGCACACCTCTGTGCCCGGGAACCCAGCATAGTCTTACGTTGTGCTGCGCGCCAAGAACCCGTAGCTCTTCGCGACAGCGACTTACAAGCTTTGATTTTAACTCAACGGCAGAGATCGCTTTTTTGCCGCTTGACTGTCAATGAAAAGGGTAATATCCGCATGAGGTATTGCTATCATTGCAACCTGTTTAGCAGCTGTTGTCTCTGCCAGTACCTCAGCTTGGAATACGCTACTGTAATCAGGATGCCTGATTGAACTGGATAGTCCGAGACGTTCCAAGTAGAAAGTAGTTCCAAGCGCCAACGCCAATTTCCATCTTTGATCCATCCGTGTATATAGGTATGGTTGATCCAATGGATGCTGGTTGATCTTCATACCAATCGTCCCTGCTGGGAAAATACGTGGTAAATGGCCGTGTAAAATCTAGCCGGGGAGTAGTGTAATCCGTGCATACATTATTGCCCGTATATTTGTTCAGAATTTGTGCATGACCGGTCAGGCTGTGTTTCCAGTTTTTGGTCTGGCTTAACCGGAGGGCACTATTTGCAGCTGATTCCTGTGCAAAGAGGTCTAGGGGTTTAAGATTGAGTATGGCCTCTAATCCTGCCGTGGGGCTGGTTCTCATTGCCCCCGTGGTGCCGATGCAGGCCATTCTTTGAGTCTTTGTCATGGTTCTAAGATTGTTAGCCTTTAACAGCGCTTGCCACCAGAATAAACTACCATATGTTAGTATCGGTCTTATACAACCGTCGTGTACAGCCACATGACTATTTTAGGGCTAGGACCCCATGTTCTTCCAAATATTCTATTACAGGCATCGCCTTTCTGGTTCTTTCTTTAATGTTGAGGTTCCAGTTTAATTTTCGATCTAGGACAACTCCCAGGTATTTGTCACTTTCAGAAATTTTAAGCGGAATCCCTTCAATTGTTGGCAGGCTTAATTCCGGAGTTGTTCTTTTGTTGGTAAAGAGAACTAATTCCGTTTTATGTGGGTTTACTGCCAGTCCACATTTCTTTATCCATGTGTTGACCATGGATAGAGCTCTGTTTAGTTGTTCGCTGATAGTGGATAGGAATTTTCCCGTCGCGAGCAGTGCAAGGAAAACCCCTTTAGTGAATCTTCAGTAAGCTCAGCTTCACCGGATCCCTACGTTATCCCCTTTTCCAGAATCTCTTATTGGGGATTTTTTTCTTCTCTTTTTCCAAAATATCCCGGGACGAAATTCCCTATGCCAAAGCAAAATAAACTTTGCATATACCCAACCTTACACCTACTCCAAATCCTACAGTGACCCTAAGGCGGGGCGGTTGCAGGGGGCTGAATATCCTCTCATACGTATCTCACTTTTTAACACCATTTTTAGGTGTCGCGGCCACAGAATTAATGCCACCAAATAAATGGAAGATTTTGTCTTCGGAGATTTTGTGTTAGGGTCTTTTGGAGCAAAGGATTTCAACACAGGGGATTCTGAAAAGGGGATTTTGGAAAAGGAGATTCCATCACCAACCCCAGCTACACATATTTGTGCTTTATTCCGTAGATGGGCGTCGCAAAAATCTTATAACATGTATAGGGAGTCGCAGTATGGAATCCCTTTTATAGTGGAAAAGTGGTTAGTGTTTTTGCCTGCAACCTGATCGGCCGGCGTGAGCCCACTAACCGAACAATGTTTGAATTTTTCCAATGACTACACAGAAAAAAGTTATTTCTGCTTATTAGTATAATAGAGTTTAAGTATCCCCGTATGGGTATTGCTCTTGATCATTTAGAGTTAATGGCAGATAATCGAGAGCTATCGAGGATTCACTTGAGCAACCTACACCCGCGACCCACTTAATGGACAAGCGGACTATTTGAAAATGAATGAATGAGATTTCGCTGACGGTATAGGTACTGTCCATATTTACCCCAAAGAGCTGATGTGTTGTTACCTACGATTGTGCTTAGATAAATTCGCCCAATTATTCTTTAAATCTTCAACGAAGTATAACCTCGGCAAGAAAATAAAAACTACTCTCATCGAAGACACGATTTTGTTTTTAACTTCTTTGAAACAAATTCTGCTGTCCTATCCTACTTATAGGCTACCCAAAATATCAGCCAATATTACGCATTAAAAGTGGCAGCCCAAAAAGGTTCATATAACAGATTTGAATGCTGTAGGAGGTCAAATACTAATTTTGCACTTTGATAAGAAATAAATTAATAATAGAAAACATATAGCAAAAACAAAATATATACAAATCTCTCCTTCGAGCCGGATTTGAACCAGCGACCTATGGATTTCCGCCAACGACTTTCAATAATATCTACAGTCCACCGCTCTACCAACTGAGCTATCGAAGGTGTACTGAATTTTTTATTTAGATTGTATTCAAACGAAATTTTCGGCCACCACCACTGAGCTGCCAAAAGTAAAATTATGCACAGTTACACCAACACCAAATACCATTGAATATTGTGAAAGTTTATGGTGTTGCCATTGCCACTACTTTTTGACTGGCACTCAAACAATATAGGAAAGCACGAGGTCCAATCAATTGAGTTGAATATTTTAAATTCGCTTCGTTCGGTCAAATTTAAAACATTACTATGATGTTTCCTTTTCTCCTAAGAATTCCACATTATTTCATAAATTTTGATGTGATATGCATAATATCCACATATCGCTTCCTACAGAAGGATGCAACACCAATACCAACTCGTTTATAGTCAGTGTACATGTTCACCTGTATAATACCTGTTGAATTTGGTGAAAAAGGATGGTGTGGTTGTGAAGGTGAATACCTCGAACGGTGATGTAGATTATTATGACGACGAGCAAGTAAAAATATTCTCGTACTATAGATAAACATTATTTGCATGAAATATTATTGTGAGTTACGAATACGTGAGAGAGTTACTTGCTCTGTGTGGAAATGGAAATAAAATTGACTTTGAGTCTGACTCTGAACGGTTTAAAGTTGGTCGATATGAAAATTGAAGAATTTTAAAATGTTAAAGTTAAATAATCAAAAAATGCTTGATAACTCGTTATTTATGTAAAATGTATGTCGACGATGACGAATTAAATATTGATTGTCAGAGCAAATATTTATGTATCGATGGATCATTTGCATGTAGCAATTTAAGGTCAGTCATGTCCCGAGCGATTCTTAAGAGTGGAAAGAAACACCTACCGGTGTGCAATTAAGGCAAGAAATCGTAGGTGTGTTATAAAAAGCTTTTTGTATGTTTTAAAACAACAGAGCCATAAATCAATTTTTATAAAAATTTTCAACGGTTATAACGATTTAAGTATTGAACTATTTTTGTTTCTGGAAAAAATGTTTAGAATGAAAAATAAATTACAGTAAAACCTCTAAACTATTCAAAAAGATGAAACCTCAAAAAGATGATCGCAAAATTTGTTTGCATTAAAACTTTCTAAAAGATTACCGTATCAAATTCGAGGGTTTAAAAAGAAAAACAGGCGACAAACAAAAATAAGTGTTAAAAAAATATCAAGAGCTACAGAATACACATATGTAAATATTTTTTTAATTTTTAATTTTTCAATTTTTATTTTGTTTTGCTTTGTTTCCTTTTTTGTATAATTAATTGTTGTTCATTTGTGAATAAATATTTTTTATAATGCTTTCGTTAAGCTATGAACACCTCTCCTAAAGCCAACATTTCATATAAAAAAAAATCGAAAAGTTGAACGTTTGGAACGCTTTCGAAAAAATTACTCGTCCTGATTTTTTATTCCTTAATCCTAGCGAGCTAGTTTCTGTATTATTTGTTTTTTTTATTTACAAATAGCCACGATGAGTTTCCAATGTCAAACCGGAAAACCAAATTTCCTCCTGCGAGTCCAATGCTGAACTTTTTCCACTGCGCCATTTCTGGCGAATGCCTGACAATATTACTGTCCTGATAAAGCTTCTCAATTCAGACCTTCGAAACCAGCATAAAAGAGTTGTAGGTCCCTTCAATTAAGGCAAATCAAAACTCATAAAAACGAATGTATGTAACTGTGGGCTGTGGTATTTATTTATTTATTTAGTAGCTGACCCGTCAAACTTGGTTCTGCCATTTTCTTAAATATCTATATCCCACATGTCATGTCGGCTCCAAATTTTTGCAAATATTTTATTTTTATTTAGATAATGTAGGTATTGCACATTTTGTATTTAAGCCAAATCGGAATTTTCGAAAAAAAAGTAAACTAACCCAGCGCCACCTATGGGTATCTAACATAAACAAAAACATTACAGAGTTGTGACCTCGAAACATCTATCAACTTTCGTTTAATTATATATATTCAAATGCAGTGTTTCGTTGTCAAAGCTAAAAATAAATAAATAAATAGGTGGCGCAACAGGCGGGTAGACTAGACACCCTAGGCCTAGCTTCTCGCAACCATTCGTTTTGTGTGAGTTTCTATTTTTGGGACGAATGGAAGGGACCTACAATTTTATGCCGAGTCCGAACGGCTGAATTGAGAAGCTTTTTCATGACAGTCAGTCATACTCTCGGATGTTTGTCAGACGTTCGCGAGAGGTGGCACAGTAGAAAAAAACTTTAAGATGTAATTTGAGTTTTTCCGGGGATCGAACTTGGGATCCCTCGCACAGTAGTCCAGCACACTAACCACTGCGCTACTGCGCCCACGTTGTCAGAGTTAGCTGTGAAAAATATAATAAAGCAAGAAAAATTTAAGAAAACAAGAAGACTCTTATTTAAAGGTTTTTTTCACTGGTGACAAGTGTGAAAAAATCGGCCTCACATTGCTTTGCAGATTAGCTGAAATGGCATTTGGTGGTTTGACTACATCGACAACCCTATTCTCCACTTAAGCTAGTATTAGACGATATGTTGAATCAGCAAACGTATGCTGAAAATTGTGTTCCAATCACAACACATCGTGTAGAAAAAAATGTCTCTCATCATAGTTTGTACGATAAGTTGTGATTGTAACACAATTTACAGCATACGTTTGCTGATTCAACATATCGTCTAATACAAGCTTAAGCTAAGCTTTTCTCCACTTATTGCTAAGAGCCGAACCACAAATCTAGGCTTATTAATGCATTCATTGCTAGGGTTTTCAAAGATAGAATTAAAGACACAAAGGATGGGCCATCTAGTGGTTTCTTTTTAAATCATAGGTTATTTTGACACTGACAGCACAAACCAGTAAGAATAGACCGCCGACTTCCCGTACACCTACCCGATTCCCCCCGGAAAAAATTACCCTGTCTGTGAATACGTGTAAATGTCAAAATTAATGGCGGCAATGATTTTCCATGGTATACCATGGGCCTAGGATTTTTCAAGTATGCGTGCGTTAATGGCGCTCCTTTGATTTTGTACAGCACCAATACATGAAAAATCCTGGGCCCGCCGGCAGCTTGTAGGCAAAGTCCGTTATGTGGGAGGAGTCGACGGTCTATTCTTACTGGTTTGTGACTGACAGCTAGTTTCCGCTCGAAATCTTGACAGAAAGTCAGTAATCATACCTCCGCGAAACGAAATAAGTCGCTTTACGCTTCAACAACGTTGGGAAATATTGAAAACTTATTTCCAAAGTGAGTGCTGTCTATGTAGGAGGTGTAGCACAAACAGTGCGATTTTTTTTTAAGTTTTCGCCGAAATGAAGCATCCACCGCGCCTGGTGTACCCAAGTTTGTGCAAAAAGTTCGTGAGACTAGTATGCTAGTGGATAACACTCATAGTACCCGTCGTCGTATGGTGCGCACAGACGAAGATGTATCCACAAAGAGTGACAATTTGGTGCGAATTGTGGAGTGGTGGCATTATTGGACCATTTTTCTTCGAAAATGAGGCTGGGAGGGGAACAACGTTTTGGTCAACGGTGGGCATTACAGAGGCATGTTACCCCAATTTTTTTATTACTGAAATTGAAGACACGGATTTGGACGACCTCTGGGTTCATGCATGATGGCGCGCCATGGCACACAGCCCATGCCACAATCGATCTTTTGCGCATCAAATTCCCAAATCGTGTTATCAGCCGCTCTGGAGCTGCGATTTGACCCCTTTCGACATTTTTTTTGTGGGGAACCGTGAAGGATTATTGTTTGTCCATAATCCGGAAACGATTCAAGCACTTAAGGCCAAATATTATCCAAGCAATCCTTGAGTTACAGCCCGAAACCATCAACAAGGTTTTGGAAAATTGGAGTTACAAAATGCGCTACTGCGAAGCCAGCCGATGCAGCCACTTGAACGACGTTAGGTTCCATAATTAATGGGAAATACATGGGGAAAATTTAATTTTGTTCATTTTATTAAAAGAAATTTGTATTTGGCCCATCTTGTAGAAACAAAAAAAAAAATAAAAATTGCGTTAGAAATAAAGCGGTTCATGTTTTTGGTACACATTTATCCACCTGTTATTCATTCATAACACTGTCATGGAGAAAATCCTTCGATCATCTTTCCGAAATGTTAATCTTATAGAACCGTTCATGTTTCAAAAATTCTACTATAATTTAAAAAAAAAAATGGCGTAAATAATTTTAAACTGCTCATTTTTGAAAAAAAAAAATAGAGCCACTCGCTTAGAACAAATTTTTGATTTACCTACTGCATTACCGACATATACGATACTTTGGAATTAAAAAGATAAAATCCGTAAGAGGAGTAACGTGGATGCAGCAGGGGAATTCATTTTCGATTTTCGAAGATTCTGGAATAGGTCTTCTTGATCAGAAACCACTAGAAATAGCAACTATTTATTGTTAAAATTATATGTTTTGCTATATAACTTCTTATACTGTGGCCGTCAGTATATCCCGTTGAAACCAGAAGTTCTAAATTTCACATAAACTTGGAAACAAGCTGTCGCTGATCATCGTTGGTAAAGCATTGCATCATCGTTTGGTAAAATGAGTATAGTGTCCACCAAATAGTACATTTGATTGCTTGTCTAGACAGTAATTTATTCTAAAAGAACCCTTTTTATCGAGCTATAAACATGAGTTTCTAGCTGATCGCATGCTTGTCGCAGATTTCAAAATTTATGTTGATCACTTGCTGAGTGCAGCTTTATTCTCTAAATTCTGAAATCTGAATTTACCTCGCTGAAAGAAAGAAAGTTTCTTTCTATAATTATACAGCAACTAATAAAGGTCACCCTTAATTGTTACGCCATACTACGAGTATACATTCACACCCGTACGGTGAACCTATTGCCAGTCTGCCCTAGCCCTCTTACCTCTGACACAAACCTACAACGAGCAGAGGTATATTCTCGGCTACATCAAACGACAGAAAATCCCCATTGTCTTCTAAATCAAATCGTTTACGCTTTAAGTGGATATTCTCGCAGGTATATTTCGAAAAACCTATATCATTAAGACTCTCGCACAAAATCTCTCCGCACCCCGTACACAAAAGTAATCGCAATCTCTCCGAGAATATTCGCCTTCGTCCTCGATTATTCCCTAAATCTTCATTACACGAGAAAATTATTCCCCCAAGCAAAAAGATTATCTCCACATCCAAGCATCCAGAGGTAATCCGCAGTCTACCACACCATACACCGTTACGACCCCTAAGTGGCTGCGTGCGAGTATACCATTTGAATGGATATTCTTTTCGAGGATATCCCAAACAACAATGCTTTTCCTATTCAATGCGTAAATGATTTAGTCTAGGTGTTGAAAAAAATGGTCACAAACTGTATACGAGTATTATGTGGTCGGTAACTTACATGCAATTCAATTAGCGAATAAATCAACATTAATCAGCGCCATCTCTTGGCCATTGCGCCACCAGTCCGCCACCCATCCATTTTCACTTACCTTGTAGAGCCGTGCATAGAATCCATAAACTGGACTTGGTGTACTTGGTGATGAAGGCACCATCGTCCAGAGCGTTGAAGTTCGCCGTCCCATTGTAGTTGGCATTCGGAAGTTTCTCCTCGGTATACAGCCACTGTGGACCGGCCAACGCGGCGATAACTATCGCCACAGAAAAGCTGCGGGTATCCGGGGAAAAAATAGAGAGAAAAAAAAGTAATTTTTGTAAAAGATTTATTTTTTTTTTATTCACAATTTAATGGAATGAAGGACGATGGTCCACAGAAAAGTTAACACATTACATAGAGAACAAAATGGGGCAAATGTATCTGGCACATGTAGCTACCTATGGGCGCGGAGTTTTTTTTATGTATACATTTTTATGAATGTAAGACCCGCCGAGGAAGGGTTGGATAATTTTATTAATCCAACAAAAAGAACACAAGCAGATCTAAAGTGCAGTTTATCATTTAACTACGCGACAATATTTTTTTTGTTTGTTTTCGGAACCCTAGTCAGAATCCTATTTAGGGGTTTGTAAGAGTCTAAAGTACTGTTGTTGGGTGAGTGTATCCTTTAGTTCATTAAATTCCAATTACCAGTTAAAATGGTGAAATACTTGTTTTGCTGACTGTCTGCTGGGGGAAATTTTCCAAAGGATGATGAACTTTAAAAACAATTTTCGAAAGAAATCCGAGATCCTTCTTTGACGCACACTGTCTGATGATGGTGGGTATATGGATGGAGCTAAAACGCAGACATGGAGAATATTTTTCCTAATTATCCCATTTGTAAGGATTTGTTGGAATATGTCGTCGGATTCGTTTATTTTTTCCTTGCAAACTCACATAACATGTATTACATGTTAATGTTTCATTATGGGATTTTTGTGCGAGACAATTTTTTTGTGTAGCACTGAATGTGCGATGTGAGATTTGCTTAAGTAGATCTGAGGGCATCTTAGAAACTTTCATTGAAAGTCCGTAATTAGAAATGTTGAAAATGTTTTTAAGATTAAAAAACTTTGACAAGAGGGTGGTGCTGGTGATGGTAAGGTATTTGGGCCTGACATATTGAAGTCTACGGCACAGAATTATGGGGGATCAAGGTGTTTCTATACTCGTATACAGAGCGAAAGATGATAAGCTTATCGTCTTTCATGGATGGATTGTTGAGAAACGTGATAGCAACGCTTTTGTGCGCCTTTGTTGAGGTGTTGTTTGTTGTATTGCTATTCAAATGCGTGAAATTAGTCTACCTTTTGGCAAACAATGTATTATAGATACATAGAACGAGAATTTGCTTTGTTGAAAATTTAGCTGTTTTGTTCTCGTTGGGTTCTAGACTGTGGTCATATAAATTCTACTGATATGGAATTGCTCAATTGAATCACAATGGAGACAATAGGCAAAGAGTACCTATCTTTCAAGAAAATAATAATAATGAACAATTTTAGAACAAGAAGAGATAATGTAGGTCTGTATATTTAATACATAGATGGAAGGTTCAAAGATGGACATCGGTATAGGCATAGGCATGGAATTTAAAGACGTGTATCTCTTGACTATAAATAGGCCAAACCCTACTCTCTATAGCGACTTATACAGAGCTCTCCGGAGTAGAAAAACCAGCATAATGTTATGTAAGATGCATTTGCCATTTAGCTAGTACATTTGGCAGACTTAAGGTACATGGGGAAACGAATATATGAAACATAAACTCCTTTCAGTTGCGCAGTTCGTTAAAAGAACAATCATCTTGTGATCACAAGTACTGAACATTGGGGTCCTTCATTAAGAGTGGTATAAACTAAGAATTATCTGTTACCTCTATTGAAAGACCCTATACATACTTATAAATACATATAAATAAAGGGTGTTTTTTTTAGAGGAATACAAACTCAATATGAAATCAAATATTTGAAGCTTATGTTAATGCCTATGATATTAGGTTTATTTAATAGATAATTTTATGCCATTACTGTTTAAAAACTATTTCGGGCCACAGCTAGTTTGAATGAAGAACAATCATGAAGTCCAATTTTCGACAACTTTCTCGACCAACTGGGCGGTAAGTGAGCAATAACACGGTGAATATTGACTTCCAAATCGTCCAACGTCTCTGGTTTATCGGCATAGACTAGTGACTTCACATAACCCCAAAGAAAGTAATCTAAAGGTGTAAGATCACAGGATCTTGGAGGCCAGTTCACAAGTCAATTATGTGAACTTAGGCGCTCAAAAAATGTGTCCCGCAATAAATTGATGGTGTCGCGCGCCGTGTGGCATATTTTGGCCCATTCACCGAAACTTACGACGCGATTTCAACTCTTGTACAAGCTGGATCTTATAAGGTTTTAAGCCAAGATCTTTTCGTAAAATCTTCCACAAAGTGGATGGGCATAGCTCCAACTGCTATGCACGATGTCGTGTCGACTCATTCGGACTCTCATCAACACTGCACTCCACAACGGAAATAACTTCTTGAGGTCGCACTGTCTAGTCTATCGTCTTTCGGGTTGCGTATTATACACTAGAGTTTACTTGGTGCGAAAACGATTCATCGTATTCGGAATAACGTGCTCAGATGGACGATTATGTCGACCGTAAAATGGATGTAGCGCAGGAGAAATTTGACGAACCGAACCATGGTTTTCAAAATAAATTTGCACAATTTACACGCGTTGTTCTGGCTTTGATCTATTCATCGTAAAACGTACTATCTAAAAATTAACATTTATCTACAGAAATAGTTTTTCCAAAGACTACGTATACAAATGAATTCTGTTGCTCATCGGAAGTATTATAGGAGGAGCTGAAACTTATCACTGCCAACCTGCAAACCAAGCTTTATAGCAAAAGAAATGTTCTGCCTATTCTTTGGGCTTTTCGGCAAATGTTTCTACTTCCACTGATATACCCTAAAGTACTTATCACAAATTGGATTGTAAGAGAGATCTTTATCGCAAGTGACATTAAGATTTAAAAAATACGTTTTTCAGCTTGTCTCTGCAAATCGTTGAAATTGACAAAATCTACTGAAAATCTTCAGCAAAAAGCTAAAGTATAGTCTTTGAGAAGTAGGCACAACTTCTTTTAATACTACAGTACAGACGAGAGCATCTAAAGCTGCAAGATTTACATTGACAGTCTTAGGAACGAGTCCACTGTTATCCCTTTTAAATGCTTTGTGGTTATTCCAGTTCCAGATAATAGGCAAAAACAATCTCCCGCGGTTTTCGAATCAATATCTATTTCTGAATATTATAAATAAGACGTGTATCTTTAATATTAGGTGCATGGGACTACAGATACAATTTTAGAAATGTAAAAACTAAATTAGAAATGTAACTAGCTGGTAATATCAGCTGAATAGCCTTTTACAGCTCGATCCTTTTTTTGATCTGATCTTCAAAAGTCATCTTCTGAAGTCAAATTCCAACCCTATTCTACCTTGAAATAACAACCTATGCCTCAAACCTATAGCAGAACAACTTAGGAAATTCATTGTAGTAAGAAAACTATAAGCCTTCGTAAAGCACTCTTGATGACAATAAAATTAGTGTCCAAAATACCTACAAAAAAAAACATCTTTCTGTACGATCTAATTCAGATTTTAACTGACAGAGAATAATTGTTTACAAGGGATCGAACCTGTTGCAGCAATAACCAAATACTTATTTATTAATGAAACAGTCAGAGGAACATGCCTATTAGATAAAGATGTCCAACGCTTAAGGACTAAACATGACTTCCCCTTTAGCTAACATTTGAGGCTTGTATCAAATTGTAAGGCATTGTAGTCTCTAATATCTAAGTATACCGCTACAAGTCGAGATCAGGTATTGCCCTCTAAAAATAAGTGATCTTAAAGCAGATCTGAGACAATAGCAACATCAAAACGACCGATTGGAGGGGCATATGAAACAAGGTATTCGTATTACAATTTTAGCTACAAATTTGGCGAACTTTTTTGGTTTTCATCTATACAGCGGCAGCCAGACAATATTCAGTGTGAAGCAAAATTTATGTTAAAGCTTTACCCTCGATAAAGTAGTAGAAATATAATTAAGGTTGGTTGTCTAGCTAAGCCTTAAGCCAAACTAGACCTTTTTAGAATATGGTGCCCTCCTCTAGTCGCAGTCAAGAGATTATTTTTTTTTACTTTTTGGCTATCCATCGGCTAAGGTGTCTATGGTTACCATATACCTACATTTATAAGAGCGGTGCAAGCCGCTAGCTGCATTCATAGTATTCTTAGCGTGCGCCTAAAGTTAGATTACACTTTAAGTGTAAGCTATCTCTTATTATATTACTAGCTGACCCGTGCTCGCTTTGCACCGCTCGCCTTTATCAAACAAACAAAATTATATTTGGTCCATTTAAGATTACACTTTGAGTCTTTCATTTCAATCTGTCCAGTAGTTTTCGCGCTTTTAGGAGACAAAGAAAATTCTCCTACAGTTTTATTATAAACTAGCTGAACACACGACAGGCCTTTTGTTGCTTTTTTATTTTTTTTTTATTTATTTATGGGCGACAATGTTTAATTATTTTTTTTGTATTGGAGGTGCAACGCCCCTTTGTCCAACTTTGACAAATCTTCGCAGGAGCTATCCACGGTCAATACGCAAGATTAACTGTAAGTTTGAGCTCAATCGATTCTATGGTTTTCGAGATATAATATACGATTTTGAATGTTTCTTTTTTGTGTGGGCGGTACCACGCCTCTTTGTCCGATTTTGACCAATCTTCACAGGAGTACTCCACGGCCAATACGCAAGATTAACTGTAAGTTTGAGCTCAATCAATTTGGTGGTTTTCGAGATATACGATTTTGAATGTTTTTTTTTTGTATTGTATCTGATTTTGAATTTGTTTAGCCTATCGCCCGATCACCGTAATTACCGACATTCTAAAAAAAATCAACACAATTTGGTTGAAAATTACGGGTGACAGAGGGAAAGAGAAAATACTGACAGTTTGGTGCATTGGCTATTTTTCTTAACAGATGGCGTTCTGCTAAATAATGTCTTCATTTGATTTTGAGTGATTCTCTAAAATTTTCTAGGATTTTTGGTTCACAAGGTTCACTTCACACACAGCACTTATTGCTAGCGGCTTTCTCTTGATTGCCTTGTCTACCATTTTAGCTCATTGCGAAAATGAAAAGATACTCCTCATTGCTACGTTAAGTGACTTTCTAATCAAAATCAACAATGAACAACAACACAAATCAAAATTGTATTTCAATTCCTGAAGAACCTCACCTCAAGCTCTGAACTGCTACGCCATCAATTTGTATATACGCACATTTGCATATATAAGCTCTCGCACAACTTTTGATTTTCTTTACCGCACAGCACACTCAATTAACTTCAAGACACTAATTAAAATATATAAACAACAATCGCAGACTTCATTAAATACTAAGTAGCTACAAGGACTCCTATACATTCTTGTCAAAGTCAAAAGTTGGTATAACTGCTAACCATTTAAAAGACATCACCCCAAGTCAGCAGGCATGACCGAACAAACTTTGAGATTAATATTATTTTGGGGAAAACCGTCCCCCAACGCTGTTGAAAACAATATCCTTCCCTTGGCTTCTGCCATCACCACCATTACCATTCAACAGGTATTACCCTTACCCACTCCGATGCAGACTTTGTTATTCCTCGTAGCCGCAGTCGGAGAGCAGAAAGAGAAGTTTTCATCCGCATCATCTCGCATTAATAATCCTTTCTGAATTCGGTCGAGCAGGAAGGAGCTTTTACCACTGTTTACATCACTTCCATTAGGATTAATCCACAGCTAAACTTTGAACAACGGAGCGACAGTATATTTACCAACTAAACCTTACATCACACCTCACCATCAGCCGTCGCCGCACCAATCAACTAGCGATAAGAGCATTCGCAGAGCAGGAGAAGGACATAAAACATTTGACACATAGTATCCTACACCTAACATGAAACGCAAACAAAATTAATCCTTAATCCGTGGCTACAGCCACAGCTCAGTCAAGCCGTGCGAGTATAACTTTTGTGAAACTTTTCGGAAGGCAACAACTGACAGCAAGGGGGGCCAACAACCGCCGGGCGGCGCTCACTTACCTGGCAGCCACAGGTGTCATAATCCACAAGAAGTATCCCGAGTTCCTTTCGCTGGAGAACCTCCGATTCAGTATTGCAGCATCGCCGGCTGACGGCAACTGCTTCTCACGGTGCCTTGTGATTGTTGTCCTCGAACAGGACGGTATGTTATTGATTTCGCTAAACGAATTCACACTAATATTTAAGTCACTTCCCGGATAACCGGCACTGATAATCGCGCCGGCAGGCGGAATGCCACCAGAAATGCTATTAATGGCGCCGCCACCGCCCAAACGCGACGATGACTGGCTACTGTTTGCGTGGACGTTGTTATTGCCTGCAGTGGCCACATGCCGATTGGGATTACTCCCTCCTGTGGCGTTGCGCCTCGATAAATATTCAGCAGCCTTACCGTTATGGTAATTTAATTCAATACCCACAGAGGAGAGATTCTTTTCGGTTTTCTTGGAGCGACCCCCACCGTTTGGGGTGTCGTTGGACTGTGTAGCGCCGACCCGTCCGTTGGCCTCGATAAGATTTACGCTATTTGTTGAACCGCCACTTACACGAAACACATTCGGAATCGAAGGATAATCGCGCATCCTTTCGATGAAGTACCGCGTCTCCACCTAAAATCGACCGATTGTATCAGCAGTTGTCGCTAAACTGAAAGTGAATTACACTCAAATCCTTTTGGATAGCCGGGTATAACTTCTGAACTAAACCACACCACACCACAACGGCACCAACGACGACGACGACGACGACGGCGACTATGATGATGATGATGATGACGATGACTACAAGAAGCGACAACATGCAACGATACTGTAGCCCGAGAAATTCACTTTGTAAAACGTTGTAACACGGCGAAAGGATGTTATCAGAATGATGTCCTTTTTTGCTTAGTGGAACGTATGTAACGGTGGCCGACATGGAACATTATATCTCTCTGGCTGGGATCCCAGTTTAAGTGGCAGAGGATGGTGGAGCATAGAAGCACACATCATAGAAGTGTTGTTGTGCCAACTGATGTTAAAAGGACGCATGTGCCGCAGAGTGTTGCTGGTTGCTGCCACCGAGTCCCCTTTGGATTGCAAACTGGAAATCGGATACCAAAAGCGTAAGGGACTCTTGGTCGTCGGCGGCGTCGGCAGCCAGTACCATCATTATCATCGTAGTCGTCCTATGGAACATCATCATCCCCCTGTATACGCTTCGTCATCGTTATGACGATGCTAATGTTGTTTTATAGTAGCCCTCGTTGGTTTATTGGAATTCATTCGTTCGCTGCCAAGGATAATGATGTAAAATGTGTGCGTTTGGAGTACGGTTGGGCGCTCATATTTTTGTCATCATCCTGCCGGTTGTCTTTGGTCATATGCGTACGCGTGATAATTTATTCATTGACCATGTGATTGTGTTTCTAATTTCTTTATTCTAACTCCATCCCCTCTCTGTGCATGCGAGTGTAATGCCTAACCCATTGACAGTTTGATGGGCATGGTATGGGTTTATAATGGCAGGAAGACCCCTTCCGCTTGGTTGGGTTTCCATTGAGGAGAGCCGATATGCCATGTGTAGGCTACCTACCAGGTAAATTTGTAAAGAAGGGAGGCACATTTTTTGCGATCCTTGTATCTACGGCGGGTTACGAATTTTTCCCAGGCAAACCTGAAGCGTGGGCTGACAATAACCCCTTTAATTCGAGCCGACTGACAATTATTGGACAGGGTAGTGATGATGTGTGGAATGGTGAAAGGACGAGGCCTATTTCTAGGAATCTTGCCTGTAGTTGGGTAGTCAATGACAGGAAAGCGTAGCGACTATAAAAAAAGTTGCTGGTGAATGAAAAAGAGTCGACACGCATCACATCAGGCCAAGACACAAGTGTGTATTTTTTCCGAGAAATTTTCGAATGTTGTTGGCACTTTCTACACTGACCCGTTATTCGAATTCGAGGATCATGAAATAGTTGAGCGTGCCATTAACATTTTAGTACCTATGGCTAGATAATGCAACAAGTGGTTGCCATTCTGTATAAGCAGGAATGGTTGAAACTAGTCCTAGCTAATGGAATAAACGGCAAGTGGTTTTGGAGTAGTTTAGTTGCAGTAGTTGCTCTATAGGAATCCCGAGTGCTCAACTCAAAATTCGATTACATACTTGCTATACCCGAGCAATTTTCATCGGGTAAGCTTTTCTACTGGTTTCCTTTTCAAATGCATATTCGATACTGGCAGCATGACGCCCTATTCGGAAACTATGTCCATAAATAATTGGAAAATGTACGTATACTTACCTATTTAAGTGTGGGTTGGAGCTATTCCTATGACCAATATGCCTCGCAGTCTTCGAGTATCCCGATTTGTTTGCTCAAAATATGCAGAATTCACTGCGCAACAAGATTAGACTACTCATGTTTATAGGCGGACAGCATGTCTCTATTTCTGAATCCACTTCACAGCAATGCAGTGAATTAATTTAAATAGATTTGGCAGCATTGCATTTTAAAAGAGAAACGGCACTTAAGTATAGCTTGAGTTTGAGTGGAGATGACCAAGTGTCACTCATATTTTGCGTTTCACAGTCATTTCAAAATACTGGCGTCAAATGGTACAAAAACTTGGCAGCACTACACAAAATGTTTTCAGTAGCATAATTTGATAATTTACTGGAATTTCAAAGTGGATTGTGATCGCTAAAGGACGTGAAATCGACGTAAAACTACACCACTAAACAATTCTTCATGAATCACTGTCACTTCCAAAATCTGAATCCATATATTTACAAATTGTTATCATATGTTTTAGAAAATAAATCAACAAACACAAAATGGATATATGTATTTTATTTTCCACAAAATTCGACATAAACGTCAACTCGTTGACAGCTGAGTAGTAAATTCTATTCCCGCATTGATAGCAACCGATGCAAATTCAATCAGGTCTTAATAAATTACAACTCCATTACTTTCCCTAAAGGCACCGACGAATTTACAAAGAACAGAAACTGAAACAGAACATAAAGCTCTAAAGGTGGGTTTTCACATGTCGGTTGATTGACAAAGTTTGACAGCTATCGCGTTTATGTCATTGAACGACACACCACCATCAGTTCATTTCCACTTATGCCAATTATTTGCAAAATGTCGTTTGTTAGTTGATTGACAAACTTATGAACTTGATGCCAATTAATTGTCACTGTCAATTATAGGCATTTCGTTTGACAATTCAGCTATTTCCACTTGTCAATCAAATTCTTTGTCAGTTGTTGGCAAAGGCTGTTTGTCAATTCATTGACAAGCAATTTTTCGCTACTTCCACTTGGCAATTTTTTAATTGGCATAAAAATGCGTAGATTGTCAATTTCAAATCGACAAGTGAAAATCCAGCATTAAAAAAAATCTAGAAAAAACATGGCTTCCGTCTATTCTGTCAAATTGTCTGGTCGTCGCAATATAAAACAAAAGGTAGTGCGATGCAGAAGCGGAACATATTCAAATTCAGACAGAAAACAACATGGCTCCTACGACAGATTGACATTTCTTTCACTGGCATCAGTAAGAGAAACAGTCAATAATATAGACTTGCTTACTTTCTGTCGTCACACGGCAATTTTCTGCCGCTAAATCCTGTGGCTGCAGAAAAAAATATCCTCTTCCTGATTGTGCTTCTGTTGCAACTTGCAAATTTATGGAATTCTGTTTCTGCTCTTTGTCACTAGGTGTCTTAAGAAACAGCAATTGTCAAGTTGAGATGTTCACTTGGGTAGCTCCTTCCTCACCCGTTACTCTTACGACTATCCAGTCAGCTTATTGTTTGTAGCCAGGGACTTTTTTTGGTGTAGTCATTAGTATTTTGTGGATCACATACTCCGAAGGGCATACGCATAAAACCCGCCATAGTAGGCTATACGCAAAATTAGTTGTATTAATAGGTACATACAGTTCACACTCGCTTCGTCAGAAGCCTAATATGAGCGCCATTTCTTCGAGGCTTTTGGTTTGGTATAGTAAAATTGTTCGCATGCTTCCGAAAATAAGCGTTTTTGTATGTTGTAACTCGTAAGATTCATGGACCTATGCTTTGTCGTTGCGCCTCCATTAAAGAACCACGCCTGTTGTTGGGCCGCAATTTGCTTTCTGTCATCCTGGAATTACGCTTTGATGTTGGGCCTCAGGATAAAGTAGGTATAGAGGTCTAACATTTGTTAAATTTAAATTAAATTCATTAAAAAGAGTGTTCCTGCAAATTGACAGTGCTTTTCTACCACTAGCCCTTAAGACTACAACTCAGCGGCACAAAAATTGTACACAATTTATACTCAGCTAATTAAAGGTTAAAACATTTAAGAATAGTCCAAAGTGTGCCATCAGAATGCCTTTTATAAATATTTTATCCTTTCATAGTCGGCTCGGCTGGTATACAGTTCGTGGTGAGCCAATGCCTCAATAAATTATACCATACCTACAGAAAATAATTTGCTATTAAATTATTGGGTCAGCTTAAAGGCCCTGTATACAAATCCTTTACTTAGTGATGCCCTTTACTCGGTTATTGAATTTAAACAACTACATTGTTCATATGTGATACCAATATCCACTTTTAAAACATTGCTTACATGAGCTCCGACAAGAAAACAAAAGATATCCCCTATCCTATATCTGCTCTGACACCTTATTCAGAAGATGGCATCTACACTCAATTTGAATAGGGATTATAAACTAAAATATTCGATCTATTCAAGTGTATGACACCTGTCCGAAAGTTAAGTCCTGAAAAAACAAAAATCTATGTGCTTGCGATACCATAAACTCAATCATTACAAGGAAATAATCTTACCTTTCACGTACATACTTTGTGCAAAGTTCCACAACATCATCCACCGTAAAGTTGTTCATTGATGCCACCCCCCACCATTTACCAGACCAAAATCATTCTTCCTTCCCATACTTGCCCTCAAGTTTATCAGAACTTTGACACAAAGCTGCCGAAAAGCTCAGTATTTAAGTTCAAACTTAGTTGAAGCGTTCACAGATGGCACCACCATAATTCGCACTGACAACAACAGGAAGGCCAAGTAAATGACGTTAAGCTTTCATCCCTAACCGCAGTACTGCCACTGCTACTGCATCCCCCTGCAAAAATAATTCAAGCTTACGTACTTCCTTCTGTTTCAACCGTTCAGCATCGAAGACTACCATCTGAACCGGCACAACCTTCTCGCCTCTTCTCAGTCCTTATCCTTGTTGATTACCTTTTCGGCAATTAAGAACTTTTGTTTGGGGTATTTTCCATTTTTCTGTAGGTATCCTGAAGCGTCTGGCTCAGCATCGGCATCGTCGTCCTCGTCGTCGTCGTGGTGCGAAGAAGAGTCTCCACTTGGTCTCGTAGCCACAATTCATTCAACACATACTACAGCAGCAGATAATTTAGTGTCTGGGGCACTTCAGAGTCCAGGCCGCATGCATACTATCAGAAGGACCACTTCGCTCATCTCTTCCTGGTCTGCTTTGTTTTTCCTTTGTTTATGGCATAGCCACAAACCGTGCAATAATTTTTGGTTTATATAAAAATATTCGTTTGGCTTTATTTTTTGTGAGTAGGTACTGTTGAAGGATGCTTTTTCTGTGGGGCGGAGGAGCGGTCAAAGTATGGTTTTAATTTAATTTAGGACAGGTGGCGCTCAAGCGGGTTCGCTCCTTATATTCGGTAGAACAAGTTTCCCTTTTCTGTTTGTGCATTTGATCAGTGATAGCACACACAAACTCACCAGGTTTCTACCCATCCTTGCCCATCCCTTGTTCACTATACAACATAGAGCATGTGTCGATGGAAGTGGGAATTAATAACAAGCGGATGTATTCATTTTGAGTGGGTGATTTCGGTTGAAAAGATTTCCATCCACCGCCATATTTTGGATGTTTTAACATCCCTTTGTATTAACATGGCGACCGGAGGGATGCTGCTGATTTGCGGTTTCGTTTCAATGATAACGTCTGTCGGCACAAAGAACTCAAGAGTCTGTGCCGTTGGTGTGCGGTTAATAGACGTAAATTGGGTTTTCCAATTTCGGCCAGTGTGTGCCTATGCGTTTTAATGACACGATTTTTGTTTGCATTCCATTTTGTGGCTTTTGGATTTCAAATTAACGGAAATTGGTTAATGCTGTTTGAACAAATTTTGTGGCCGGCAATTGCGAAATTAAGCGCGTTTGGATTTGTAATTAAGTTTCAGTAATTTTTTTTTCTTTGGGGGTATATTTTTCTATTTATAGATGCGGAATCAAATAGAAAGGCTGCAGCAGATTTGAATTTAATTATTGCTGTTTGGTAAAATTACTGAAGAATGTAATTTGTGGTCAGCTCGCGTGCTTTGTGCTCCTATTTTTCAGAATTTAATTTGGATGTTTATATTGGTTGTTTAATTAATATATTTTATGGCTAGACGCTGCAAGGCATTTAGAGAACGTTTTCATTGCCAATTTTGTAAACTAATAATAACTATTATTTTTTTTATTGTGAGATAATTAAAGTTAATTGAATGGACACATTTAAAATCAAAATTTAAAAAAAAAAAAAAACAATTATTATTATTTAAATAAATTTGAATTAAATTTTTGCTGCACTAACTACATGGGCCTTCGGCTAAAATAAATAAACTGTAATTAATTACTGTTCGTATAAGGGATGTTTTGGCTTGAGTTGTAGCGTTACATTTTTATTCATCACAACAGTTGCAAACAGAATGTCCATGAATGAAATGTATTCGTAAGCCCACGTTCATTCGAACGTACTAATTTTGCATTAGTACAAAATTATTTTAATTATAAAATGCAAATTTCATCTGAGTAGCATACTACTAAGAGAACTAAAAGGCTTGTTTTCAAAGATAGTCTTGCTTGTCCATTCGTTGAAATGTGTTTGAGCTAATTTAGTCAATGTCTTGTTTTGGACTTCATCCACATATCTATTCATCTTCTCGCACATCTACGAATCCATGTATCAGCTCTACTTTCTTGCTTATCAGCCAACACTCGACTCCATAAAGCCGAACTGACAGTAGGTTTTGAAGAGCATTATGTAAAGCTTAGATTTCGTTCTTCATGAGTTTTGAAACCATTTGTTTTGCCAAGCCGAAGAACCAGTCTTTTAGAGTTATTTTTCGGCAATAAATTGTTTTTTACTCCTAGGTAGATGGACCCTCAAACTACCTCTAAGTTGCTGCTATCAATAGTGATATTGTTTTCCTTGATAGTGGCCAAATTCCTGTCAGTTTTTTTGAGAAATTGTTTTGAGCCTTGTCCTCGTTTATTTCAGGACCAACCAATTTCAAATTGCTCTTCAATAGCCATGAAAGGCTATCAAGGTATTAAGGACTGCAGTCGGCAGCTTGGACTTTCTTGTAAAATCTCCGGATGTTCATTTCAGCAAGAAAAACTTCGACCGCCTTTAGCTGAGTCTGCGTAGGCTCACTTTTCTTATATTCTCCTTCCTTCTTCTTGCACGATACCTTTGGGTCTCAGCGAGGCAAGCTGATTTCTGGAGTGACTGGAAGTTTGCGGTTGTTTCGGCTACCTCTTTGATGATTTTCTGATGGGACTGGCAGTTGGAAGATGAATGTAAATAGTTTCTTAGTCAGAGTCGTCTGTGGACTCTGGTTACTCCAGATCTAGTTGGATTTCTGATTGTGATCTAGTGGGACATGGAGGAATCTGCTACCAAAAGTGAATCAAGGACTAGTCAAAGTAACATGCAATTTTGACACAGATTTTAGGTAAATACGTATAGGGAACGTTGCCACTTCCGACTACATCTGAGCCATTCTCCCTGCTCTTTTCCGAGTTGAGATGAATGGAACACAAATTAACCCACGAAGAGGAAATCGATATCCCTCTAGAGTCTAGACAGATGGGTCAAAGATGTACTGTGGAAACAATGCTGGTGTGTTCCCTTATGAATTAAATTGGTATATACTGCTCAATCACGCTGTGCTACAGGCAGAAGACGAAGAAAGCCGAAAATTTTCAAAATATGCAAAATGCAAAATGCGTATGAACTAATCTCAAATCTATTTTACAAGGGGTTAAACTGTCATTCATAAAAAAAAAGAAACATTCTTGCGAAAAGAGGTGGGCCCTGTAAAAAGATTGGCCTACCTTTTGATCAAAATCTGTCTATTCATTGACAAACACGATGCCAATTGATTTTCTCTGTCAATTAATGGCAAAGTGACATTTTCTTTGACTATTTAGCTATTTCCACTCCTCCAGTGGTTTCTTTGTCAGTTGTTGACCAATTGAAAGCAATTGTGTTGTAGGAACAACGAACGTCATGTGAGAAAATTTCACTGTCATTCTTCAAAAGATTGGCAGAAAGTTTTTGCTAGAATTACTTTAAACCTTTTGTTGGGTTGTGGGATGTGCTAGTCACTAATTACAATGTTTTCCTACACCGTTTTGGTAGCTATCCTTATCCCTATCCTTAGTCACGAATTGCACAGTTCAGTTATATCACAACAAGTTATAATATCGCTGGCACGGACGGCGCGGCGATCGTGTGTCTTGTCGTCGAAGTTATGGAATAAAAAAATAAATAACTAAATATGCGGCGCAACAGGCGGTAGACACACAAGGCCTAGCTTCTCGCAACCATTCGTTTGTGTGAGTTTCTATTTTTCGGACGAATGGAAGAAATGGCGAATTGAGAAGCTTTTTCAAAACAGTCGTACTCTCGGATGTTTGTCAGACGTTCGCGAGAGGTGGCGCAGTAGAAAAAACTTTAAGATGTATTTTTTTGTTTTTCCGGGGATCAAACTTCGGATCGATCCCCCCTCGCACAGTAGTCCAGCACACTAACCAATAAGTTATGGAATAAAGGACTATTCACATGAGAGCGATCAAACATTCTACGAACGAACGAATTTCCGCGAGCTTTGATAGTCCGTTCACACGAACACTTTTCATGGTCGCGGCAGTTCGCGAATTTTAGCCAGCAATTTCTAATTTGAGGTTAAGTTTTATACGATAGTTTTTGGAACGCCAACGCGGTTTAACGATGTGGATTGGGAATAAACCTTGACAGTTGAGCCGATGGTGTTATCGTTCACGGCAAACAGTTTGGAATTCGAAATTTCGTTGTTAATACTTGTTGTGTCCTACTCTTGGATTAGTTGGAATAGTAAAATGTGCAATTTTCTGTTCATAAGGTTTGTTTGTTCGCATTTCATCAATTCGTTCGTTCGCTCTCATGTGAATGGTCCCTAAGTCTTGTAAAATAAAACGCCTCAAACATAAAATACAATATTCAAAATGGTTTCCGACAAAAAAGATTTAGGGCACCAATCTTGAGAATACTGTTACGAGTACATATTTTGGAATCTTGTTTAACATAATGCACTAAACAAATTAGACTAGCACTCATTAGTTTCTCGTTTAATTGTCCTACATTTATGTATGTGTGTACCTACTCCTTTTCAAATTGTTCAACCTAGGTAAAACTATAAATTTAAGTTGCAGAACAAAATATTATGGTCAGAATCAGCCCTTTTGGTTCAGTGCGGCGAAAGCCTGAAACATCTGCGCGTCATTGCTATTTTGTGCATAGAACACAGTGCCATCCATTGTAGAAACATTACAACTGCTCAAAATAACGACTTATTCAAAAATTATTTCGAACGTTCTATAACAGATGGCACACTCAACGCTCAAACAAAATCTAACCAATTGCTCGATGACATTTGAGTGTTTTCGTTTCTCTCCGCCGTGAATCAAAAGAGCTAGTGCTTATGTTTGTTTCAACAAAAATTGGCTGCTAGCAGTCGATGTGTAGTATGTCAATGATGGAAACAAAAACAATCCCCCTTATTCTGAGATTCGATCGAATCGAGTACTCCTCGAATTCAAAACTTTCCATCGAATGAACATCTCGCATTCTAATGCCCAGTGCTAGTTGCAGAGTGTCCACTTTAGAAGCCTCAACTAATTGACGTTTATATTGAACTAGCTGAACCCCCGCCAGCTTCGCCAGGCATTTAGTTGCTTTTTTAATTTTTTTTTTATTTTTTATTTTATTTTATTTATTTTCGGGCGACAATGTTTTAATTTTTTTTATATTAAAGGTGCCACGCCCCTTTATCCAACTTTGACAAATCTCCACTGAAGCACTCTAGGGTCAATACGATTACCTGTAAGTTTGAGCTCAATCAATTTGGTGGCTTTCGAGATATACGACTTTGAATGTTTTTTTATGAACGGTGCCACGCCCCTTTGTCTGATTTTGACCTATCTTCACAGGAGCACTCTACGGCTAATACCTTTGATTATCTGTAAGTTTGATATCAATCGCTTCTGTGGTTTTCGAGATATCCGATTTTGAATTTTTTTTTTGTATGGGCGGTGCCACGCCCCTTTGTCTGATTTTGACCTATCTTCACAGGAACACTCCACGACCAATACCTTTGATTATCTGTAAGTTTGATATCAATCGCTTCTGTGGTTTTCGAGATATCCGATTTTGAATGTTTATTTTGTATGGGTGCCACGCCCCTTTGTCCAATGTTGACCAATCTTCACTTTAGCACTCCACGGCCAATATCTAAGATTATCTGTAAGTTTGAGCTCAATCGATTCTATGGTTTTCGAGATATATACGATTTGAATGTTTCTTTTTTGTGTGGGCGGTGCCACGCCTCTTTGTCCGATGTTGACCAATCTTTACAGGAGCACTCCACGGTAAATACGCAA
Organism: Cheilosia soror; assembly: GCA_949372485.1. NCBI lineage: Eukaryota > Metazoa > Arthropoda > Insecta > Diptera > Syrphidae > Cheilosia > Cheilosia soror. Next base: position 97,532,125 of record OX443563.1, on the reverse strand, counting down.
GATTAACTGTAAGTTTGAGCTCAATCAATTTGGTAGTTTTCGAGATATGCGACTTTGAATGTTTTTTATGAGCGGTGCCACGCCCCTTTGTCTGATTTTGAATTTGTTTAGCCTACTACTCAATCACCGTAATTACCGACATTTAAAAAAAAAATCAACAAAATCGGTTGAAAATTACGGGCGACAGAGGGAAACAGATTTTTTTGACTTTGTTTTATATATTAGAGATTTTGTGGAAAATAAAATATGTATAAAATTTTAAAAATATATATGATAACAATTTTTGTAAATATGGACTCAGATTATGATTTAGATTTTGAGAGTGACTGTGAATAATGACGAATTGTTTGATCTTGGCCGATCACAATCCATTTGGAAATTCAAATAAAATATTAAATAATGCTGTAGAAGACATATTTTTTAATGCTGCCAGCCATTTGTATCATTTGACGGGAGTATTTTGAAATGACTGTGAAACGCAAAATATACATAAGTGACACTTATCTGGTCGTCTCCACTCAAACTCAAACTATACTTAAGTGAAAACTGTAAAACTTGGCATAATTTTTGAGGGAAAGAAGTTCATTATCGAATGATTTTGTTGGATGAATTTTATTTTCGAAATTAGCTGTATAAATATTTAGCTGTAAGATTTTCAACTGTTGTTGGTTTTAATTTGAGTAAAGATGACATTTATGTATTCTTGGTGGAAGAAACGATCAAATGGAACCGAAAAGTACTATTGTGCCAAATCTAATCCACTTATATGTACCCGACGAAATATAGGTTTTGCATTTGATATTTCGCTTATTGGAAGTTTTCGGCTTAATAAGGCAGCATTCAAATATAGGTGTTGAGTTGCGTCCATTTTAAATGTTGTATTTTCTTATCATAATGACGAATAAATGTTGCGTCCTTTTTAATTCTATGTTTTATGTACCTACATTTTGTGGTAAAAGTAAGCAATATATATAAATCGACCACACATTTTCGCTCGAATAAAATTTGACATTTAACTCGATCCAATCGAAACTTATAATGTGGGTAGAAATGAACAAAATACGAATCTTCCTCGAAATCGAAAGTTGGAATGTCAGTTGGCTAAAATCGAATGACTTTCGATTCGAATCTCAGAATTAGGGTGAATATTTTTGGATACCTATCTAGGATTTTAGAAATACCCTTCTAAAGTGAAAAACATTATAATTTCCAATGTGCTGTTGAGGATGTAGCTGTGGCTGTCTGTTGCGAATGACGTAAAAGGTCCCACTTGAGTTCTATTTTTGGTACAAATCGATACATTTTTTGCTTGAAAATGTTATATAATAATAATCTGTTGGGTAGAACTTTCAATAGATAACATATTAAAATCTCAAAATGTATTAAAATTTGTATAAAACTTACTGTGTTCATTCCACTGTAGCAATAGCAAATAAAACAAAATGGTTGACATTTGCAACAGTAAATGTTTCATTAGTAATTTATTTAAAAATTTTCTATTTATTTTGTATTTACATTTAAAATGTATCTATAAAAATGAAAATACAAACCGCATCATTACATGAATAAATAAAACGACACCAACTAGATTGGTCTTTGATAATTTTTTTTTATTTACACTTGTAACTTGAGTTTATTTTGATTTTAATGTGAGATTTACATTTTTTTTGTTTGTTTGTTGTATATTTAATATTTAAAACTAATTTTGATCCTAAGTTAGAACTATTCACATGGTTTGTTTACTTGTTTATTTTTGTTTGGTTGTAAAAAATATATTTTATTGTTATAATTTTTCGATTTTTTTGTTTTTAAATATAGTTTATATTTTTTTTAAAGTTACTACAGTGAATTTTTATTAATTTCTCAATTGTGAATACATATGATTTTAAATAACAATTTTTGTGCTTTACTAAATTTTTTTAAATAATTTCACATGATAATTTAAAAAAAAAAAATAAGTTATTTATTTTCCATAATTTGGATTGTATGGTGGCTGAGTTGGATAGCTTTTAGGACCACTTGACGGAGATGAAGGAGAGGATGAACCTGATGGTTTTTCGTTGAAGAGGCCGCCGAAATTCTTCGATGTGAAGATATCTCCAAGACCACCACCACCACTTCCACCGCCCATGGAGCCATGAGAACCACCGCCGCCGCCTCCTCCAAGGAATTGTCCTAAGAAACCAAGACCACTTGAGGAGGAACCACTACTGCCGCCACCACCGCCTGCGCCAGATAGTACGCTGCCCAAAAATCCACCTAAGATGTTGCTACCGGAACTACCACTAGAGCTGCCGGGGCTGCCACCACCACCATATCCACCTTGTCCGCCACCGCCATAACCACCGGACGGTGCATACCCACCAGGCTGTCCGCCACCATTATTTGCTGTTCCGCCGCCACCAGATAGAGCTTTCGAGATTTGACCAGAAATAAGACCAGTTACCGCTTGATTAACCAGTGGATTAGAGAGGAAATTCGAGAAAAAGCCGCCACCTTCACCCTTCTCCTTTTGTCCCGGTGGAGGACGGGGTGGAGTGTATCCGCCAGCGCCACCACTATAGCCACCACCACCGCCGCTATATCCACCACCACCATATTGTCCATAACCACCCGCTGGTTGAGCAGGTTGTGGCTGATATCCTCCTTGGTATGGGTTGTACGGCTGATATCCACCAGCAGCTGGATTTGGATAGGGGTTCGGATTCGGGTTTGGATTTGGATTTGGATTTGCATTGGGCAAGGTTGGATATAGGCTATGACCACCAGCTGAGAATCCATTAAATCCGCCACCACCACCACCGTTACTGCCACCCGGATATGAAGGTGCCGACGGTGAGGATGGACCCTGATTGTGAGATGGAGAATGTGAAGCTACACTGTCTGGTCCATCGCTGTCTGTGATGCGTGATGACACAATAATGAATCGGAGTTTTTTTTTTCGTTTTGCGCAACAAAATTAAAAGCGGGAAAACAAAGAAACAAAAACACATAAAAAACGTAAGCAACACAATAAGACATTTAAAAAAAAAATAACAATAAAAAATGTTATACAATATTTACAATCAAATAAATTAGCTTGGGAAATTTTGAAAATATTACCAAAAGGTTATATACGATTTTGAGGTAAAGAGTGGTGAGTTTTGGTAGTAATTCATTGCAATTTCATCTAAAGGGATCACGAGTGCTGTCCGAAATAAATTCACATCGTAAACTTGAAAAAAAGGATTTAATAATAGCATAACAGCATACCATTGACTGGGTTCAACGCAATGAGAGGGTTAAATATTTTTTTTTTTGAAATGGTCTCTTTTAAATAAACTTGGTTAACGTATGACGTGGCCATAAGTGCAGATTTGTCAGCATTTTGCAGATTTTCAGCGCAGCTGCAGACTTTTAAAATCCCAAAATCTGCGTGACAATAATTAGTAATTCTGAGCTGCACATAAGAGAACAGGAAAGTAGAGGTTTTTGCGCCCTATAAGTATAAAAATGCTGTCTAAAACTGTCGCGTTTCTGGTCTTTTGAGGCTGTACAGAATGTTTCTAGCTCTCACCTCTCAAAATTACATTTTTTGATATTGAAATATTTATGAATCCAGATTTTTTCCATAGAAATCTGCATTGCAGATGTTCTTTCTTCATAATTGCAGATTTGTCGAAATATTTTCATGGCAACACTGGACGTGGCATATAAAATTGACTCAATTGAGGATATTCAGATGTATCCAACTGAATAAATTGATACCACAGGGCCAATGAGAACAAGTGACACAGCCGGGGTTAGAAGCTATACCCTATACCTAATCTTAAGCCCGTAGATCTTTTGTACATGAGTCTGCTGCAGACAGCGCCCTAACCGAAGGGCGCCCAGACCAAAAGCTGGAAATACAGACTGACGGGTCATGCACAAATTCTGAAGAAATACACTTGAAATAATGTATGCACGGACTGAACTACTCCCCGACTAGATTTTACAAGACCTTTTAACCTCGTGTGTCCCCAGCAGGAACGGATGGTACGAAGATCAACCGATATCCATCGGATCAACCATATACTCATCTATATAGAAGAAGTTCGTCCTTGGTGCGGGTTTCTACTCCGAAAGTCTCTGACTATCCAGTTCAATCTTCCTGACAGCAGCGGAGTATTGCAAACTGCGAGATACTGATAGTGACAACAGCTGCTAAACAGGTTGCAATGATGGCAATACCTCATGCAGATATTACCAATAAAAGCGATCTCTGCCGTTGAGTTAAATTCGAAGCCTGCAAGTCGATGTCGCGGAGAAATACGAGTTTTTGGCGCGTAGCACAACGTATGACTATGCCTTGTTCCCGGGCACAGAGGTGTGTCTGGAAATGAAAAAGCTGATGAGCTGGCAAGAAAAGGGTCCTCCCTTGAACTAATCCAGGCCACATTAATGATTCGGCCCTGTAATCTCAGACAGACGATTGGGAACAAAATACTAAAGAAGACAAATTAAAGCTTGTGGCAGGAAAATGTGGCCAATCTCTAAAAATCAGAAAACTGAATCTTACAATTGAACAAGAAATTGTTCTCCTCGATTGTAGTTATTATCACTGGACACAATATGCTAAAATACCATACCAAGAAAATGAGAATCAGCACAGATGACCTGTGCAGAGGATGCGGTGATGAGGAGGTGCATGACACCCCACACTTTCTATGACACTGCCAAGCGCTCTGCCACATATAAAATCCTTGGTACGTAGTTACTTTTTGGAGGAATTAGAAGAACTTTCCGACAGATCCATAAATGACCTACTTAAATCTGAAAATACTTCGAGATGGCTTACCGATTCGTAGGACATAGGTTTTTCATAGGTTTCCAGTGTGTGGGAGTCATACGCTCCTAGGGCACCACAACGGATCTACATTGATCTAAATGTGGCACATACAGGTTTCTCAACCCACTAACCATACCTAACCTAAATAAATGAATAGTTTGATGATTAAAACACATGACGATTTTGTGTCAAATCATTAGCATTTCAGTCTCAATTTATGACAGTAAAAGTTCTTTACAATGCGAGGAGTAAATAATTATTTTTTATTCAAAAATGAATGGTATAGAAGGGAACAATAAAGCGGATGCTTTAGACATAGTTTAGCATTTCAAGTTTTCCATTCAAAGGCAGTCTTTCTTACAGTAATACTTGTTGGGGATATATTTTTCCTCGATCTACTGTCAGTATTCAAGAGTTGGAACACATTAACCAATTTTCATCATATCTAGGAAGATGTCCCCATATACAATGCAATCAAGACACATTGCTTAACAGGATCCTTTAAAAGGCTAGTACAGGGTCCGCCATCTAACGTTTTTTTGTTCAACTAGTGCTTATTTCGCGAATGGTAACACTTAGCTCATGTCTGATTTGACAGATAATTAGTTTTATCCTTCCGCTGAACGAATATGGTTGTGTATATGCTTGAACAACGCTGGGAAATATTGCGACATTACTTTGAAAATCACGGATTTTGGAAGAAGAGAAGCACCGTCAGCTCCGTATGTTCGTTATCTTGTGAAAAAAGTGAAAGAAACTGGCATCCTCATCGATAAACCAAAGCGTGAAAAGCCAAAAACAGTGCGTACGCCCGAGAAAAATAGGAGCGCCATAAACATCAATTCACCGTCGTTCTCAACAATTGAACATTTCGGAGACATCATTGAGACGAATTTTGCATAAAGACCTTAGTATGACGCCATACAAAGTCCAATTGGTTCCGGAGTTGAAGCCAACTGACCATACAATGCGTTTTCGCTTCGCTAAGTGGGCCTGCGATCGACTTAGAGAAGATGCCGATTTTGCCAAAAAAAATCATCTTTTCAGATGAAGCTCATTTTGATCTTGGCGGGTATGTAAACAAGCAAAATTGTCGCATTTAGGGCACAGAAAACCCGCACGCATACATTGAAAAGCCGATATACCCAAAACGAGTCACTGTTTGGTGCGGATTTTGGTCCAGAGGCATAATTGGGCCATTTTTCTTCGAAAATGAGCAAGGAGTGCCCGTTACAGTCAATGGCGATCGTTATCGGGCCATGTTGAACGAATTTTTGCTCACAAAAATTGAAGAGGAGGATATTGGCAACATTTGGTTTCAACAGGACGGCGCTACGTGCCACACAGCCGAAGCCACAATCGATGTTTTGCGCCCTGTTTTTGAAGATCGCATTATCAGCCGCAGAGCTGATGTCGTTTGGCCACCGCGGAGCTGCGATTTGACACCGTTGGACTATTATTTGTGGTGTGCCGTAAAAGTTAAGTGTTACGCCGACATGCCAGAGACAATTGACGCTTTAAAGGATAATATTCGTGAAGCCATTGGTGAAATACAGCTGAACACAATCGATAATGTGCTTACAAATTGGGCTGATCGTGTAGGCTACTGCATGGCCAGCCGAGGCAGCCATTTAAATGAAATTATTTTCCATTCTTAACCGGAAGGATTGTACTTTCAAATAAAAAAAGAAATTTGAGAAAATATTCAGTAGTTTTTTTTTATAGCATTTTCAAAAAAAAAAAAGTTATTTGGCGGACCCTTTAGAATAATAGTAAATCGGCAAAGGCTATACTGAACCGTTAATAAGTACGCCAAGCGTCATTAGAAAAAACACACAAGAAATGACAACACTTACTAATTTCCTCTGTGTGTCTGCATTAGCTAGAGCTAGAAATCGCACCCTGGTGAAGCCTTATCGACGACCTATCAGATTTCCGTAGAGCACAATTCTGCATCAATGACAGGTTCCTCAATTCCGGCGAATAGAATTGATTCACACAACAATAGAATTAAATAACGGAAATTGTGATAACAAAACGAAGCATAATCGTCAATTTTATCCCTGTCAAAATGTCCAAGCACTAAGCAAGCAGCCACCTAGAGCTAGAGGCTAGACAGTGAGAAAGAAGATTCACAGTGGAAATACGTTTATAGGTTACTTTCATTATGAATTATTTAAATGACACAGGCTCTCTGTCCTATCTGGAGAGTTTTCGAAAGCTCTGGTTGACAACACTACTGCAAAAGATCGCACATTTAGTGGCCATTTCTAGAGTGACGATCAATGACAATAAGTACAAGCATTTCTGATGGTACAAAGGAATTTCAACAAGCCTGGCGCAATTCTATAACACGAGTTAATGTTACCGTCATTTTTTAATAAATTCAATAGGGCCTTCCTAGACTTGTGGACTTGTTTTGCATTGCGTGCAAAAAGTCGACAAGTTGGTAAAGAATTTGTCTACAAGTTGTGGAAAGATGTTAAAAGTGTTTTTGTTTCGTATCTCAAGAACTACATAGTCAGAGCAGAGTTATCTAGTCAGCAAGATTCGTGTGAGACCGATATTTTTCATTGATTTGATGTATAAGCTTCGCATTCAGTGATAAAGATGTCATACTCATAAGTAGGATATGAAAACTGTTTCTCCCATGTTTCTGAAATTGCAAGGCGCCATGCAGAATACTATTTTTTTAAAGGGAAAAGCGACATCCACACAAATGACCACTGCTGAAATCCAATTTGTTAAAAAATAATAATAAATAAATGAATGTAAAATAAAATTCACCACATTTTACCTCAATATACGTTAAATTCACCTCAGTAATATTATGTACTTCCAAGTTTCCAAGTTTATGTTAGTATACTCTATGCATTCAACTGTTAGCCTTTACATGGTGTTAAGCTACAAAATTTAGTTACATAAATGTTAGTTTGTTAGCTTTTATATATAAATTGTTTTTTGTGGTTTAGTTCAATGGCTATATGCATGAGATGACGAAGAATACATTTTTTCTTAATACAATGAAGCGAAAATGCTATAACATATTGCTAGTTAGTATTGTTGTTAAATTTACTTTAAATTATTACAAGCGGACGGATGTTAATTAATAAATATTTATAAATGAACACACCACTCATTGTCATTGTCGAATGACAATAAATAACAGCTAAGAGTCGTCCATTTTGTTCTCAACATAAAATATTGACTAAACACATAACTTAAATGTAAAAGAAATAGATTTGTTTTATTCAGTTATTCTGTTTTTTGTTTATGTACAATTTTCCATTAACCTAAGTCTATTTTTGTTTTTTTTTTATAACAAATTCGTATTTTTCTTGCTTGTTTTTTACATCACATTATTATTTATAATTAATTAACAATTCTTTGTGTTGCTTCTTTCACTCGTTCTATAGAGAATTATTCAATTTGTTTTGTTATTGTGAATCCATCACCAAATAATTTCATTTTTATATAATATTTTTGTAATTGGTTTGATGATTTTTTTTTATATTCTTATATAGTAAACTACAAAATTCGTTGTTGAAGGGAGAAAATTTATTTTGAACATTTATTGTAAATGGATAATTTTTTTTAGGGGAATTACTGACAACAGATTGGTTTTGAGATAATTTGCTCGTTGAAATAAAACATTTCTGGCAGTTAGTTTTGAAGGAAATTTAATATTAACGTTGTACATAATAATTATTGTTACGATAACTTGAAGTGGGACAACAATTCTTTTGGCAAATATCCATATTTGTAGTTATTATTCGATTTAAAACCTTTTTTAATGTGTTGACTTTAAAATATTTAAAATCTATGTAGTAGTCTTAGATTTATTGTTTTAGTATATTGTATGTGACAATTCGAGAAAAGAAGAAACTGGTCTTGATTTTATACAACTTTGTATTTGTGTTTATCTTGTATCTATAAATTCTTGTAACATTATTGTAATTTTTGTTAAATTGGAATTTTTTATTTGTTTTAAATTTATTTCTGTTTTATTAGGTACACTTTGGCGTTTTTTGATTGATTATTATTTTAAATGTGTGTGTGTGTGTGGTTTTTTTATACAAAAAATCTATTGTGACTTGATCTAAATTTGAGGAGGTAGCTGTTGTTAGTTTTGATTTTTCTATAATGATAAAAAAATATTTTTGAGCACGAGTCGGTGGCGTATAAAATAAATAAATAGTTGGCGCAACAGGTGGGTGACACCCAAGGCCTAGCTTCTCGCAACCATTCGTTTTGTGTGAGTTTCTATTTTTGGGGCGAATGGAAGGGACCTACAATTTTATGCCGATTCCGAACGGCTGAATTGAGAAGCTTTTTCATGACAGTCATACTCTCGGATGTTTGTCAGACGTTCGCGAGAGGTGGCGCAGTAGAAAAAACTTTTTAAGATGTAATTTGGGTTTTTCCGGGGATCGAACCTTGGATCCCTCGCACAGTAGTTCAGCACACTAACCACTGCGCTACTGCGCCCGGTGGCGTATACGTAACATTTTTTTATTCCTCATCTGCCACGGATCGAATGATACACCCGTTCATATAATATTCATTTACATAGAAAGTGGGCGTGGTCGACACTAAATACTGCAGGATATCAGAGGTTATAATAAGATATAAAACCTATCATCAAGGCATAGAGATGGAAGTAGGTGGAATGGAGCGAAAAACGGTTAAAGTTTTAATTTAAAAAAATGCCTTTTATAAGTGGGCGTGGTATTAAGTGTTGTATAGGAAAACTGAACAGAAATACGTGTTTTTTCCATATATATTTTGAGTCTTTACGTATTTATTTTCGCTCAAAGAATGCCAATTATGCAGAAATAAAGAAACAAACGGAAATGGCGCGGAAAGAGTTTCCTTTTTGAAATTCTATTATGTACTAGAATATGGACTTTAAGATGTGCTCGAGAACGTGCTTCTATTGTGGGCGCGTGGTGAGACAAATGTCAAAATATCCGATTTCTTCCGCTGATTATAAATTAATAAATAGATGGCGCAACAGGTCCGTATAGGCACCTAACTAACAACCATTCGTTGTAAGAATTTTTGATTTGTTGGGACGAACAAGGGACCTACAATTTTATGGCGAGTCCGAATGGCTAAATTGAGAAGCTGTCCATTTCCATGACATTTATACTCTCGGATGTTTGTCAAACGTTTGCGAGAGTGACTCAGTGGAAAGAATATTAAGATATAATTTGAGTTTTAACCTGAGACCCCTCGCACAGCAGTCCAGCACACTAACCACTTTGCCCACTGGTAGCCCACATATAATTGGCACAACAGGCTCATTTAAATCCCTAGATCTTATTTCAAACCATAATTCCGAATTGAGAAGCTTTCTCAGGACAGTTGTCTGTCTTTCGCTAGAATTGGCGCAGTGTAAGGTCTAATTTGTGTTTTTTGTTTAGTGGTTGAACCTGAGACCACTTGTTCAGTAATCCAGCCAATTAATATTTTCAAAAGCAGCTGTTGAATTTCTTTAGACAATTCTGTGAAAGTTACAGCTCCAACGATGATAAGAACATTTTCCGCACCGTCGCCGTTTGATACTAAATAGTCGTAGCGTGCATCGGCACCACCAGTGCGATGAGGACAACTCCAACCGCAGGACTTGAGGGTATCCTCAACCTGTGTCCGCTAGACATTCATATACAACTATCGGCCGCAATTAGTGCAATGAGAATCAGCCAATCGGTAAAATGGAATTTGAACGAAACGGGTCATTCTACGATCCTACAGAAATATTTCGGCCATGTACCTGTCACGGACTACATTACGCCTTACCTAGAGTTTACAAGACCCTTCTCTAGCGCCTATCCCAGCAGGGAAGAATGGCGAGACGGACTCGAACCTAGCACACCTAACATAGCCGTATTCACAGACGGATAAAAAATGGACACTGGGGTAGGGTCAGGTGTCTTCTCTGAATCGCTGGGTATATCAAAATCGATTCGCCTCCCCGACCATAGCAGCGTTTTCCAAGCAGACGTCCTGGCAGTGACAACAGCAGCCCGTGAGTCTGTGGTAAGGGCAATACCACCTGAAGGTATTACCTTTTTTATCGACAGCGAGGCAGCAATAAAAGCCATAAATACGCCAGAAATAAAATCGAAGCTTGTGAAGTGCTTGTGAAGTGCTTGAACTCAAGGTTCTTGGTACACAGCACAAGGTATCACTCTGCTGGGTTCCGGGACATGAAGACATTTCAGGCAATGAGAAAGCAGACGAATTAGCAAGACAAGGTTCGACAGCTGTTTCAGAACAAGCTGATCCCTCTGTGGACATCCCGCCTTGCACACTCAAGCTTGAAGCAGGGAGGAAAGCCACAAGTGAGGCGAACCCAAGATGGGCCACCTTAAAAAATTGTAATACCACAAGAATGCTATGGCCGTCCTTCAATGTATCCAAAACAGAGAAGATAATGCGGAAGGATAGGAAATCTCTGTCCACCCTCGTCGGTATCATAACAGGGCACAACACTTTGCGGTACCATATGAAGAAAATGGGCTTAACGGAAGAAGAACTTTGCAGAAGACTGCGGTGATGAGGAAGCTCTTGAGGATACAACCCACTTCTTATGTCACTGCCCAAGTCTCCAACATACCAGGTACAAATTCCTAGGGAGTCACTTCTTAAACGACCTAGACGAGCTTTCCAGCACATCAATAGACAAGATAATGAACTTCGTCATATCAACAAAATGGTTTGTATGTAGCAGCACAGTATGTAATTTGAATACAGGGTTATAATGGATAAGGGATAAACTCTTTCCCCCTATGGGAATCACAATGGGTCAGTATTGACCTGAGTGTGGCACGGAAAAAATCCTCGCCAGCCCACAAACCTAACCTAACCTAACTAATAGTCGACGTCTTGGACTAACAACTCGGCCAGAGGGTTGTCAACTTGGAGAAAATCAGGAAGACGAACTAAAATACCTGTCAAAATGTAAGCAATGTTGCTGATGTCTTCATGTTAATAGAACGCTTGTTAAAGTCGATTCAGAAGACTGGCGCTATTGATTGTACTAGATGTTCTGTAGGAGGGCAAGATCTTCAAGTTGAGGTTTTCTTTCTGCTTTGCAGAGGTGAATAACTGTCCCTATACATTCTACACACAACGTTATGACCTAATGGGATGTTTCGATGGGATGTTTCGATGTTTCATGTTAACACAGTTTATTGGGAGTGAGATCCGAGATTATATATAAACAGTATTATCTGCTCCGGCCCGGAAGATCTTCGAATCCACACCAGAAGGACGGCGCAGTAGAGGAAGACCGCGACTCAGGTGGCGCACGCAAGTGGAAGGGGACCTTAACCAACTTAGCGTGCGAAACTGGAGGCAGCTGGCCAAAGATCGTGCTGGCTGGAGACGCTTGTTGGTTGAGGCCCATGTCCACCCCGGACTGTAGCGCCACCTTAAGTATGTAAGTAAAGTAAGTATTATCTGGTTCGGAACTTAGGTGTAGATAACGCCGCATTTCCCTCAATAGATGGCGTCCAAAGTCAACATATAACATTGTTATATTTATCAGCCTAAAACACTGGTCAAGAATCTCAACGCGGTTATCAAAGTCCAATTATTTGTGTAGAGTGATTAAACGTTTAACCAGAAATGTTTAGCGATCCAAAAATCTTGTTGAGCTCTCCCGAGGCTATTGAGTTTTGCCTTTTGAGTGCATGTTGTCGTTAAAAGGGCATGAGTAGACAACCCGTTTTAGAATTTAAGTACATATATTCCAAAATATGAAGTGAATCCTTAAACATCGCTCAGCCTTCCTGTTGCTTTGTTTTCACAAGTTCAACCAATACAGAAGAGGGAATGCAACCAGCACATCGGAGATCTGAGCAAATTACACCGAAGAAGACTAAAAATTCAAAAATTCAGAATAAAAACGCACATAGAAGGTGCGCACACAAAAAAAAACTTTATTACAAGTGTAACACTATTTGAAAGAAAAATGTGAGAAAATATAAAACGAAAGACATCGTCCTACGACTTTCTACTTTTTTGGAGTTGTAGTTGAAACCGCTGCAGTAGTTGAATTTGTTGCTTCTGTGGTATTGATTGTTGTTGTTGCGACCGGTTCCATAGCTACAGCATAATGTATTGATGTTCCGTTTGGAAATTGAACAAATGTGTAACCGCTGGAACTTACTGCTGGTGGTGGCCCCCCTGGTCTAATATATGAAGGTGCCCCTTGGGTATAGGCTTGGCTAGAGACTCCTACCTGGGTGCTATATCCATTCTGAGTAGATCCACTAGCAGGGTAATATACATGCGAAGATGTCTGATAATCAGTTTGGTAGCCACCTTGCTCTGAAGGGGGTAGTACATCAGCCCTCTGAGATTGATAGTCTAATGGGCTGCTGCCGTAACTGCTTTGGTAGGTGTTGGACGAAGATGGTGGAGGTGGTGATTGTGGAGGTCCCCATGAGTGCGGATAGTGAGACTGGCTACTAGTTCTATGCCAATCAGAAGGCGGTGGTCCCCTTCTTTCGTCGTAGCCATTATAATTACTATCATATCCGCTGTATCTATCGTATCCACGATCATAATCCCTATAACGGCTATCTTGGCTCCACTGATCAGGGCTTCTATCGGGTGACATCTGCGATCCACTACGAGATTGGAAATCTTTTAGACCACTTCCAGTAACACCAGTACGACCATCTGAGGATCGTTGACTGTAGCCGATACGTCCATTAGTGGAAGCATCCTGACGTTTATTCTGACTTGGACGCGGAGCACTGCGATTATTGTTATTGGATTGTGTATTTTGACGTTGAGCCTGACTTTGTCGACTTTGACCCTGCCCTTGTCGATTTTGACCCTGGCCTTGTCGACTTTGACCATTCCGATTTTGATTTTGACGCTGTCGGTTTTGACCCTGACCTTGTCGATTTTGGTTTACTTGTTCGCTGTTCATCTTTGGGTGAAAGCCTGTATTATCGTTTCGGGATATTATAGATCTGGTTACACGTTGTAGGGTCTTAATATTGCCATTAGCTGCAGTGCTCTGTGCTCTGCCTTGCGTAGCGCCAGTTTGTTGAGGTCTTCCACGCGGATTTGTATTCGAAGGTTGACCAACGGTGGCTGAAGAAGCTTCAGTGTCGTTTTTCTTGTTCTTGCGATTGAATTTGTCAAACAAGCCCCTGGCTACTCGACGTAGGGATCCCATTTTACCGTTAGCTCCTGGTTTTTGAGCGCTACCTTGCCTAGCACCATTTTGTTGAGCCCTTGCCGCTGAAGTTGTATTTGTTGGAGGGGTCTCAGCGTTGTTTTTGTTATCCTTGCGTTTGAATTTGTCAAACAAACCCCTGGCTATCCGGTGAAGGCTTTTTGGTTTACTGTTGGCTCCGGTTTTCTGGACACTATTTTGCCTATTGAAAGTTTGTTGAGGCCTTCCCGTCGGATTTGTATTCGTTTGTTGGCTTGTGGCAGCTAGAGAGGCTTCCTCATCGTTTTTCTTGTCCTTGCGTTTGAATTTGTCTAACAAACCCCTGGCTACCCTATGTAGGCTTTTTGGTTTGCTATTGGCTCCGGTTTTCTGGACACTATTTTGCCTGTTGCCAGTTTGTTGAGGCCTTCCCGTCGGATTTGTATTCGTTTGTTGGCTTGTGGCAGCTTTAGAGGCTTCATCATCGTTTTTCTTGTCCTTACGTTTGAATTTGTCTAACAAACCCCTGGCTACCCGATGTAGGCTTTTTGGTTTGCTGTTGGCTCCGGTTTTCTGGGCACTATTTTGCCTATTGCCAGTTTGTTGAGGCCTTCCCGTCGGATTTGTATTCGTTTGTTGGCTTGTGGCAGCTGGAGAGGCTTCATCATCGTTTTTCTTGTCCTTGCGTTTGAATTTGTCTAACAAACCCCTGGCTACCCGATGTAGGCTTTTTGGTTTGTTGTTGGCTCCGGTTTTCTGGGCACTATTTTGCCTATTGCCAGTTTGTTGAGGCCTTCCCGTCGGATTTGTATTCGTTTGTTGGTTTGTGGCAGCTGGAGAGGCTTCCTCATCGTTTTTCTTGTCCTTGCGTTTGAATTTATCTAACAAACCCCTGGCTACTCGACGTAGGGATCCCATTTTACCGTTAGCTCCTGGTTTTTGAGCGCTACCTTGCCTAGCACCATTTTGTTGAGCCCTTGCCGCTGAAGTTGTATTTGTTGGAGGGGTCTCAGCGTTGTTTTTGTTATCCTTGCGTTTGAATTTGTCAAACAAACCCCTGGCTATCCGGTGAAGGCTTTTTGGTTTACTGTTGGCTCCGGTTTTCTGGACACTATTTTGCCTATTGAAAGTTTGTTGAGGCCTTCCCGTCGGATTTGTATTCGTTTGTTGGCTTGTGGCAGCTAGAGAGGCTTCCTCATCGTTTTTCTTGTCCTTGCGTTTGAATTTGTCTAACAAACCCCTGGCTACCCGATGTAGGCTTTTTGGTTTGTTGTTGGCTCCTGTTTTCTGGGCACTATTTTGCCTGTTTCCAGTTTGTTGAGGCCTGCCCGTCGGATTTGTATACATTTGTTGGCTTGTGGCAGCTGGAGAAGCGTCACCGTCATTTTTCTTGTCCTTGCGTTTGAATTTGTCTAACAAACCCCTGGCTACCCGATGTAGGCTTTTTGGTTTGTTGTTGGCTCCGGTTTTCTGGGCACTATTTTGCCTATTGCCAGTTTGTTGAGGCCTTCCCGTCGGATTTGTATTCGTTTGTTGGTTTGTGGCAGCTGGAGAGGCTTCCTCATCGTTTTTCTTGTCCTTGCGTTTGAATTTATCTAACAAACCCCTGGCTACCCGATGTAGGCTTTTTGGTTTGTTGTTGGCTCCGGTTTTCTGGGCACTATTTTGCCTATTGCCAGTTTGTTGAGGCCTTCCCGTCGGATTTGTATTCGTTTGTTGGTTTGTGGCAGCTAGAGAGGCTTCATCATCGTTTTTCTTGTCCTTGCGTTTGAATTTGTCTAACAAACCCCTGGCTACCCGATGAAGGCTCTTTGGTTTGTTGTTGGCTCCGGTTTTCTGGGCACTATTTTGCCTGTTGCCAGTTTGTTGAGGCCTTCCCGTCGGATTTGTATTCGTTTGTTGGCTTGTGGCAGCTGGAGAGGCGTCACCGTCATTTTTCTTGTCCTTGCGTTTGAATTTGTCTAGCAAACCCCTGGCTACCCGATGTAGGCTTTTTGGTTTGCTGTTGGCTCCGGTTTTCTGGGCACTATTTTGCCTGTTTCCAGTTTGTTGAGGCCTTCCCGTAGGATTTGTATTCGTTTGTTGGCTTGTGGCAGCTGGAGAGGCTTCATCATCGTTTTTCTTGTCCTTGCGTTTGAATTTGTCTAACAAACCCCTGGCTACCCGGTGAAGGCTTTTTGGTCTGTTGTTGGCTCCGGTTTTCTGAACACTATTTTGCCTGTTTCCAGTTTGTTGAGGCCTTCCCGTCGGATTTGTATTCATTTGTTGGCTTGTGGCAGCTGGAGAGGCTTCCTCATCGTTTTTCTTGTCCTTGCGTTTGAATTTGTCTAACAAACCCCTGGCTACCCGATGAAGGCTTTTTGGTTTGTTGTTGGCTCCGGTTTTCTGGGCACTATTTTGCCTGTTTCCAGTTTGTTGAGGCCTTCCCGTCGGATTTGTATTCGTTTGTTCGCTTGTGGCAGCTGGAGAGGCGTCACCGTCATTTTTCTTGTCCTTGCGTTTGAATTTGTCTAGCAAACCCCTGGCTACCCGATGAAGGCTTTTTGGTTTGCTGTTGGCTCCGGTTTTCTGGGCACTATTTTGCCTGTTGCCAGTTTGTTGAGACCTTCGCGTCGGATTTGTATTCGTTTGTTGGCTTGTGGCAGCTAGAGAGGCTTCATCATCGTTTTTCTTGTCCTTGCGTTTGAATTTGTCTAACAAACCCCTGGCTACCCGGTGAAGGCTTTTTGGTCTGTTGTTGGCTCCGGTTTTCTGAACACTATTTTGCCTGTTGCCAGTTTGTTGAGGCCTTCCCGTCGGATTTGTATTCGTTTGTTGGCTTGTGGCAGCTAGAGAGGCTTCATCATCGTTTTTCTTGTCCTTGCGTTTGAATTTGTCTAACAAACCCCTGGCTACCCGATGTAGGCTTTTTGGTTTGTTGTTGGCTCCGGTTTTCTGGGCACTATTTTGCCTGTTTCCAGTTTGTTTAGGCCTTCCCGTCGGATTTGTATTCGTTTGTTGGCTTGCGGCAGCTGGAGAGGCGTCACCGTCGTTTTTCTTCTCCTTGCGGTTGAATTTGTCAAATAAGCCCCTGGCTACTCTATGCACATTTCCTCTATTGTCATTAGCTTCTTCTTGATAATTTTCCTTTGGCTTGAATTGATCAAGCAAATACCTCGATGGGTGATGGAGTAGGTCGTCTGTCATTTGCAGCTCCTCCAAGTTACCATTAGTAAGATGGTCATCTATGGCTCTGGCGAAACGCTTTAAACTCTGTACCTCTCCACCAGCGTCTTGATCATATGCAACATTACCATCATAGTCCTGGTGCTGATCTTCGTCTTGGTACTGTGCATCAACAGGTGGCGCAGTTGTGGATCTTCCCTGGTTATTACCTTGACCGGGACCACCCTGTCGAACGCCTCCACCCACTTGACCCTGACGCATTCTACCGCGGCCTTGTCCTTGTCTCGGCCCCTGCCCTTGGCCACCCATGCGACCGTTTTGTCCATTGCCAAGTCCATTTTGATTGGGCCGACCATTCGGACCTTGATTATATCCCCCACGACCCGGGACCTGACCTTGTCCTTGTCCTTGTCCTTGGCGTTGACCTTGCCATGGTCCCTGACTGCCTCTACCATTCGGACCACCTTGCATTCCTGGCCCGCGTTGCTGTTGCCTCTGCATGCCATTCTTCTGTTGGCCCACCCCTTGCCTATTCGGGCCCTGACCTTGACCATTACCTTGGTTTGGACCGTTTCCCTGGCCATTTCCCGGACCATTTCTCTGAGATGGAAGACCATAGCCCTGAACCTGAAGATGGACGTTTGCATCTTTCGACATTGCTATCGGTTCGAATTCCAATCCATTTTCATCGTTCTCGGAGACGGCTCTCTCAACCCTAAGGCTTCTGTCTTTTCCATTAGCACCGTATTGTTGAGACATTGATATGGGAGATATATGTATGTTCTCCTTACCACCGGTAATGGTTTTATCCACCCGGGGTGGACTTACTGCTTTTTCATCTTTAAACTTGCGTCTGAACTTATTCAAAAGCTCTCTGCCGATGCGCCGCATAGTTGAGAATTTGCTTTCCTTCTTAGTTTTAAGTTCAGACACTTCACCATCTGTGTTGCCCAATGTTTCGTCGATGCCTGAATGAATGGACCTACCCACACGATATAAGAGCCCATCGGCATCGTCGTCGTCGTCGTCGGCTTGAGACAGGACAAAGCCATTGAACTTGTCATCGTCGTCTGGAATAGTTTCAAGTGTATTTGATTAGAACGTGTGTGTTTGTGCCAAAGAGTCTGAAGTGCAAGAAAAAACCATCCAAAACGAGCTTATTTCAGCGAAAGCTTTCATTTTATTTATCAAAAGTTTCGTAAAAATCAGCCGCTCAGTGAGGACTTAAACCTATCAATAGTACTGGCTATAGTAATTGTAATCGTTGTAATCGTTTCCATAGTCATTGTAGTTATCATAGTAATCCGGATAGTTGTTGTAGTCGTAGTAATCATAGTTTGTGTTGGTGTTACCATTGTTGTTGTTGTTATTGTTGTTATTGTTGTTTCCATTATTGCCATTGTTGTTATTGTTTGTGTTTGTGTTTCCACTAATCCACCAAAAATAATAGGGTAGTATACCGTATTGGCCATATGGACCGTATAGACCAAAGTATGTGTTTGTGGGTTGTTGCGCAGATCCACCAGATGACACTACTGATCCACCATTAGGGTAGACGACAATAACTTGAGTTCCTTGAGATTGTGGCACTCGGCCTGCAGGTGCTATACCCATTGGTGGCTGTATTGGGTTTGGTTGTGGTTGATATGGATAGGGTGTCAAAATCGGCCCACCCATATAGGTTGGACCAAGGCCAGGACCATTGTAAGGTTGACCGGGTGCCTGTTGGCCAAAAAAGGGGCCTGGACCTCTATTTGGTATTGGTCTCATAGGTTGTAGTGGTTGCATAGGTTGGAGTGGTTGCATTGGTTGCATTATTTGGGATTCATGAGATGGACCGTCAAGCGCTTGGTAGGTGCCATTTACCGGGATTAGTTCAATGTCGTCTTCTGAAATGGTCACAGGGTCATTAGTTCAGATTTGGTTGGCTTACGGGATGAGAGTGACCACCATTCAATGTGCAACCATGATCCAACCTATGCAACTCAAACTTAGCGAGTCTATACTGTGATGTAGAAGAAAAAGTGATTGGGGTAGGCGTTTCGTGTGGGTAACGCGGGTGTTGGTTGTTGTCCTTGATAGGGAATGGCTTTTGGATTGAAAATGTTCATACAGCCGACAATATTCAAGCAAGGCTGTTGCTGAACTTGTGGTCCCACCACAGGATAGGTAGGGGCTGGTTGTCGTATAATTTGCGGCGGGTAATTTTGTTGAGGCTGCAAGCTGCAGGGTGTCACTTGGGATGGGGGATAGTTCATAGGAATTGGTTGTGGGTATTGCATACCAATGTAACATGGATCGAGTATATACACTGGATAAGGTGCAGTTCCTTGATTTGGAACTCCTCCATAAATAGGAGTTTGATAAGAAGCTAAGGGATATGATGGATAGAGAGAAGCGGGATAAACCTGTGAGAGACCTGCGGAACTGGAAGTACCAGGATATGCACCAATGGGCATTGGCTGTTGATGTGCGACAGGTAAATATGAAGCAGGAGCTGTCTGTTGGATAGGAACACCACCGGGATATGCCCCCGCAGTGGAACTAGACCCCAACAGATTAGACGGTCCTTGGTACATTTGTCTAGTGTGTGACTGAGTAGACTGGCGAGAATTGGCCACAGACAAATGTTCCTCGTTGATATCAGCAGGTTTCGTCTCGTATTCGGGGGCTGTGACGACTTCCATGTCGGTACTGTTTTCATTACTATTGTCTGAAATGGTCGGAAGAGATGAGGGTTAGGGCTGAAGAGCGGAAAAGTTTTAAAGACACTGAGCTGGTGCAGATGAGGTGGTTTCAAAGGTACTTTTGGTCAATTTGGTAGGGCAAAATTTACAAGGGTGGGTGTTCTTTTTTTTTGAGTGAAACGTTTGTAATAAAAATATATAACTTTTTCTAGATACTGAAGTTCAATTGGGAACGTGCAAAATTGTAAGTCTGCGGTAGAGTTTGGGAACAAGGTTTCATTAGAAGAGGTAGAAAAATGTCAGTTCCACGCGGTTTAGTCTAGCCAAAGTTTTAAAATATTCGATGCAATGAAATTTAATTTGATAGGGCGAAAGGAAAGAGACTGAGAATCATAGTATGTTCTTAAAAATCTCGCATATCAAGTAACCGAAGACAGACCTGCCAAGATCTAAACCAATTATTGGAGGGAGAATATTTGAAGTATCATAAAGTCAGTACATATTTTAAATTTGGTTAGCAGCTAGAAAACACTCGCGAATATGAATAACTAAAGAGAATTTTAGAATCCAAGAACCCTCCTCAAATCTAGTTCAAGTCACAGTTTTAAAAAATTCAAACCTATCCTATCTACTTGTGGTTTTTTTTTAAGTTAAATCAAATTTTCAATTTAGAAACAAATTAGAAAAAAAAATAAATTCGATTGTGTTAATGGCAAAAATAAACTCAAAGCAAAATATAAAAGGATAATAAGAGGAAATAAAAAAAAAAAAACTCCAAACAAAAGCATAGGCGCCATCACATGGAAACCTTCACTTCACTTGGACCTGTTATTACGTTCGAAGCCAATGTCCGATCTGATGTTGCAGCATCATCAATCCCAGCACACATCCAGCTACCATACTCAAACCACCGCCGACATTTAGCAGACCGCCGACAACAACGATTCTCTTCCCATGATGTAGACCGCCAGCAGCCGATGACGGATGGGACTGCGTCTGTCGATTGTAAGGATTCTGATTGGGCAGATACTGTGGCGGTGGCTTATTGAACATATTCGGATTATTATAGCCGCCTAAACCGATACCACCACCGGGTGCAAAAGAGCCCGGCGGACCACCGGTCCCGGCTGGATTAAAGAAGGGCTGCTGGCCAAATATGAACGGTGGATTGTATGGATTCACTGGTTGTATATTATGTGGAAAGGCGGGACTCAATCCGCTACCCGGATGATTGGGTTGGGGGAATTGCTGAAAGCCTGGAGCGGAGGTGGGCTGATTAAACGGAAATATTGGCATATTCGGGATCATGGGCTGTGAATGTGGCGCTCCGAATACATAATGTGGATCGATTGGTGAGTTTGGATTATTACGATTGCCATTGCTACTGCCGCCACCGTTATTATTATTATGATTGTTGTGGTGGTTGTTGCCATTTGTGTTGTATGTATTTGTGTGCGATGTTGGATTAGATGATGGTGAGAATATGGTATTGTCTGGAGCTGGATTCAAACTAGCACCTGTGGGAAGGAACAAACAAATGGACAAAACATACACGAAATGCATGCTGATGTTTTAAAATGGCTAATGAACACAAATGAGTTGTAAATAGATATGGTACATAAAGAATCAATAAGTTCGTTGTTAGTCCCAAAATGGATGCGGTAAATATACATATGTACCGCAAATATGTATATGTATAGTTGATGAAACATTTCTGGGTTTTATGCAATAGTCCCCAAATCTAATTAAATATTTGTAAAATTTATTGTAAATTGTTAGAGTTGCAACTAGTACTTACCCCTTCGTACTTTTAAGTTAGTTTTAGAATTAAGCTCAGTATACAGTCTTTATATTGGGCCAATTAACCCAAAATCGCATTGAATGTGATAAAAGATAGATATTTCCAGCAAATGCTAGGCAATTGTCTTATTTTGAACTACTTTTCGAAACAAGTATAACAGCTTTTCATTTTCGATCACTTTTTGGTTTCGAAGTTAGGGAATGGACTTGAATTGCTGAGCATGTTCCTATAATTATGTCGTTTTCCATTGGGCAAAAAAAAGCGTCCGGGAGCATCCGGAATTAAGAAAAATCATTTCTGAAACAGTTCCATTGGCGCAAAAAATACTCTTCTGTTGATTCTGAGGAGAGAATTTCGCTTCTCGATTTCTCTAGAAGCACTTACACACTTATTTTATACAAGCCAGTTGGAAGTAGCCGCACAATATTTTTTGACGTTTCACCAATACGTGAGTGTAGTCACCCAGAAGCAGTTTTCTTGTTCCATTGGATTTCGGAATGAGTGAATCCCCGAGTGAAACCAATGGAAAATGACATTAATCAACTAAATTTTCTTTTTCTTTTCAGAGAGCGACAGATTTCAAAATTGAATGTCAATTTTTCGCTGCGAGAAATTTCTTCATTGTCAGAAAAACGGTATAGATGACAGGGCAACCCTGTCTTTTTCTAATTTTGTTCGCAGTTCATGTTCAATATGCAAATCTATAACGTCTTCGAAATGCGTATAAAAAACAAAAAAATATTGGCTCGTGAATATAAAAACGGTAGGTAATAATGTGACAAATATGGGACAATTTTTTATACCTACAAACGGATTTTCGAACTTATTTACCTTCGAAATAGAGTTTCGAATTTGACTAAATTAAATAAATGATTGTAAACATATAAGGTTTTTCGTAATTTTCTACTCGCCCAATTTCGACTTACTGAAAAATTAAAAAATTAAAACTGTCATCTAAGTGACATCTCAAAAGTTTGACAAATAAAACTCCATTTACTTTCGTCTTCAATGATGTCGGAGGAAGAAGTTGTAATTGAATGTTATCCTAGAACATATCAGCGCATTCAAAATAGTAGGTTTAATAGGTATTTTAGCTTATAAAAAATTCAAATCCAACTTATTTTGTAGATTCTGCCGTTAACGTTTATTTTACGAATGCCGAAATGATATTTCTTAAACTTATCGTAAGAAAACCGGTCAGGTACTTCTCTTCGATTTTTGGGATTTAACATTTTTCTATGCTGAAAGTACACGAACGAACCTATAAATGTTACAATTGCCTGAAATCTGATTTTCGAAACGGATTGAGGGCGTTCAAGAATCTAGTTAAGTCAGGTCTCTAACTTATTGTTGCTAAGTTCATTATGAGTGTGCCGGACTAATCACGTGAACAGTTTTCTTATTTGACGTTTATGTCCGCAGCACCGACAAATCAAGTCAAGAATTTTTCGACCTACTACTAATGTCGTTTTCGGTTGGTCGTCCAGAACCGTCCGGAAGAACTCTCCGCCATTCTGAATTCAAATCCAGAAGAAAATTTCTCTTCTTTTCAGTAGAAGAACTGTCAGTTGAGTGCCAAGAATTCAGTTTTGGCATTTCTATTATGTCATCTCATCGGAGAGCATTGGAGAATATGGGAGAGTGCAGTTTGACACTTCGATTGCCCTGATGTGTAGACAGAGCGCCAATCAAAAACTCAGAAAACAGGAGAAAACAAATACGATTGTCAATAAGTGACATACCGACAATTCAAGTTAGTTTGGGCGTTCAGGTAAATTTGAGTCCAGACAAATCAAGTCGACTTACAGTGACTAGATTCTTGAATGCGACCATTTTCTTTTTAAATAATATTGTGAAGATTCTGAAGTTAGTATTGAATAATAATTGATTGTTGCTGCACGAATGCGAAGGTGCATCTTAGGTAATAGAAAATTGTGTAATCTCAAGAACCGAGATCGAATCTACTCAGTTTCAGAAAATTTAATTTGTTCGCTCTATTTTGTAGTAAAGATTATGCTATGCTATGCTATTATGCTATGAGATTAATGTAAAAAAATACCACGAATGGAAATTGTTTATAGTTGTGAGACCAGCAAAGAAGTAGGTTAGGTACATCGAATAGTAATAGCGAAAAACGCTTTTTATACGATTAAATGTAGTACACAAACTCATTTGGACATGAACCTTTTCACAATTGACAGACGACTTTAAACGTGCTACATGTTTGCGTAGACATGTTTTTTTTATTCACAAATGTGTCACACTGTAATCATTAAACTCGATTCTATTGAAATAAAGATTACCAGCTGAAACTCACGCATATTGTGAGATTTATTATAACCTCAATCATATATCAAAATTAATTGTTTTTCACAAGAAAAACAAACCTGCCCAACCCAGAGGCAGGCGTATTGCCGATATTTTAATTGAGCCTTTATTTGTTTTTCTTTAAGAAATTAGCAAGCAATTAGGCAGTATACTGCTTTACAAACTTTCTCGGTAAATTGTATCTTTTTAAATATATTTGTGTGTAAAATGAGCGACAAAAGTAAGTGAACACCATCGCTATTCTAAGTTTTTTTTAGGCTCTTGAAACAAGTATAAAAAACCGGTAATCTGCAAAAAGTTTGGTAGCAGAATAACACTAACAAAACGTATTTCTTTTTGACAGCGTAAAGCACTTTATAGACATTTAAAAAAAAAATAGCTTCCAATCTAAATAGTTAGGCACTTTTAACGCTCACGCTTATGAGCTAAAATTTAGCTATGACAGGATAATGGTTTTTAATGACAAATATATTAAGCAGAACCTAAATTTAGCAAAGCAAAGTATGAAATAAGAGAAGTCAATAGGTTATAAGTTATCAGCGTTTGGATAAAATAAATATTTCATTAATAAGACAGTCGTCTAAGCAAATTTGATTAAAAAGTTATTGAGAACAACAGATCATGCATTTCAAAGTCTACTGTGTTACTTTTCAGCTACTGGGATAAAAACCCCCTCAACCTGAGACCAAAAAACTACAATGTATAGAAACGTGTTGAGATTGACCACTCAAATTGGTGGGTTTTCAGGTCCGGCAAAAACTGTCAAAAATGTGAATAAAGGGATTTTACATTTTTACTTTCTTGGTAGAAACGAAATTTTACTAAATTAGGACAAATTTGACAAGCGTTTTCGAATATATTAAAATTTTTAAGTTCTAGCAATTGACGTTTCTGGTGCTGATCACGATAGAACTTTGTGTAAAACCCTTTTCAAGTAGTTTCTCTTTAGTCAATAAACGGTGAGCTTTCTAAAATAAATTCCGTCAAAACGTAGAAACGCTTTTCAGTTTATTGACATTACCTACTACTACTAAGTCTCCAAATTAGGGCCTTACGGAGGTTAAAGACAACATCAAAATCTTTCGATCATAAACAGAAAAATAACAGATTTACACGCAACAAAATCTTGGAACAGTGAAAAATGATATAGGTTTCGTCCAGCACTTTCCTCAAATTCAAAATCGTATCATCTCGAAAACTACGGAATCGATTGAGCTCAAACTTACAGATATTCTTAGGTATTGGCCTTGATGTGCTCCTGTGAAGATTGGTCAAAAATTGGACAAAGGGGCGTGGCAAAAAATATTAAAAATCGTATACCTCCTATACAAAAAAAAACATCTTCTATGGGGTGAAACTAAGTTAATGACGTTATATTTCGATAACCGCTGGGCCGATTTTCATGAGTTTTTTTTGTTTTGTTCGTATTGTTGTATTTCAGGTTTAGGCAGAAAGAAAGTTCCAGCAAATCGATTTATTCTCATTTCTCGCATTTTACGAAAGAACAATGTTATTTAAGACCTAAGCAATACAATTCCTGTCCACGGGCAAAGCCGGGCGGGCTATCTATCTCCATATTTATAAAACAAATTGGAAAAAACTGTATGTTTCCTTCTGTCGCCCGTAATTTTCAACCAATTTAGTTTTTTTTTTTAATGTCCGTAATTACAGTAAACTAAAATTTTAAAAAGCAAAAAAAGGCCTAGCGAAGCCGGGGGGGTTCAGCTAGTTTTCTATAATTAAGGATATTTCCCAAATGGAATGAATGAAAATTCAAATAAATTCAATACACTTATATGATTCAAAAAGGAAGGATTTTGTGATATAACATTGGACCACAATTCGGCTAAGTGAGTCTTAAAACCTACAGCGGATAACCAAACCACTTAGCCTAATCCAACTCAATGTGTAGTGTATACCAGGAGTTCCAAAACTGTGCCCTGGGATGTCGTGACTCTTTTCTAAGTCGGCTCTCACATTGAGGCAATAATCAATAAGCAACTGGCAATAGGAAACTCGCAATATTATCGCTCACAGTTATTTTACATAGAATTAAATTAGAGGTCTCACATCAAAGCAACTCAATATCGCTCGAACGAAAAATGTTGCTGGTTGCTATAATAATTATCGCTAGCGATACAACGCGCATGTTGAAAAGCAACATAATATTGCTTCCTAGTAGCAATATTTGTCATTATTGACACATTTGCGCATACTACGTTTCGGGGCTCATTCGATTGAGTTTTGAAATTGGGTGGGATATGCTCTGAGTTCCTTAGCGCAAGTATTTCCACCATGATTTATTAAATTAGTAAATGCAGGGTGCACCCAATATTTTCTTTTCTTTTGTCTTTTTTTTTCTTAAATGGAACCACATTAAAAAAATCGAATCATCGGAGTCGCCGGATGACATGTTAGTTAGAAATTTCAGGCAATACAGTTGCTTCGATGTGAGAATAGGCTAAAATAAAGTTGCGTATTGCTTATTGACAGTTGCTAGTTGCTTCGTTGCTTATTGCTTGTTGCCTCAATCTGAGAGCCGCCTAAGAGCGTCGCAAGACTGCAGGCATAGGTGGCCTGCACGCGACGTTCCATCAGTTTGGAGGTCGCTTTGAAATGACATTTCTCTTTTATTGTTACACAGCTGTAAGATTCCGAAAGAAGTCGGCCTTTCGCAACTTATCGAATATTGCATTGGAACTTGGGCCTACACCATTACAAGATCATACTGATCCATGAGCTCAAAGTTAAAGACCATAGACAACGCGAACGCCGTTTCTTCGCTGACTGCGCTTCGGAGCGTTTAAAAGAGGACCCAATTTTGGCCGAAAAATCGTCTTTAGTGACAAGGAGCATTTTTGGGTGAATGGATATCTGTGATTTTAGAAGGGCGTCGCAAAAATTTTTCAACCTGTACAGGGAGTCGCAGTTTGCAAAAGATTGGGAACCCCTGGTGTATACGATAAATGCACTATTTTCCTGAACCTTTTTAGCTCAATGGGTGAGCGAATTTGATTTACTATTTTCTATGCAACATGATATAGAGAGCGAGTGGTTAATTATTTATTAGACAAAACTTTGTACTAGTGTTAAAATAAATATAAACTTTAAATATTATGTAAACTGTTTTTGGAAAGCTTTCAAAGTGAAAAATATTTCTCCTAAATTGTATTGCACAAAACCCAAGAAAAGCATTACCCACACCATTAAAAATGAAAAATGATTTAATGTTACCCATCGCCGTCATTCCATAAATAAATGCATACCATCCCATTACGAACATAAATACAAACATAAAACAAAGGATACACTTATAGCAATAAATTAAAAAAATGTTTTTTTAGGCACCCATTGTGAATGTAAGATGCTATAAAAATGGTGCGCCCATAATACCCCGTTTAAAAAAATCACCTGACGGTTTCACACCTCCACTATTTGACGATGCTGCTCCGCTCTTTTTACACGTTGGATAGTTGCCGCATTCCTTGCCATCACGTTGACCAAAGCCACAGGAATCGTGCGATAGGACACAAACCTCATTTGGCAAGCAACCGATGTCACCGCATCCGCGTCCGTATTCTGGCAAATGTCGTCATAACATATAAAATAATGTAATGCCAATAATAATAGAAAAGAACAGAGAATTTTCGATTACATAACATTTCGATTCGATTCGCAGGACAAAACGAAAAACAAAATCGAACCAAAAAAATGTAATTTTGTTCTCACAAAACAGAAAATTTGTATATCTATGTGTGTGTTTCTGTGTGTATGTGGGTTGGAAGTAAGAGTGTATATTTATGTGGGAGACATAGGTATCGGGAAGAAGCAATCAATTTTTCTTTCAACATACTTGAGTATGAGTTGACACTGCTGATGGCGCACAAAAGGAGTACCAGCATCGCTCCGCCCACAGGGCTGAGAAAAGAAGTCGTCCTCATCGTCTAGTTGTTGTTCCCTCTGATGGTTGGTTACACAGATGAAGATGATCCTGCAACAAAAGAAGAAAAAATTGTAAAAAAAAATAACACTTTTTCAAAAGATTACTGGGATTTTTCATTCATCAGGACGACGACTATGCCATGTATGCAATATCTAGAATTTCACTGAATCAATATTGGACAGATTCCATGTTCATTTGTCAACAGACACAGGTTTTCTTTTCTGTACACACTCACTCACGTTTGTGTATACAGGACTCGCTCTCAATTACGGATATTGAAACGCTCCACAAAAAGGAAAAGAATGAATTTTTAGTATCAATTTCAATTGGAGTCACCACTGGTGGTGGTGGTGGTTTCAAAACGAACACTACTGCTACACCGGTGTCGGGTATGTTTATTTATTTGCAAAGCACTTTGCCGATGCGCGGCTGATGTTGGCCCGTGACCAAAATTGGTATCGGTGCGGCAGTAAATTGGATTTTTCATGCCCTCAAATCAATTTAATTTCGAGAAATTTAATTCCAGCCAAAATGTGGATACAGTACTGCATCGCTGGCATAAGATAAATTCGAGCGATTGTCGCAGATGATTAGCCAAATGGGTGGGGGCGCACCATCTATCATGGGCGGTCATGGAAATTAATTTCCTGACCATGTTCGAGGGCGTTATTTGTGTAATTTAACCGGTAATTAAGGCATCATCATTAACGAGGAGCTAACCGTGAGCATGGGCGTAATGTGCAAATGTAATTAACTGGAATGGAATTTAAACAGTGAAAGCTACACGGAGCAGGTGAGGTTTCCACTAAAATGCAAAAAGCCTAAATGTTCAAGAAGTTACAGTCATGTCAGGCAATACAGGTGGAAAAGACGTTGTTACTTTTAAAAATAATGTTTAAGGGGTATTCCATAATTTACGCAAAATTTGAATTTTGCGCCATTTAATAGTAGGTACCATAGTTGCAAAAAGGCTTCCTATTGTACTGAATTCAGTACAATTCGACTTTCTCGAGTACGCAAGTACCACCTCTCAATTTTCAGTACTATTTGTACTATTTTTAATTTTTGAAAGTTTATTTTTATATCTTTCAAATCAGACATATATGAGGATTAAACAAAAAATAAGCTGAACGCACTCCTTTGTTAAAATTTTGAATGCAATCATTACACATCGTACTTCGTTAAAAATAAACTTTTGAAATTTGCTGCATTTCTCGAAGATGTGGAAAAACGATTTGAACATTTTTTTGAACTCATTACGACATTTTTCACAAACTGCCATTTGGACGATCAAGTAAATTCAATCCTCCAATTTGTCTTCAGGTTTTTTTCCTGGTGAACAAAAAAGTATTGAAATTATCAATCGTGAATATCTATCTGACTATACGATAGAAATAGGTACATACTTCTATTTCTATACGCTGAGTACGCTACTCGTGCTAAATTTTAGCTCACATACAAAATTGTCTCCAAAATTTAGCTAAGCTAAATTTAAGCAAATCCATTTAGCCGAGCGGTATGCTGCTTCAGCTAAAAAATTAAATTTTTTTTTCAGACTGTACTGCATGTCACAATTTACCGCGCCCATAAATGGTTGGGCACATTTTTTCTACCTAAATTTTTACAGATAATGTTTTTTTCTTCTGTACTTTTGTGTTGCGGAAAAGTAAATAAGGATAAGGTTTTTTTTCAATGAATACCTCGATGAGGAATCCTTTCAAAGTGATAAATTTGATATCAAGGAATAGCAAAAAAGAAAGTGCAACGAAAATATAAAACATTTTCGAGTCGATGAATTTTTGAAGGAAGTTATTTTCAATGAACAGCTGTTTTCTGTGACACTTATATTCACAGCGCACTCTATGTCAAAATATAGCTAGGATTTTAGTTAATGTTTGGAGAGAAAAATTGGAGAGCAACTAAAATTTAGATTCTCTCGAACTGCGTACATACTAAGCTTTATACCCTATTCACACCAAGCCGACAACTGATGGGTTTTCGCGAAAACAGTCGAAAACTTCCTCGAAAACAGAAGTTTTCCCATACATATTGCAGTTTTCAAAACGAGTTGTTTAAGGTCGTTTTCCATGAAAACGCCACGAAAACGAGTACAATCGTTAGGTTGTTGAAGCAGACACACCTTTTGCAACATTCAGCGAGCTCAGCAAAACTGCTGACATGATGTGAGAGACAGAGTGAGAGTGAGAGTTTTTTTTGTTAACTTTGCTTGCACCATAAAGCACAAACCAGTAAGAATAGACCGCCGACTTCCCGTACACCTACCCGATTCCCCCCGGAAAGAATTTCCCTGTCTGTGAATACGTGTAAATGTCAAAATTAATGGCGGCAATGTTTTTCTATGCAATACCATGCGACCAGGATTTTTCAAGTATGCGTGCGTTAATGGCGCCCCTTTGATTTTGTACAGCACCAATACATGAAAAATCCTGGTCTCGCCGGCAGCTTGTAGGCAAAGTCCGTTATGTGGGAGGAGTCGACGGTCTATTCTTACTGGTTTGTGCCATAAAGATCAAACTACCTGCCACAACTAAATGGTATTTTCAGGTGTTTTGATTTTTAATGTTGCTTATGTTAATTATTTTATGCATTTAACCATAAGTTAACGATTATCAAGTGGCTTAAATAATTTTGTTTGTATATTATGTCAATACGAGCGAAGTTTAGTAACTAAAATAAAAGTCTAGTCGCCACAAACATTTCATAGCTAGTTTCACAGCTAATTGAAACGTCAAACGAAAACGAGTTGGTGTTTGGTGTGAATGCATCCACGAGTTTTCTAAACTTTTTTGACGAAAACTCGGTTTTCGGCTTGGTGTGAATAGGGTATTAGATTCAATTAAATGCGCCTTTATAACACCCTTCACTGGGAAGTATAAGTATTCACTTACATTTCTAACGCCAAAAAGAAGTCATGCTATACCCCATAAGCCATAAATATTCTGAATCAGGATGCAATTCTGAAACGATTCTATACGTCCGTCGGTCTATCTGTCTTTTAAAAACCCAACAGAGTCCAACCAAACGAAAGACTTAAATGCTGGGGAGGTTATAAAAACTGGCCGATGATAACCATAACACTGATAGGTACCTACTCGTTTTATTTTATTTTTTTAGAAAATATTTATTTTTATGTTTTTTTGGTTTTATACATTTAAGAAAATTTAGTACTATTCAGTACAATTTTGTTTCAGTTTTCAGTACAATTGAGAAAAGTCGATTTTCATCACTGGTAGGTACAGTGACGCCAGCGCAAAAACGATAACAATGGCTCCTATTGTGAGTGTCGACAGTTGAACGTTGAGCGACAACTGTCGATCGATCGACAACTGTGATTGTCGATTGCGATTGATATTTGTCGATTTGACAGTCGCTTGTAGTCGATTACAAATGTCTGGTCGATGCTTTCTCTTGGAAGTGAAAAAATGTTGTGCGTACGAATAGCTAAAATCAGTCGACACAATCGACAATTTTCGTGACGATCGCTGATCGACAATCACAATAAGGGCCAATGTGATAGCTGACTGTTCCGAGTTAGTAAAAATAGAGGGTGTCATGAAATAAAGTCTTATGCAAAAAGGTCCAAAACGTAATTTTGGGCTTTATTGCACTTCTGACATTGTAATAAAGTCCAAAACGATTTTTGGACTTTATTTCATTTTCAAAAGTGCAATAAAGTCTTTTTTGCATAAGACTTTATTTCATGGCACCAAAATGGAGAGCTATACGAAAGAACAACTCATTTTCATTGGTGACCAATAATACTGAAGGTTTGTCAGCTACAGTCCACAATTTTCAAACAAAAATCTGGTTCATCTTGATGGCTTCGTTAGTCGTCAAAATTGTAATTACTCGGCGGTTTAGAAAACGCACGAGTAGTATTTTACTTAGACTGATAGGGATAACTTTAAAGTCATCATGTTTATTTTTACGACAGTTCTTTAACGTCTTTGTTCAGTATTCTTTGAAAAAGAAATATTAAACTTATTTTGAAAATCGTAGTTTTTTTATCGAGAAATCGTATTTAAGGACGAGGCGATCTCTTGGCTCAATGGGCCATTGGACATAATACCATTTCTATCGTCAGAAAATGATTTAATTCCAAACTTTACACGGAAGATGAACCCTTTTTCATTGTGAGTGTATTTTTTCGTTCGAGAGTGAAGTCCGTGACACCCTAGGTCTAGCTTCTCACAGCCATTCGTTTGCGTGAGTTTTATACTCTCGGATGTTTGTCAGATTTTCGTGAGAGGTGGCGCAGTAGAAACCACCTTTGTTTTTGTTTTTCCGGGGATCGAACCTGGGACCCCTCGCATAGCAGTCCAGTGTCCAGCACACTTACCACTGAGCCAACTGCTTCGTACGGAGCTGATATTGCGAACACTGTATACGTGCTGCTTCTCTACCTTCTCAATAGCTCTAGCTAGAAACGGGTTTCTGTCGGTTGAAATGATGTTGTCGTTTGCGATGGTCCAATGGTTTTGTAAAGAAGCAAAAGTGCCAACCCATGGATTTGATCAACTCGCTTTTGGGATTGACGCCATTCGAATGCTTCTTTTGTAGCTATGCAGGAACGGAAGTCCAATAGTGTCACCGTGTTAGGCGACGCAATCGTCTGTCGTGCGCTAGTCACTCGCCTTTGTTATTCCGCGTTGTCAAAGCATGACTACTGACACTGTGGATTCGGATGTCAATCGATTCTGCTCAATTTCAGATACTTCATGAATAAATTAGAATATTGATCTGTCATTATGAAAAGTCTCCCTTCTTTATTTCCAATAGAAGTAGGGTTACCAGAATACAAAACAGAAAAAGAAAGCCCCCTTTTGAACAACAACGCTTGGCAACAGTTTTACAAACATGTTTCTTAATGCCAACCGTGGAGAATGCTGTGACTAAGTGACTCAGAATTCGCACATTTCTGACCCCCTTTTATATATTCCGTTTTGTGGCACAAAATAATTGTTTCAGACGTAAATGGAGGACGTATGGTAACCCTAAAATTCCCTACCACAAAAGCATAATAATTCATTCAATCAACAAATAAACAAACAGTTTTATAGCAAATCTCACAAGTGTAACTACTTCAATTAATTTGTCATGCCCTTTTTTAATTATCGACTTTGAAAATCAAAACTTTAAGCATCATAACGCTTTAAAGCCTATCAAAGTAGTATAACACAGCAAGCATGACCATGAATTTAATTATCCCGTGTTCTCAATTAAATTTCACGCTGCTATTAATGGCTGGGATTATCATAAACTTGTGCAACGAACAATGAATGAAATACGAATGACCTATGGCAGTCTATTTTGATAAGCTCAGAGAAGCACTCGCAGTGAATTCTTGCTAATCTAGGTCTGAAAAACATTTTTTTTTGTTTTCCCGGATTTTACGAGTATTTTTATTTGCCAATTAAATTGGAAAAATGCTGGCTTTATATGAAAAATATTACAAACAAAAAAAAATATTAGAGGAAATATATCTCTATGCTCTATCTGTTTGATGTGGTAAATATGTGGAGTATAGTATCTAGTGTCTGAATAATTGTTTTACATCGCATCGTATTGAATTTAAAATGAATCGTCGGATGGAGGAAAGGATCTGGATGTTAAAAGCAGAATAAGTAAAGCCCGCAGCGCCTTTGGAATGTTGTCTTTAGTATGGAACTCGAGTCAAATATCCCTAAGCACCAAGTTAAGGCTCTTCGAATCCAATGTCAAATCTGTACTGCTGTATGCCTGTGAAACCACCACCATCTCGATTACAGATATATGTTAACTGCTGCCTTCCATACATTCCTAAGATTGAGAATTGAGA
Source organism: Cheilosia soror (assembly GCA_949372485.1). NCBI lineage: Eukaryota > Metazoa > Arthropoda > Insecta > Diptera > Syrphidae > Cheilosia > Cheilosia soror. The sequence goes on along the minus strand of OX443563.1, from coordinate 97,498,371 downwards.
ATTGTGGCGCATAATGGGTCAAAAGTTTTTGAATGTCGAAAATAGGCAGAAGAAGGGGCGCTGGATTGGCCACACGTTGAGGAGATCAAACGACAACATCGCGAAGCAGTCCTTCGAACGGAATCCTCAAGGTACACGGCGAGTTGGTAGACTACTTGCAAATCAACAGTATTGGCCGAAGCAGCAACACAGCGTAAAACGTGGCCTCAGCTGAAGTATCTGGCCGCAGATCAAGAAGGATGGAGGAAATTTGTCGCCGCCCTATGCCCCACCCGGGGTTGAAGGACTCATTATATAAATTTAAAGCATTTCTAACTACAATAGCTGATGGCAAAAATGGGAGCCCAGTTAATATTTGTCGCTTATAAAGTGAAAGTCAAAATAAGTATATTTAAACGAATTTAGCAACAATTGATGCAATGATTAGTAACCTCAATCTCGGCACCATCTGTGGAGAAAAATAGTTTAAACAAATGAACCGATCGAATGAAAATCACATGTATCTAATCTATGCCTGCCTTCCTCTGTATCTTCTCATTTAAGATACATTCCTAAGTTCTAAAATGACTGATCGAAATTCATCTACACATTGAAAGTTAACTTCTGATTTGTGGCTCAATATACATACCTACAATCCTTAGGGCCAGTTTCAAAGGTTCCGGATAAAGTTTCGGATAGCTAGTCGACAAATGACGCTTTTCACAAGATAAAAGCTGCTGATATTTTTTTTCTGTTTCATCGTCAAAGTCTATGATAAAACAACTTGCGGAAAAATGTATCAACCGCTAAATTTGTTACACATGTCATTTGTTTTGTATTTTGTTGTTTCGCGTTTTCTAAATTTTTTTGTTGTTTTTGGTAAAAATTAAAATTAAAATTAAAAATTAAACCACCAAAAATCCAAAAAAGAATTCTAACAGAGGAGCTGGAGCAGGTATACGGATACTTTGTTTGTGGCCGTGCTATTCTTTAAACTGGGCCCTCAACCAGGCTGATTATCAGCACGGGTAGTATGTGTATGACACCTTCGTCCAGCCCAGGGGAAAGGGGTATAGGTTAGGATAAGAAATAGAGAGAAAAATGTGATTTGTGAATAGAAGTAGGAGAAGAGTGGGAAGTAGATAAGCTCTCCAGTCTTATCGAGCACTCTAACTAAGAGTTTTTGGATAGTTCTTAGTTCGTTGTTCATCAAAACAGCCTGTCTGTTATGGGTGACCCTACTGGTGACTAAAACCACCGACAGCCACCTCCACACCACCAACGTCCAGAAAATGACGCAACGGCAAGGTGTCCGCCCCTTCGTGGTAGGAAGGTTTAGGGGGAAAAGTGACTTTTAAAGTCGCTTTGGGCCTTGGCGGAAATACTCTGTTCCTATCACTTCTAATAAATATTTTGTTTATCTTCCGGATATAGGATTTAACAGCCACTTAAACCGGCTCTATCCGAGACTATATGTCTGATATCACTATCCGAAAGCTTTGAAAACAAAAGTTGAAGTTAACCTGATAGATAAGTTCCGGTTAGTCTATCCGAGACTTTATCAGCTAGTCTTGAAACTGGCCCTTAGGAATGCAGACGTACAAAAGCCTGTGTGTCCCATTGTTCCATGGTCGTAGACAAAGAAGGAACTTCTTTAATAACGTCAAAACATTTGGAATCGCAACTTCATTGTCAAATCTGAAGGAAGATAGCCTGATGCATTAATAAATTTGCTGTTCATTAGCTGAATTAGCTGAATATTAACGCAGCGGCAACCTTTTGCTTGTAAGAATACATTTTAGCTGGTAACTAGCAGACGAAATATCAATTGGACATGGTTATGAGAGTACTGTCCGGGAATCTACTCTTAAAATGTTATCAAAGAACTCGCGGGATTAAAATCTCGAAATTATTTATTACTCTCAAATGGACAGCCAAGCCACCCGAGAGTAACTCTCGAGAGTTCGCTAGCGAAAGTACTCTCAAATGGACAGGCACCTTAACAGCGAACTCTACGAGCTGTACAGAGATATCGACCTGGTCAGAAAAGTACGTATTAGTCGACTAAGACATGTTGAGCAGATGGACATCAACACTCCGGTTCGAAAGAGTCTTCGATTCCAGCCCGGAGGGGCAACGCAGTAGAAGAAGGCCTCGCCTTAGGTAGCGCGCACAAGTGAAAGGGGACCTCAACAAAATTGGAGTGCTCAACTGGAGGCGGTTAGCCAATGATCGGAGAGGCTTGTCGGTTGAGGCCCAGGTCCACCACGGACTGTAGCGTCATCTAAGTTAGTAAGTAACAAAATTCACTCAAACCGCATTGAAGAAGTCCAGAGGCGTTAAACAAAATCCATTTTTCGGAAAATGAGCTGTGACTTTGAAAGTCGTTACCGAACGCGATGTCAATTGTTATGCACTTCAACTTTAAGCTTAAGAAGAAAGGCTCATGATATCATGATTGTAAGGGACATTTGATGCTATAACCCTAAGTGTCCTTCTCTTGTAGCCCAATTACCAGTCTATGCCCCTCAAAATTGTCTGCCAAAGGATAATGGCTTTGGGTGTAGTTTTAGTTTTTAAATTATATCGAGGACCACTTAAAAATGGCTAAGTCAAAAATTGCAAAGTCAAAAAAACAGTTTGCCAGTTTCCTGAATGAATTAAAAACGACCTAGACTTGGACTTTTCAGTAAATTTTATTGTGAAAGTGAAATTTTTTCACAGTTCCTACCACCTTCCAGCACTTTTTATGTACAAACAAAAAAATAAATGTAAATACAAACTGGATTGGTAAGCTATAAACATTTTATGCGAATTAGTATAGAAAAAGATACACTCCATTCACAAAGTATATAATTTCGAAAGAACTTGTTGAAAGAAGACGGATTTCTTTACAATTTCCTCTTCATAAAGTTCAATGAAACAACTGGGAGACATATATCCGAATTTGCTTTTCAAACCCCGATGGAAGGATAATTTAAAATTCCCCTCGCATTATCAGCGAAAATTTACCGTCTCCTTCAAGGAGCAGAGCTGGCGAATGCAAGAGCAAAAGCAAATTAAACCTGCAAAGAGGGATGGCAAATCCTCAACTTAAACTTTACTTAAGAAATAAATCTTTTTTTCTTCTTTTACCTTCTTATACGGACGGCATCCTCCCTTATTTGCACTGACATTGTTGGAAATTGCTTCGCAGGCTCTGTCGCTCTGATGCTCTCTTGTAGCAGTAAAAAAAATAGTAATTCTTTCCCTTCAGGTAGGTGCGGAAAAAGGAGGTGATAAAGGACGACACAGTGTGAATGGTCACGATGGAAATTAATTCTACCAGGACGAGCAAGAAAAAAAGAGACGCGCTAAAATACCATAGCCATGAATCGAATCAAATTCATTGGATAGAAAATTTCAAAAGATAAATGCAATTAGGAAGCATCTCGTGTCATACTGCTCATTAAAGTGTTTGTCCTTCGGTTTTGTTCGTCGTCGTTGGTTTAAGTATAACCACATTAAATCGCAAGGATAGTGTGCTCTGGGAAAACAAATTAAAGGATAATTTCAGCTCCATCCCCCCACCCCGTGGGACAAGGACCTCTGAAGGCGAATGACGAATGGATTAATTTTGAGTGCACCTAAGGAATTTCATCCGTGTCATTCTCCTGCTTTCGGAATTGGAATTGCAAATGAAAATTCAATGTCTCAACATGCATTTTGGCTGAGAGCCAATTTTTGGTTTACAACCCTGGGAGGTGTGTTTGCTTGTGCTGTCGTGTCCTTTGCAGGCAACGGAGAGGCAAGGAATTTGGGTAATTAAAATGACACCAGACACGAGCAAAGAGGGAATTAATTTGTATGCTTCGAAGGAATCTTTAAGATGGCAACCCCTGGCTGTGTCTCTGCGTAAATATTTACGAAAATTAAATGAATTCCTCGTCAAGGATGCTTTGGGAAACAAAAAGCAAACGCAGTCCAACAAATGGAATGGAATTGTATAATTCGTGGGGTTGTTGTGAGTGAGGGGTGGCGGACATAGAAGCTTCCACACGTAGCTGGGGTGACAATTTGTTTGCTTGAATATCAATTAGGTGCGCGCTGCAAAACAACCTGTAGATAGCAGATGTCTGTGGGTAGATATAGATTTAATTTGCATTCCCAGCAAATACCAAGTGCGGCCACATAAGGAGTCCACAACACGATAATCCTTTTACGCGAAATTGTTTTCTATCCAAACAGTAAATAGATGGAGAATGAGAAGAGTTGCTCATTAAGGATGTTTCCCCGTGGCCTAAATTGATGTTGCTTGCTAATGGAATCAAAAATTTCCCCAAAACATTCTTATGGAATGGCTGAGATCTAATTGTGTATATGTATAGGAACGGAGGTCGGAAATATGCAAATAGAATATAGAAGGCTAATGGCAACGAAATGAAAAAATATACATATTGCGGTTAGTTTCAGGGCTGGTGGCAAGACTATTGTTTGAGAATTGGCAGTGAGTTGGTACTAGGCGTTTTCTAATTGGCGAGTAGATGCAAAACTGTTCATCAACATAGGGTCGGATTTTGAGCAGTGCGAGAATATATTGTTGTGCAGAAGCAACGAGTCCATGATGAATTTTTAGTATTGCACTTTTGTATCCAGTTTGTAACAGATCCTCCACGATGATCTCCGAGCAATAGGCCCATTGGTATTTTGCCATTTTTATTCAACCTATTTAAAAAGGAAGTTTTGAGCCATAAGTTATAAATCTCAAGCATAGCTGCGAAAGTCATTAACGCAAAGTGTAAACTACGTCGGGACGGGTGAACGAAAATCTTGGCTTTCATCGCCCAGATTGAATGGCTCGTTCTACCTGACAGCGGAATTCTCGTTTATATTCGCCGTTTAACAGTCTGCAGAGCGGCCTTTCCATATCCTCAACACCGACTGTGATTCTACTACAAACTTCCTTCGCTCATCTATACAGGTTAGGTCTCTGTTCGGGTCTTGTTGCTTTGATACGTTCTTTTTAGTTTTTGGTAAAACTTCCCAACATTGTTCCTCTCCATTAACCCAATCGCACGCTCTTCTTGTTCTTTCTTAATTCCCTTAAGAAGCCGATGTTCTTCCCCCCTATTTTGCTCTCAGAGCTTACGAGCTGCTCTCGTCCTTCTTTGCAGTGCCGCTTTGTATTGGGATTTCTTTGCTGCAAATTATATTTGCTTCAAAATCAAAAGACTTGATTATATTATCCGCTTCTCCCACAGTAGTCAATTATAAGCATATTATTCATCTCCTCAGCACATTCCGTTCCCCATTGTTAATAAAGATTTGTTACTTCCAACCATTTCACTCCCTTTGTCAGCGCTAAACCCTAACCCCCCCCTAAAGCTATTATCATTAACATTTGCAACATCAGCAGCAATCACAAACTCGTTCAAGCTTATTAAAACCAATTACCTACCCCCTTTTTGCGTTCGCACCCTTTTGAACCCCATCACAACGATATGGCTCTATTTGCGAAAACCTTCGAACTTCATAAAAACCCGATTTCACTTAGCCCTTCCTCGGCTATGGGGCAGAATGTCGTCTGTCACATATTTACACACACACAGCACACTTCTTCAACCCTAAATTCTACTTTGCGACTACATCTTATTTTTTTCCAGTCCCACTTTTCAATGTTTTGCTATCTTTATGATCTCTTTGAAACTATTACCACCACCCAATGCAGGGGAGGCACCATCTAACTGGAACTATGTCGGTCGTTGTCATAGTAGTTGTCGTCTCGGTGGATCATACTCATACTATGGGGTAAAGTTTTTCTAATATCAGACACCCGATACTGAGGGCGAGAGATGTTTTGCTGCGGTGTGCGGTTTTCAACTGACTTGAGATTTCTATTCGGCATCGGCATTAATGGTGCGGAAGGGTGAATGTGTTGAAAGCACGTTCCTCGTTTTCAATTTTTAGTCTTGTCTGACAGCAAATGTAAATGCAAATGGTGTGTGTTTGGCTATTTATTGGTATTGGGTTGGTTGTGAATTGCTATCGGGCTACTGATATGGGTTCAGGGGTAATTAGGTGGACATTCATCGGTTATCAGTGCTGACAGGTTTTCCTTTTTTATAAAGACGTGTAAGGTAGTTTATTTTTTATAACATGAGAAACAACCTTCATATACAGAATGAGCTTAGGTGGATTTCACACAGAAGGGTAGCTACTTTCAAATAAGGAAGCACTTTTGGATAACCTCAAAAATTGCGATTGTAATTACAGTATATTGGCTACTTTGTGTTAAGGGAGCCAGGATAGCAATAATTGCTGTATTTTCTTGCTCATATACACACCTCTAATTGGACTTCAAGATCCGATACTACCAAATCCATCCGTGTTACTGAGTGGCTATGCAGCGAATTTAAAAAATGTGCACGACTGGGTCGCACGTAACTTTCTCGTTTATTGCGAATCTCGCAGAATCTCAGAATCATTTCAGCAAATTTTACGTTTAAAATCATACGCACTCAAGATGTACTCACTACTCAGATAACTGAGCACTTTAGTTAATTAACAACGTTATACATACTACATAAGCATACGTATTAACTTCAACATTTACTTTTAAATTTCACCCCGAACTGACACTTGAATTTTTATGAATTTCGAATTATATTGCCACTGAAGTTTTGGCCTTTACAAAACTATACCGTGTGTGAATACAGATCGGGATTTGGGTAGTAATTTTTTTTTTTAAATCGTTTTTACCGTTTTCGAGAAAAAGGCAATTTGCAAGACTAACGTTGCTGGATTTTTTAGCGAAAAACTGGGTATGTAGTCATGTTAAACATGCCTAGTCATGTTAAACATGCCTACATTAACTCAACGATCAATTTTAGTTCAAATCGTTGGAGCCGTTTTCGAAAAAATCTAAATTTAGACATATCCATATCCATCCATACTACTTATAAAATGCAACGTCCGTCTGTTCGTTTCTCCATAATTCGAGAACCATTCGTCCGATTTTCATGATTCTTTTTCTAATTTATAGATGTGTGGCCAACTTAGTCCGTAGGGTGGGTGAGAACTGCTCAGGAGTAAAGGGGTCACGGGGAATAAGGGGGGTTTCACGAACCGTTAGCAGTATGAAATTGAAAGTTTGTATGATGATTGATAAATCAAAATAATTATATGCCTCATTCATCGTTTTTCAAAATTCGTCCTATAAGGGTTGAAAAACGTTTGCACCTTACTTTTCTATTTCGACCTTAAACGCTCAACTTGTAATTATACTCATAAATCTACGTATGTTATTTCAAGAAATGCTTTTATTTGTTAGCCAATACTTCACCGAGTATTTTGAGCTAAAATTCATCTCTCTGGTCCATCCAGAGGGTAAGATATAATAAATTGAAAATAGATCTTATTTGGCCAAGTGCGAAAAAAATGTTTTCTCGATTGCAGTTGTGCTTACCTTAGGGGTAGTTTTATATTGCGTTTCCAAAATAGAATATTATTACTCGCACGACTGGCATTCAGAATGCACATTGTATGTACGTACATACTCATGTACGGCGTAGTTGAATTTGATGTAGGCAATGGATATGCATAAAACTGATAAAACAAACTAAATATGTATATATGTATGTCTACGTACATATAAGAGGTTTGTGGTGCGTAAGCGATAGATACATATCCATATGTATATATTTGAGATCTGCAGCTATGGAAAGTGTAACGATATGATCGCGTAGTATAAATAATTAGATCACACCTGTGACGAGTTTTTATTTATGTGAAATCTTATGTCCATTGACTTAGGACTTTCGGATCAGTACAGGTTACGTAAGGACTAAGTTGTTGACAGAGAAAGGGTAAAGGGGTGGTAGGGACTAACTCCGGAACTATTTGACCGATTTTAAAAATTCTTTCAAGATTGTAGCGGCTACATCCTCCGGATCAGTATAGGTTAGTTAGGGGAAACGGGGGTATAGGGGCTATCTTCGGAACTACTCGGACATTGGCAGAGTTGACCTCCGACAGCCACGTCTTTCACATGGACAGCTATATATTGAATGTTCACGTGTGAGCTGTAGGCGTAATTTGTTTATAGCTACTTGCGCCCATTAAAAAAATGACATGTAGGTATAGTTCATGAAAAGGCATAGCCGATGCTTTGATACCCTCCACTGTATGTACTGGTACATGTACACGCATGTGTCTAATATTGGTTTTGTATGGGAGGTACCAGAACTACTTGACCGACATAGACAATTTTTTAATACCAATTTGACAACGGTAAAACAAGAAATATATATTTTGTAGGGTCTCCGGTGAATCCTTCTGGGCGTTACAAACGTAATGAAAAAGTGAATATACCTTCCTGTGGAGAGTATAATAAACGTGCATTTATATGATAGCTGAAATAAATTTAAATTTCTTTTAATAGAAAAGAAACCAGCGGGCGGAGCCGCGGGCGTTGCTAGTTTCGTCATATTTCGTAAAATTTTTATATGAGTGGTACCGTTAATATTAGGGCTAGCATAAAAAAAAATCGGAAGCCCAAAAACTCTAAATACGAAGTTTGAAGCAAATCCGTCAAAGCGTTTAGATTCCCCAGGGTTGGACAGACAGACATACGGACGGACAGAATTGCGAGACCCACTTTTTTGAGTTCCCCTATCATCGTAATATCAGAATTGATCAAAATCTCGAGTTCGAAACTTTGTACGAAAACAATATCTTTCTCTTACTACGTATACGAGAAAGTTAAAAAATAAAATAAATAAATGTTTTAATAAAAAAAAAACAAAACCGACAACAGAAGCAAACTGAAATTCACAAATTACAAAATATTTTACAAATGACTAAAGAAACTTTATAAAAAAAAAATGGGTCAGGAATTTCGGTGTTCTCGATGTTCCCGGACGTTGATTGGTGGTGGTAGTAGGTAGCTTCGCTTTTATTTCAATTCGACTTACACTTACAGACATATTTTAAACAAAAGGAAAAACTCACCATAAAATGTTTACACTCATAAGGACCATTCACATGAGAGCGAAAAACTACCTACGAGCGAACGAATATTCGCTTTTTGACAGTCAGCTCACATGAGACTTTTTTCGCAAAAGTTCGCGAATTTCAGCCATCAGTTTCTACCCGCAATGTCTAGTTTGAGGTTAAGCTCGAACGAATGTTTTATTCGCTAGTTTGTGGAACGCGAATTAAATTATGTGGATTGCGAATAAACTTTAACAATTCGCGTGGAAGGTCTTTTCGTTCGCGGCAAAAAGTTTTGAATTCGAAATTTAAACTGTTTATAAACTTGTTTTCATAATACATTTTGATGGGATAATTAATTATCCTCCTCTTGGAATAATAAAATGTGCAATTTTCTATTTATAAAATAATGCCTAAAAAGTGGTTTGTTCGCATTTCATCAATTCGATCCCTCGCTCCTATGTGAATGATCCTTAACAAATAGAAAATTAATATATGGAATTTAAACATAAAAATTGCCTCAAGCGGCTGCTTCCAGGCAAAAGGATATCCGAAAGTTTTTGACGACTAAAGAAGACGGTCTTGGTTTATGTACTTTTAAATATTTTCTTTTTAAATGTTGTCTTATTAGCAATGTTCAAATGGCTCATGTTCAAAGGTGCCCCAGTCTCCCCTATTAATTTTGGTTGTCAAATTAACGTCATTTATGACACAATCGATAGTACTTTCGATAGCACTTTCGATAACATTTAAAGCAATCGTAGATTGGTAGCACAGTTTTTATCTGGGTTAAAGCATAAGCCCCGATGATTCTCCGGGCTAACGACTCCTATGGGAAACTTGCTAAGCCCATATAGGATTGCAAAAAAAAACAACACGCCTATTATTACTTTTCGCAGAGGAAGAATTCTGAAATCTACACAAATCTACACAATGGCTGATTTCACAAAATAATTGTTAAAACTAAAGAATAGAGTTTGAAAGGGGACAAAAAAAATGGACAAAACGCCGTTACCTGCAAAATGTGCGGTACAACAAAAGGCTTACAATTTCAGCTGTACCTAACATCCTTAAAAAGTTCCCGCCTACGGACAATCTGCTTGGATATGTGCAGGACCATCTGTCCGATGCCATTTTTCCTCTATGGATACACTTTTTATGTATATGAGAACAAAAACAAACTACTGAAACTTTGTTCTACCGTTTTATTTTTTTGCAAGATCCGATTTTATGAGTTCACCGACAGAGACGTCCATTGTATAGTTTATAACTAAACTAAAAGCTTATCGCACTTCGTGTTAACTCCCTTCACGACACTTTATCTCGGTCACCTTTGTTACATTGCGTGACAAAGTTTAATCATAATCACAATTAACAGGACACATGCTCACGAACCATTACTATGGTGTGGTGACCTCTGCACAATAACAGTGAAATGTCGTAGTTTCCAGTCTTTTTCCTAGCGAAATTAAGGCTAAACTAGTGCCAATGGCCATTGAAGGTCACCAGCTCAAAGCAAATTAGTCACTTCGCAACCCTTAAGGTACATTAGCTGATGTATATTGTTCACTACAAGTTGTTGTTGATCTAGCTAATCGAAAGAATGGCCGCGTACAATTTACAATAGAGAGAGTTTAAATATTTGACATATAAATTGCGGCGTGGATGGCTGATTGTCATGCAGCGAATTATCCGGTTATTCTTGATTAGGTACGTACGTCGGAGTTAAGTGTGCTCGCCGTTCCATTAAATGGTATGGAACGTGCCTAGAATTGGGTGGGCTTCTGGCTTCTGTTTATAAGGTTTAATTTGATTCAATTGATACGAGGAGGCTCTCAACATCAGTTAGTATCTGTCGCTTATGTCTAGTGTAAGACAATGACCATTGTCGGCGTCATTTCCAATTGAAGAAATTGCTTAATAGAGAAAAATGGTCATGCAATCATTTCCCGGCGCGGCGGCGTCGCGTCGTTGTTTTTATGGAAATTTGTACAAGTCCGTGGAGTATACATTTGAATGTCTATATAGCGATCTATTTTATTACTGTATTTTCTCTGGGACAACACACCTAGAATGCTAAATCAACCTCCTTTACTATAGCCACAAATGTATCCTCTTGATCCGCATACTCACTTTGAACCATTCGATTCTTTTTATACTGACTGCGACTTCATTTTTAATTTTATTAAAAAGGCATCTCCATCGTCAAAATCCCTAGAAAAGAGTCAACTGATTGGCCGATTTTATTCCGCACCACATGGCGTATGAGTAAGATTTCGGAAATCTCCTGCCTTGACCCATTAAATTACAAAATTCAATCTCGGTTAAAATTGGATTTCTTCACTCTCCCAAAATATAGCTCGAAAAGGACACTCACCCAGCATTGAAGGTTCTTCATTCCTTTAAGGTGGCTTAAACATTTCTTTTGCCTCTCCAACTCATATGTACGTGTATGATACTCTGTTACGTGCCAACTAGCCCGTCATATACCGCTTACCGACAAGCCGAGGCCAATTCATAGAGGACTTTAATCTGCAGGAGCGCACAGGCACACTGACTATATATGAAATAAATTGTCGCACAGGCATTATCCTGGGATTCATCCCCTCATAGAGGAACAAAAACAAGAAAAGGGAAAAAAACGACAGATTAATTTGTTCGCTAGCATTGTCTGCTCTCGTTGAAATGTCTGTGCCGCTTCCACCACCCCCTTCGGAGATACTGAATAAGAGTGTGTGCACACATGTAGAAATACGAGTCATCTTTATCATATCCTTGCCGGATATTCCCACTCGGATCCTATTGAATTGCAGTTTCCACTGTAGCACATGCACACGTTAATGCCATCTGTTATCCTTATTCCCGCTCCCCTCCATTCTGGTAGTCTGAGGCCAAAACAAAAGTCCCTAAACCATCTAACAAAGATCCTTTGGCAATCAAAGACGAACTAACTTGAGCACAGCCAAAGGATGGCCCGAGGTAATTGGAGAGACGACGACGACGCCTGTTCCCTGCCTGCTCCATTCTCGGAGGGAACAACAACAAAAAAAAATGCTCAAACAATGAACAACATAAACAACCCGTCTCGTCCCTAGAGCCCTGCGTTTTGGTGTTTTCCTGTTCATCTGGCTCGCACAATGCCAAAGCACGAGGAGGAAGACGCCCCAGCACGAGGATACAACTTTAGCCTTTACTACTCATTCATATTTCAGGAAGCGAGGCGCAACAAAGGTTTTGTGTTGTTTATCTCGCAGTTGTTGTACCTAGAAGCGCACGAGTCCCGCTCGTACTCGGCCCCAGTGTAGTTAAACAACAGTGCAATGCACTTTTAAATAGTTTTTGTTATTATTGTCGGTGTAGCGGGGAGGAATACCACAGGCTGCCGAGGTATTGTGTTGAGGTTCACTGTTATGCCTGAAATTGCTTCCTAGATAATTTAAAGTGTGCGGAATGGCTAGCTGGCGGCCATGACGCTGGCTGACGGTTGTTTCTCAAAAATGTTCCACACGTTTCAAAAAGGGAGACGTCCTCTTCAGCGTTTTGTTGTTGCTGTTGCTTTTGTTTGCTTTAGTTTGAGGAGTTGTTGTACATTTTAATGTAGCTGAGGCAAACATTCGTTGGTCGTCTGACGGAAGGCAGTAAAAATCATAAATTTATTTGTTTAAGGACGACGCGGAAGGAAGAGGGAAGTTATCATTTTGTGCAACTTTTGGGCTTGCGAACTTCCGCTTGTTGGTTATGAGATGTATAATGCGTTTATTATCGCATGGATTTATGAGAGTTCAACCCGCGAAGGAAGGATGTGTGCGAGAGTTGTACTACGTGTGTTATCTGAATAAATAACTTGTTAAAGGAAGGAGATTACATCAGCAATGGAGTGTGGAATTTGAGCGATGGGCTTAAATGTGGGATTTGTGACTTTAAAATGTAGAGAAAGTTTGTTATACACACCTATCGCATAGTTTGTTGGCCATTTTGCCGCCATCTTATGCGGTTTACATATAAAGAGAGTTCAAAGAGTCAGCAATTAGATTTCAATGAGGTGAAGGTTTTCTAAGAAATATTCAACGGCAATTGCATATTAAATAGGGCGTAGCAACAAAACTTCCTTTTTGAATTTCGTACTATTCAGGCTAGAAAAGTCGTAACGGGGCGGTATTGGTCTTAACAGACAGGCGGGTTCTCAAATTTTGTTCGTTAACTATAGGGTCCTACTTTAAAATTGAATGTTTTGTAATTGCAACTCAACGCGACCTCTAAAATCGTTTCAATGTAGCCCTGTTGGGCAATTTTTACATGGTTCCGGTAAACCGCGAATGTGACAAGACTATGAACGGGAAAATCTCTGCCCATTAGATCACCTCAAAACATTTAGGCAATAACAGCTTCAATCATGCAATCTCCAAGGTATTCTGCGCGCAAATATGCACTTGTACTTTCCGATCGTTTAGTGAGGCGAATTCTTCACGATAACCTTAGAGAGTTTTAAAAAATCCAAAAAAAAATTATAGTGTCAACTTTCAATCGTCGCATGATGAATCCTAATTGAAAAACTCATTATGTAGTGTAATTGTCAGAACGATTGAGCTCTCGAAACATGTCAAAGCGCATGCTACGTAAGGGCCTTTTGATCGGTTTGTGTATGAAATTGTTGCATAACTTCGAAGATATATTCACGATTTCAAGTAGGGATTTTAACTGATTCTGAAATATTACTTAAAGATGTTTCAGTTCATGCATACAGTTTACCCTAACATTTATACTTTTGAAAATATTTCATTTTAAAATGGTTATCCCGGTTTGCCTTACTCTAATTAATATTGATGTGCGATTTTTTCTCGCTATAAACTTTTATAGTAGCTTGTTTGTTTGTTTGTTTGTTAGTAGCCTATTGGTATTTTTGACCTTGGTGCACTTATCCTAGTAGATACAGCTTCATGTGATACGGTCTATTAGTCTATAAACGACTTTTGGAGAAATAATTCAGATTTATTAATAGGGAATAATGGAGGATGGACATGCTGAATACCAAGCTTGAATATGAGCTTGCCAATGAAGGTAAAAGCTTTCAAGGTCCAGAGCACGACTTTCGAAGGTTTTTTTTTAGCAAGTATGTACCTATATGTATGATTTTAACAAATTCTGGTCAAAAGATTGCATGTGAAAACCAAAACTGCGGTCATTGGAAGGATGTTAATGTTAAGGCAAAAGATATGGCAACGATTGGAATTGAAATTACGTATAATTTGTTGAATTATAATATTCCTCGGGTCGGTAAAAGATTATAATAATTTCGAAAACCAATACAGTAGATACTTTGGGGCATACATTTTAAAACTCCGATTTTGGGCCCATTTTGGACAAACAGAACTAAGATTCCAAGTTCGCTCTAGTCAGATATTTGTCTATTTTTTCGATAACTCTTAAAATTGAACAATATTCACGAAATCGTTATTCACCTCTAGTGTAATCCTCACTTGGTCATAAGGAGAATGATCAAAATTGTTGGGCATATTAAGCTTATTTTAGACCATAATGAGAATATAGACAACAATCGCCAGAGTCTTAAAATACTTACCAATATTAGTTTAAAAATATTCTCAAGCTCACCTGAAATAATATAAAGAAAAGTTGTATGTATTAATTTGTTGAAGAAACAAATCGTTATATGAATTAGGTACTAAATTAAATATTGTTTCAGCGAAATGTAGTTTATCCAGAATTATCCAGTTTATTCGAAAGAGTTCATTGGTTTAAATAATTTTGGTATCAGTTGATACTGCCCATATTTGGGCACCCTGTTTCGTTGACGATGACTTGGAGAGAATGTTACAATAAATAGAAAGCCATGACTTTGAGGTAGCAAGGGATTTTGTTCTAAAACATTCTAATACAAACCGGAGAAGGATTGTTCATCATAAGGCCTCATCTTATAGCCTAAACAATTTTGGAATGCGCAACTGGAGGTAGCTAGACAAGGACTGAACGGACCGGAGAGTAATTTTAACCGAAAAATGTATTTTTTACAACCCTCGATAAATCAAGACTTTTTATTTTATATTCATAACTTTGCTGTAAAAAAATAGTTCCTAAAATCAATGATCGAGGTGGATCCATATTTGGATTTCAAATGACTCCAATATTGTAAATGTACCACTTCCACCTGTTCATTTCTAAGTATTTAAACGGAGGCGGTACTCGACATTATGCCTATTGGATATAACCATAATTGTATGGCAACAAATTAGAGGGTATATAGGTATGAATTGAGTTTGATACCGGACTCATCTTTTCCCGAGTTTCAAGGTAAGTTTTCCAATTCCCTTAGATACTTATAGATAGACTAGCAACGCCCGCGGCTCCGCCCGCTGGTTTCTTTTCTATTAAATTAAATTCAAATTTATTTCAGCTATCATATAAATGCACGTTTGTTATACCCTACACAGAAAGGTATTCACTTTGTCATTACGCTTGTAACGCCAAGAAGGATTCACTATAGACCCTACAAAGTATATATATTCTGAATCAGGATCACATTCTGAATCGATTTAGCCATGTCCGTCTGTCCGTCTGTTGAAAGCACGCAATAGCGTCCAAACGAATTGACCTAGGCGAATGAAATTTTGTGAAACGACTTCCAGGTTGGTATTAAAAATGGTCCATGTCGGTCGAGTAGTTCTATTACCTCCCATACAAAGCCAATATTATAGACACTTGCGTGTACCTGTACCAGTACATACAGTGGAGGGTATCAAAGCATCGGCCAGGCCGATAGTACCACTTTTACTTGTTTATATTTTGTCTTCTTTTTAAGCTTACAAAATACTTGATCGCTATGCCTTTTCATAAACTGTACCTATACATGTTATTTATTTAATGGGCGCAAGTAGCTATAAACAAATTACGCCTACAACTCATGAGCTATTCAATATATAGCTGTCCATGTGAAAGGCGTGGCTGTCGGAGGTCAACTCTGGCAATGGCCGAGTAGTTCCGAAGATTGCCCCCTATACCCCGTTTCCCCTTCCCGCATCCACACGCTACCTAACCTATACTGATCCGGAGGATGTAGCCGGTACAATCAATCTTGAAAGAATTTTTAAAATCGGCCAAATAGTTCCGAAGTTAGTCCCTGCCGCCCCTTTACCCCCTCCCCCGTCTCCAGCTTAGTCCTTACGTAACCTGTACTTATCCGAAAGTCCGAAGTCAATTGACATAAGATTTCACATAAATAAAAACTCGTCACAGGTATGATCTAATTTTTTTTCTATATATTTACCCTTACTGATTCTGTAACGCTCCTTACTTTTCTTATTTTTCTTATTTTAAATAAAAGTAGGCGGTGGGTATTTGAATAAATTTTCAATGTTTGTGTTTTCTCATTATTTAAATACGCACCGCCTATTTTTCATATATTTTAATTTTCTTCAAGGTTCAAACTCTACTATAGTAATGATCGGCAAGTGTTTTCAAAAGGAAATTGCCAAATAAAACCAACTTTTCTTAGGAGGTCAAAGTTTGTACGGGAACATTTTTATTTTTCATCCGATCGACTTCAAACTCGGTTTGTGTACTCTATATAAGAAATATTTAGGTATTTTGCTTTGGGCTCGAGTTATTGGCAATGATTTTAATGAGAACTTTTTCATAACTCACGAAGGAGTTTGTCGTATCAATATGAAACTTTGTACATTGAAGCCACCTCATGTGCTGTACTTAAGCAAGGTGTCATCATCATGTTGCTGAAAAACTTTAACCCTAAAAAAGGACTGCAATGGAACTCGATTGATTGTGGAAGAGCCTGGACGAAATTTGATAAGAGCATGAATTACCACAATGATTCCATTTCCGATAAATTCTAGCATACGCTATAATAATAAACAAGGCTCAAGACCAGTCATTTGATCACGTTGGCATGCATTTGAAGACCGGAGTATTTTCACACGGCCAACTGTATGTGGCTTTATCACAATCAAGAGTTGCAAGACAAAAGAAGGTGTATATTGAATCTAATCCACAGCAAGGAAGATTATTAATTAACCAGAGACAATTTACACGCAATGTAGTTTTCAAAGAAGTTCTTTAAATAAAATCAATTTGTTTATCAAATATTACTTTGCATACCCAGCGAAGCGGGTACAACCAACTAGTTATTTATACTACGCGATCATATCGTTACACTTTCCATAGCTGCAGATTTCAAATCCATATATGTAGATATATGTATCCATCACTTACGCACCACAAACCTCTTATATGTACGTAGATTTACATATATACATATTTAGTTTGTTTTATGCATATCCATTGCCTACATCCAATTCAACTACGCAATACATGAGTATGTACGTACAATGTGCATTCTGAATGCCAGTCGAGCGAGTAATCATATACTATTTTGGGAACGCAATATAAAACTACCCCTAAGCACAACTGCAATCGAGAAATCATTTTTTTCGCACTTGACCAATTAAGATCTATTTTCAATTTATTATATCTCACCCTCTGGATGGACCAGAAAGATGAATTTTAGATCAAAATACTCGGTGAAGTATTGGCTAACAAATAAAAGCATTTCTTGAAATAACATACGTAGATTTATGAGTATAATGGCAAGTTGAGCTTAGTAAGGTCGAAATAGAAAAGTAGGGTGCAAACGTTTTTCAACCCTTATAGGACGAATTTTGAAAAACGATGAATGAGGCATGTAATTATTTTGATTTATCTATCAACACGCAAACTTTCAAGTTCATACGACTAACGGTTCGTAAGACCCCCTTTATTCCCTGCGACCCCTTTACTCCTGAGCAATTCTCACCCACCCTACGGTCTAAGTTGGCCACACATCTATAAATCAGAAAAAGAATCATGAAAATCGGACGAATGGTTCTCGAGTTATGGAGAAACGAACAGACGGACGTTGCGTTTTATAAGTAGTATGGATATTAGTTCGTTGCTGAAAATTGTTGTCTCCTGGAAACGAATTTCAGAGTTCAATTGTCCTGTGGCAAAAGTAGTTTTGGTTGGCATTAGGCAATAATGCCCAAATCGATTTGGAAATAACGCCCAAAAAATGCATAGCGCCCAAAAATAAACAACAAGATGGAAATAAAGCCCAAACATAATTTGCAGTTTATAAATTTGCAACCCTGCTTGGGGTTACTGTCAGATTTGGAGTATGTGCGAAATCTTATATATTGAAGGTTTTTTTGCAGTTCAAACTCACATCTACTCCAAAATCCAATAGAAAACCCATAAGCAGGGGGATGGCAGTTATACCACTGTTTTTGCATTTCCACTTACTACTTTGGGTTTCACCGCATGTCAAAAAAACGAACCCTGGAAAGGAAGTAACACCCAAAATGAAAAAAATGTTTGCAACAAAAAATTGCAAGATTTTTTTTTGCATTATTTCCAAATTTATTCGGGCGTTCTTTTCTTGGGCGTTATTTCTAAACGCGTGCCGTTTAGGTAAAGTAATTTCCATTCGTTTTTAAGGTTCCGTTCCCATAGGGAATGCGATGTCTGTCCGTCTGTCGGAACCCACTAAGCCAATTTTCTTACTAGGTCTATCTAAAAAACTAATTGACGTTGAAGTCTAAAACACAAAAAGTCTGCATCAGGTAGGTACTACCCCTAGTTAAACGACGAATACCAATGATAGCGATACATTGACTGGTTTTGGACTAATTAGTAATTTGGTGAAAAGAATAATGTCCTTTATACAAAAAAATGTTTAATTTTGTACCCTAATTCTATCAAATCAAAGAACAAGCGACACACTAAAGTTTTCAAGACACCAACTCTATGGCCAAGTATGGAACCTTCGGTGCGTGAGTGATACTCGCACTTTGCCGGTTTTTTTTTTTTTTTTTTTTTGAAATATCAAGCATGAAAGTGCCCGTCTACATGATAGGTAGGTATTTTGAGCGACAGCGGTTGTAGATTTATTATGTTAGTTTAAAATCCCCTTTTAGTCAAAAAGTAATTAAAGTAAATGTTTTGGACTCCATACGTAAGGACAATATTAGAGCCGTAGTCTAACCTGTGTGAGGGATGGATTGGTCATTCTTTTTGATTTTTGGTACCTTCGATGCATTATCACATATCCCCACAGCTAGCGGTGCACAGTGCAGGGATCAAGGTGTATTTAAAATATGGTCATATACAGACCGTGGTTGCTCGCAATCAGCCATATTTTAGGCCTCCTCTAATGTACTCCAAATGTTATCAAAAACATACCTGTTTAGCCTATTAATGAAGCGAATCCTTCAGAGAAGGTTGGCACATCCCAAACATATCGTGTTATGTCTCATTTTTCAGAACTTCTGTCGACGTCGATAAGGTATTTGGGTATTAATTCGTTCGGTACAATTCAATACCATAGGAAATCTATTCTCACAATATTGCGTGAAAAATGTCCTCAAGTCCGTAAAAAAACACTAAAATTATTCATTAGTACCGCATTTTGCGTTTTGTTTAATGAAAATATACTCGTACTTTTTTTATTCAGCGCCCAGCTTTCTATGCATTCGTTTGATCCTTCCATGGTTTTCATAAACTCTGAACCGTGCTTTTGCCCTCTCTGGTATAAGACTTATTTCACTGGTTCTGCCTAAGGTTATATACACCAAAGCTCGATTTTTGCCACCAAAACTACTGTCATCTCAGATTGGCCCACTGCAACAAATATTCTAGTTGCGAAACACAATCCATATTCGAAATCTCTAAAAAAAATGCCATTCCAATCCCTCAACCAAATCGACCGATATCTATTCACGACCAACGAATGGTCAACACAATCAGTGAATAATTGCGCCATCCGTCTGTATGTGTAGCGTTTCGCTGTGACCCTCTAATCGTCGCACAATAAATCCGATTAAAACAAATTGTTCAAATGGATTTTGGATTTTCCGTTTCGGTAAATCGAAAAATACGATTTAAATCGCTGTCGTCCATAAAATAACGAAAATTCCAACAGGACGACACGAAAAGATACAAAACCACACCACCTAAGCTAACCCAAAAAAAAACACACACACACAAAAAGGTACAAGTAACCCGTCCCGAAATTAGTTTTCCGGCTTTTGCCGTGTAAAATTTATAGCTTCCGCTTGTATCCGATTAAGGTCCCTTCTCCCATGAGTAATAACCGAATTAATGACAGAGTATTTCTCTTCATCCTGCTGAAAGGATTTCGCTTGTTTTTATTTTAGCAAATTTTATGAAAATCCATCAATTTATGTCAAAATACAGGCAAACACCTTTTTGACAGATTGATTTTTACTCCAGGCGGACAGACACAGTTCACTGGCCCAAGCCGGATATATTTTGATTATCCCTTTCAGGCATGTCATTCGGGGGCAGCATTTTTAAGTATCATGTGCTCTTTGTTTTAGTACGCCCTCATGTTGATAAATTGACATCAAATATTCGCGTGTGCCTTTGGTGAAAGAAAAAAGAAACAACCAACGGATGAAATTAAATTTTCATCAGATTTAGGGAAATCCTTTATCCTGGCGACGCAAAATTTCATTTTTCTCTTCCCGACACCCGACCAAACAAAAAATCCCAGAGAATAAATTATTAACATGACAGTGTGCTTTGTGCTGAGCACTAGTCGTCGGTTGGCATATTGGATCCGTTGGGCTCGGTTTTGAACGGTCGTGGGTGTATATGGGTCAGGAGGACACTTCTCTGATTTTTCTATACCCCGTTGGTAGGGTGCAAAAGCACATGTCGTACCTATAATTGGCACATGAAGCCGAACCGCATGACAGGATCAGGACGAAAATCTGTGTACACACGTTCGGCGGTTGATTTTTCCTTCATCCTTATGGTGAAAGACTGACAATGCACTTGTTTGGGTGCAATGTCCCTTAATCCGATTTCAACTTTTTCTCATCCCATCATATACTTTTCTATGGTTATTTTGTAAATTCATGAGTGTGTGTGTGTGCTCTGTTGTTGTTTCCTTTGGGAAATCTTGAGAACAACACATCAGCATGAGTGTGCACTGGTCTATTTTAATGGGCCACAACTGTATATCCTTTTTGCAGTGCAAATGACGGCTCTTTTGACATTCATGTCCCTGGTCCTCCTGGCCGTACCGCAGCATATATCTGAATATGATTTGTGATTTAGTGCATGGGAAATGAGTTCAATATCAGAGCTATGCCGAGTGAGCGTGTAAAGTGTGAAGAGGGAGGGATGGTCGGACATTTCATTAAGTTAACTGCGCATATGTTGCCACCAGCACGGGCACTGCTTTTGCTGCAGTGACCTTCAGCAGCAGTGATGGCATGGCAGTGGATAGGGCTACATTTGCATGGTCGCACATTTAATTTAATGAAATGAAAAATATGATTTTCATGGGGAAATTATTTCATAATTTGGGTTAATGTTCTACACTGGGGCACTGGGTTCTGTTCTGTTCTGTTTTCAGCTGTGTGTGAATGGGACTGAATGCGATTTGAATGAGACATGCGGTTTGTCTGACATTTAATGTGCTCCCAATGCACTCGGCGCAAATAGTATTCGCTTGATTGGAACAGAATGACTCTTTGTCAAAGCAATGAGGTTAAATGATGACTTTCATTTTATTGTTAAAGAGTTGGGTGGTGGGATATTTGTATAGACAGCATAAATGGCATTTGGGAATAATTTGGTAATCGTCAATTGAGGTAGGACCGACTTTCAAACACATAAATATCGGTCGAAATTAGTGTCTTATTTTAGGAACGAATCCAATGAATCCAAATGGTTAAAATAAGGGATGGGATTTTGTAAAAAAAAAAACGAAACGATAACCGCATTCGGTTTTCACAAAACAAAAGAAAATATGCGAAAGCGAAAACTCAATTTAATTCAAAACTTAATTTCAGGCGGAAATTATCCGCAAAGCGGCATGCCAACTCGCCTTGTATGAGATAGATGGAAAAGCTATCACTGTCTACATAGACAGTCAGGCATCCATAAAAGACCTGAATACACCAACAACCAGATCAAGGTTACTAAAACAATGCCGGCTAGATGTTCAGTTCCAGATCACAGTGACATCCCGGGCAACTGCAAGTCGGACGAACTAGGCAGACAAGGCAGCGGCCTACACACAGCTGACATCAGCGATGGTCCACACGCTCCATTGCAATCAGTACCATTTTTGCTTCTCCAGGAAGCATTAAAAATCACTACCAATAGATGGAATACTATTAGCACCTGCATAGCATCCAAACAAATTTGGTCGAAATTCAAAGCCAGAAGAACCAGAAAACTCTTTTGTATTAACAGGACCAAATTTAGCTCCGTTGTGGAAAATTTAATTGGAGTACCTACAACGATTTCTGTAGGAGGTGCATGGACGAAGGGAAAGAGGAAACTACCGTTCACCTCCTTTGCTTCAGTCCAACTCTTGCCACCTTGCGTAGGGCTACCTTAGAGGATTATTTCTTTCAAGACCCGTCTCGAACCGATATTTGCTGCATCAGCAAGTTCGTTACAAAGTTTAACTGGCTTCACTGAAACATCAACACGCAATTATGCAACATGCAACAAAACACCAATCTGTCTTTTCCGAAGACAAATTGTTAACTCCTTTCGACGTCAAGTTGTAGAGCAGATCGGTATCAGCCCACACGTCCCAAAAGCGGACTGTCACAAGTTACAAGCGGGGGGTTAGACTGTTTAGCTTTAGGTCACCCTTCCTTTTCCGAAAGACTGACACATTGCTAGACGTTTGCGTATTCTACGCAACTTATTTCTTGAAAAATACATAAATGTTTGACGATTCAATTTTTAATATAAAGTACGTAGATACACTACCGTGCCACTTGAGTTTTTTGTTTTAATTTTACGATATTTTTGAAACCCTTCGCTGATCTGGGAAAAAACAATTGCACAAGGAATGAAGGATATATTATGTTTTGTAAAAAAAAATGGGATTAAGTTGATAAATGCAATGAAATTTTTCTGTTGACCAAGTTCGTGTTCTCTTGTGTAGTGATCAGGTTGGGCTTATTGGTCTTATATTAAAACAACTGTTCCATTTTTCCACCCTACGTTTCGTTGGGGTATCAGTTTTTTTTATTGGAGATTGCGTTTTTATGACGTTTTTCCCAAAAGGGTCATAAAATTGACCCGTTTTTTTCGTTCCACTTGATTACGAACAGTAACTAAATCTACCTGTTACCATGTTTAAAGTCAAATAAAAGGATACGTTGAGGGAGCTCAGTTAAAGTAATAACTTCATACAATACACAACAATGGGTAAAGGAAAGACATTAACCAAGGAGGAAATAGGCCAAATTCGAGCTTACCGCGCACAAGGACAATCCATCCGTTTCATAGCCAGCAAGATTGGAAGAAGCGCTACTGTTGTGAACAGCTTTATTAAGGACCCGGAGAAGTATGGAAATAACCGCAAAGGAGGAGTCAGCAAAGCAACAACATTTCAGGAAAGGCGGGCGATACTGAGAGTTGCTTCAAATTCGGAGAGCCTTGAAAATTGAGGCAGAAACTGGACTTACAGCTGTATCGCGTGATACAGAAGGCCAGCCATATTCGCCAAAACGAAGAGGAAACCACCATTGATTGCGGCACGTAAGATCCAGCTTAATTTTGCAACAAGTCACATCGGGTGGATTCGAGAGTCGCATACCTACCCTCACAACTGTCGCATGACTCTCGAATTTGTTTTTCCCAAGGGTTTGAAAAATATTGTAAAAGTAAAACCAACTACTGCCTGTTCGTAATCAAGGGGCACAGAGTGTATAGTGAAAAATGTCTCTGTTAGCTAAATATTTCTGGCAATAATGTTGCTTCAAAGTGAGAATAGGTTAAAAAAAAAGTTGCGTATTGCTTATTGAGATTTTAAAATTGCTAGTTGCTTTGTTGCTTGTTGCCTCAATGTGAGAACTGCCTTAAGAAATATTTCAAAAAACTCTCATCGAAATGTTTCCAGTTGTTTATGCGTCAACTATGGTAACAAAAATAAATCCCTCCACAGTTTTACTACATTACACTGGCGATCACTAGGATGAGGCCATACATTTTGCAATCGATTTTTACTCTTTATGCCTGTTGGAAATGTTGTACCCGAAAACTTTTTCCAACAGTAAGTCATAGCCCGCCATTTTTCGATATGACCTCTATAAGACGATTTGGAATAGAATCATTGAGTTTTTTTTTCTAAATAATTAAGAGAAATTTGGGCCCAGGCATCATTAAAGTGCCCTTGTCTTCAAATTGTCTGCCGCCTTCATACACTCTACGAGATAACCATGCCCAAACATTTTCGATTATGTTTAAGTCCGGTGAATAGGGCGGCAATGGCAAAAGTTCCACGTCTTCTGATTGAATCCAACTTCTAACGACCCTGAAAGTGTTGATAGGAGCATTGTCTTTTTGGAATATTCAAGGCAGGGGTCCGAAAATGTCATCACTTTTGGAAATGACTGTTCCAGCAAACATTTGTAGTTGTTTCCGCTCATTGTTGTGGACAAAAACTCTAACTCTATTGTGCCATAGTAAATAGCCCCCACACCATTACACCTGATGTACGGCTGTGATGACTTGTCAAAAAAAGTCCACTCCTTTCTTAGATCATGGAAATAAAAGTTGAAACCATCGGGGCCGTCAAGATTAAACTTTTTTTCATCCGAAAAGACAACGCGTTTCCATTCATTGCTCCAACCGAAATGTTCTCTTGCAAAATTCATTCAATGCTCCTTGTGTACCGTCCTCAAAACAGGTTTCTTTTTAAGTTTTCTTCTCTGTATAGTACCACTTTTTCTTATTATCCTTCAGACCGTTGCTATGCTGGCTGATACTCCACTGCTGGCCCTTATTTTACTCGCTGGTAGAGTAAAATTTGAGACAAACTGTAGAATTAATCGCTTTTCTCGCAACGCTGTTGCTTCTGCCGTGCGTCCTTTTTGATTTTTCCCATAGTGTTGTGGATCCGCAAGATAACTGTTTACAACGGTCTTACTTCTTTTCAGCCTCCTTGCAATTTTTCAGCCTGAGAGTTCTAACTCCTGAAAGCATCTATTTTTCCTCTTTCTGTCGCTGTCAAAGTCATTCCGGCACCCCCTTGTTTTTAACTAAATAAAAATAGTTCTTTTCAACACTTTTTTAAATATTCTTAACAAAACTTTGAAAAAAATCGCTCATGTGAACGAAACGAAATTTTCGCAATGGCTTCATCCTAGTGGCGCATCTTTGTATACGCTTTTCAGGTAGTTCATTGTTTGATCTCAGGAAATTCTACTTAAAACTTACTGTTGGGAAAATATGTACCTGTTCACAGGTAGTAAAAGTTTCCGAGTAAAACATTTTTAACAAGTATAAAGAGTGAAAATCGATTGCAAAATGTATGGCCTCATCCTAGTGATCGCCAGTGTATATAGACATTTGAATTTGTACTACCTACTACAACCTCCGCACACTAAATCGGTTGATGTCGCTCACCGTTTGCGGGCCACCTAAAGTGGGATATTTTCCACTACTTTGTTGCACCGCAGGGGTGGACTGGATAAGTTGGGCGTGCGTAGTAGTCACTCTCAGACTTTTTTGCCCAGGCCAACGTTGCTTTGTAGCCTATAAAGTTCGACGTTTGTTTCTCTTCAAAATGTACTAAGAGGTTACCCTTACCATGCGTTTCGATGAACATATTTTAAACTCATAAAATCAGGTCGAATGAAAGTCTTCTAAAAAAATGCTCGCTGTCTTATGTGAAATTGAAATCATTATTCATTGTCATTATCTATGAATAGGACTTGCATCGTCGAGCATGTTTTACTTCTTTTTCTAAAGGGTTTTCCAATAAGAGGTGTTATTTTGGTATTCAAAGAAAAATGCAATTTTTTGAGATAAATGCTCGGATGTTTATTTCATAATAAAGAGGAAGGTATGCCGTTAATAATGAAAAACAACATCAGCCAAATGGCCACCATGAGCACGCTTACAGGACCATATCCTTTTCATGAAATTTTCCATAACCAAATCGCAAAGTGGCTGCCCTATGTCCTCGATAGCCTCACGAATTTTATCTTTGAAGTCTTGAATCGACGCTGGGCTGTTGGCGTAGACCATATCTTTCACGTGGCCCCAAAGGAAGAAGTCGCAAGGTGTTACATCACAAGATCTCTGCGGCCAATTGTGATCACCTCTTCGAGAGATAACATACGGTCCGGAAACTTTTCCCGTAAAAGATCAATGGTTTCGTTGCTTGTGTGGCACGTATTAGCGCCGTCTTGTTGAAAGTAAACGTTGTCCAGATCAATACCATCGAACTCCGACCATAAAAAATCATTAATCATCTCTCGATAGCGCATTCCATTCTCCGTAACTGTTGATCCAACCTCATTTTCGAAAAAGTAAGGTCCAATGACCCCGCCGGACCATAAACCGCACCAAACAGTCACACGATGAGGATGGAGAGGCTTCTCAACAATAACTCTTTTCCGAGCCCCAGATGCGACAATTTTGTTTGTTGACGTAGCCACCGAGGTTGAAATGGGCCTCATCAGTCAAGATGATTTTTCGATGGAATTCCGGATCATTTTCATGCATTTCAAGGACCCAATCAGCAAAGACACGACGTTGTTGATGTTGCTTGAGTTCTTGTGTTAACTGAATCCTTAAGCCTTAAGACCCAAGCCTTTATACAAAATACGGTGTAATGACGTTTGTGGAATGCCCAATTCCAAAGAACGACCAGGAATGGATAAACCTGAGTTTTTTTCAGCACTTTGGGCTACAGGAGCAATATTCTCAGTTGTTCTTGAGCGACGTGCACGGGTTTTATTCTTCACATCACTAACTTGTCCCAACAGCTCGAAATTTTTCCACCAATTTCTGCATTGCGGTCCGACAAGGTGCTTCACGGCGACCAAAAAAGGCTTTTTGCGAACTGTGACTGCAAGATTTTCACCATTTTTGTAGTGAATTTTAATAATTTCAGTGCGTTGTTGAAGCATGTATCGTTCCATTTTTAGGCCCGAAACACACATGCGATTTCAATCTGTTTAGTCGCAAAAAATGAAGCACACACATTTCAATAAAATTCAAAATTATGTGCGCGCATTCGTATTGAAATGTGTGTGCTTCATTTTTTGCGACTAAAAAGACGCGCGATTGAAATCGCATGTGTGTTTCGGGCCTTAGTAATGGCGTAGTTTCTACTTGTCAAATGTCAAAGAATAAAAGCTTTAAAAGTGACAGCTACCGAAATAGCGGGCCATTCACAATAACATCTCTCATTGGAAAACCCCTACTTTATAAGTTACTAACAAATTGGTAGTCTTCTCTTTTCCTTAATGCCAGCTCTGCAATAATCTTTTTCTCAAGTGCCTGATGCAAACGAAATCTTAAATGATTCGTAAAGTATTTTTCTTCAATACAGTTCAGACGTCTTGATGTCTTTCTTGCATCTAAAAAACATCGAGACTTCCATTGTATACATACTATTTAAAGCAATGCCTCTGTAAACGTTACTTTAACCAGTTTCGTTAATGGACTAGTGAGTGTTGACTCGAAACTATCGCAGCACTCGTTCAACTATTACAGTTCAGAAGGCAGCACTTCGTATAAACGGATGATATTCTTCTGACATGAGGACAGACCAGAAACCGGCCATACTTGAAACATTTTACAAGATAATGCTATTTTCGAACATAGTCCATCCCTTTGCCGAGTGCGGACCAACAACAGTGTATATTTTTCATAAAGCCTTTCGAAGAAGTGGCTACTTGAGGAAAAACAACACGACTACTATATATAGATCCACCTTAATCCGCCTCCCGGACAATCTCCGTCCGCAGATGCAGAATGCGGCATCTCGTTTACATCATTCGAAAAATGTATACCTCACAACATTTGCAGTACAACGGTACGAGACGAAAGGGCGGATGGCATCCTTTCATTGTTCGACAATGTCAACCGCCTCACAATAACTCTGCTGTGCTGTGCAACCTCTTTGACTTCTCACTTCCTAGCCCCGCCCGTTATGTAGTCAATTTCAAAATAGGTTAGGTACATCATTAGAACGACTACTACCGGATATGCGAGAGGACGGGTCGGCATCGTTACAGGGCATAAACTTTTCGGCCGAGGTCAATTGCTCTCTGTCTCTCTCTCTCTCTCTCTACTCTTTAGATTATAATTGCACAAAAAAGTTGTGCATTGTTTAGAGAGACAACTTTGTGGGTTGTGGTGGGCAATAAATCTCTCACGGTCAGTAAAATGAAATAACGAGCACTACACACCCTGGTGACTCGGCCTAGGATCATAAAACCTGGAGCCTTGCATCTTGACCCCATTCCCCTAATGGCATCGGGTCTGTCCAAACGGAATCACAAAATCCCTGGATAGAGGCAGCACAACTCATTTTTTTTTCTCATTTACTTATGCGGCAAAAGGACATAAAGAGCAGAGGAAACGACATCAGAAGAAAAAAAAAACAAGAAAAGATTTAAAACTGCTTTTAAGCAGTCTAAATCTTGGCAGAGGGAGGTTGCGTATTATAAATATTTATTATTGCCAAGGATTCTTCGCCCTCCGGTCTCTCTTTCATCGCCAACTTAATCCTCTGGCTAATTCTCAAAGGGAATTCCTCGAACAAAAAGGCAAGGACGACAAATAAATTTTTATTGCTGACGTTTTGAGTTGAGTTTTGTCGTTTTCGAGAGATGGTCATCTGGGACCGGTTGAATGGATTTTGTTTTTCCGTCAGACATCTTGGCATGGGACAGAATACTGAAGGGAAAATTGTGTTTTTAGGCAGTTTTTTTTCTTATCCTTGGCAGCCAGAGAGGCTGGACGACTGTGTGATGTCCATTTGTAAACTATATTTTGTTGTGTGCCCCATAGATAGCCATAGGGCAGGACTTTTAATGTTGCGTAGAAAATAAATGGCTAGGAATAATCAAAATCGCTTTTAAATACATCCTGTGGAGAGGAGGAAGAAAGGATTATATGATAGCAAACACCCCCTCGGCGGATGTGAATCGGAATCAATGACTGCGGTGGCGATTTGCTTCATTGGTTTGCCTTTTTGTTTTTGCCACTCCAGCTTCCTTTCAGGTTTGCGGAACATATGTTGGCGCCAGCAGTGTTTTCGGGAGGAAATGTGTTCGATTGGGGGGGGGGAGGGAAGCATTTTCCTTAGATTTTTATTTTATTTTCTGTTGGTCCGAGGAACTGTGTTGATTATTATGTTTTTCTTTTGTTTGTTTTTATGTAGTGATTTATGGTGGGAATAAAACAGTAAATCGGGTTTCCTATGGAACGTATACATATAGATGTGTTTCTCGTTTATTGTAACACCAAAGCTTATTGGCCATAAACGAAATTATGAAAGTTATTGACTTATGGGACCCGACCGTAAAGTTGATTTGAGAGGGCGTCATTCGGGTCGGTTGTGTTAGTGTAGGTCGTTTGTCGCCAATTAGGCAGTCCTGACTCTGTAATTAAACACGACGACACACTTGAGATGTGCTCTCCATAAATCTAGTGAATCAGAATCGATTTAGAATTTCAATATAGTGTAGTCGTACAACTATCTGTTCTCCGTTGGTCCATGATACTTTAAATGAACCCCAAGGTTCTATTGCCAACATTTTACTCGATTACTACGAGTAAATGTTCACCATGCCTGCAAAAAGCTTGTTCGCGGATTGCATAATCAGTAAGATTTGCGACTCTTCACAGAGATTATGTAAAGTGAAAGTCGAGTCATTTTCGAACCATTGTAATTCAAGAGAAGCAGCTGTAACGATGACTGAGTGACATTAAAAAATCCTATATTACTTACGGGGATCCTTATGCCCGAAAGGGGTATATGCTGAAAGGTATAGACTAGACATAGACATGTACTTCAACTAACTTAAAGTTCAATTCGTTTATGTAGTCCATGCTAATTAGATACCGAGTCCTCGCCATTTAAGAGGGGAATATTTTGAAGAACTGGTGTCGATTTCCCTGAAGGATTTATGTTTTCTTCACTAGCAGGTTTTTATTTCCGTCAATCGGAATTCCCTAATCCAGGGGTTCCCAAACTTATCCATTTTGCGACGCCCTTCTAAAAGCACACAACGGAACAAAGCACAGATATGTATATAAAAGTGAGCATACTGAAGATTCACTGAGGTTTTCAATGAGGTTGACATTGAAATGGAATAAAACAAGCTGTGTGGAAGGTATTAACGAATCCCATGTATGCCATTACTGTATGAAATATAACACCAGGCCCAAATGTCCGTCACAGCTTCTCACATTGTCACTAATCCGAGTGGTCCAATCTGGCGCATAGATCCGGCTTAATTTGAGCGATGGAATTGGTTGTGTTGGCTTTAAGGACATTGATCGATTGCGGTTTATTTGCATTTAGGTGCGACTTCAGGCAACGCCACAAGAAAAATTTAGCGAGGTTAAATCGCACGATCTTGGTGGCCAATTCACGTCACCTCTGATAGAGATCACATAACCATACACTGCAGCTGAGTGACACATAGCCACCTCTTGCTGGAACCACATTGTTATCAGCATCGTTTTGTATTACTCGCCGTTGATGGTATACCAACGTCATGAAAAAGTACGGAGCAATGACGCCACCACCAGTCTAAAATACGCACCAAACAGCTTTTTATGGATGCATTGCCACCTCGTGTGGGTTGGCTTCATCCCATATATGGAAATTTGGCCAAAAATCCGGCACGTTTTTTTATCATTAACTTTTAGCTCCTGGGTCAGTTGGATCTTGAGCGGGTATATATAGTCCCAAGTCTCGACGCAAAATTCGCCAAGTTGAAGTCTGCACGCCAAAACACAAGCCAACATCGAACAAACCCGACCTGACATTTTTTTTTTTTCAAATCAAGCTCCAAGCTGATGGAACGTCGTGTGCAGGCGACCTGTGCGTATCGTCTTGCCACGCCCCTAGGATAGCCCCACCGCGCCCCAGGGCGGTGCGACGCACAGTTAGGGAACTCCTGCCCTAATCAGTTCGGCTGCCGACCTCAAAAAAAAAATATGTATACCTAACTTACCACACTAATTCCACTGACTTTTGTCTTAAACAATAAGCCTCTTGCGTCTTTGGCTAACTACCCCCTGCGTGAACGTAATCCAAATTGGTGGATCATAGTGCCGACTAATTATGACGAGAAAATCTTAAACTCGAAACTAAAGACTCTTCGAGCCAGAGACCTGGTTTCCATTCATATCTATCTTAGCCATTTTTGACGTCTGATTGGATCTTTCTTTATAACTCAACTCAAAGGGATCTCTTTTAAATTCCACCAATTTTCTCTGCGGCATAAAGCAGGATTGGAGTGATGAGGATCTTCCATGCAGTCCCCTAATACTTCCGACAATCAAGTTACTATTCAATTGCCTTTTCAGGCCAAAGATACTGAATTTGGGAAGTGTGAAGTCGATGTCCAAATTTAAAGCGGAGCCGATATAGGCAGACTACCTCGAAGTTATATCTGCATTTTGTGACATTTTATTCGAATCGTTGAATTTGTTTCCACCTCTGCCCCAATACATATTTGTAAACATACCAGCGAAATCTTGCTGAATTCTACCAATGATGACAATTTGATAAGCGCATGTAAGTATAGCTCTGGAAAATTGTGAACTTGTCACATGACACCGCGACATTGACATCAAGGCTAGAGAACGTTGGTATAACGATCGACCAGGGCTTCTTAGGCTTTCTTCCAAATTTTCTAAGTTCGGATATTAGAAGCGGTTTACCGAGACTAAGCCGACTTTGGTACTGCAGTTTATAGACAAAAAGGTTTCTGGTGTTCAGCGGTCTTGTTGAACTTGAGTTTCAATATTTCTGCACTTGTGTACTTAATTTTGGTCTTCGTATTGACATTCTACATCCAGAGTAAGACCTCTGTCCATTTATAGGTCACTTTATGTTTCTTTAGGTATCCGTTCAGATCTATCTTCCTTGCATTGATAAACTATTTGTACCTTTTTTGTACCTACAAAATTCCTTCTTTAACCCTTCGATCATCCATTTATTATGCTATTTGCTCGTGGACTGCATAACATCCTAAAATCCTTTTATGAAGCGAGTTGTGTTGCTATACATGTGCTTGCTTCATTCATCAATTATTCCAATTCCAAAACATTAGGTGTGGCATCTGTGATAGGCTTCGAGATTAGATATAGTCAAAGAGTTTTAAGGCTTTCATTTGTTATTTACTTCAAGCTTCAGTAATTTTATCGGCCATAATAGTGAGCGGCTATAATTTTTCGGTTCTGGAAGGCTTTGAAGCAGCCTGTATTTCAGAAAATGCTGCCAGCTTCATTTCTCGGAGCATTTTGTCCCCTAGGTATAGTCCCCCAAAGTTTTCGGAAGCATGCATCTTCGAGGACTAGCATATTAGAGTTAGAATCGTATTTTCAAATCGTTCAATTTTCTGGCTTAATCCAGTCCGAAATTTAAAGCACCTTGTAAGGTCTTATATTATATCGAATAAAGTGAGATTAAATCTATACCTGGCTCTGCTTTAAGGCTTCTTTTGACGGCCTATTCCACAACACTTTCAGTTTTCGGCCTCTGCTAATTGTTCGGCTGAGCGCGGATTGTCCCAAAGGTAATTGTCAATACGGCTGTCCCTATCGGAGTCTGAGAAATATTCGTAAAATAAGGACTATGTTTGTGTTTTTGTGGTCTCCGAACTGAATAATTTGCAGTGCTTACCCTGTCCCACCATATATTGAAATAAAGTTAAATTGAAAATTGAATTGATATGCCGCATAAACCTAGAAGTTGCAAACCCTGAAGACCCCAAAAGCAGGTAACCCTGCTGTGATATTTGAAGGTATCAACAAACTCTAGTCCGACGGTGTTTTCCAGCATCAAGCAACCACTTTACCTTATTGGCTCTTTAGCAACCGCAACTGAATTAATTATTTGGCAATTATTCCAATTTGTCCACAAGTAAGGTAGCTACCCAACCGTCAATTGTAAAATAATTTATGCCCACCCATCCAGCGGGCGCAAAGCGAAACAAAAGGCAACAATGGCCACCGCCACCGTATACTCGGAGGTCATAGCCAAGCCATACACGTGAACCCAAACACATCGAAACGGTCGCGTGTAAATATTTAAATTGTTTGTTTCAATTCATTCGATATTCAAGACTGGAGGCGCATTAAAATATTTTTATCGCATCGATAACTGTGCCACTCCGACATGCACGCGCAACCAAGTTGGCTTTCTGTTTGCAGGAGTAAGAAAAAACTTGCCCTTATGTGCTGCCTACCACCAGACCGTGGACAAGTCGGTTCATAAATTAATTAAAACCCATTGCAGTTGCCATCATATTCAACATTTTAAAAGCCAACCAAGCAGAAGGGAATGGGGATGGGATGTACATTGTACACAGCCTCCGTCCGCTGTAAAGGGTTGAATTATTACCGAAACCACAAGAATGAGGCAAACGCGTGTGTTTAATGTGACGGTTAACATGACCACGATGAAGTTTATGCCAAAGTGAGTCTGCTGACTTAATTTGACAACACTTTCAAGCAAAATGGACCCGAGAAATAAAACGCTCACAAGGGGGTGTTCAATTTTTAAAGTTCCGCCCACTCAAACTTAATTTTGCACACTAAAGTTTCATAAACTAAGCTTGAGATAAAATATTTCAGACAGGCGAAGCCGTGGCACACGTTTGTCTGAATTTTAATGACTTTCCGACTCCGACACACAAAGTTCTCTATAGCAATCCCCCATAAAGTATAGCCCCCCACATTTATGTTGAACGGCAATTTAAAGTTTTGCTGACTACGGTCACGGCGGCGGCGGTGGCCAGCGAGCAGACAAAGTAATTAGCTGAGCCATGAAGCTTAAGTCTATTCCCGCCATTAATCAGTCCAATCCAACTCGAATCTCCGCCCAACTTTGGACCAGCATATGGCTTAGCAGTGCTGTCTGTCCTTGTAGATGCTTCACCCTTGATTAGTCTTACTGTGATAGTTGGGTGGATGGATTGCGGATATTCTGCTACATCCTAATTACACACCTTCTTAACCTCCCTTTCGTTGCATGTACACCGTTCGCACCCTCTAACCTCGGGCTCATCTGGAAATTTATTTTATTGGAGTTGCAAAAGTTGTGAGCTTAAAATTTTCATTCAAATTACCATTTTGACAAAACGACCAGGAGTTGAACACTTTTGGGCAAAAGTTTTTCATAGCAGGTATCCGCTTGCCACCATCTGCGAGGTCTGCAAAGTCTGTGATTTTGAATGGTATGGAGCACATGGTGCTATAGTGACAGTCTGCAGTGACAAAACTTTCTATCGCTTGGACTGTTTCGTTGTATTTTTTGTTTTTTACAACGATAACTGAGGAGCCAAAAGGTTGTTTGTATATTTTTGTACATGAGACAAGTCTGGTGAAAGGAAACAGAAGACTGTTGGCTTCGGGTCGAATACGGAATAAGTATCGTATTGGCAATCGTTTGTACACCGAGATGACATTAGGTTCACTCGCTTTATGTGCACATCGATGTCATTGATGTCCTTCTCCCTGGTCGCATTGTTTGTGGTGAGTGTGTTCAGCTGGAGGTAGCAATACCCGGAGGATATTAAATTTCACTTCTTATCGGGCAAACAGCCATCGGGCTGTGCTTGAGTGTGGGCGTATGGTATATGAGCTTGCGGCGGCAACATATCGCAAATGTATGGACCGTACTCGAGTGGGTATTTTTGGGTGAGAGTAAGTCGTTGGTGATGATGAGTTTTTTAATTTGGTCCGTTAGAGTGGAATGCTGTTTGTTTGGTGATGAAGTGATGTATGTTACTTTGGGCTATGAAAATTTTAACAGCGGTCAATGTGTAAGGGGCTTTATAAATTATTCAAAATATATACTTTTTATGCAAATTCAGTTGTCATTTATACTGTCATTTTTCTTTCAGCAGTTAAACTATCCATAGTTAAAGGTCTATATAGATCTTGGTCTCATATGCATTACTTCGTATCCTATTAAGTGCTTTCAGTTAGTCTGATGTCCTCGGGAATCTGCTAAGATCGGAAAGAGAAGCACCAGATTGTTTTTGTAATGACCTGCAAATATAAACTACCCAGAGTTTTATTCCTTAGGTGACAGATGTTTGGACAGAGAAAATGAGGGGTATCCTTGTCCCCGCCGTTGCACCCTCTGCACCCGAAGAATATGCTGCAAGTAGGTTTATTCAACAAATTAGCCCTTCTTTCTTTTATTTTACTTCAGTTGGCGGTTACTGTCAACCAACAAGTCTCTAGCTAGCTGCCTGCACACATAATTGGTTAAGGTCGATCTCAAATTTCGTGTGACATCTGACTATTAAAAAAGTAAGCAAATAAACAAAACTAAATCCCGACAATAAAATCCACCCGAAAACGAGTCTCAAATCTTATAAAGAAATAACCACAAACATCTTCGAATGAATGAATATCGGGCTAAAATTCAAATTTTTTTTAAAGTAATTTACAATTCGTAAGCAATTTTACGAGTTTCTATAATCGAATGCGCGGTGGATAGGAATGAATACGCGATGGGAATTTTGCGCTTGCGATTTAGATGTAGATAGTCGAATCTTCACGGATGGCTCCAAGACTAGTATAGGCAAGGGTTTTATTGGAAAAAGACAAGACTAGATTTCACTACTCGTTAGGCAAGCATGGTGTTTTTCTTCATGCGGAAATCAATGCTATCCTAATGACTGCCAAATATATTCTTAGGAATATGTAGTGGGATCGCAGTATCTGTATCTGTAGCACCGTGTCTCCACGAGCAATATTTCATAGCTTCCCACCTGTCATTTCTCATAGAAAGAAATACTGATAGCATGCAATAAAATGTAGGGTGGACATTTCATAGCTTACTATTTCCATAGCTATCAGACAAAAAAGTACAACCCATAGAATACTACCGATATCAAGCTATGATTTGAGCATTTTTCACATTGACAT
This sequence comes from Cheilosia soror, assembly GCA_949372485.1. Lineage (NCBI taxonomy): Eukaryota > Metazoa > Arthropoda > Insecta > Diptera > Syrphidae > Cheilosia > Cheilosia soror. The sequence continues at coordinate 97,462,440 of OX443563.1, read as the reverse complement.
ACTATACATGGACTGCTAGTGAAATGTCAGTTTCATACAAACCTGGGAGGAAAAATGAAGCAAACATAAGCACTAGCCCTTTTGGTTCAGTGCGGCGAAAGTAGGAAAGAGATTTCAACCTCTGCGCGCCTTTGCTATTTTTTTTACATAGAACACAGTGCCATCCATTGTAGAAACATTGCAACTGCCCAAAAATAACGACTTATTGAAATTATTTCAAACGATCTATAACAGATGGCACACTCAGCACACAAACCAAATCGCACGAATTTCTCGATGACATTTGAGTGTTTTCGTTTCTCTCCGCCGTGAACCAAAAGAGCTAGTGCTTATTTTTGCTTCAACGAAAAATTGGCTGCTAGCAGTCCATGTATAGTATGTCAATGATTTTTCAAATAATAATATTTGCGGTCTCCACGAGCAATTCTCATAGCATGCTATAGGTATGGCATTCTATGAAAAATTGCTCGTGGAGACGCCGGGTAACGACAGTCAAGCTGGGGCCTAAGGATTTGCTCAACCCTGTAACACATTCCAATAGACAATGTGCAATGTACAATGGACCAGCTGCATCTGAGTGCTCCATTGACGACTTTCCTAACCCTAGCATAACCAGCTTTTGAACTCGGGTAGGTATAATGCTTCCAATTGCTTGAGATTAGATAGCTATTTGTATCTTTTTTTGTTGGTTCTTACTTCATTTCAAAATCCAAAATAAAATGAGAATTATTACACATTAAGTTGTGCCGCCACACATGCCTTCCCATGAAAGTCGTGTCGGGCGAGACGGGTAGATTTTTAGGTTAACTAGTTGAGAAAAGAAGCGTATATTACGCCCGAAACGACTTTCATGGGAAGGGATGTGTGCATGACTTTCATTCACATGAACTACTTGGCTACACACAAAAACAAACCCTCATTGCAATGAAATAAAATTTGGCAGGCACAGGGGTAATTTTCGGTCCATTATCTACCTTTCTACTCACTCAAAATCTACCTGTCTCTCTATACACGACGTTCATAGTAAGGAGTGTATGACCATGGCCATACCAGTTTTATTAAATGTCAAAAGAATGAACGCATTCAGAAACTAAACAAAAAAATTAAGTGGGTGTTGCATGGGCACACTTCTTGAGCATGGTTGTTTTTTGTAGGTTGTTAACTTTTATTCATTCCAGAAGAATGATAGTATTTTAAGAATTTTTCCTTTTTTTAACCCTTTCCCCTTTTTTCTCCCTTTCGTCTTAAAAAATCGGCAAAAATGGTGATTTTCCCCTGAATCTGGGAACACTGCCCCTTATGGCATCACGTTAAAACAACTCATCGATTCGTATGGTTTTCATTTGACAGAACATAGAGCTTAATTGAGCAACACTTGGTTTTGATTTCATCGTAAAAGGAAGTCTTATTCAGAATTTCTTCTACTACAAAATTTAATATTTTTTTGAAAGAAAATATCAATCAATTTTTGATCCATTTTGTTGGCACGTTTTAGGGATCATTTAGCGGCATTTTGCGGTCGTTTTTTTGAGTGTTGAGAAAAAAACGAAGTTCTCTTATACAGAAAAGAATTGGCATTAGGCAATAACGCCTGTTTTTTGATTATGTTTATTTGAACCCATAGAATTTTATTGGTCAAGTCGAGAAGATGATATCGGCCAAATGGGCGCCGTCACAATTGATTGCCATACGGGCTCGTTTTATGATATTTTTCATCACTTCGGCGAGAACTTCGGGCGACAGATTTTCGCACTCGTGTCGAATGTTGTCCTTGAGAGCTTCTAGAGTCTCGGGCTTGTTCACATAAACACGGGACTTTAAAAAGCCCAACAAAAAAAAGTCGGTTGATAGGAAAGGTTAAATCGGGCGATCTTGCGGGCCAGTGCAAATCGCCAAAACGAGAGATGAGCCGACCCGGGAACGCGCGCCGCCTTCAGAATATCGGTTGTGGCTCGCGCAGTGTGTGCCGTTGCTCCGTCCTATTGGAACCACATGTCCTCCAGTCCTAATTCGTCCAATTGCGGCAGAAAAAACTCGGTTAACATGGCCCTATAGCGCGCACCGTCTACTGTTGTCATTTGACCAGCGGCGTTCTCGAAAAAAAAAATGGCCCGATGACTCCTCCAGCGTGAACAGAGCACCATGCAGTAACTTTGAGGGGGTGTAATGGCTTCCGTGCATTACTCGTAGATTTTCGGTGCCCCAGAAGCGATAGTTTTGCTTGTTCACGTACCCGCTGAGGTGGAAATGAGCTTCATCGCTCATTATAATATAGGTTACACGCGTTTGGCGGTCGACAGGCAGCAGCTGATGCACGGACTGTGTCTAGTGTCTGTGTCTAGTCCACAAATGTCAAAACAGATTTGACATTGGCGGCCAACTGCAAAAAAAAAGAGCATTTTCCAATAGGGTGATCTCTTTTGGCCAACCTTGTAGTTTAAAAAGGCACAATGGTAAAAATATTGGTATCAATTTTCACCAACGTAGAAAACTCATATCCTACTCATATCCTACCGCTTTACCAAATTTCAACTTTTTGCTGCAATCGGAAGTGGCCCAAAAATATAATATCTGATTCTATAAAGTGGGCGGATACCACGCCTCCTACACGAAGAATATACTATTTCTGATTTTTTCCTTTCTGTACACTGCAAGTCCTACCGCTCTACAATATTTTAACAAAGTGCTACAAATAAATAATAACCGATTTTCAAAAAATTGGCGTATGCCTCGCTCCCTGAATAGAAAGTCTGAAGTTTTCGACTTTTCATTAGCATTCTGCCAAATTTCACGATTCTAGGATGTCCGGAAGTGCTTGATAACTTTGATGATCATCATCTAAGTGAGTGAGTGAGTGAGTGAGTCAGTCAGTTACGCTTTTTGTGATTTTAAAAGTATTGTATGTTGAGAGCTACTAATGCTACAGAGATGGAATTTGGTGAGGCTGACCTTTTAAATGCTTCAAGTTTGAAGTTTTTGGCTCAATTGGTTCCGAAGTTAGAAGGGGGTCGAAAACAGCCTGAGTTTGTTCCTGTAAAAAGGGCGTGTGCATTTACTAGAGAACATGGATGGGGTACTACCGTGTCCTTTGATTAAGTGGGAAATTCGTGACTACTTGGTTGAGATCGACATGATTTCTTCAACTGCATTATATAATCTAAGCTTGGTGTCATCTAGAGTTTCGAAGGTACGAAGAATAGTTTAAAAAGGGGCGTATTGTTTCACCTTAAAGTATTTCAATACCTGCCCGGTTATTCAACAAAATTTTATTAGAAGTAATAAGAAAATGGTGAATCTTTGTAATCATTAAAACTCATCATCCTCGAACATTAGAAACTATTGTTATAAATTAAAAAGCAAAACGCCGTATTTTATAATCATTTCCAAAATTCCTCTGAACTAAAAAGCTACGATTACACGGCCATTTTTTTGAGTCATTTAAATGGCGCTGTGACGTCAGGAAAAAATGTCGCATTAGAGCGACATTTAAGCTACGATTCGTCATTGAAAAAATGGCGATCATCCGAAATGACTATCATCGTCATTTGTGTCCCAAAATCAAATGACGGACACTGCGAGTCATTTAAATGACGCAACAGCCAAAAAGTTTAGTCATTTGTCCTAGGCGTCATTGAAGAGCGATCACACGGCTATTTTCCTAGTAATTTAAATGAAGCTGCTAAAAATGGCGATCACACAGAGCGACATTTAAATGACTGCTTTGTGACGGTATTTTTACGACAGAGCGCCATATAAATGACTCGAAAAAATGGCCGTGTAATCGTAGCTTAAATCAGATCCCTTAATTCTAGTCTATATAAAGTAGTCTTTCGTTTACCAAACGATGTCAGAATGATGTCTGTGATAGCTGTGGTATGAATTCAAGTCAACTCACCTGAAATTAAACAAAAAAGAAAAAATCATTAAAAACACAAATCGAACTGGGCGGATATATTGACAAAGACCTTTATTTGTTTATTTAAAAAATAGCTTATTTCAAAAGGTTTATTAAAGGCTTTTCACTTTGCGGTCAAAATATACACCAACCCGGTGCAACCTCACCCTATAGACAAAAACTCATTAGAACCGGTCCATAGCACCGCGAAAGAGAGATGCTGACACAAAAATCGGGGAAAAAAAAGCAAATTGCACCACAAAAACCCAGAAAACTCATCTTCATCAGGGCCAGAGCTCGAAGTCAACCAACAACTACCAGCAATCAGCAACCAACCCCATATATAGAGTGATTCTCATTACTTATTAGTGGAAGTATATATAGACGGGTGTCCATTAAGAGTGGGCGGGCAGCACTCAAACCACTACAAAGTGTGAGTTGGAATTTCGCAAACTATCACCACACTATGTCAACCCTGCACTATCATCAGCCGGCTGGCGCGCGGCGCACTCACCCCCCTAGCAAAATAATTATCGTAAAATATCCGAAAAAAAAACAACAACAACAACAACACAACGTGCGTATGTGTGTATATGAAAAGCTGTATACTTGTAGATTCTGTAGAATGATGATGTTTGGTATGCGGTACTCTGGCCAACAAGAGTCCCGTCCCCCATTACTCGGCTTCCAAAGTGTTTCGTTCGCACAGAAACTACTAATTCGACACAAGCATTAAGGCAGAACGTCCACACTGCGACACATAATACTGGCGGACGACGGAAGGATATCTCAGCTCTGCAGATATTGGTATTGTGTTTCAAGAACCATCGTCACCACAATCGCATCCTTATTACAAGACAAAAAAAAAAAAAAACACCCCCCACTTCCATACATACATACGCTCAGGATTAAAGGGATTCCCCTGCTGCTGGTCGTAGTAAGAGCGTTATTTGTTGACGTCTTGGATATCAAATATTTTATCTTCTTGTTCGATAACTACTTGTGCTATGCTTATCAAGAAAAAGCGAATATAATTAATTAGAACCGGCACCCGCCTTTGTTACACCCTGTCAAGAGGGTGGAGATGCTCAACCCCCTTCGCCTGACAACATGAATAATGGTTGCATCCTTGGAGGACGACAAAAAAACTCGCACACACCCGCTCTAATCAATGACTCTGCTTCTTGTGCAAAACCGCCGAGCTGGGTGTACGTTGAATGAAAGTCCTGAATAATGATATTCTTCAGGGGGCTACAGGGGGAACTATAAGCCGAGATAAGTTGATAGTTCTTTGTTCGGGGTACTTTCGCAAGACCTTCATCCTTTCGAGAGAGCGAATGGAAGAATATAATAAAGTCTTGACTTCCCCCCACTGTCCCGAGTCAACCCGTTCGTTTATGAATTTCAATCCCATAAGGAGCAGTATACGTTCATATCGACATGAAAGGGACTCGATTCAAATAACGCTTCATTAAGCCTGTGTCGAGGTCACCATGGTAAGGATAAATCAAAATAATGAGAGCCAGCTACATACACAAAACTATTTGCATAGCTACCTACCTACAGTCTCTTTTGGAGGAACATTTTAATCGTGGGCGACTTCTTAAATCGTTTACAAAGGATGACGGATAGTTTTGGATTCGGTTACGGTTTGTTTGCGCTCAGCAAACTGCAGTTTGTCACGGAACTACCATACGGGGAAATCTTAAATTCCTGAAGCGGCGAATTTTTGACGCGACTACTTCTAGTGTGGCAGTGGTATCACGCGATCTCGTTCAAATGTTGTTATAGCCGGCTCTGAAGTATGTGCACTTAATCATAGTTTAAGTGGCTTGAAGTACACTCTTCTTGTGGGAGTGTTGTTAGTTAAGAGCGTGTTTTGAAGAGTGAAATAAGTTCTTTCCATCATACACATAAGTAAAGGTGAATCTTGGCAAGTATATTCAGGTATACCGTGACGGTGGCAAGATGGAAGAGGTCCTATTTGCAAGAAAGAAAAAATTCTTTATAATCAAGTGCTATTTAAACCGCCAAGACATATTGTCCTAGTGAATTTGTACGGACTGAAGTTTTTCATGAACTTGGCAGAGCATAGAACTTTCGAAGTAGTTTTGTCTCCCTTTATACATTCCTTACATTGTAAAATCTACTTCGGGTGTATCTTTCAGGACTGTTTCAAAGGTGAAGTAGAAATTCAAATCTTATCCTAGACCTTTGTTGTGCATAAAGAAGGTGGATGGTAAAGAAAAATAGTAAAAGTTTTAAACAAATTGGTTAATCTTCATTTTCGTAGAGCGAACTACAGATATCAAGAAGAAGCATGTTTCGGGTTAAAGTAAATTTGATTTGACATTCAGTCATTCAGGCGAGTTAGCAATCCGAAGACATTCGGGAAACGTCATTACTCTCAATATTATTAAAAAAATGGACTGCATGGTGCCTTTTACGTGCTGAAGGGGTCACTAGATGCTGCAAACCAAAACTGGAACTGTTTCGAGAGCTGGCGGCTTGCTTTAAGGGCAAAAAAAGACGGTAGGAACATCGGCTTCTCAGAAAGAGCACGAGTCGAGTCTATTGAGGAAAGTTATTGCAGGAGAAATTTTCGTATGTTCTACCAGAGGGCGAAAAGATTTGCCCAAGGAAACAAGAACCGAACAGAAGTGTGCAGAGATGAGAATGGGAATACGGCGGTAGATTGCTGAGTGGGGAAGCGAGGAATAACAACGATTCTCGCTTGTTTGGGATAGACCCTGACAATTTCTGTTGGGAAATTATGTCGAATTTCAGTCTCTGAATTATTGTTTGAGAGAATTACATTAACAACAACTCGTAGACACAGTCACTTTGGTGACTCAGTAGATCCACAGTCGGTGCTGAGGAATTGGAATGACCACTTCTGCAGACTGTTAAACGGTGAAGACGGCCGAAATTCCGCTGTCAGACAGAACGATCCATTCATTACAGATTATGATAGACGATAGCCACAATTTCTGTCCGCCCGACAAAAATGAGGTACCTAAGGATAGCGCTATCCAAACTTAAAGCCAACACGGTTGCCGGCGCAGATGGCCTATCGGCAGATATGTTCAAAGCTGCGAGAAATTACTTGGTAAGGAGCATGTACCAACTTATCTGCAAAAGAAAGTTGTCGGAAGAAAGTATGCCCTATGAACGGAACGTCAATATCATGAACCCCATCCACAAGAAGGAAGACACACTGAACTGCGCCTATTAGAGAGGAAATGAGCCTCCTGAAGGTTGCGTATAAGATTCTGTCCTGAAACCTTTCGCAAATTACCTGATCGGCCCATATCAGTGCGGTTGTAGAGCCGGAAAGTCAACCATCGAAGAATTTTCACTCTTCTTTTCATCTTAGACACATCAGGAATACCAGATGGACATACACCACCTCTTTATCGACTTCAAGGTCGCCTATGATAACGTATGTATAGGGACGAATTTATTATAAAGACTCATGTTAAATTTCGGCATCCCTGCAAAACTCGTCCGTCTGTGTAGGATGACGACGGAGAAATGTCGCTGCGCTGTCAAAATAGGAAAGAACACCACGGAATCCTTTGATGTCGAAAAGGGGTTAAGACAAGGTGGCGCACTATCAATAGTTGTGTTTTTATGAAACCTCGCCAGCCAGTAGTTGCCAGTTGTTGGCAGTTGTTGGCAATTGGGGCACATTTCACATGCTAATTAAAACAACAACCTGCTGGCAACAACTTTTGATTTTCTCCCCAGCCGGAGAGTTGCTGGCTAAATTCAATTCACAATGAACAAACAGGTGGCGCTGAAAGCAACAAGAGGCTTAAAATTTTCGTACAATCATAATGGCGTCCTTATCTCATGCACACAACATTCCAGAGAAAAATTTCAGAATTTATCAAATATTTCTACTAAATGCATAATTTTATACAAAATGCTAGTATGCTTTTAGGCTTATTGCCTTAATTCATTCGGCTGGCTTCATCTTGCTGGCAATTGTGCTGGCAACTGTCCAAATGAATGGCTGGCTGGCAAGGTTTCAAAAAAATATGCCTAATGTTGCGTTTGCAAGCAGCGGCGATGATTGGTCTGGCTGTTAATGAGGACTAGGACAAAACGAAGTATAAGCTGTCAGAAAGGTCTCTCAACATCAACGACTCGGAAAACACATCACAGTGGACAGTAGACTTTGTCTACCTTGGCTCTACGACATCGGCGGAATTGATCAAACAAAAAATCATTCTTGTCAATCGCTGTTTCTTCAGGCTGAGAAGGCATCTAAAAAGTAAAACCCTCTTTCACAGAACCAAGGAGATATTGTACAAGACCTTAATCATCCCGGTACTGCTATATGGTGCAGAAGCAGGGACCTTATCGAAAGCTGATGAAATCTTCTTTGGCACGCTTTGGGGGAAAGATTATTTGAGTGATTTTCGGTCCAGTTTGTATCGACGAAGTGTGGAGGAGGAGATTCAACGACGAATTTTATGGGCTATATAGTGACGTTAACCTAGTGAAAAAGCTCAAGATACTGAGATGGCTGGATCACGTGGAGCGTATGAAAAACAACGCCCCAGCCCAACGAGTGAGCCGACCCCTGACGAACAACGAAACTGAGGAAGTCCCCACCTCAGGTGGCGCGCACAATTGGAGAGCGACCTCAACCACGACGTCTATGGACTTTTCCCTTTTGGGTTATATCAAGTGCGTCTGTCAATACCAATCATTTTTTTTTTCTGAAACGTCTGACTTAGTTAGTTAGTTAGTTAGTTAGACTATTTATTTTCATAAAATGTATAAATTCCTTTGTTTTAATACAATATCTTAGTTCTTTATTGGTTTGGCTGAAGGCCGTCTACCAGACTGACATTTTAAACATAAAGCAATATTTATACCTATTTTTATAGTTAACAAATTTCAAATTTCAGATTTAAAAATTTTCTCCAATTATGCAGCTTCGATAACGTAGGGCAATTGTTGTATATTTATATAACGCGTCCCATCCTCCGTCGCCGTTGTGTATGCTTATCGCTACTTCATCCAACTCGAGCGTACGTACTCCAAATATATTCAAACGAAATTCTGTAAGAATTGGACAAACTGCTAGAAAGTGGTACACATCCTCACGTTCTTTCCGGTTGCATTTGTTGCATAGTATAGGAAGATCTGATGGGCGATGCGGGATATAATAATAATATAAGGGGCAAGAGTTCTCCCCTTAGTCTAAAAATGGTTCTCATCATATCCGTTGGTTTGCCAGCTATGAAATATGTTTTATCTCGTAGATAGTGGCTTAGTCTGCTGTAGTATGATCGGTGTTGGGATGCCTGCGCTGCACTCACAAATTGATCATATAATCTTTGACCTGTTTTCTGCAATAGGGTGCGAAGCTTATTCCTCAGAGATACTATTTGCTCATTGGGTGCAACAGATAGATTGTATTCGCATTCAGATGCCAGCCTTTCCCACTCTTGTACGCAAGTTCCTTTGGTCAATAGCATGTGCGATAGTACTATTTTGGTAACCTGTCATCGTTCATTGACATAACTCGTACCACATAATCCAGGCGTAATTTCAGTGTGTCCAAGAACAGTGGTGTAGATAGGCGAACTGCTTGGTAGTCTAAGTTTCCTTCTAAGGAAATAACGAAGAAACTTTTCTACCTCTTCGAATGGTCGATATCCCCATATTTGTGCGCCATAAAGAAGAATGGTAGATGCGGTAGCGCGGAATATTTTCTGCTTCGCGCTGTAGGATACATTACTGTTGTTGATGCAACTTCCCCAAGCTGCACCAACTGCTCACTTTGCTTCCGCTAGCTTCAATGCTAAGTGCCTAAGTGATGCAATCAAAACTCCTATGTACTTATATTCGCGCACAACTTCAATTGGCTCACCCTGATACGTCCATTTTTCTCTTCGGCAATACCTCCCCCCACCTTGTCTGAAAATCATTATCTTCGACTTTGCTAGGTTTAGGGACAAGTTCCAGCTTTTACAGTAGTTTTCCAGTTTGTTGATCATCAGCTGCATACCTTCTACAGTATCTGCAAGGAGAGCCATATCATCTGCAAATAACAGCGCAGGAATTCGTCTTCTGCTTATCTCTATTCCTCCTTTAATAGCGTCTATTATGTCATTAATATATAAAATGAACAGCAATGTTCTAAGGATACATCCTTGTTTTACATCCATAGTCGTGTGGAACTCCTTGGATAAGTGGGTCCCATCCCAAATGGACGCTGTGTTTTTTTCATACATAGCCCTTAAGACATTAATGACTTTGGTTGAAAATCCAATTTTGTAGAGTTTATAAAAAAGAGCTTCGCGTGCTACGGTATCAAATGCTGCTCGGAAATCTACGAAAAATACATATAGTTTTTTGTGCCTCTTTTTATAGATCTCTGCTATATTCACTAGTGAAAATATTTGGTCAATTGATGAATACTTAGCTCTAAAACCTGCTTGAAATTCATGCAAAATTTTCTTATTTTCAACCCACGTCGTAAGCCTGTTGAAGAGCACAGCTGCAAATAATTTAGTTGACGCATTCAGGAATGATATTCCCCTATAATTAGTCGGGTCCTCGTAGTCTCCCTTCTTATGTAACGGGTATATTATCGCTCTGCGGAAACTCTCTGGGACGTCTGCAGTTTCAAATATCTGATTGAATTCTGATGTAAGCGCTGTTAGAAATTCGGGGGTACAGTTTTTGTAAAATTCAAGTGGTACACGATCTTCTCCTGGTGCTTTATTCATTTTTGCATTACTTATTGCTCTTTGAACTTGTTCTAAGTTGATTGGGGTTTCCAGGAATTCATCTAATCATCAATTACTTGAGGGTATTTGAATGATAATACTTGATGCGGCCGAGCCAACATATTCGACTTGTATTGTCTTTTTTGAACAAAGCACACATCCTGTACTTTCTCCACCATCCCAGGCTATTCCGTCGCTACGAGTGCTGTTGTGAAAAATTGACCGCCAATTTGCTCTGGTCAGTTCCAAAAGATTTTCGAAGAACCTGTACCCAAAGGATCGGAGTCATTGTGCATGTAGGAAGGGATATTGCCATGCAAAATTTTGGATCATCTCCACTTGGACTTAAGACCAGAATTCTTCCATTTCCGAAGCATGGATTTGGTTGTGGAGTGAACTGTGAAAGGTGAATTGAGTTCTTGTCTAGAGCCATATGATTTTTTGTTCTTGGGCATTGCGCTCTGTATATTTTTGAGGACGATGTGCTGTTGGTCTCTCTTTCAAGTGCATTATTTAAGATAATCCCATTTATCCCATCCCATAATCCCATGGCACTTTCGCTCCCTTCGGCTGGTATATTGTCCGGGAATCCAGCCTTGATGTTGTAGTTTTTGATGTTCATTAATGAGCTTCGACAGCCCGACTGTGTTAATGCGTTATGGCTGTTATTTCTCATTAAAAGTGCTGCCTCGGTTATTATTGTCTGTTTGTTAAAGACCTTAGAATAGTCTGGAATATGGAATAGTGTAGGTACCTACACAAAGACTTTGGTTCACTTCCTTACACACCATTTGGTGCAAAAATTGAAGCCACTCGATCTGAGCTTGAGCTCGGCCTACGGGTGTTGCGAAAGGTTATCCCTAATGGTAGTTCCAAAAGTAGCATGAGGTTTAATTGGAAAAATATGGATATGTATTTTCAAGATTGAAAGCAACTGAAAAGCACATTTCAGAAGAAGACCAAAGTGACCTTTTTAAAACTAAAAGGAAACCCAATCAGATACCTCGCAAGCATTTATGCTTAATCAACATTAGAACGGTTTTACAAAAATTAATGACCTCTCCTTCGGCGAACTAGATTAAGTTAGTCACAATTCAGATGCACTTTCATTAATTCCCAATGCAAAGTCGTCCTTCAGTTGGGCAAAGGACATTTGCAACTCATTTGTCCAATCCTATCGCGATGCAATCATTCAGCCATTGCACGGGTATTTTTCACTCTCCAGGTGATTAGCAGAGACCCCTAATTACCCACGTAAAGCACCTGCAGTCCTTTTGCATTGTTTGGTTGACGAGCATGAATAATGGAAAAAGTCGGATGGGGGGCGACCGGAAATGAAAAATACAATGTGGATCCGGTGGCCAGTCATTGTGAGAAAGCAAGGACTTGCAAGGATTAAGAAACTAAGCAAATTTGCTCTATCTCCGTAAGCTAATTTTAAAGTCAAACATACTGGTCACAACCGCACCGTCAATTAGGGTAGGTGGAAAAAAAAGAGCTCTTGGGATAATGCAGCACTTTAAAAGGACCATTATCTGAACGCTGTCCATCTTCCTTCATACAATATCCTGCACATGAAATTAAATTGACGGCACAGACAGCTCGCCTGTCTATTCAAGCCTTGCCAAACCAGATGAAACCTTTTCATTCATTTTTTTTTTTTCAAATTCAACGGTACCGAGTTTGAAAGGAACAAAAAACTACTCGATTGCTTGCCTATACTATACTAGTGGATGTGGAGTGCTCTCGCTATATGTCCCTCTCCCCTGAGCGCTTCCGACGATGATATCTAAAATTGAAATCAATTTTATTAATGTACTTTTTAGTGCATGCTTCACGGAGCGTAGAATGCACTCCCCAACTCTCATCTCCGGCTCGGCTTTGGGGGAGCATCATCATCAACTGATTGATGATGATGCTGAAGCGGAATGTAAATTATGCTCAAGTGGATCCTGGATGCTGGCTGGATGGTGGATGCTGTGCTAAACTTTTGAAAGGCATTCGAAAACAGCATTTATTTAGCTCTTCACCGAGAGGATATGCTATTCAAATCCACAATTAAATTGAGTTTTATTGCGTCGAACTTTAGTACAAGTGTAAAATTTAAAACTAAACTCGGGCTCCTTGACCATCAAATGGGGCGTTTTTCCGGTCGTGTTCGTCAGGAGGAGTAAAATAAATTACTTGCCAGACAAACAGAAATTTTATGAATGCAGAAATTGCAAGACGTGACCTGTGTTCGAAGTAGCTTATACTCGGGCAAGAGGAAACATCCCTTGGGGGAGGGACGCTGATGGATATTTGCACAGGCAGATGGATAGAATATTGAATAAAGGAGTTAAGTTGCTCCTCGAGCCAAATATGTTGATGTGACAGACAATGTACTCGTACTCGTACATGGACATATTGATGGGTTTACTTAACCATCAGGGGCTCGTTAGGCGAAGGTTAAGCATGGTTGGGGGCAAAATTAATTGAGTGCTGTCAAAGGTATGCGGATTATGCGTTTATAGTTAATTTTCACTTGACACATTCAAGTTGGGGGTTAACTGGGCAGAAATTATCACCGCTCTTGTGGGAGAAGGGAGGAACACGTTTTAAGAGGTTAGTTGGATTTAATCTATTTAAGGCCATAATGCTCTTAACTGTGCTGAGTCAAGGAATATGTAGGCAACTTTTGATTTATTAATCATTAGAGAAATCATATTACCTCGCGGCATTTGAACGGAAAAACTGTCCTGCGGTCTGTTGTTAATTTGAACTGCCAAAAAACTAAATAAGGCATAAAGGGAAAGACGTTAAATAGGCGGATGTACCTAATTGAAATCAACCCAAAGATTCAAAAATTCTAGAACCACGTGGGCCCAAGAGGCTGTTATTATGAAACCAGTTGCGATGCTGGAAAATGATTTATTTTATCCTTAGTAATGGATATTGCCAAAGCACCAGAAATTCTGAATGCGAGCTTGGCGGGCTGGTTGTTGACGAGCATACAACTTCTGCACGACCAAACGGCAATGGCATTTTGGTATTGGTATGGTATTTTTTCATTCGTTTTTTTGTGGCGTTTTTCAGGAGTTTTTTGGTACGTTTCTTGGGGCGCCTTACACGACGTTTCTCGGGCATTCGTTTACGTAATATTGAGAGGCCGTGTTGTAATATTCTTCGGGGCTTTTCTTCGGAATGTTCTTTAAAGTATTTTTTGAAATATTTTCCGGCCGTTTCTTAAGATACAATTTTTGTATTTTTGGGTCATTTCTTGTGGCATCTCTTGGGATGATTTTTTAGGGAAGTTTTTTAAGGGTGTTCATTTTGCTCGTTTAGGACGTTTTTCGGGCGATTACCAAAACTTTTTATAAGCCATTTTGGGTCCTTTTTCAAGACTTGTTTTTGTTGCATTGAGGCACAATTCTGGCATTCGTTTGGGTGGGTAATTTTCGAACGTTTTTTTCTTGGCGATCTGAGGATAAGTCATTTGCTCTTCGCTGATGACTTGGTCATCCTTGGATCCTCTCGGACTGAACTTCAGCGCGCACTCGATCGGTTTGTAGCCGTTTGTGTTGAAGCTGAGATGAAGGTAAACGTGAACAAATCTGAAGTGTTGGTCGTCTCCAGAACGCCTGTTCAATGCACTCTGCATGTTAGTGGAGTCCCATTGAAACAGGTGGAGAAGTTTAAGTATCTCGGAGTCTTATTCACGAGCGATGGAAGGAACAATGCTGAGTTTTCCTGTAGGATTGGTCAAGCTAGATCAATTTTGAGACAGCTTGGTCATTCTGTTATCAAAGCTAAGTTGTCAGTCTTTAATTCGGTGTTTGTTCCAACTCTTACCTATGGTCATGAGGTTTGGGTAATGACCGAAAGAATAAAATCGCGGATACAAGCTGCCGAAATGAGATTTCTCCGTTGTATTGCTGGTGTGACCCGTAGAGATCGCATTAGAAATACTAGAATACCTGAGCAACTCAATGTCGAGCAGCTACTTCTCCGGACGGAGCGGTCAATATGCTTCGGTGGTTTGGTCATGTTAAACGCATGTCCCCGATCAGGATCACACGACGTGCTATGGAATCCGTACCATCGGGCAGGCGTCCTCTAGGTAGACCCAGAATGAGATGGTTAGATCAAATTCATAACCTTTCCTCTAACCGTATGGGAATTGCCCTTGATGATTTAGAGTCGATGGCGGAGGATCGAGAGCTATGGAGATTCTACTTGAACAACCTACACCCGCGACCCACTTAATGGATAAGCGGGCCATTGAAAATGTATGTATGTATGTATCATGACCCTACAGTACACTTAACAGTACCTACAGTACTACAGTTTTTCAGTGAGTCGATGCAGCGCGAAATTGTCAGAAATATACATATACAGTGAATACATGAGAATACAGCATTTACACAGTTTTTCCATACGTGAAAGATTATTGGGTACGTATCTGGTACCGAATTTACTTGCCTGTTTTGAAACGTAATTAGAAAACGCAGCAAAATTTATTTTTCTTTGAATGTAAATTTTGTGTTTTGGTTTCGACGAGTATTTTTAGACAAGGCCCGCACCGAAGTAATGTGTCAGTGGCGTAGTGTTCAAGTTGCAGGTGTAGAGGCTGAGGACGACGTGAATTTTGGAATTAAAACTGCGTAGTTTTGTTTGGAAACTAAAACCATGCGAAACGTCCATGAATTCAACATATATGACGACATTTTTAAGAACTGATGAATCGGTAGCACCATAAGTTGTTTGCCTCTTTATTGTGCGTTAAATCACTCTCATACCCTTTCGCCACCATTTCATCGCCACACCACTCCTATGCCACCTGCCACTTGGTCACCGCGCCACTGCCACATCACTTCGGTGCGCGCCTTGTCTTAGAAATGTTAGAAATTAATGTTGTTTGAATAGTAGAAAAATCATATAATTCGCTTTTAAGAGGGTATACAGTTTTTATACAGTTTTTCGGTCTCGGTTTTACAGCGCCGACCTGTCAAAGAGTTGGTCACGTTATGTATAACCATTGCACCACTGTGACCACTGATAAGTCCCTCGAAAATATTTAGGCTATACTGTGTGACTTTAATTTCTGGTGGTTAGTGAGAATACTAAGCCAACAAAAGCACACTATAACTAAAATCATTAAACCCCATCCATCCATTTATTTCTTTTCTTGCAACTTTTAATTGCAGCTAAATACCCGACACGCCATTGCGAAAACAATTTCAATTCAATTCGCTAGACGGTTTGCCAGACCATGAACTTGAAAAACTCGTTGAACTTGCACGTCTTATTGCGCTGGTTGTATATTTTATTAATTTACAGCCTCACATTCAAAGCAATTACCAGTAGTAGTTGAAGGCAACAGTCTAACCTCAATAAACATTTGGATTGTTTGAAACACAAAAACAATGCCCTCCATACAAAACTACAATAAACTTCCGATTCCAGTTATTTTAATTTATTCCACTCGCATTCCGTTTTTTTTTTTTTTCGCATGAGTAAGCAAACAAATTCATTAAATTTATTTTTTGCTTGCCCGTCCACAAAACTCTATTCCTAAATCAATTCTGCCAATAAAATCTCAATTAAACTCAAACCCAGAACAAATGCGGATAGAGACAAGCCGCTCTGGGCCTATATTACAAGCTTTTATCCAGGGCAGCAATAAATAACCACCAACTTCCCCTATTGGAAGAGAGAGAGAGAGCTTGTTTTGAAATTGAATTCCGTAAATCATCTCACAGCTTGTACGTGTACGTGTATTGTGTATGTATGCATCAGGGGCACTGCAACCGCAAACAGATCAATTGTACCAAATAGACCTTTACCTTTAATCGATATCAGCGGTAAGAGGGCCGGCGAATTTTATTTTTGTCTCCAATAAAAGCGGCATAAAGGTGTATGTCGAAGAAATAGGCTGCTAAAAGTTGGACTCTTATTAATATCTTTTAAAGGTGGGACAGTATAAATCATTTTTGACGCCTTCAATTAACTTTATATGATTTTCAGTGGCGACTGCTGATGCAGCTAGGGTTAGTAGTGCTCGCTTGTTAAAAAGAGTTTGAAATTTTTATGACAATAATGACCAAGCGCTGTATAATGGCATCCGCCTTGACATCCAATAAATTGGTAAGATGTCACAAGATTCATATAATCCTCAGAGGTACTCGTAGAGCAGTCCTTTTGTTGTTTCTGTCAGCCATCAGAGGCAATAAAAATTTGGTTGGATGCGAGATTCGCATTTGATATGCTAGGTTTGAGTTATTGAGTTGTCAGCTACCTTCTGCGCCTTTAGAGATGACTTTGTCTGATGAACTTCTTAAGTTGAGTTGGACCAGAACCGCACCTTCCTGCTAAACAGAACGTGTGATTCCTTAAAAACTATCCAGTGTCCATATTGACAATACTGTTCTTGTGTAAATGGCAACATCCTTTAAAGCATGATAATGACACTCATAAAGCCGACCCCATTTCATTTCAATTTCTCTTTATTGAAATGCCAACCAGCCATTATCTAATGTCAAGATCCAGACAAGTCAACTTATCCACTGTCTGCTTCTTCGGGCACACTGTGCTTCTCTGCAACTTGAAGGACATGTAAGCCCGATTGGTACTTTGGCGCATTTTCCTAAACGTTATTGCCAGATTTTGGGCTTCCATCTTAGGCGCAGTCAGGACGGAGACAAAATATGTTTTCCTCACTGCCCAACTCGTATTGTTGTTTGTTACATTTTCGTTTGTACTGATTTCAGAGGTCCTGTCTCGCAACCTTCCCTTCCAAACAAAGCAATAAATAAAAAATTTATGAAAGCATTCGGTAGTCATTTGGAAGCAAATACAAATAAAACTGCAAAGGAAACAAAACAGAAAAAAAAAACCCGAATCGGTAGCAAAATGGGAAAAAATGTTACGTATCCGCCGCAGTGAGCGGGGGTATATATCAAGGGTTCGTACGTTTGACAGCTGGGAGAACCAAAAGAGGACTATCTGCCGCCTGTTGTATAGCAGTGAACAAGACGATGTACGTCGTCCTACTACAGTATGTGTATGTGTTTGTGTGATTATTTTGTTTGCGGACGAAAGCAATTTTGTTCAGATAGCAAAGCCGAGGGAAACAGTACGCAACAACAGCAACAATAAAACAAACAAAAAAAGTATCTCATCCGCATCAGGTTTCCATTTTTTGTGATTTTTTTTTTTGTTTGTATTCTCCTTCTTCGGGTCCGGATTCAGGGCTTTGTACCGCTTTTTTTATGTTATGCGGGAGTTATGAAAGACGGGAAGAATTTTTCACACAAATGGCGAACACTATTAGTAAAGAAAACATCTCTGAAAGTTTTAATTTTAAATTGAGTTAGTAGAGAAGAGTTGCTGTTGCTGTTGCCGGTACTGGTGCTAGTGCTGACAGCAGACGCCAGTTAATTGGGTAAATTCAATTTAATTGTTGGAATTTGTTCAGATATTATTTTATGCAATTTGGGATGCTCTGCTTTTTTTTATATATATAAACACAGAAACTTATTCTGCGTCGAGATTTTTAAATTGAATCACTCGGCCGAATGCTTTTAATTGGATTGGAAAGTTTATTTAATTTAGACGGGACTTGAAGCAAACATGGTTCAGAGCATACATTTCATGTCTACGGCTCAATAGAAAGGAGTCTTGGACATGGACATACTTTGAATATATGTGCAGCGACGAACATGGATATTAATTTATTTATCTGAGGTTAATTTTATTGAATTCATACCTCACAGAGAGGCTAGACATTTCTAAGAAATAAGTACATTGGTTGGATATATCACCATTTGTATAGCACTTTTGGAATTTTGCGCTCAATTAGGCATTGAAAATAAATAATTATTTGTATTTATAAAATGAACTGGTAAGGACTTTATTTCAACACGGTACGGTAGCAAAATTAAAGAATTCCTGATTTTGCTTGGGGTCATTACAAAAAGGGCCGGTCTAAGGGTAGTGATGCGATTGTATTATGAGAACACTAGCGCTCTCACTTTAGCCTCTCACTATCTACACCTACTCTCACCTCCACATTGGTGACTGGTGGGTGCCAAGTACCTCGGAGATGGGGTAACCAACCCCTGTGGAAGATCGTTTTAGGCAGCGGACGAGAGAGGGGGGAGGAGTGTCTTCGCACTAAGGCACTTACTCTCAGGCGGCAGCGGAGGAATTTCCTAGATGGAAACAATGTTGGCGCCAACAGTTCCTGTCAGGTCGGACTTCTGAGTGTAATCCCTATATGAGCTGCTTCGACATATTTGAACAACAGGTCTAAAGGGATCTACAACACCGCTGTCCTAGGGCCTGGCCATCCAGGTTGGAAGTTGTGCCGTCGGGGTAACTTCCCTACCATGAAAAAAACGACTAGTCATGAGAGAGACACAGCCAGCCTCGGAAAATGGAACTCCTCAAACGGCAACCATACCCGGAACGTCAACCGACAACGATATGGAATGTACGAACTCTCTACACTTCAGGTGCTACTCAAAAACTTAAGTCTGTCTTTACGCGTTATAAGGCAGATCTAACAGAAATCCAGGAGATATGATGGATAGGATCAGGTATGATGAAGAGAAAAAATTGCGAAATTTATTAAAGCTGCAACAAAAGATTGCATGTATTAGGATGCGGATGATTCGTCGTGGGAAATCGGCTTCGGACAAAAGTCATTGACTTCAAGCCGCTTCAACGCTACTTTCCAATAATATGTGCATCATCAAGGAGGAGTTTTATGACCTCCTGGATGGAGCCTACGGAGCCTGTCTGGAGTATGATGTAAAAGTTGTATTCGGGGATTTCAATGCTAAAGTCGAAAAGGAAAACATATTTGGCGGGCTAGTTGGCAAGCACAGAATCCACGAAACGGCTACCGACTAATCGATTTTGCAGCAGCTCGTAATACGGTGATAAGTAGCACTGGGTTTCCAAGGCTAAGGATCCACACAGCAACCTGGCGCTCTCCAGACGGTCGAACCGCAAACCAAATCGACCATGTGTTGTATGACATTGCACGAGTAATAAAAATGATCCCTTTACTCAGTCAACAACAGCCACTGAAATGGAAAAACTACCCTCTCGAATAAAGAGAGAATGGCCAGCGATCGTGTGGTTGTAAGGAGAAGAGCAATTGAGGGAGTCTGTCTTCTGACAGTCATAAAAGGGTGCGGTCGCTGGTTTGCTCGTGGTAGACCGTCGAAAATAATTTGCAGCCGTTTTACATGTGCTAATCGATGCGACGCACGCATCCAACATCCTCGACGTGCACACATTCCGAGGGGCAAACGTCGACTCTGACCATTTTCTTGTCGCGGCTAAATTGAGAGCTCGACTGTCCAACGAGAAGAGGCTGCGAACCGCCCAGAAGAAAAAATTCGACGTTGGACGCCTTAGCACACCTGGAGTAGCCAGAGCCTACAGCGAGCGCCTGAGTATGAAACTCTCCTCTGTGCACTCACCTACCACAAACGCCAACAATCAGTGGTGCCAGTATCGCGAGATCATCAAGGAGGTAGCCGAAACCACCGTAAGGTACGAGACACCCCAGGGAAAGAGCCCGTGGTATGATGATGAATGCGTGTACAGGAAAAAGGTGACAGAACAAGGGCAGCGAGAGAACTATATCAAGCCGGGAGAAGGGAAAAAGAAGCAAAAAAAGATCCTGCGTAGAAAGAATAGGGCTTACGCAGCTTCCCAGCTCAAGGAGATCGAAGAGTCGCGCGATCGTAATAACATCCGGAGGTTTTATAAAAAAGCTAAGCAACTGGCTGCTGGCTACAAAACCGGAACGCAGGCTGTTCGAGAGAGAAGCTCTCTCTCTCTCTCTCTCTCTCTCTCTCTCTCTCTCTCTCTCTCTCATGTAGAGAGAGTGATAGGGCAGGAAGAGAACCCACGTCCAGTCAATGAAGAACTAGTTCCAGCACCTAGTATAGAGGAAGTTGGCTTAGCTATAAAAAAAGCTTAAGAACAACAAGGCCGCAGGCTCTGATGGACTACCAGCGGAGCTCTTTAAATACGGTGGAGATGTTTTGGTAGGGAGCATGCACCGAATCATCAACCAAGTATGGATGGAAGGAAACATGCCCGATGACTGGACTATCAGCTACATATGCCCCATCTTCAAAAAAGGCGATCCTATGTCTTGTAAGAACTATCGAGGCATATTCCTGCTTAATGTCGCATATAAGATCCTATCCAATGTATTGTGTGAACGTCTTAAACCGTTCTGCAAAACACTAATCGGCACTTACCAGTGTGGCTTCCGGCCCGGCAGATCGACTGTAGACCAAATTTTCACACTGAGGCTGAAAAAAATCAACGAATATCAAGTCGAAACTCATCACCTATTCATCGACTTCAAAGCCGCGTATATGATAGCATACATCGTCAGGATCTATATATGGCCATCGCCGAATTCGTGTGACGCTAGAAAACAAGCACTGCAACGTGCAGTTTGAAAGTAGCTCCTCCGAAATATTGCAAACATTCACCGGATTTCGGCAAGGAGACGCGCTATTATGCGACTTCTTCAATCTCGCACTGGAGCAGATAGAGCGCAGGGCAGGTGTCAAGACGGAAGGCACTATCTGGTGTCGAGTGTTGGACGATAAGTAAGAAGAGAGAGCTGTTACTGGGCTCCTTCGAAAGAAAAGTACTTTGGCAGATTTTCAGTCATGTATGAGAGGAGGGGGATTGGAGGAGAAGATACAACCGCGAACCATCTGTATCAAGATGTGGATGTAGTCCAAAAAGCCAAAACACATTGACTATACATTGGGTCGGCCACATCGAACGAATGGACAATAGCACTCCAGATTCGACGACACAAGGAAGACTGAACCTCCGTTTCAAAGACCAAGCCATCGGGGATGCTAGAGCGGACAGATGGAAGTAGCGTGCCCGGAATCGTAGAGGATAGAAGGCTGCAGTGTCTCAGACAGAGACTTTTCACGAGTCGGGAGCCCGATAAGTAAATAAGTAAAATCAAAGACTGGACTAGAAAGCATTCTGGACACATTGATGTAGCCTTTCAAAATTTAGAAACATATTGCCACTGATTCATTTGGGAATTTGAATATAGAGGCAATTCTGCAGAAAACCACAATAATGTTAAACGAAATTACTGCAATGCCCCAAAAGTGGTAGAAACTTGTAACATTTGCAATCCAGCTTGATGACTTATCTCCTTATGGGAGGAATTCCCGATTCAACCCCCGGAAAAATCAAAATAAGAAGTAAATTGTTTTCGTTAATCAAAGCCCCACCTCTAAAAAACTCCTCAAAAACATCAATGAATATAATTAATATACACTCCCGCTCATCTGAATAGGTTCAACATTATTTAAAAAGTGAAATAACGATATCTCTGTAACCAACTTGCTGATTTTAATGAAATCAATTTTCTTATATAGAATAATCAATTGTTAATGAAACAGGAAAGTTTGCGGTCTCTAACACACGTATTTATATTTTTATGATTATTTTTCCAAAAACGTATCGAAAAGTGACCATATATTTTGGCTCATCTGAATAGGTTCAAAAATTTAAAATTAAGAAAAAATATATATATTAAGTACTAACTCACAGCTTTGGTTATTTTTAACATTTAGCTACATATTTAAGTATAATTTAGTATGTAGTACTATCTCCTTTGTTCAATATAACTTCATAGATACGATTTGGAAAATATTTATAATATTTTTCAATAAATCCAAGTGAAATTGTTGATCCGGTTTTTTTAATGGCGCCAATTAGGCTTGCAGGATTCCCAAATTGTCCCCTGTCCTTATATACTTTTTTGGACAATAGACCCCAAACGTTTTCAATAATATTTATGGCCGGGGAGTATGGCAACCACTCGAGCAATTTCACATTTTGATCCTTTATCCACTGTTTAACAACACTCCAGTAGGTATGAATGGGGCCGTTGTCCATGGAATCCGTTCAAAAATATTCGAAAAATTTGGAAAAGCATTTTCTAGTATAGTTTTGCATTCATTCGCGTTAATTTTCGATGTAACAAATTGCAGCTCACAAAGTCACAAGTCCCATAATATGATTTATGCGGAACATCGTAATGCCCCTGATGCACAGGTGTGGTGACTACCTAAAACACATTTATCCTTTCGCAGGTCGTGAATGTAATAGTTGTAGCCATCCGGTCCATCAAGGTTGAACTTCTTTTCATAGGAAAACACGACAGTCTGCCACTTCCTATTCCACGTCATATGATCTTGAGCAAACTGAAGTCGTGTAGCTTTGCACACATCATTGAGATGTGTTCTTTTTTTTACGTTCAGTCTCTTCAAATGCTTGGCACTCCGAATAATGCGTTTTCCAGATGCCATACTTTTATTAGCACCGAATTCTTCCCTGATTCTAGCACTACAACGTTGGGAATTTGAAGCAGTTCAGATGATAAGTCTTCTCGCTGCTGGTGTTGTCGCATGTTGAGCCCCTCCTTTCATATTGATATTATAGCTTAATTCATTCCGACTAAAATTACCAACTACATTTTGACTTCGGCAAATCTTCTAAGCGATTTGGCCCGGCTTTAAACCAAATTTGAAGTATCCCTTTATTTATCCTTTTTCAAAGTCGTTTAATTGATTTCCGCGACCAATTTTAGAAAAAAACGTCTGTAATTACTTTCAATTTAAAAAAGCAAAATAATTGACGTCGTTACATAATCGTTGTAGATCGCAAACTAGAGTTATTGCCCTTGAACCTATTCTGATGAGCCAAAATAAATGGGATTTTTTTGACATGTTTTTCCAAAAATAAAAATAAAAATATATATACGTATGTTAGAGACCGCAAACTTTCGTGTTTCATTAACAATTGATTATTCTGTACAAAAAAATTGATTTCATTAAAATCGCCAAGTTGGTTAGAGAGATATCGTCATTTTACTTTTTAAATAATGTTGAACCTATTCAGATGAGCGGGAGTGTATATATCATAAAAGAAAAACAAAAACAAGTTGACAAATTAACTATACAGGATAAATCCCACAATCGATTCTAAAATAGCCTCGGATTATTTTATAATTTCCCTCACTGATTATCCTTGCACACCTGTCAGCATTGTATTTATACAAAACTCTCACCTGCCTCACAACTTATCTAGCCAACTTCATCTAAATGGTAATTTGTCATTTTAATTAAAACGTTGTACATCCTGCCGAACAGATACTTATCATCCGTCCAGTCAATAGCTTCACCCAAATTGACATATCCCACCACAAACGGCGTCATCGATAGCCTCGACAAAAGCCATGAATCTGCCTCTCGCTCGCTGCAACATATTGCCAATTCTCGATAATTGAATCAATTGTGTCCATCGGATGTGTCAGCTATCTCCAATTTCCCTGCGTCATTTTCATTTTGCATTAAATTATCAAATTTCCCTCTCTCGTGAAATTTTAATCAAAATTGTAATCAACTACCCGCGAGAAAAAAAAAATGCATAAAACAAATGACAGTCCTATGCATTACGGTATATTGTTTGAGCAGTGCCTCCGGATCTCAATCCGATTTCCGGGTATTTGCAATTTAATTAAATCGTTTTCCGGAAATTCAAATAAATTTAACTGCCCGCCTGTCCATCTCTCCCTCTCTGAGCAAATAGATTGAGTTCCGGCGGTTACCAAAAAGAAAAAAAAAATTACACACCACCACCCACAACTGCCCTCGGTTCAATGTCCTTTTGTCCTGTGGCTTTCATCAACTCATATCATACACAGCCGCTACTATACCACTGGTACTGGTGAGACCATTGGAACCACAAAGAGCCCAGTTATAGTTTTAATGTGCGATGACTACCCTCGTGCTCGTCTATTCCCACTGAGTGGGCGGGCGGGTTCAGATGGGCAAATACAAAAAGCACACATTCAGCCAATTTCATCAGGGAAATAGAGAGAACGACAAGTAGGGAAAAAAATACATAGTAACGGGGCAAACAAAAAAAATGCAACAAGTCGCAATAGAGTCATGTTGCACGTTTCTGTTTGTCGAGTGCAAATATCCGGCACCCCCTCGCTAGCTAGCTCACCTTATCGAGCTTATTTCAGTACCACCACCCGCACTGCATGGGGTGCCTATTGATTTCAATTGGTTCTCGGGCAACGTTAAGTCACCCATAGACACGCCACACCGCCTCCAGCAAGCCTCATTGGGGTTTCACACGTAACACGACGATAAATAAGTTGCCAGCAGCGTGTGAATTAGAAATCGATGCTAAATCGCTTCTCTATCTGCCTGTCGAGTTGTATAACCCTCTTTTGACACCAAAGGCTTACGATGGTGATTGCGATTGTAATTCTTTTGCCTGCTTTGCTCCGCTAAGCTTGCAAGTGTTTAATGCCGCCTAATTCGGAATTAATTGATTGTGCGACGATGAATCGCTTAAGCTAAATCCCAGATCCCGACAATAAAGTGCCAACAACTGCGCTGAGTAGGCTCGCAAAAGGAGCGCGCTTACACTATCTCTCATCGGTGCGCGCGGAGGGTAGGAACTCACTAAGCGGATTCGCATGAATGGGGTGAAAGAAACCATTTGCTTGATGGTTTTATTTAATTTGTTATGTGCTTTTGTTTATTGAATGTGCATGATCCGGTCCGCGCCTTCGACACCACCCCAGAGCGTTCTTGTTGCGAATTGACATGAATTCCGACGGCCAACGGCTGACGGTTGTCAGGGTGGTTGAACTGATTTATGATGCTATTCATGTTAGCTGCCTCCCAATTGATGAATACGGATTCATTCCCTTGCCATAGAGCGTGTGTGTATGTCGAGTATGTTCTCGGTTTTATTTTCAGAAAATTCGAATAAGTATGAAGAGACGAACCTGTCGCATTTATGTGCGAGGATTTATTTCCCTTCGATTCGCGCAACACTTAATGTGGATTATGGCTTTGTTTGATGTTGACGACATTAATGTTGATTCCACATGAAAGCGCTCGTATGTTTGTGTGTGGGTGCGGCAAATGACTAATTGCATGTGACATGCAAAATGCGGGGGTGCTATTTTATTTGTTTGGTAATAGGTTCAGTATGGAACTGATGGGTGTCCGATTAAATAAGACACTAAAACATTTTGTTTTAGTTTTAAGTAGACTAATTAATCATTAGCGTCTATTTGATATAAACGATTCTGTCATCCCCACATAGGTAGACATGTTCTGATTCGTCGTTTCTAAAAACAATAGGGTCCGCATTCAATAATCTAGTCATCGTAGTCGTCTTGAATTGTCTGGACTCAAATTTATCTGAACGTAACTTGAATTATTGTAGGTCTGTCACTTATGACTATGTAGATATTTTTTTTCTCCTGGGTTCTGAGTTTCTGATTGGTGCTCTACACGTCAGGGGCCAGGGCAATCGAAATCTCCCATGCTCTCCGATGACCCAATAGAAATGTCAAAACTGAGTTCTCTGGAAAAAAGTTGGCACAAATAGATGACAACTTAAGGCTCCGTCAAACAGAACGCGTTATTACCGCCGCGTTGGACGACGTCAAACAGATGACGAATTATTGATTTTTTTTTTGACGCGCTACGGAATTTTCGGAAAAGAAAAAGAATTTGGGTGCACGACGTTGAGAGAGTCGTTGTTCGCGCACCCCACCCACATTCTTTTTTCTTTTTCGAAACTTTCGTAGCACGGCAAATAAATCTATAATTCGTCATCAGAGCTGCTTGACTTGTTGAGAGAATTTAATGATAGCTATCTGTTTGACGTCGTCTTAAGCGGCGTTGAGACCGTTGCGTCCAAATAATCTTAATGCCGCGTAAAATAATCGATCCGCGACGTTAATAACGCGTTCTGTTTGACGAAGCCTTTAGTAGTAAGTTGAAAAATTCTTCACATGATTTGTCGGTGTTGCGGACATAAACGTCAACTGAGACAACTCTTATCGTGACCAGTTCGGCTCAATAAAAACTCAGCAACATGAAGTTAGAGAGCTGTCAGACTTATTAAACTAGATTCTTGAACGCCTCAGTCACTACCAATCAGCTGTGAGCTGTCAAATTGGTTGTCGCTGGAAAAAGTGTTGCTAATGCAGAAAAAAACAAATTCTAAAAATCCCCTTTTCCTAAGAAATAGTAGAGATCTTGGCATTGATCGCTATTTAGGAAATAATGGCCTAGGAACAGTCGAGTGCATCTTTTTAAAAAAAATGTTCGAATTTAGCGATTGAAAATTAGACGTTCTCTTTCAGTACTAAAAATAATTTTCGATTGAACAAATATGACAGATTTTGGCGATTGATAAATTTGGATAGCTAAATTATATCGTTTAAAAATGGTAGAAACGTAATTCTGCGATAGAAGCATGGCGTGGGATTCTGTAAGATGAAAACGTTCAATCATTTTCGTTGGCATGAACGTTTTGCTTCCTGTAACGTTACAAAATGAAAGGAAAGTTGTTTCATTGACGTTTCCATTTAAATGCTTCATGTAATTCCGAAAATTAAAGACGTTTTCGTACGTGCAAAAGGAGAACAACGAAAGCTCTTTCATTGTCGTTTTTTTATTTTCTTTGGTTATTTCAGCAGTTCAATCAAATTTTGCGGCTAATTCTAGACATAAAGGGGGTTTCGCACTACATAAAAGCAGTGGTGCTTTCAATATGGCGATAATCACGGTGTGTGAAAAGACCGCACAATTAAATCAAAACAAGTCTTATTGTAAGTTGTAACCAACAAAATCTCGAAGAAAATCAATATTGCTATATTTGAATAAAAAAAAATCTATGTTTATAAAAATGGTGGCAAAATTGTATAGTAAGTCATCAATTGAGAACGTCTGGACCGATTTGGCTCAACTTTTTTTTAGTTGTTCGCAATTGCCAGGTTTATACGGAAGAAAATTTTAGGAAAACCCTCCGGAAATGTCGGGAAATTGGAAAAATAGAAAATATATTTTTTGTATGCAATTTTGTGGAATTTTTAGAAATTTAGTGGAAAACTAGGAAAACTTGGAAAATTCCGGAAAAACGCGAAAATTTTGAATTTTTTTCAAATGTTTTTCTCGATGTAAAGGTGGAAAATTCTGAAATCTTCGTCTTTGTGGCGGCATGTCAAGGGGTTGAAATTGACCACTAACATGAGAGTCGCATTGCAGAACGACCTATCTGCTCCTGAATTCTCGGGACAACTAACTATCGTTCCCGGCAAATTTTTGCGAGTTCACATCGTCGAAGGAGGAACAGTGTTCCTTGGCATTGCACAAAATTATAAAAATCTCGATTGGATTAGGTAGTAAACGTGCAGTACTAGCAGCGAAAAATAAGGACGTGCGTCTATAGCTTGAATTTCATTATTCAAAGTCAAATCGCTGGAGAACAGCATTCGTAGAAACTACAAATCCGTTGAGAGCGTGACCGACGAGGATGAAGCGACCAACTATCCGACGGAAATTTTGAACTCGCTTGATGTGCAGGAACTCCACCGCATAATTTACAGCTGAAGGTGGGATCGATCTTAATCATGTTGGGGAATCTGAATCATCCGAAATTGTGCAACGGTACGCGGTTGCCCGTTAAGAAACTGATGAGCAATGTGATTCAAGCGACGATCATCAAGGGCAAATTCAAGGGAGAGGAAGTTCTTATCCCACGAATTTCGATTATTCCAACTGATCTCCCATTCCGGAATGGCCATTTCAAGTGGATTCAGCTCACCGTTCGATTGGCTTTTGCGATGACAATCAATAAATCCCAAGGCCAATCGTTGGAAGTCTGTGGGATTAATCTTGAATTTCCCTACTTTTCGCACGTTGCCCATTCGCGTGTTGGCAAATCGTCTTCGTCGTTTTTGCGACAGAAAACAAATCAAAAAGCATTATTTATCACATCGCTCTCTACTGACTTCGATTCCATTCAAATAAATCACATTGAAATTACATAGTATCATAGTATCTGTGTTTTATTATCACTCTGGCTGGAGTTTATCTGAAGGCGGTAAATTGAGGCGAGACGAAGTTCGCCAGGTCCGCTAGTAAATTATATAAATAACTAGCTGACCCGGCAAACGTTGTTCTGCCTACAATAATTATTTTAAATATTTCAAGGCTTATTTTTATATTTTTGTTTAATTATTTTTTTTTATAGGAATGAAGCCGGGTAGTTTCAGTGGTTCAGCGGCCATTATCGGAATTACATACGATCCAACGTTTTTATATAATATAGCTCTGTACACGCCCGTCTTTGCCAGTGCACAGGAATTGTATTGCTTTAGGTTTTAAATAATAATGTTCTTTCTTAAAATGCGAAAAATGACAGTGAATCCAATTTTATGGAATTTTCTTCTACGTAAACCTAAAATACAGAAATAACAAAATAATCGGCCCAGCGGTTATCAATTTATATCGTCATCGAGTTTCACCCCATAGAATATGTTTTTTGTATGAGCGGTGCCACGCCCCGTGGTCCACTTTTAACCAATCTTCAGAAGAGCACTCCTGGGCCAATACCTAAGATTGTCTGTAAATTTTTGACCTCAATTGGCTCGGCCATTTTTGATATATAAGGTTTTAAATGATTTTTTTGTATGGGCTGTTCAACGCCCCTATGTCTAATTTTGATCAATCTTCACAGGTGCACTTCTGGAACAATACCTACGATTATCTGTAAATTTGAGCTCAATCGAGTCGGTGGTTTTCATGTTATACGTATCCGAACACAAATCAGGATCCATTTTTTTATAGTTATTATAGATAAAGACTGACAAAAGCAAAAGCCGCAAAGCAAAGGTACTGCTGTCAAAAACAAAAGTTTCTCGAACTGTGAAAATAACCGAGCAGATACCTATGCAGTTTCAACCACACCGCTTCTTAAAGGTTTGCGAAAAGGAAGAAAAAAGTTTTCACTTTCGCAAGAAAGTTTTTTTTTGAAATGCGTGGCTTTCGTTTTGTGTTTTAGAGAATTTCACCCCTGAACTCCAAGCTAGAGATATTGACGTTGGTTGAAAAAAAAACAAACTTGGCAGCATCTCGTTAGAAAGGTTGGTCTTTGATAACTACTCTGGGTATGATAAGATACGATTTGCATACTAAACCGTACACGTCATATCTTCAAAGAAACTTTGTAAAAAAAAACAAGCATGGGAATATCGAGGATATTACTTTCGCTCAATAGACCGAAGATCCGCCACAACCGGAGAAGGTTTAACATTTGTTTTCTTCTGAAAGAGCTGCAATAATAAATAGAATAGTAAAGCCTTTCTTTACCCTTTCTGTGTCTGTCCTGCCTTATAACAAAAAAGGAAGATCTACCTCACAGACTTTACGATTTGACAACTATCGCAAACTATCTGTGGGAAGGATTTTTCGTACCCACATAATCCAAAAGCTATAAAGGTAGCTGACAACTTGGTGCCAATTAATAATGAATAATTTTTAGAACCTCACATCAGAAGGTTGCAATTACCCCGTTGAAGGATATATAAAGAAAAGGCACTTCCAGCTGCTGGTAAGCCCTTAAGCATATGAGCTTCTGTTTCCAAACCATTGATTCAGTTAGTTATTACTTCTGATAAAAAATAAATAAATAAACCGAGTTCACTGCAATCTTTCAATAGCAGATACATATTATACCCAATCGTAAAAAATGTTGCGTATACGCCATACACTATCGA
The DNA here is from genome assembly GCA_949372485.1 of Cheilosia soror. Lineage (NCBI taxonomy): Eukaryota > Metazoa > Arthropoda > Insecta > Diptera > Syrphidae > Cheilosia > Cheilosia soror. The sequence continues at coordinate 97,432,139 of OX443563.1, read as the reverse complement.
TTACGAAAGTGTCAATGAACTTCCCCTCGGTCTATACCAATGAATGCATGTTCCGTCTACTTGTAAATCCCACATGAAGAATTTACAACACATTGGCGGAAAATCAATAGCTGGCCCCTGCCACAAGCCAAAATAAGCCACCGACAGACACAAAAGCCTGTAAAATGCATCCAATGTCGCTCTCACTTTGTTTCCAACATAAACATTGGCGAAAAAGGAAACAAGAACAACAAAACAAACAGAAACAGATACAGGCACATATAGATATCGCGTAGAGCGCCTCTATCATTGAGTCAACAGCCCCATTCCGCCCACTGAATGCACTACTTATGTGCAATAATTCAAAATGTAAATGAACTCCAAGTCGAAATTATAAACGTTGAACGAGAATGACGCAGAGACAATGACAAAAATTAACTTTGCCTCCCTTCGCCATCGGAAGAGCAAGACATAGATACCGGATGGGAGTACTTTCTGAGAAAAGCCTTTCCTCTACGTATCTGCTCCTAGATTTTGCACTCCTTATAGGTGGTATCCTGTTGCCTGATGTCGCATTTATATCTCGGCATCCCAAAGCCTACTGTACCACAGACGATTGCAATCAAAGTCTGCATGCAGATACAGAGGGTTTTGGCGCGAAAACAACGACTTGCCAAGCAGTTGGTTGACTGGCGGGTGAGGAAGGGTGAATCCAGTCTCAATGAATTTTTCAAGTTGAAATAATAGAGAGCGGAAAACGAGAGATTGAGAAAATAATAATCATACCCACATGTCGCGGAGGACGAAGTAATGAGGTCCTTATCCACGGCGGAAGAAATTCTGTGACATGCCAAAAGTTCAACTGCCAGAGTATCAACAAGGAGAGAAATTTAATTATCATATGCACTACGGGGTGGCGCATCCATATAGGATCCCCTTTCCACCGATCAGCCACTCATGCTGAAACACAATACCTACCCGAACATGGGCTAATATTTGTCATATCAAGACGAAGCGACAGTTATTCATGAGTTCTTCTCCTTCGTCATGTCATGGCGGGAAATGAGGTCGTATTTCCAATTTTACCACAAAATACACAAACAAAAAAGCACACAAACACACATGGCAACACTCATACATCATTCCATCAAACAGATAAGTAGACATCATGGGATGACGTTGCAAAAGGAATGGGACAAAAAAAAAACAGGAAAATCGGGAAATGGCACAGGGAAACTATTTAAAATGCGCTTCCTCTTTTCTGTGAAGGAGATTTCGTTGGTCTCCGGTTGCAAAAGGGATTCACACGCTGTGATGGGATACATTTCAGGGCAATAAAGAGAACAAGTGACAACTGATTGTTTGGGAGGGAACGGTGGGAGCTGGAGACGCCTCTTCAATCTTATGTTGGAAATATGCAAATGCTTTTCTGAAAACAAGACGACAGATCGCGGAAGTTGCTGATATAAGGAATCGCTATACGGAGCTGTAGTGCTCCAGATTTATTGATTGTAATGCAAGCAGGACAACTAAAGAGACAAGTTGTCTTCATTCAAATGGATGTCTTCTTATTTTTTTTTTTTTTTGAATAATTAGTGCTGTAGATGACGAATCATTAAAATGCATTACAAACAACTTGAGATTTCACCGAAATTGGGTTAGGTAACGATGAGAGTACAAAACTTTTGAATATATTTTTTAAGCGTACCTATTTGTAGGCAGCTTTTTCTAGCTATTAGAGAATTACGTAATTGAATGAAAAAATGTTTTATAACACAAATTAACGAAACAACATCACTGCGCTCAACATTTGTCTCAAAAATAATCACTTCCATAATTGTTTAAGGTGGTAGAAATAAATATGGAATAATTTTATGTAGCTCTAAAAAGTTATTCCAATTAATGGATAGGTACAATCATGTGTTTTCGAAATTTACCAAAAATTAAACATCTTATAGCACTGAAAAAAATTTAACAATTTAACCATTTTATGTCAATGACACAAACTTTACAATAACCGATCCAAAGTTCATACTTTTTTTAAGACACTTATAGTTTGCTAGTTTTCGAAAACACATTTTTTATGCGATCTGGGAGGTTTACTTACCTTTTAAAACCGTCGGTTTCTGAAGAACCTCTTGAACTTAGATCTGAAATAAATAAGAGAGAATGTTGTTTTAGCAACTTTACAGAAATATTTTGTTATATTTATTAAAAGATTTTAATTGAGCCTTTCTTTGTTATCAAGTTTTTGAAACAGTTTTGAGAAATAAAAAAAAACAGATAGTCCTTCGCTAAGATGCCAAAATATATCGGTTTGAATGGTTTACGAAAGACTATCATCTGAAGTTAGTTTATTGTATATGGGAGGTGTTACGCCCCTAATCCGAAACTCTTCGTGGTAAGTGCTAGGAACACTCTCCGGAGGTCAATCATGTCTATCAGATCGGATAAACACTCTGAAAAAGACATCTAATTTAATTTTAATTCACTTTTGCATAAAAAAAAAATAAATAAATAGGTGGCGCAACAGGCGGGTAGACACCCAAGATTCTCGTAACCATTTGTTTGTGTGAGTTTCTATTTTTGGGACGAGTGTAAGAGGGACCTACAATTTTATGCCGATTCCGAAAGGCTGAAGTGAGAAGCTTTTTCAGGACAGTCATACTCTCGGATGTTTGTCAGACGTTCGCGAGAGGTGGCGCAGTAGAAAAAACCTTAAGATGTAATTTGTGTTTTTCCGGGGATAGAACCGTCGCACAGTAGTCCAGCACACTAACCACTGCGCTACTGCGCCCACATTCACTTTTGCATAGTAAAAGAAGAAGAAAAGAAAAGAGGCACTGCATATTGGAGCTCCAAATATCTACCATTTTTTTGAGCATTTGAGTGCTTATCTCACGAATGGTGCTATCTGTGCCGAGTTTCAAGACCGACCGCATGATCCATATGTGTCAAATCACACAATTTTGGAGGCCACTCTAGAGGTCAAGTTTTAGGAAATGCTGTCATCACATCACATCACTGAACACTTCGTTCAATTGTTAGATAGTTATCTCCTATCTCCGGAATGGCATATGGCACCATTCTCTTGAAACGAAATGTCCAGAATACTAAGTTCGCTGAACACACTCATCGCTCATGGCTCTGGAACTGGGCAATATTGAAAGCGTCATTTCCATTTTTACAATATTTGCCGCCAGCCCATAAACGGAACCAAATTGTGCATTTCTCAAGATGGGTCGATAGCTAATTGATCACGTTTAGGTTTTCTCACTAAGTGTAAACAGTTTGATTTTTAACAAAGCGTCTAAGACCGAAGTGAGCCACACAATTTCCAACTTCAAATCAATGAATTCACAAAACGATAATAATCATAGCTGAAACAATACTCAATTATGGTGTCAGCTGTCAGATTAAATATCAGGTGCGTACGTTTTGGTACATTTTATCAAGCTAGCGCTCGATGTGCAATGTCCACAAAGGTAGACTAATTTGGTAAATGTCAAAAAGTGAGCTTGGTATTTTAGTTGGTTTGACAGTTAACCTTTTTGTTAGTTCTGTACATCTGGGCAAGTACCAGATAACAGATAAGGATATACAAACCATGGACCCACTACTCATTCTCAGATTCATAAAAGAAACTGGACTGGATGAAGTGCTCTAAAGTTGATATCCTTGCCAAGGCTAAAGACAGAGCAAAAACCCTCAAACACGGTTTTTTTAACGGAACTGTTATGCGATGGGGCTCTGAAAAAGGGCAAGAACCTTTCCAAGGTATAAGCAGGGGGCACAATAGACCACAAGGTCGCAGTGCACTAAACCCTCTTCTTCATTATTATTAGTTCTGTACATTCTGAGATTTGAAATGTGGTATGACAATAGCTAAAAGTAAGAGAAAATGTTTTCGTTTTTATATTCTATGGTGACAATAAGACTTTCGAGTTACCATCTTCTTTTTTATCTTGCTGTGTAAATAATGAATTTGATACTGTAGTTAGTATTTAGCTTTAAAGTATGTTTTATTCAGTGAGCAAAATGCCTGCACTATTTTGCAATATTTTCGATAAACAAAAAAATGTAAAAAGATTCAAAAGGAATGTCTAAATCCAAGTTTAGATACAGTCCATTGTCTTTGCCAGTCTGATTTTCGAACAAACGTCATGAGCTTTTTTTGTTTTACGTTTTTAAGTACCTATGTATCAGGTTTGATCAGACGTTATAATTCAGCATTTTCCCCGAAACATAAATACTTTACTCTTGTAGTGTCAAATTAAAATAAATTATGTACGACAAAAGTCTTGTAAATTTCGGACTAAAATTCGATCTCATTTGATTTTATAGCTTTTTCGATTCAAACATTTTGTCGACTGTTTATTATAGGTACAAATTTGTTGAAAAGTTCATCACTTAAAAATTTTAAAATTTACTATCACATATTGCTTGGGGGCCCGGCAGTACTTGTCCTGCCCCAAAGTTGGCTTGCCTACTTTAACGTGTTCAGTAAACGGTTTTTCGATATAGCTATATTAAAATTTTCTATAAAATGTAATAAAAATTAAGTTTGATATTTCAATATTTTTGTTTCGTTATTGTGTGATTTGTTTCTGCCACAAACAATTCTCCTATTATGGCTGGACGACATTTTTTTTTTAATTTAAAAAAATGTTCTGGTTATATTTTCTGACATTCAAAAATTTTAAAAATTGTTAAAAATAAAAATGTTTTTTATAACCCATTCAACCCATCAAGAAACCCACTCCAACATTTCAGCCTTTTAGGAAGAGTTCAGTGACATACAAAAAATACGTAAAAGAATTCAATATTATAAAGATTACTGTTATTTTTACTGTGCTTATATTTGACATAACTACTACGACTACCATTAGTGTTTAGCTGGTCGCCGAAAATCGTCGATATTAGAGACGTCTCGGCAGGTGGTGCATCTCATCCATCCATCCATATCCATACTACTTATAAAATGCAACGTCCGTCTGTTCGTTTCTCCATAACTCGAGAACCATTCCTTCGATTTTCATGATTCTTTTTCTGATTTATAGATGTATGGCCAACTTAGTCCGTAGGGTGGGTTAGAGTTACTCAGAACTAAAGGGGTCGCGGGGAATAAGGGGGGTCTCACGAACCGTTAGCCGTATGAACTTGAAAGTTTGTGTGTTGATAGATAAATCAAAATAATTATATGCCTTATTCATCGTTTTTCAAAATTCGTACTATAAGGGTTAAAAAACGTTTGCATCCTACTTTTTTATTTTGACCTTACTACGCTCAACTTGACATTATACTCATAAATCTACGTATGTCATTTCAAGAAATACTTTTATTTGTTAGCCAATACTTCACCGAGTATTTTGAGATAAAATTCATCTCTCTGGTCCATCCAGGGGTTGAGATATAATAAATTGAATATAGATCTTATTTGGCCAAGTGTGAAAAAAATGTTTTCTCGATTGCAGTTGTGCTTAGGGGTAGTTTTATATTGCGTTCCCAAAATAGAATATGATTACTCGCACGACTGGCATTCAGAATGCACATTATACTTATATAATCATGTATGGCGTAGTTGAATTTGATGTAGGCAATGCAAGGATATATGCATAAAACAAACTAAATATGTATGTATGTACGTATAAGAGGTTTGTAGTGCGTAAGCGATAGATACATATCTACATATATCTATTCGAGATCTGCAGCTATGGAAAGTGTAACGATATGATCGCGTAGTATAAATAATTAGATCATACCTGTGACGAGATTTTATTTAGGTTACGTAAGGACTAAAGTTGGGGACGGAGGAAGGGTAAAGGGGTGGTAGGGACTAACTCTGGAACTATTTGGCTGATTTCAAAAATTCTTTCAAGATTGTACCGGCATCCTCCGGATCAGTAAAGGTTAGTTAGGGTGTAGATGGAAGAAGGGGAAACGGGGGTATAAAGGCTATCTTCGGAACTTCTCGGCCATTGCCAGAGTTGACCTCCGACAGCCACGTCTTTCACATGGACAGCTATGTATATATTGAATGTTCGCGTGTGAGCTGTAGGCGTAATTTGTTTATAGCTACTTGCGCCCATTAAATAAATAACATGTAGGTATAGTTTATGAAAAGGCATAGCGATAAAATACTGTATGTACTGGTACAGCTACACGCATGTATCTAATATTGGTTTTGTATGGGAGGTACCAGAACTACTTCATCGACATAACCCATTTTCAATACCAACCTGGCGACGATAAAAATAAGTCGTCTCACAAAATTTCATTCGCCTAGGTCAATTCGTTTGAACGCTATCGTGCTTTCAGACAGACCCACAGACAGACAGACGGACATGGCTAAATCGATTCAGAATGTGATCCTGATTCAGAATATATATACTTTGTAGGGTATCCAGAGAATCCTTCTTGGCGTTACAAACGTAATGACAAAGTGAATACCTTTCCTGTCGAGGGTATAACAAACGTGCATTTATATGATAGCTGAAATAAATTTGAATTTAATTTAATAGAAAAGAAACCAGCGGGCGGAGCCGCGGGCGTTGCTAGTTACAGATGTAGTAAAGTTAAGTAATATGATCCAACTAATCCTAATATATATTGCATTTAAAATATCATTGTTTATTAACTTAATTGTATTTTTTTAAATACAAATTCTCTTTTTGTAAAAATTTTATTAACTTGCTGTAATGGCAACACTGGTTCCGTAATGGGAATATTTTTTCCAGGATTTCTTTTTTTAACCGGTAACGAATTCTGATGTGCTGATTTGAAAAAAAAACTACTGAACAATATTTTTAAAATTTATCCAATATTACGTCGACCATATTAATCAAATAAAGGTACGGATTGTGGAAAATTCAGGGTTTTTCAATAAGACGCTACAAAAGTTTTTTTAAATAAAAAAAAAACGGTTTTGGATATCAATGAAATTCTTTATTCCTGTGAAGTACGTTCGATGCCATTATGTATGGAACTCGATTTCTTTTGCATGGCCACCACGGGCACGCTTGCAGAAGTCCAGATGCTGAACCCAATTTTCGACGGTTTTCAAGCATAAATCGGCCGATACTGCTGCAATTTCACGTTCGATATTCGTACGAAGTTCATCAATCGTCGCTGGATTGTTGGCATAGACCATAGACTTGACGTAGCCCCACAGGAAATAGTCTAACGGCGTCAAATCGCACGACCGAGGCGGCCAAGCGAAACGACCTTCTCCAAACTTGGTTTCCAATAAATTGATTGTGTTGTGACATTCGCTGTGTGGCTTGTGGTGCCGTCCTGTTGGAACCACATGTCCTCCAAGTCCATATCATCCAATTGGGGCCAAAAATATTCGGTTATCATTGAACGGTAGCGATTCCCATTCACAGTAACGTGCCTGTCTTGATCATCACGGAAGAAGTACGGCCCAATGACGCCGCCGCCGGCCCATAAACCACACCAAACCGTAATTTTTTCGGGATGCAATGATGACTCATGGAGTACGTGTGGATTGCTGCCTGACCAATACCGCATATTTTGTTTATTGACGAAGTCATTCAGCCGAAAATGAGTCTCATCGCTGAAGATGATTTTTCAATGAAAATCCGAATCATTTTCAAGTTGTTCCTCAGCCCAATTCACGAACATACGACGCTTCTGGTGGCCAAGCGACTTCAGTTCTTGCGTCAATTTAATCTTGTAAGGATGTAGGCCAAGATCTTTTCGCAAAATTCGCCACAACGGCGTCACAGAGATGCCCAACGCTTGAGAACGACGTGTGAGAGACACATTTGGGCTTTCTTCAACTGAAGCCTCAGCGGCAGCAATATTCTCGACACTACGGGCACTTCTTTGTCTCACTGGCACGGGAACATTTTGTACTGTGCCTGTGGATTCAATTGTTGATCTGCTAGGACGATTATGACGACCATAAATTGGACGTAGCGCTCTTAACGTTGAGGCCACTGACTCCGAATTTCGTTAGTAAATTTTAATAATTTCGACTCGTTGTTGGCTCGTATATCTTTCCATCATGAAATGGCAAACCTTGCTGCAGAGAAATGGCAAAAGAGCGGCTAGAAATTCGGCGTCGTTTGCTGTCCCTGTCGCTCTACTTTTTTAGCATCCCTGTTGAAAAACCCGTTATTAATTTTTACCGGGCAGGAGTCGTCGCGGCTGCATACAACTGTTTGCTTAAATTTATCATTATTTTTTTTTTTAATTTAGTGACACTGCCAAGCCGACTCATATTCGGGCACATATTTGCTTCCGGATAAAGACAAAAAAAAAAAAATTTCCAAATGCGTCACTTATTGCAAACAGTGATTCACAAACGCTCTGAAATAAAGTGCGTACATGGAAGCGCTCCGTTAGTCACAGACGTTGGGCTTGCTGTTCTTATTAGGTAAAGTAAATAAATTCAAGCATAAAGTCATTTTTGTAAAAATAAATAAATATCTGCTAGACTAATCATTAGAGTACTGCATCCGGTTCATGTTATCTCAACCAGATACGGATATTTTTAACATTCCAAATATAGAAAATTGGACAAGATCCAAAGTAAATCCTCCTACATGAGTCAAAATCAAGTAAATTGCTTAGGACCCCCCCCCCCCCTATTCCTGGGAGTTTATGCAAATTTATAAAATGTAACCATCCACTGCCAATATCCTCTGCACTGTAATGAAAACGCCATAAGAGCTTAATTCTCCTAAGGGTATTTTATCTCTTCCACTTGCTACCCACCCCAGGCACCACCCACAGTCAGCGCATATACACACCCATCCATTTTTGACACCATTTCGTTGCTAAAGCAGGTCATACTCAACAACTCTCGGCGTCGAATGCTAAGATCATCTCTCACAATTACCGAATCCATTCTTCTCGATTTCCCCCACTACCCACATTGATATGTGAGTGCTCCGAATTACGTCAACACAAGCAACGCTCACAAAGGCCCTAACGAAAAATTATTATTATTATGATTCATGTCCTCCCCGCCTATTCACATTCGTATACTCGTACCTTCCTACACATAATCACTCCCAATGCACTCAGTCACAGTCACTTTCGCCGTTCTCCTAGACCTAGAAATCCACTTCCAACGATGAGGAAAGAAATGAAAGCCGACAGCAGCAGCAGCAACAACGACGACGACGACACGGCAGCGCACCAGCAATAGCAAACGAAACAAATCACAAACGACGACCTCTTCATCGCATCATTACGAGAACGGCAAGGAGGACGCTCCTGGTATATGAGAAGAAATGGGATCAATTCCATGACCGTCGTATCAAGTCAGGTACTTCGCCTAATTTCACGTCGGTCGTCCTGTTCGTTCTCAAGGAGCGCTGCTGCACCTTTGCGATGTCTTGGCGAGCGGTACTTTTTTCTCTGATGATAAACTTGAAAATGGCAAATTGTTGGCGTTTGTTCATTTCGTTTGCTGTGCGGAGGAAACAGCTTCCTTCCCGTAACCTTGCCGTTCTCGCTCTCTTGAAAAGACCAACGACATTCTGGTGTAATTTGCCATCGTCCTTGCACAATAAATCCATTACACCTTTTGCCAACTGATTCTGACGGCCTACATTCGGGATTATGCTCGGCGAGAGAGGACGACTTCTGCTGCGAGTCCATTGTATCTGCATATCGCATGGTCCAAACCCGAACCCCACTTCATACAGTCACACCGATCGATAGCGAGGAAGATATTCCAGCCACGAGAAGTGTGAGTGTCCTTTATTTCTGCATTATTCTTCAGCTTTTTTGTTTGCGTTTTGTTCGACATACGAGTGCATGTGTGTGTTTGGGTCTGTTTTCATTTCGTAATGCAATTACAATGGCTGCACGGGATGCTGCAGTGCAAATCGGCATTGTGGGATAAAATGCGGCTAACCGTAGTTTAAGCTCTTTAATTAAATGCTCTTAGGTCTTAGGTCTGGTATAGTGCAAGGATAATTTATGCGCACAGCTCGAACCGCACACACCTCACCGTCACCACCCACAATCCTCAAAACGACCCGAAAGTATTCTCGATGATCCTTTCAAACAAAGCCACAAAGTTCTTGGGTAAACTTAGGGAAAACTTCCCTCCACCAGATGGTATCAGGAATTTCTGTTTATTGACGTTCTAGTGGGGAGTGCTACCGGTCGGTCGGTGGGATGGGACGAAGTCGTTTTCGGGTTAATTCGTAAGTTTTCGCTTTGTTTCGAGAGAAAGATAAAGTTTTCCAATGGAGTGCCATTGATGGAATGACAGCTACACCGGGGATGGGGGTGTGTCCCACTTTTAAGCCATTTCACGCTCACGCTCTCGATGCAGTAAAGCGAATGCGAGTGCATGTTCCGGATACAACCGGAAATATTCACAATAAAATTGTCAGCTCGTTTGATTTATATGGCGGCCATAAAAGCGACAGGCGGTAGCGGTTAGCCCGTCAAAAAAACAACTTCGCTCTGAGTTTATGTGGCGTTTTAAATAAATGCACACATTCGGAAACAATTGCTTGGTCGTAGTAATGCTTGCCGAGAGTGTGCTTTGGTGAATTTTTGAGGCGAAACCTTGTCGCGTTGTTTGCTGGAATTTCTAAGAGGTGGAACGCGAGGAGTTTTATTACGGGAAATGCTATTTCATCTGTCTAAATAAAAGATGAATTTTGGCGTTGGTGTTTCTTCTTGAGGTAATGCTAAGGGTGTTGCTGTGGAAGCTGTAACAAAACAAATTAAGAGTCATTTTGAAGCAAATGGCTTAGTTTAAGAAAAAATAAATAAATAGGTGGCGCAACAGGCGGTAGACACCCTAGGCCCAGCTTCTCGCAACCATTCGCTTTGTGTGAGTTTCTATTTTTGGGACGAATGGAAGGGACCTACAATTTTATGCCGAGTCTGAACGGCTGATTGAGAAGCCTTTTCAGGGCAGACACACTCTCGGATGTTTGTCAGACGTTCGCGAGAGGTGGCGCTGTAGAAAAAACCTTAAGATGTAATTTGTGTTTTTCTAGGGATAGAACCATAGCACAGTAGTCCAGCACACTAACCACTGCGCTACTGTGCCCATGGTTTAGTTTAGTACTTAATAATAAGTTTGGATCTCCCTAGAACTTAGTAAAGCTAGTATCCCTTACTCGTAAAATAAATCTGTGTTTTGAGCAAGTTTCCAATTTAACCGTAGGTAGGTATATCCAATATAGGTGAGTGATTGACGGTGATTCGAAGTGAGGGTTCCCTTCCTGACAAGGGAAAAATAACGATGTATGTACTTACTATATAGAGAACTGTTTGCCAGAACTTAACTGTTCAAACGAATCACTTAAAGGAATCTGTTGATGATTAAGGTGACAACACTTTGTCATTGTCACATAAATAATGCTACTCTAAAAAATGATTATGCGTATCTTAAATATTAGTATTGTAATTTGAAAATTCGCCAGTTTCGAGCTTTGGACTTAAAATTTAGTATAAAAGGACTTGTGTTTTTAGAAGCATTGTCATTCGGATTTTGGCAGCAAGCGTGAAGGTTGGTAATAAAAACTGAGATCTACGTGTTCTTTATTAAATTTTAAACCGCTAAAATAACTACACAGAATAGTACCTTCCTGGAATGTTGTCAGAATCGACCTAGGCGAATGAAATTTTGTCAGAGGACTTCTTTTTACCGTCGTCAGGTTTGTATTGAAAATTGTCTATGTCGGTTAGTTTGATACCTTCCATACATAACCAATTTTAGACACATGCGTGTGTACAGTACATTCTAACTCGCGTCGCAAATATTTTCCATGACTTTTATGCAGTGGAGGGTATCAAAGCATCGGCCAAGCCAACATAACACTACTACTACAACATAACACTTTTACTTGTTTTGTTTTTTAATAGTGCGTGTTCGTTGTTTCGACAAAAATGTTTATCTTATTAGGGGCATTAGCCTTCTAGAGTTAAACTCTTTATCAAACAATTGGTCGAACTGAAGACGAATTAGACAACGAAACCATTGACTTTGATTGAATTTAAAATATTAACATATTCATTCATTCATATTTACAATGTTCTAATAGTTACTCCTACTATATGTGGGGGCAGTGGCTCAGTGGTTAGTGTGCTGGACTACTGTGCAAGGGGCATCAGGCTAGATCCACGAACTTAATGTTTTTTTCATTACGTCACATCTCCCGAACTTCTCACAAACATCGGAGAGTATAAATAATATTATGTAAAAGCTTTTCAATTCAGCCCTTCGGATAGTTGTATAGGTCCCTTCCACTCGTCCCAAAAATGAAAACACACAAATGAATGGTTGCGAGAAGTTATAGGGCGCCTATACGGACCTGTTACGCCAACTATTTATTTTATTTTTTTAAAGTTACAAACTATCCTCTAATCATACTGTATTCGGAAAAATAATTGAACAATTTTCTGTGATTTCTTCTGTTTTTCCGTGAAAAATAAATGGCATGCTTACGCCCAATGTCAGTATGTACCTACATACAACCTTTTTTTTTTTAAATACTACACTTTTTTGGCTACTGTAATATTCAGTAAAATTCTTTCTGGCAATAACGCAAGCGACGCGCACCAGAAGTAAAACGTCTGTCAATCAGTAACAACTTGCGCGAATAGGACAACTAAAACTACCCAATATTCTGCCATTGTTAGTTTTACGTGTATATTGACAGCGCAGCAAAATCCATTATAATCCATAGAGTCGGGGTGTGTTCATGAGATGATCGCGTATAATTTTAAGTGATAGGTAGCTTTTTAGTTATATAAGGAAAACTGATTTTCACTCTGAAAATTGACAAATCATGGAAAACGAAAAGCGTTAAAATGTCAGTTCGTCGTCAAATGTGACATCGCAATGGGTGTATTTATAGGTATGTATCTATCTACATCTTTTGGCATTTTTACTTCATTGTACATATTAATTTCTTTTCCATATAAATAAAAATCATCACAAACTGATATTGCAATGTGACACACTAATTATTCAGAAATGCGAAATGAATCGACTTCATTAAAGCTACATTTTTTTTAACGAAAAAACTACTTTCGTGGCCACTTAGTCAAAAACAAAACTTTTACATTACCTGTCTCAACCCAAGCACATAAAAAAAAAGAACAAATTAAAGAAAACTTGCCGACAAAATGAAAAAAAAAAAAAAAAGTCATCTGACAAACAAAAAAAAACTATCATCAGTCAACAACGTGCAACAAAGCAGAGAAGAAAAATTAAAGTTTTTGTACTTTTGTTACAGTCGGTTCTCTATTTCCCATTCTCAACTCAACCTCCCTCGTTGCGTTCTCGTCACGGTTGAAAACGGAAACAGAGAGAAAAAAAAACAAGTAATTAGTGAAACTTGAAAGAATCTGTTTTTGATTCGTTTGGACAATTTTCTTTTTTTTTTTTGTTTTTGTTTAGAACTTTGCCTCCCAGGAATGTGCTCCCTTGAATAATTAATTAAACCTAACCATAGTCACGAACCACCCTGTCCTACTCTTCAAACTGGCATTTTGTGGCGCTTCACTTGTCGTTATAAAAACACTGGAAAGTTATAATTGTTCCATTTTTTCCATATTCAGTGGTCACTGCCACTGGTCACTGGTCAGTTGGAAAAGTTCTCGATTCTCGAGTCTCGTCCCATCTTTCTACAGTCAAGATCGAGAGTAGAGTTATAATAATATTAATAATACGCTCCACGGCATGGACCTTGAAGTTGACGTGTTGTGTTCTTCTGTGTGTGTGTATCTCTATTTGTGCACAACCTCGCCAAATGATAGATAAAATTATGGGGAAAGAACATGACTTTGCGTCCCACAATGTTTACTTAGAAATTTGTGAAATCCAAAACAACAAATTACCAATTTAATTGGATTCATGTTGAAATAAAATGCTGTTACGAAAACGCTCAAAAACTACTGTACTACTACGTGTGGTAGGCCTCTTTGGAAATCAATATATTTACCTATAGTTGCAAATGATTTTTTTTTTTTTTTAAGAAAATCAAGTGCGATTTACACATGTCCATATATTTTCACAAAGTTAACTAATTAAATACCTACGCGGAATTGTGATGTATAATGAAGGTGGTGGTGGTGCGGGGCGAATACCCACTCTGGGTATTTTTAGCACTTTGTGATCGAACAAAAAAATAAACACGAATTAATTATGATGGCAATAATTTTTGCGGACCGGACTTTCAAGGAAAAGAACGCTCATTATCGTCGAATACGCAATCGGAAATTAAATCGATTAATGTGTCAGGTTGATAGGAACGGGAAGTAACCTTTCGAATGGGGGAATTCGTGTGAATTTCATTAATATGCGACGAGCGGCTGCTCTTAATGGAATGTCAACAATAAATGTAATTTTATGAAAACGAAAGATTTATTTTTATTGTTGATCTTTCGAATGATGCCAGCGAAATATTTACAAAAAAAAAATCGAATGACTGCCCAGAAGCGATATCAATTTGTTTATGCATTGTGGTAGGTAGGAAAATGTGTAGACTGTAGATTTATGATTATGTTAATCAATGGTTTACTTTGTACGACTTTTTTTTTTCATCTTTTGACGTAGGTAATCTCCAGTGTGGCTATTTTTAAAAATAATACTAGGGTTCGTAAAGGGGATGAAATTTGACAAAAAAAATATAGATATTAGTTACATTGTTACGAAAATGTCTTAACACCAAACCAAACTGCATAATACTATTTCCACATAGTGACCCTTGGACTGCATTGCCGACAACTTGTTTGTTGGACACATCCCGCGCCCATTTGCTCAGTGTGTTGCTCAGTTAGCTAACAGGAAGATGAGTCGGGAGAACTCAATTATATCGGCCCGATAGTGTTCTTTTCTATCGAGCATTCATTGAGGACGGACATAATTCCTGCACTTTCAAGTCCAGTTAATTAATTAAGCAAGGTATTTCCAGATCCCTACTAGATATTAAATAATTTACTGAGTGCTTACACGTACATATCCTCATTTTAGTGGACGTCGATTTGCCCCAAAAAGTATAAGCTAATTCCGTCACCCATACCAAATTTTTATATCGCAGTTGATTGCATCGACAAAAAAAAAAAAAAAAAGATCAATCATCCAACTCAAGCTGCGATAATCGGCAAGCTTTGGCAACTCCTCCAAATTAGTTGCACTCACTGAAATAAAAGTGATAAGCGCTCAGCAAAGTCCCGTACCTTCGCCTCGCATAAATCCGGAGCATCCAGCTGGAATTTTACAGCTCGATCGGCACCACATCATCAGCCACCAAATACACACTTGCTGCACCAAACAGTAGAAGACATCCCTACCCTATCAGTTGTTAGTAATCGGTTCGGTCAGCAGCGTGTCTCCGGAAAAGCTCCGCAGAAGTACGTATATATAAGTTAACATCAACACGAGCAACGGAAATGCTGACAAAGCGTCTGCCTCGATACAGCGAATTTCCACAGAAATTCATGTTGCAATTCAATTCAATACCTTAGGAATGCAAAGTACCGAGGTAAAATCGAATATAAAATTATTGATTGTAGTTAGTTAAGAAGTAAACTCAATAAAGGTCAGAGCAAACTGCTCTAGAAAAGATTTTTTTTATTAATTATTTCGGTGTAGTGATTAACTGGCGCCCAACGTGGGGCTTTCGAACTTACACGTTCAACATTAATTCGCAACTTCAGGAAAAGAGTTCCATCAGTAGTCCAATAACCAAGGATAAAAAGGAACAGAAAAGAGGTCCCCCAGTAGCCCGATAACCAAGGACAAAAAGGAGCAACTATAAAGCTGCAGCCGCCTGAATAGGAATAGAAGAACCACCAAAACAAAAAATATCGTTAATCAACACATGGAGCAACACTTCATACTATTATTGTAAGTCTAGCTCTAAGAAGTGAATCAATTTTTGAAATAATAAGAGAAATAATAAGAGTAAACAAGTGAAGTTAAATCCTAAAAGCACAACTTAAAAACCGTGTAAAGAAACCTATTGATTAATTAATTGATTTTATTTAACAAAACATTATTCAAACAAGTTTATTACATTAGAACTAAGATAACATCTGAAAAAATCGTTCCTCTTTCTTTGCCGTTATCTATTTCCATCCGTGCTCTTGCTTTTATTTCAAATTAGATACTTTGAAACGTTTCAGCCAATATGGCAAATCAAAATAACCTTATTAGGCCAGCACGCCTGGAACACGTCGCAGATCCACCTATCCCTGGCCCTGCTCCCCAACCTGCCCCCCAACTTGCTCAAGGTATTAATCCTAACGATTTAGTTCAACTAATCACCAGATTAGTAGCAGAAACGCTACAAATACAAGGAAGACAAATATTTAATTCGATAATGAATCCCGCGGCCGACATCAATAACGAAGTCGACCAACCCATCAACTTAGTTGATAATAATTTAGCCGACCTTGACAAAATACCAGACGTAGTTAAAAGTCTACGAGAATTCTCTGGGCAAGCTCATGAATTCAATTCATGGAAGAAGAGTGTTGAGAGAATAATCCAAATTTATGATCACGTTAGGGGTACTCCCAAGTACTATGGCATTTTGTCTGTAATTCGCAACAAAATCGTAGGACATGCCGACGTCGTGCTAGAGTCGTACAACACGCCTCTTAACTGGGAGAAAATCTCGAAATGCCTTACTCTTCACTATGCGGATAAAAGGGACTTAGGAACCCTTGAATATCAAATGACAACGCTAGTGCAAGGCAATAGCACGATTTCTGAATTCTATCAGATCGTCTATCACCACTTGTCATTAATCCTAAACAAACTGGGATCAATGGAAATGAGTCAAGATGCTATGAACAACATGACTCAATGCTACCGTGACAAGGCCCTCGATACCTTCGTCAGGGGTTTGAAAGGAGATCTGCCTCGCCTGCTTAGCATACGTGAACCAGCAGACCTTCCACAGGCCCTGCATTTGTGTTTGAAACTACAAAACGTAGACTTTCGCGCCCAGTACGCAAACAATTCCCACAGTTCTCCCAGATCGTCTCAACAAGCACCTCCAGTTCCCGCTAAAAGGAACAGTCCTCCAGGACCTGCACCAGCCCCAGCTCCTAGACACAATTTCTATCCCCACTTACTGCACAACCCTCGTGCTCCACAACAACCTCAACTCTATAGAGATGTCCAATACCAACCTAGGTACCAACAACAAAGAATACCACCAAATCAACGACCTCTCCCACCGAAACCAATGTCCATTGACTACTCCCTGAGGACTCAGAAAGTAGACTATCAAAATAGACCAAGGAATCAACAATTCATACAAAAACGACAACATTCGCAGCAAATACACCAACCACAAAAGATGCAGCGAATCCATCACACAGCTCAACTCGGTGACGAAGAAAAATCCATGGAAGACTACGAGACAGAAATTGCAGAGGAAGACCAAAATTATGACGAATCACTAGAAGAATACACTGAACAGAGTGGAGGAGAAAACTTTGACCAACACGAAGAACTGGATGACATCTATTTTTTAGACTAACGCCCTCTTCACTTCCTTATTTCGAACACATTTCTAGAAGTGGAGAGACCCTGAAGTTTCTTGTTGACACAGGTTCCAACAAGAATTACGTTCAACCACGTCACATAAAGAATCCCCTACTAAATGCTAAACCCTTCTACGCTCACTCCGTGGGGGGAAATATTAAAATAACCCATCATGCACTTATTCAACTTTTTGGCCCCCAAACTGACAAAATTACATTTTTTATTCTCCCTAGTCTTATTTCATTTGATGGTATCATAGGACATGACACACTAAAACATTTGAATGCTATCATTAACACAAGTAGAAACCATATGTCTATTCACCCTGGTTTCTCTCATCCAAGAATTTCCATTCCGCTCAAACAACATCAATCACAATTTGTCAATAACATAAATATTAGAACCGACCACATGACTAAAGAACAACATTCCGAACTTATTAAAATTATTCATAAATGCCCCAATCTCTTTTCGGAACCAAACGAAAAGTTAACCTATACCACCATGGTCAAAGGAGAAATTCGAACCACAACTCGAGACCCCGTGTACTCGAAATCATATCCTTACCCCATGGCACTTAAAAATGAAGTCGAAAAAGAAATACGGAAACTATTAGAAGACGGTATCATAAGACCATCAAGATCTCCCTACAATTCTCCTGTTTGGGTTGTCCCCAAAAAAATGGATGCTTCAGGAGAAAAGAAGTTTCGAATGGTAATTGATTACCGTAAGCTAAACGCTATAACTATCGCCGACAAGTATCCAATCCCTGAAATATACGAAATCCTTGCAAACCTTAGTAAAAATCAATGGTTTTCCATAGTGGACCTAAAAAGTGGTTTCCATCAGATCCCACTTAAGGATTCTGATATAGAAAAAACTGCCTTTTCGGTAAATAATGGCAAGTTCGAATTTACTCGTCTTCCATTTGGGCTAAAGAACGCCCCCTCCATTTTCCAGAGAACGCTAGATGACATTCTAAGAGACCTCATTGGAAAATGTTGCTATGTTTACATTGATGACATTGTCATCTTTGGGAAAGACGAAACCGAACATTTCTCAAATCTGGAAAAAGTATTTCACACCTTAGAAAAAGCAAATATGAAAATTCAGCTCGATAAATGCGAATTTTTCCAGAAAGAAGTAGAATTTTTAGGGTTTATTATTGGAAGATTCGGAATAAAAACCAATCCAAAAAAGGTACAAGCTATAGTTGATCGACCTATTCCTGAAAACCTAAAAGAACTTCGATCCTTTCTCGGAATGTCAGGGTATTACCGCCGCTTTATACGAGATTACTCAAAGTTGGCAAAACCACTGACATCCCTTTTAAGAGGGGAAGATGGACATGTGTCCGCAAATATGTCAAAGAAAAAACTTATTCAGTTGAATCAAGATGCCATCGAAGCATTCCACAAATTAAAAAACTCTCTCGCCTCCGAAGAAGTTATTCTTCAATATCCAGACTTTGACAAAAGCTTTCAATTAACAACTGACGCTTCCGACTACGCCATTGGAGCAGTCCTCTCACAGGATGATAAGCCAATCACATTTCTCTCCAGAACCTTAAGCAAAACAGAAGAAGGTTATGCCACGAACGAAAAAGAAATGCTGGCGATTATTTGGTCCCTCAATTCTTTGAGAAACTTCCTTTACGGATCCCGGAAAGTCAACATTTTCACAGACCACCAACCACTTACCTATGCTCTAAGTAACAAAAATACAAACTCCAAAATGAAAAGGTGGAAAGCCATATTGGAGGAGTATAATTATGAGCTAAAATATAAACCAGGTAAGGAAAATGTGGTTGCTGACTCTCTCTCGAGACCCCCAAAAACTGAAATACACTCAATGACCCCTACAGAACACAGTGCTGACAGTTCAGCGCAAAACCTAATTCCATCTGTAGAAATCCCTATAAACGTTTTTCGAAATCAACTTTTACTCAAGATAGGAAATGAAAATAGCTATCAAATCCAGAACCCCTTTGACAACTATACAAGACATATTCTGATACGCCAAGACTACTCAACAAACGACATCATTAACATTTTCAAGAGATACCTTAATCCAAATACTATTAACGGACTTCTAACAGACGAAATGACGATGGGACGAGTACAAGAAATTTATCCGTTACATTTTAAAGATTATCGTATTCGATTCACCCAAAAATTTGTTGAAGACATAACCGGCCAAATAGAGCAAGAAGAAAAAATTCTGAAGATACATCGAAGAGCACATCGTAACGCCGAAGAAAACAGGATTCAACTGTTGGAAAACTATTACTTCCCTAAAATGTCCTCAAAAATTAGAACACTAGTTAACCGATGCGTAACATGCAAGGAGAATAAATATGACAGGCATCCTAACAAACCACATTTGAATCACACACCGATCCCTAGCTATCCTGGTAACATCCTCCATATAGACATATTTTCTACGGAAAAATACCTCGTGTTGACCGCCGTCGATAAGTTCACGAAATTCGCACAGGCTAAAATAATATCATCCCGTTCAATCGAAGATATCAAGGAACCTTTACGTGATATCTTGTTCTACTTTTGTGTCCCCGAAGTCGTTGTTATAGACAACGAAAAGGCTCTTAACTCAGCCTCGATAACCTCAATGTTAGAAGATGACCTCCAAATCAAAATTTCCAAAACACCACCATACAAAAGTGAAGTGAACGGCCAAGTCGAACGCTTTCACTCCACCCTATCTGAGATTATGAGATGTCTCAAATCGGAAGGACCTTCACGGTCTTTCAAAGAACTGTTACAGCGAGCCGTTAACGAGTACAATTTTACTATCCATTCAACTACAGGTAAAAAGCCCATAGAACTTTACTATGGGCGAATACCCAGACTAAACCCGGAACAATTTGAAAAGACACGTTTAATTAACATCGAGAAAATTAAAGCAAAACAGGAAAAAGATATTAAATATCATAATAAAAAAAGAAAACCGCAGAAGGACTATCAGATAGGACAGGTCATTTATGTAAAAAACAACAAACGGTTAGGTTCAAAATTAACAAATAGGTATAGACAAGAAATCATTAAGGAAAATAGAAACTCTACAATAGTAACAGAATCCGGAAAAATAGTCCACAAAAGTAATATAAGAAACTAATTCTCTTTCAGATGCACCATCTATTTTGGTCGAGCGGAGATCCAGATCATGGATTTCTCAAACTCCCAAATTGTCTCCCTACATACAGGGCAAACAAAAATTCAAGATGGACATTTCAAGTTAATACATAGCATTAATCTTAAACAATATGAGCAATTCCTTTCCGACATATCACCAGTCCTTAATCTCGAAACAACCCAAAGTCAAATCCTTTTTCCCTTAATATCACATGAAATTCAACAAATCCGTAATCTTTTACATAACTTACAACCCAGAATAGCGAAACGTTCTCTAGACTTTATAGGCAAAGGTTGGAAATGGATTGCTGGCAACCCAGACCACGATGACTTTGTTACAATAAAAGAAAAAATTACAGATGTTCTAAAAAACAACAATAAACAGGTTATTATTAATGAATTGTATAACGAACGAATAAACAATATTACGAGAATCCAGAATGAAATCCAAAACTTACTTAAAAATAATAATAAAATAAATTATGAAATTATATCAAATCTCAAATATAAAATCAAAATTGTAAAAGAAGAACTAGAGAATATTAACTATGCCATTCATTGGGCTAAACTAGGTACAATAAACTCTTTTATATTGTCAAAAAATGAAATAGAATTAGCCAC
Source organism: Cheilosia soror (assembly GCA_949372485.1). Taxonomy (NCBI): domain Eukaryota; kingdom Metazoa; phylum Arthropoda; class Insecta; order Diptera; family Syrphidae; genus Cheilosia; species Cheilosia soror. The sequence continues at coordinate 97,410,878 of OX443563.1, read as the reverse complement.
CAAAGTATTTAATGAACAAAAATTACCCTACACAACAATAGAAGAAGCCCTAGACTTTGCAGATATAAAAGTTTTAAGCAATAGTACGTCAATCCTCTACATAATAAACATTCCCTTAACAACGAATGAAATTTACGAAAATTTGTTAATAAAGCCAATTAAAAAGAAAAACATTGTAACAGAAACATTGTACGAGGTAATTTTAAGAAATAATGAAAAATTATATGGAACAACAAACAAATGTAAAACTTTTAACAATCTATCCATTTGTAACTCAAAAAATATTGTCAATATTACAAACGATACTTGCATTCCTAATTTATTAAAAAGTCTACCAGCTACTTGCAACAAAATAAATAATCATCATATTCCGACCATAGATGAAATATCAACGGGCATAATGCTATTGAACCAATTCATCGGCACCCTTGAATTTGATAACACAACACACAACCTAAATGGAACATTCTTGGTAAAATTCCATAACATGACCATCACTTTGAACGGAATCCAATACATCTCCAAAGAAGCCTCAATGATTAAACCACTTCCGGCAATATTGCAAACCAGTCCCAAGGAAAACGAATACCGTGAATTACTCTCACTAGAAATGATGAAGGATCTCCATATTAACAATACCAATAAGATCCACCTTCTACAAACAGAAAACGATAATCAACGAGTAACAACATATTCCCTCATCTCCGTACTAGGACTACTTATTACAATAGCGATCATATGCAAAATCTTGCCAAGAAGAAACAACACAGAAATCATAATTGAACAACCGACAACAAAGACGAATGGACCAGTAACAATCATCGATAGACTTTCCGTTCCTGAGGTCAACTATCTCCAATATCCAAGCAGCCCAAAGTTCAACAACCTACCATACTTCTGACGACCGATGACGATCGTTTTTTAGAGGGGAAGAGTTAACATCAACACGAGCAACGGAAATGCTGACAAAGCGTCTGCCTCGATACAGCGAATTTCCACAGAAATTCATGTTGCAATTCAATTCAATACCTTAGGAATGCAAAGTACCGAGGTAAAATCGAATATAAAATTATTGATTGTAGTTAGTTAAGAAGTAAACTCAATAAAGGTCAGAGCAAACTGCTCTAGAAAAGATTTTTTTTATTAATTATTTCGGTGTAGTGATTAACTTATATGTAAAACGTATTTACCTACATATATGTACGTACCAAATTACTTATAGCGGTCAAAAGTACATCACCACGTGCATTTCGGTCAACGTTCACTTCAAAAGAAGTTCCTGGTAAAAAAAAAAAAGAAAAAAAAAAAACAAGTACCCTACCTTAACCTATTGTAAATTTTCCTAATTACTAACAAAAAAAAAAAGCTAAAAGTTTAATTAATTGCCTAAGTGTGTTTGTAAGTGTGTACGCGTAGAAAAAAACTTAAGCTAGAAAAGAAATAGAAAAAAAAAACATTAATTGCAAAATACCTATTAATTTAAAAAAAACGAATAAAAAAAAATGTGCATAGTTTGGCAGGGAAGTGAAAATTAAAAAAAAAAAAAAAACAAAACAAAAATTACTATATACATCATAGGGTTCATTGAATACACATATACACATAGCATGCAAAATATCAAACAACACCTATCAACGAAACAGAAACATCGGATTTTGTGCGCACAACATCTGGATTAACTAAACATCAAGTAAGTCATTCATAACCCTAATATACACCTAAATTTCTTATGCCATTCTATAAATCTAATTTAAAAATTTTCATTATATACATACTATTTGCATTAATCCTTGTCTGAAAATTTGATACATACTACCTATACATAATTTTCATTAAACACCTAATTTTCTACCTAAATATAATATTTGCCATTTACTACACACACACATACACAAACGAGATTACGGTTCCGACAGGTTGTAACTACATAAATTACACACTTGATTCATAGTTTTTTTTTACTTTTTTTTGAAATTAAATAATCTGATCCTACGGAACATGTACAGTGAGTCATTTAATTATAATTGCACTTTGTAATCGAAACTATGCTAAGATCTTTGATAGTTTTACTTATTTAATAAATTGTTAATGAATTTGAAATGAACAGAGACTAAATAGTTTAATTGGGGTTTGCGATGGGTGAAACAACTTATGGATTGTTGTGCATGAGTATGCTTTAGGGTTTGATTGGTTTTTCAGACATGGGACAGTTTTATAGAAATTCCGGATGCATAAACTGTCATAGGCGTTCACTCAGGTGATTGGGAGGGAAAAGTGCATCCTACCGGCTAACATCAGCCGAAGGGAAACAAGTAGGAAAGTACCAGTGCAAATTGAATCTCTTTTGTCCGATTCCCAAATTCTTGGCATGAATAATTTTTTTTTTATCCGTTGCCTATATCAGCGTAAGGGAAGTGAACACTCACCCCAATCCGGCGAGCTAAGCTGAGCCTTGCCGCAAGCATGCCAAGTCCTGCTTCCTTTGGTGGTATTAATTAGAAAAGCGGCAACAATAAAAGAATGGCGCCCAACTTGCAGGCCTTCTGCCTAATATAACTGATAGATTAATTTAGGTTTTTACTTTGACTATTGTCTCGGTTATTGAAGATTTGACAATCCTCTACTGTATTGCTGGTTACCGGTGAATTCCTATTCTTATTAGTTTTCTGAAGCATTAAGTCACGACAAATACTAGCTAAGTGTTTTCGTTTGCGAATGTTTAAATTATAACAATTTTAACTTCAACTTTATTTTCGATTTTGCAATTTTTTTTTACAAATGCAGTAAGTCCTTGAACATTTGACAGGTTTTGAGTGTTTTCGTTGCGACTGCAATGTCAAATAAATATTTATATCGTATAGTCCGATCTTCTCTTCAGATATTTGAGAGACCGTTGCATACGAATACCCTTTTTAAATTTTTTTTTTATATTAACAATTACAAGAACCTTTTGCATTGGTACCTATTTGTTTCAATCCGTCCGTTTAATTAAATCGAAATCAAGCCAACATCCATATTGTTAGAGTAACCCATCAAAAACCCCAGATGAAAGATAAAATACAAAATAATTTGTTAGGCAAATTTGAGAAAAAAAAATAGTAAGTTTGTTTTGAAGAAGTATGCAAAATAATTTCCCAAACACACGTTCAAGAGGAGCTTATAATTCATTTAGAGGTCGTGCCTCTTTAACCAAAAATACAAGTTTGTCGAAATCCTTGAATCAGGCCTCCGGAACTTCTAAAATTATGACTTCAAGGCCAAGAGTTGATCGTACTCCTCCAAGTGCAAGTCATATCGCACATACAAACCAAACCTCTAATACGACAGAACAGCAAGACCTGCATTTAGTACCTCGGCTCGAAAGCAGCTTACACTCAAACTCAGAGGCTGGTCCAAGTAATGCGAATGAACCTCAAGCGTTCCTTCCAACCCCGTCGGATGCTACAGATGTACAGAGTTTAACAGCATCATTCCAACGAATTCTTGAAGCAAACCAAAGGGTTTACTTAAATGAAATTAAATCCATCAGGGACACGCTGCTTAATCGATTTGACAATTTAAATAATTCTAATGAGATTCAGTCTGAAGTTCGTCCTGACCGTAACATTCCTCAAAACCCACCTACAGATTTTGAGCAATTTCTTAATTCATTTAGCGCACACAATCAACCTAATCAGATAGTTAATCAGGAAAGGTTAAGTGCAAGTACTAGCAACTCGTCAAACTCCACCTGTAAGATCGAGAAGTGGCAAATTTCGTTCGATGGAACTGAAAACGTGAATGATTTTTTGTTTAAAGTGGAAACACTTAAAGAAAGATCACGCTGTGACTGGAATCACGTTCTTGCCAATTTTCACGTTCTCTTGAAAGGAAAGGCTGAGTCGTGGTTCTGGTTCTTCTTGCAGATGAATCGAGGTGCAGTATCATATGAAAATTTGAAAGCTGCAATAAAAAAAGAGTTTGGGAAGTTTGAAAATGACCAAGATCAGATCCTTAGAATGATAGCACGTCACCAAGGGTATAATGAGCCTTTTGATGATTATTATACAGACCTTCTTCGTATGAATGCTAGAATGCGAGAACCTCTAAGCGACAACAAATTATTGGATTTGATGAAGAAGAATGTGAAAGAAAGTTTAGGTCCACTTCTTTTCCCATATCAAGTTACTGGCTTAGAACATTTGAGAGACGTTGCAAGACACGCCGAAAGGTTTTTGCAACATCAACGCTCACAAAAATACACTAGCTTCAAACGAACTGTAAGTGAAGTTGAACATGCTGAGGAGCAGCAAGAAATTGCAGCTTATGGCATTAGCAATCGGGACGGTCAAAGGCATGCGTTAGATACTTCTAAATTTAAATGCTGGAACTGTGACCAGGTTGGTCATTCATTTTATGATTGCCCCTCTGAAACACGGCAGATATTCTGTTTCCGTTGTGGTGAAAAGGGCGTGACGACACCAATGTGTCAAAAACACTCGGGAAACCGCAATTCGAGCGAGATGGCTACTGGGGACTCTCGTTCCAGGAATCAAACCCCAGGCTACTAAATAAAATCAAAAGCTCTTCAGAACGTCATAGACAATCTGAAGATGCCAAACCCTCTGACTTACAACCTCTTAAGACCATATTACCAAAACCAAAATTGCAGAAAGTAGAAGTTTCCATACAAACCGACCCTAATTCAACCCATTTGTCGTTCCATGATCGCATGCTACGATACCAACGGGCCAAACAGAGAATTTTTAGCACCCTCGGAAAACCAGTTTCAAAGCAAATCGTAAACTGCAGAAATCGCTATCAGCAACGAAAATTATACCGAAAAACTTTAGAATCAGCTTTGCTCCATGATTCCACTGATATGCGACCTTTTGTTTACGTAACACTGGGTAACGAAAAGGTCTATGCATTGTTGGATTCTGGCGCATCAGTAAGCGTGCTTGGTAAAGATAGTTTTGCGTTTTTGGAACGGAACAGTGTTCAGTTCAAACCTATAACATCTAATATTCATACGGCTGACGGAAGTAAACAAAGCATCAAAGGGTACTGCAAAATTCCTGTTGAGTACAACAACATTTCCAAGCTAGTTGACTTTTACATCGTACCAACTCTGCAACAACATGTTTACCTCGGTGTCAATTTCTGGAAAGATTTCAACATCGCCCCACATATTATTTCTGAACTTTCTGCGCTCAATAATCAAACATCAGTTTCGAACATTCACAACTTAACAAGTGTTCAAAGTCGTGATTTGGAAAGGGTCATTGACCTTTTCCCTTCCTTTTCTAAATTGGGACTGGGCCTCACCGATAAAGAAGAACACTGTATAGACACAGGCGATTCTGTTCCTATTAAATCAAAACACTTTCCACTCTCACCTCCAAGACAAGCGGAAGCATATGCTGAGCTCGACCGCATGTTAGAATTGGGGGTGATAGAGGAAAGTAATAGTCCATGGAGTTCTCCCATAGTATTAGTGCGCAAGCCAGGTAAGGTTAGGTTGTGCTTAGACTTCAGAAAGGTAAATAATGTCACAAAAAAGGATGCTTATCCTCTGCCGCACATCGGGGGATTGCTAAGTAGATTGAGGGACACTCATTTCATAAGCGGAATAGATCTTAAAGACGCCTTTTGGCAAATTCCTCTCGAAATGAAGTCAAGAGAGAAGACGGCATTTGCTGTGCCCGGTCGGCCCCTGTACCAGTTTACAGTCATGCCGTTCGGGCTATGCAATGCCCCACAGACAATGAGCCGCCTTATGGATCGAGTCATTCCGTCTCGTATTCGAGAGAATGTTTTCATCTACTTAGACGATCTCCTGGTGTGCTCGGCAACCTTCGAGGAGCATTTAGTTTTGTTAGCGGAAGTAGCAAAATGGTTGTCCGCCGCAAAATTGACCATTAACGTTGAAAAGAGTAAGTTTTGTCAAACGGAGATAAAATACCTTGGCTATATCGTTGGTCAAGGATGTTTGAAGACAGATCCATCCAAAGTCGAAGCTATTTCACAGTTTCCGGCACCAAAAACTGCTCGACAAATACGTCGGTTCATTGGCATGACTGGATGGTATCGGCAATTCATTCCCAATTTTGCAGACCTGGCTGCTCCACTAACCGATTGCCTTCGTAAAACAAAGGAGTTTACCATAACAGAAGCCGCATTATCTGCTTTTAATAAGTTGAAGGAGACTTTGATTTCTGCACCCGTTTTGGCCCAACCAGATTTCACTAAACCATTCGTAGTTCAGTGCGATGCGTCAAGCACTGGAGTCGGTGGAGTTCTTTACCAGTTAAATGAAGAAGGGAAAGAACGACCAATCGCGTTTGTTTCCCAAAAGTTAAACAAAGCTCAAAGAAACTACACTGTGTCCGAGATGGAGTGTTTGGCAGCGATTTTATGTGTGAAGAAATTTCGGCCTTATATTGAAGGTCTCCCCTTTAAAATTGTTACAGACCACTCGAGCCTTAAGTGGCTCATGTCGCAAAAGGACTTGAGTGGTAGGCTCGCAAGGTGGAGTTTGAAGCTTCAGGCCTTCGATTTTGAAATTGAACACCGTAAGGGATCACTAAATGTCGTGCCAGATGCACTTTCCAGATCGGACATGGAAGAGTTGAGAGCTGAGTTTCCTAAGGAAATCGACCTGAAATCCAAGTACTTCACTACAGGTGACTATCAAAATATAAAAAGTTATGTACTTGCCAATCGTGATGTGCTACCTGATGTGCGTATTTCGGATGATTTCGTATACAAGCGAGTGAAGTTTCGAAGAGGTTTAGAAGATGAAGAAGATCTTTGGAGATTGTGGGTTCCCCAAGAGTTAACCTTGCAAGCAATACAAAACGCACACGATTCTACTTCAGGATGTCATGGAGGTTTTGTCAAAACCCTTCATCGTGTGAGACAAAAGTATTACTGGCCTGGCATGGTCAAGCAAATAAAGTTGTTCGTCAACGCATGTGATATATGCAAAAGCGTAAAACCTCCCAATGCCACCCTGCGACCCCTAATGGGTCAACAGATAGTAACCGATCGGCCAATACAAAGATTGTATATCGATCTTCTTGGACCTTATCCAAGAACTAAAATGGGTAACAGTACAATATTTATTGCTATAGACCACTTCACAAAATTTGTATTCCTGAAACCACTTCCCAAGGCTTGTTCTACTTCCATTTGTAAATTCCTGGAACAGGACGTCTTTCACTTATTCGGCGTTCCTCAAGTTATCCATAGTGATAACGGACGGCAATTTGTTTCCAAGGAATTTATGAAATTTCTCAATACATACAATGTAAAACACGTCAAAACTGGTTTATATGCTCCCCAATCCAACGCATCGGAGAGAGCAAACCGAGAGATTTTATCGAAGCTTAGAATATTCATTAAAGACCACCACAACGAATGGGATAAATACATATCTCTTATTTCCGCCATCCTGCGTAGCGATTACCATTCCTCAATCCAATGCACACCTTATTTTGCTCTTTTTGGACAGAATATGATCCTTAACGCTTCTGAGTATGATATTTTGGCCAAATTGCGATGTCTAAATGAAGGCGATATGCGAACAATTCCTCCGGAGGATCGTATGGCTCTCATTAAAAACAATATTAAAGAAAATTTACATCTAGCACACTTAAAAAGTCAGAAAACGTATAACCTTCGTGCACGGAACATTCGATATAATATTGGTCAAGAAGTGTTTCGGCGGAATTTTGAACAAAGTTCCTTTGTCAAGGACAGAAACGCAAAATTCGCCCCAAAATTTATCAAATGCCGAGTAAGAGATGTCGTAGGAAACTGTCTTTATCTCCTGGAAGATATGAGAGGAAAGTTGGTAGGAAAATATCATGCCAAAGACATCAGGCAATGAAGCCTGAATTGAATCCGTTCTGACCAGACAATTTCTGGTTTCCTTTTTGTTCATCTCAATGAATAGAGATTAACAAAGCAGGTTTGTTACGAAAATGTCTTAACACCAAACCAAACTGCATAATACTATTTCCACATAGTGACCCTTGGACTGCATTGCCGACAACTTGTTTGTTGGACACATCCCGCGCCCATTTGCTCAGTGTGTTGCTCAGTTAGCTAACAGGAAGATGAGTCGGGAGAACTCAATTATATCGGCCCGATAGTGTTCTTTTCTATCGAGCATTCATTGAGGACGGACATAATTCCTGCACTTTCAAGTCCAGTTAATTAATTAAGCAAGGTATTTCCAGATCTCTACTAGATATTAAATAATTTACTGAGTGCTTACACGTACATATCCTCATTTTAGTGGACGTCGATTTGCCCCAAAAAGTATAAGCTAATTCCGTCACCCATACCAAATTTTTATATCGCAGTTGATTGCATCGACAAAAAAAAAAAAAAAAAGATCAATCATCCAACTCAAGCTGCGATAATCGGCAAGCTTTGGCAACTCCTCCAAATTAGTTGCACTCACTGAAATAAAAGTGATAAGCGCTCAGCAAAGTCCCGTACCTTCGCCTCGCATAAATCCGGAGCATCCAGCTGGAATTTTACAGCTCGATCGGCACCACATCATCAGCCACCAAATACACACTTGCTGCACCAAACAGTAGAAGACATCCCTACCCTATCAGTTGTTAGTAATCGGTTCGGTCAGCAGCGTGTCTCCGGAAAAGCTCCGCAGAAGTACGTATATATATGTAAAACGTATTTACCTACATATATGTACGTACCAAATTACTTATAGCGGTCAAAAGTACATCACCACGTGCATTTCGGTCAACGTTCACTTCAAAAGAAGTTCCTGGTAAAAAAAAAAAAGAAAAAAAAAAAACAAGTACCCTACCTTAACCTATTGTAAATTTTCCTAATTACTAACAAAAAAAAAAAGCTAAAAGTTTAATTAATTGCCTAAGTGTGTTTGTAAGTGTGTACGCGTAGAAAAAAACTTAAGCTAGAAAAGAAATAGAAAAAAAAAACATTAATTGCAAAATACCTATTAATTTAAAAAAAACGAATAAAAAAAAATGTGCATAGTTTGGCAGGGAAGTGAAAATTAAAAAAAAAAAAAAAAACAAAACAAAAATTACTATATACATCATAGGGTTCATTGAATACACATATACACATAGCATGCAAAATATCAAACAACACCTATCAACGAAACAGAAACATCGGATTTTGTGCGCACAACATCTGGATTAACTAAACATCAAGTAAGTCATTCATAACCCTAATATACACCTAAATTTCTTATGCCATTCTATAAATCTAATTTAAAAATTTTCATTATATACATACTATTTGCATTAATCCTTGTCTGAAAATTTGATACATACTACCTATACATAATTTTCATTAAACACCTAATTTTCTACCTAAATATAATATTTGCCATTTACTACACACACACATACACAAACGAGATTACGGTTCCGACAGGTTGTAACTACATAAATTACACACTTGATTCATAGTTTTTTTTTACTTTTTTTTGAAATTAAATAATCTGATCCTACGGAACATGTACAGTGAGTCATTTAATTATAATTGCACTTTGTAATCGAAACTATGCTAAGATCTTTGATAGTTTTACTTATTTAATAAATTGTTAATGAATTTGAAATGAACAGAGACTAAATAGTTTAATTGGGGTTTGCGATGGGTGAAACAACTTATGGATTGTTGTGCATGAGTATGCTTTAGGGTTTGATTGGTTTTTCAGACATGGGACAGTTTTATAGAAATTCCGGATGCATAAACTGTCATAGGCGTTCACTCAGGTGATTGGGAGGGAAAAGTGCATCCTACCGGCTAACATCAGCCGAAGGGAAACAAGTAGGAAAGTACCAGTGCAAATTGAATCTCTTTTGTCCGATTCCCAAATTCTTGGCATGAATAATTTTTTTTTTATCCGTTGCCTATATCAGCGTAAGGGAAGTGAACACTCACCCCAATCCGGCGAGCTAAGCTGAGCCTTGCCGCAAGCATGCCAAGTCCTGCTTCCTTTGGTGGTATTAATTAGAAAAGCGGCAACAACATACTTATACGCCTTTCCATTTTAAGCTAAGATTTTTAACTTCAATATAAAAAAAAATAATTTTACTTTTACTTGGGGAGAATAAAATTGTTAAATGCGCACAATTCAATAAATTGGGATTGCTATAAATGCCCATGCCCAATACCTGAAATCGTATCTTTTTACTCTTACTAGCGTAGCCCGTGCACACTTCGTAGTGCAAAATAGTTAAATAGATAAACTGTTTTTATTGTAATGCTCTGTGGTACACAACATTTTTTGTTTTTTCCAGAAATCGTATTGCATAGAGTCTAGATCTAGACAATATTATTGACTTTCAGTATTTATATCAATGTTACAAATTTTAAAAACTTTGGCTTCCAATTCCAACACTGTCGAAGAAGCTGTGCAAAGGAATTGTATTGCTTAGGTCTAAGGTAATATTGTTCTTTCGTAAAATGCGAGAAATGATAATAAATCGACTTGGTTGAATTTTCTTTCTGCCTAAACCTAAAATACAGAAATACGTACAAAACAAAAAAAAAGAATAATGAAAATCGGCCCGGCGGTTATGTAGATATAACTCATCGAGATTCACCCCATAGAATATGTTTTTTTGTACAGGAGGTATAAGATTTTGAATATTTTTTTTGTATGTGAAGTGCCACGCCTCTTTGTCCAATTTTGACCAAACTTCGCAGGACCACTCCAGGGACAATAACTAAGATCTTCTGTAAGTTTGAGCTCAATCGATTTGGTGGTTTTCGGGATATACGATTATTAATGTTTTTTGTATGGGCGGTGCCACGCCCCTCTGTCCAATTTTGACCAAACTTCACAGAAATCGTATGGGGACTAATACCAAAGATTTGTGAAAGTTTGGTTAAGAACGGTAAATGCGTTAAGACGTGAATCGGCGACAAACATTTTAAGGCTCAATTTTTATATATATATATATAGATATGTCAAAAAGTTGTTTTTTTTTATTAAAAAGTAAATTTTTACTAATTCTTACGAATTTGTACCCAATGTCGTTCCTGAACTTGAAAAACTCGTAAAAGAGAGCGACTTCGAGAGAGCAAGATAGTAACTCTGAAAATCATACTAGTTTTTACTCAACAAAATTTCTTTGCGTAAGAATTGAAACAACTTTCAGTCTCTTCTCTATCCTTTGACATAGGTACCTAACCTATGATAAAGACAGCTTTCGTGAAAAGGATAACGTTCAATCGTTTTGGTTTTACGTGATCTGGGGCCTGTACCCACGGTTGCCAGATTGGGCGCTTTATCGTATTTTGGGCTACCTTTTTGCTTAAAAAACGATAGAAATTTCTACCTTGAGCCCCCAACACAATTTTGGGCTATATATCGTATTACAAATTTTGTCTTAATTTTGATTGTTTTACTCTTTCACAAAAATAAAAAACAGTCAAGTAACATCGAACAGTCGTTCAACTTACACGCATTCTAACTTATTTTGCAGGCCTTTTGATGTGACACAAGCCAAAATAACGAACATTTTTTGGCTTACGTGCTATCTAACGTAAGAACGGGTCCAATCAAACAATTTTTACGGAGTTAAGTTTATTTGCAATCCAATTGCTCACACAAGAACCGAATTATTTTCAACGATTTTTGGGCTTCTTTCTGAGCAACGATATTGGGCTAAATTTTTTTAAGGTTTGGACGCTTAAAGCAAACTAAATTCTGGCAACCCTGCCTGTACCATGAAACAACAATTATTGCGTAATGGGAGCATTTGAACATAAACAAAAAAAAAACATTCATTCATTTTCAATGGCTGCAGTTATAGCTATCAGTAAAATGCATCCGTAAAAAAATTGTTTCACTTTTTTGGAGCATTCAAACTTAATCGTTGAACTCAATCTTGGTCTTAATAAGTTGCTTTTGAATTATGAAACTAATTCGTCAAAAAAAATTAAGCCATTGATCTTTAAATTTCCTAAAAAAAAAGAATTTCTTTGTTTTTTTGTACGAAAAACTATTCATTCATTTTCAATATCCCGTTTATCCATTAAGTGGGTCGCGGGTGTAGGTTGCTCAAGTGGACCCTCCATAGCACTCGATCCTCCGCCATCGACTCCAAATCATCAAGGGCAATCCCCATACGGGTAGAGGAGAGATTATGAATTTGATCTAACCATCTCATTCTGGGTCTACCTAGAGGATGCCTGCCTGATGGCACAGATTCCATAGCACTTTTTGGGATACTGGTTGGGGGAATGCGTTTAATATGACCAAAGCACCGAAGCATGGACCGCTCCATCCGGAGAAGTAGCTGATCGACATTCAGTTCCTCACGTATTCTGGTATTTCTAATGCGACCTCTACTGGTCATACCAGCAATACAAAGGAGGAATCTCATTTTGGCAGCTTGCATCCGCGATCTTATTCTTTCGGTCATTACCCAAACCTCATGAGTCATGACCATAGGTAAGAGTTGGAACAAACACCGAATTAAAGACTGACAGCTTAGCTTTGACATCAAGCTCAGTCCTCCTAATAACAGAATGACCAAGCTGTCTCAAAATTTACCTAGCCTGATGATTAATCGTATAGGATAACTCAGCATTGCTCCTTCCATCTTTGTAAATAAAACCCCGAGATACTTAAACTTCTCCACCTGTTTCAATGGGACTCCACTAACACGCAGAGTGCATTGAACAGGCGTTCTGGAGACGACCATCATTTCAGGTTTGTTCATCTTCATCTCAGCTTCAATACAAATTGCTAAAAAACCAATCGTGTGCGCGTTGAAGTTCAGTCTAAGAGAACCCAAGGATGACCAAGTCTTCTGCTCTTCGCTGATCATCCTCAGATCTCCCAATTCGAAATGTTCTTCGGCAAGACTGCGTTGTAACATCCAATCTATATAAGTAATGAAAAGTAGAGAAGACAAGACGCACTCCTGGCGAAGTCCATTGCCCTGCCCACCAGTGAAAGATATTGATTTAACGCCGTTTACCCGAGATTAAATAGCAATCAAGAGATAACATCGAGGGACTCGGTCGAATACTTTTTCTAAATCTACGAAGCATGCGTAAACAGGGGTATAGCATACTCCAAAGCCTTTCTCAAGTACCATTCTGAGAGTGAATAACTGGTCGGTTGTGCTTCTGCCCGGACGAAAATCGCACTGTTCATCTCCTAATCGTGACTCAACAACGCGTTTCCAGCACCTTGGCAAAGACTTTTCCAGGGATAGATAAAAGGATATACAGGATATAATCCCATACGAACAGTTTAATTTAAGAGCATAAACAAAATTAAATGAAATTAAGTAAAAATTTGTAATCTCTATATATATAAAACAAAGTGGAAAAAACTGTTTCCCCCTGTCGCCCGTAATTTTCAACCGATTTTGTTGATTTTTTTTAAGTGTCTGTAATTACGATGATTGGGTGATAGGCTAAACAAATTCAAAATCGGACAAAGGGGCGTGGCACCTCCAATACAAAAAAATTAAAACACTGTCGGCCGAAAATAAATAAAATAAAATATAAAATTAAAAAAGCAACAAAAGGCCTGGTGAAGCTGGCGGGGGTTCAGCTAGTTTTTTATAAAACGGCTTTATTTTAATTTTTTGAGGAAAACTAAGTATGTGATCTTGCTTATTTTGTCTTAAAATCGTTAGAAATGTTTTTTGTAAAATTATTCAAACAAAATTGTAACAAATTTTACAATGTTTAAAGCCTGAAAAACTGAAAACTGAGTACAAGATGTTGTTCAGTAGCTTTACCTACCAGTTATATTTTTATCCAAATCAAAAATGGCGTTTTCGAAATATGAGATATTTTTTAAATTACCATAATTGGCAATTGGGGTGGATATCGAAGGACGATTGTATAGGTATAGGTACCTTAAAAATGAGTTTTTGTTAAAATCTGCTTTCGATAAAAAGTCATTTTACCATTATTGGACTTTTTAGCGAAAAACTGGGTATGCATTTTACCATTATTGGACTTTTAGCAATCAGCCAACACCTGTACGCCAAAAAACGCCAGATCGGCCAAGAACAAGATAAGATAGGCAGTTAATTCTTCGCCGTGGACAAGAAGTCGGCCTTTCGCAGATTTCAACTTGCGAGTTTTGCATTGCGACTTGGGATTATGCCCGTACAAGATCTAACTTTGATCCACCAGCTCAAATTTATCGCCTAACGCCGTTTGTTCGCTGACTGGGCTTCGGAACGTTTGGAAGAGTGTACCAATTTTTACCGAAAAATAATCTTTAGTATGTTAACAGACAAATATGAGATACCTTTTGTTTTTAGGCCAACTTGTCTAAAATTATAATGTATTTACCTACAACAACAAAAAATTAGTCGGGACATGATTTTAATATACCTACCAAGGCAACATGTTTGCCCAATATAAGGCGGATCTCAGTTTGAGGCAACAAGCAATAAGCAACTAGCAACTGTCAATAAGCAATCAGCAACATTTTTCGTTCGAGTGATATTTAGTGGCTTTGATGTAAGACCTCTAATTTAATTCAAAGTAAAATAATTATGAGCGATAATATTACGTGTTTCCTATTGCCAGTTGCTTATTGAATGTTGCCTCAATATGAGAGCCGACTAAGGGTTTTTATTTTAAATGATTACAACTCCTGGAAGCAGAACCGAATGTATTTCAAATAATTCGGCTAAGCGTCATTGATTTTTGATTTGGATTCCGCTGCTACCGATTTTCAATATACCAACTCGCTTCCAGCCATTTTTAAATATACATACATGTACTTCTGTCGCAGATGTACCGAAACACCGAACGTGGTTATTCATCAAAGCCACCTAAGCCTAATCTACCAAAAATCGGTTAAAAGATAAGAAAAAAAAATCCCATTCAAATCCAACTATCAGACACTCCATAGGTTTATTGTCCTCGAAACTTTTTCAACGCATTTCCACAACTTTCTATTAGCCTAACGACCAATTCCGAATTCATACAACAATTCCGCGCAACGATGCTTCGATTTTCAAAAACAAATTCCTTTTCATCCCCGAGTGACCTTCTTTTTTTTTATCTCAGAATGCGCCATCATGGTACTTGTACTGTACTCCCTCGTTTTTCACAGCTTTTTAAGTTTTTAATTTTTTTTTTTTAAAGCAAAAACATACCACGGGAACGACCTGACCCACTTAGATAGTTGTACTTTTGTCCCCATAACAATAACCGCAAACGTTGTTTTTCACACCGCGGCCAACTTGAGCCCGCAATAGCTCCTGGTCTGCCCGTACCGGGTGGACTAAAAAAAAAAAAAATAAACTCGAAAATAAAAACATTTGGTCGTTATTAATTGAAATGGCGGCGCTGGCCCGGTCACCAGCACAATATATAGAATCTCAGTGTGAGAGCGAGGTAATTGGGGCACACTATCGCACAACAATCCTCTGGGGTCCCATGTGCTATCCCGAAAATACTTACCGCTGTTCTCTGTGCCACCGTCAACGTCGTATAGTCATCGTTGCTGTGTGCTCGGGTGCAAAATTAATGGTTTCCCAATAATAATGCATTCCGTTCCATTGCGCTTGGAAAACACAGAACGACCAGGACGAGGAAAACACTGCTCTATCCGTGGTGGAGAACAAACAAGCAATTGCACAGATACACTCATACTCACACCATATAATTGGCTCCCCGGCCGTAATAATTAAGGTTTATTGTTATTACCGGACTGTCCTTGACAAAGATGATGTGCCGGAGCGGAGCGGGCGCAGAGGAGGGGAAACAACACCGATAAACAGTGCAGGCAAAGGCAATAATGGCCAACAAACAAATGAGGTCACCCAGGTGGGACCTGGAGATGATGGTAATTGTTGTACAAACGCTGTGACTATTAGAATATCTTCTGCATAAATAGAGTGCCAGAGGATGGGGCGTGTACTCGTAGTAGCGCCCTCTTAACACAGCAGCATACTTGAGTGGAGTGTGCAAATAAAACATCATCAGTGAAGGAGCATCCTACACACTGATGGCATTACCTGGTTTGCTCTCCTTTGCCACCCGCTATTGGCATGCAAATTTATGTTTTGTTAACTACACAAATCCTCGAAATTAATTTAAAATTCATGAATGCAACGTAGCGTAGGTGGTGGTGACATGGGATATCCGGTCTTATTGTTGCAGGGTAAAGGGGTCAGGTGCGGCAGCTTCCTATACGCTTCACACCTGACGTCTACATCATTGCACATTTACTGTCCCGCATCGGAATTGCTCAACGAAACGGAAGCTTATCCATAAATTATTGCAAGCCAAGTGGAACGGTATATACCTTCTATCTGCTGTCTATCGTTTTTGTTAAAAATTGAGAGGGCGCGCTCCAGTGGAGAGGCAACTTAACTGGTGCTTAAAAGTGTCGTACTGCGATTGCTTGTAAATTTGGTGACTTAAGAAAGAGATTGAATTAGGGAAATGTTTTGGGAAATATTCTTTGAACAAATCATCAGTTTATATGCAGCGTTGCCATTTTGACTGCTTTCCAGTCAAATCTGACTGGATTGATATGCATTTAGCTGGAAGATTTTTTAAAATCCAGCCGGCTGGTTTTTTAGCTGGATACAAATTTTGTTTGACTGTTTTTAAATGTTTCGTGTAATATCTTTTCTATCAATATAAATTTTTAAATTCAAAGTGGAAATAGAAAAAAAAATAAAAAAAACGAACAAACATTGCTTTGATTTCACTTTTTTTGATGCCCTGAGCTTGGAACCATATCCCACTCATACAATGAACCAATTTATGCGTTTGCATTTGCACAATTACTTGCCTTTGCCAAATTGCAAACAAATATTTGAAACTGAAAATTTATCAGTTGTTGTGTGAGGTTCAACTTTCCTATACCGGCCGAAGTACCTAACATAATAATTGGTTGGTAAGAGAGATTGCTATATAAAGTTCATTTATAAGTTAATATATTTTGTATACCCTCCACTTGAAGGAATATTCGCTTTGTCATTACGTTTGTAACGTCAAGAAAGAGTCACCGGTTATGACCTGGATCAAGTTCTGAATCGATTCAGCCATGTCCGTCTGTCTGTCTATCTCTGTTGAAAACACAATAGCGTCAAAAGAAATCGATCTAGGCGAATGAAATTCTGTCAGATGACTTCTTTTTACCGTCGTCAGGTTGATATTGAAAATATAGGCTATATCGGTCAAGTAGTTCTGGTTGTGGTAACTCTCACACCAGACCATTATTAGACCCATGCCCATGCGTGCACCTACTAACTCACATGGCTAACTTTTTGCATGAATTGTATATGTATGCAGTGGAGGATATCAAAAGCAACGGCCAGACTATTGATAACACTTTTACATGTATTTTTATTTTGTTTATACTTTCATGGCTGGATTTTTAGCTGAATTTTTGTTAGAATTTCTTTGACTGTTTTTTTGGCTGGATTTTAGATTTTTGACTGTTTTTTTTTTTCAGTCAAATCTGACTGAAAGACGGATTTCAAAACGGCAACGCTATTTATATGCCGTAGTAAACCGGACTGCAGTTTAGTACCAATGCATATCAAAAATGACTCAAAAAATGTTGCATTCGAAACGCCCAAGAAGATTGCCTTTATCTGCCCTTGATAATGTTCATGCTTTTGCGCCATAGAGCAGAGCTGGGATGATGAGCGTCTTGACTTATACAGAGTTTTCATAGTGTATCTTGACAAGGCGTTACTAGTTGCCTGCTTAGGCCAAGAAAACAGCGGTTGCTGTTATAATCATGAAGATTATGATAGTGACACTGCCAACCAGTGATATATAGGTACTTAAATCTTAAGTTAAAAGCGTACTATAGCCAGTCTGATATAAATTGTGTAAGCAATCTACTTTGAAGAAAGCTACTTGACTAAGGAGAAATTGATAAAATCAACTTCAAACTAATCTAAAACGATGAAAAATAAAAAAATAGGAGAGCATTCTATAAAATACTAGGTGAAACCGCAGCAGTTGGCCACCAGACGGCAATAATTAGGTCTGTTCTTTTGCTTTTAAATCTTACGAATTTGTACGCATTTTTACTTTACTCAATGTCGTTCCTTAACTTGAAAAATTCGTTGAAAAATTCGAGAGATCTAGATATTACCCCTCGATTGAGAATTTTACTAGTTTTTTACTCAACAAATTTCTTTGAGTAACTGCCAGTCGCCTTAAAACTGACAGATGATTTGAAATTTGATTTGAAACGAGTGTAACGAATAAATACGAATTTCCGGATTTTTCCTTTCTGCCTAAACCTAAAATACAGCAATACGAACGAAACAAAAAAAAGAGTCATCGGCCCAGCTCTTATCGAGTTATAACGTTAGCTAGTTTCACCCCAAAAAGAGGTGTTTTTTGTATGGGAGGTGCCACGCCGCTTTGTCCAATTTTGTTTGCCAATGCCATAAGCTTGATATACAGCAATACAAACAACGAAGTGGCTATTCGCACGTTCATTTTGACAGATTTTGTACTAAACTGTCGTTTACCGATTTTCGGGACACGACTACGTAATCAACGTAACGTAATCCTATTTTCATTAAAAACTCTTTATAAATATAAATGTTGGATCCTAAACGTACGGCATAACGTCCAAAAATGATTATACTGGAGTTTAGAGTCCATTGCCGCGAGCGTAGCGAGCCACATACCCCAACTGGACGCAATATAAACTTTGACATTTCGTTACGTAGTCGTGTCCCGAACAACGTGCGAATAACAACAGCCTACAAACAAAACAAAAAAAGAATTATGAAAATCGGGCCAGCGGTTATCGAGTTATGCCGTATCATATTTCACCCCGAAGGATTTATATGTAGGAAACGAAGTCCAGTTCCGGTTTTCTTTATTTTGTATTTCTCCTAAAAGCATGCTAGGTTTTCTTTTGAACTCAAAAGATTCCGAATTTGTGGAGAAAATTTAGTTTAGTTACTATCCGAACCAGTCGACGAACTTCACTTTAGCTATGGTTTTAAGCATAGGTAAATAAGAGCAGACTAGAAGACTATTGTTTTTCTGATCTAGAATGGTTAGAAAGTAAAAGCTAGGAGGAAGGAGGATGCAAATAGGGCAAAAGCATAGTTGAAAATAATGTTTAGTTTGTTGACAAATGTGGCGTGAAGGGGAAAGAGCAAAAAGAGGAATGGAAGTACGGTGAGGTCGGATGTTTGAAAACCCGTAATGGAGACAACCAGCTGCTAGGCTATAAAGGTTAGTCACACACGCCGTGGAACGTCAGTTTTGCTCTAGTTCACGTGGTGGTTTTGTATGGAAAGTGCGCGGTAGTGAGAAGAAAAAGTAAAAGTCAAAATTACAAATTGCTGCTTTATTTTTATCTTGGCAAGTGTCGTTCGGTGTGGACCTAAACTTGTGCGTTCGTACATTTTGCGGCAACAAAAGTGCCATCAATCGATCGTGTGCCAAAAACGCATAAAGTCTGATGTATTGTACACCTCAGTGAGCGTCAGAAAAGGCATATTTGTGAGGAACGCTACATTAGCCTCAACTGCACGCCACCAGATTGCACATAATCTCTAACGCCTGCAGCGCCTGGACTAGCGCAATCCACGGAATCGCTAAGAATTATCATTGGACATTTGCTAGTTTCCTCCTTATAAACGCCAACGTCACCAACAACATCAGCGCGGGCAGCCCTACAACATTAAACGTGCGTGCCAAGCCTGCCACCACCACCATCCGCAGCAGCACCCCTTTCAGATAGCTCAATCCACTGTAAGTCGCCACAACTCGACTTTTAGGCTAGCAACCGCAATAGCAGCAGCCAATTCAGCCATCTAACCATAAACTCCTGGCTAGATGCATCAACGGCAGTTACAGTGAGAAAATCTATGTAAGAGAAACAAAAATCTGCATCCAACACCGCAACAACGACAACAATAGCAGCGATTCATAATCCGCACTTAGGCCCGAAACACACATGCGATATCAATCGCGCGACTACTTAGTCGCAAAAAATGAATCACGCGCATTTCAATGCGAATGCGCGCACATAATTTTGGATTTTATGTGTGCTGCGAGCCTTACTGCAACCAAGCGTAATTGTTTTTATGCTAAACTGCACCTAAACCTATACTAGCGGTCCCCGCAAACGTTGTTTTGCCTACTCGTACATTTTCATTGTCCGTCAATTGTTCTGCGGCTGTTTTATTAAACCGATGTGTCAGGATTGATTCTGTACTTCGTGTGATTCGACCGTTATTTCCTCAGACGTGTGTCCAGGAATCCCACCCACAGTTCGCGCGGTTGTTTGTTTGGACAATGTACATAAAAAAAAATAAATAAATAGGTGGCGCAACAGGCGTGTAGACATAGACACCCTAGGCCTAGCTTCTCGCAAAAAATTTTTACAACTTTAGCTCCCACGGGTGTCGAGAAATTTATGAGCTTCTTGCTTTTTAATTTTTTATTTGTTGAGTGTTTATTACCTACTTGAAATTTTATTCATGATTTTTTTTTGTTGAGTGTTTATTATTTGGAATTTTAGGGCCCTATTACAGTTAGCGAGTCGAATAATTCGCCCAAGTCGACTTGCTTGGCGAACAAATCGCCTATTAGTATTATGGTTAGCGAATTTGAATGTTCGCCTCGAAACCAGTTCAAGCACAACGAAAAACTCGAATGACAAACGTCAAAGTTCACAAAATAAGCCTAGTATCCTGCTTGCGCTTAATTTTAGCGAGCGTTTTTCTCTCCACAGCACAGATAAATGCTCGCTAAATTCGTTGTACAGGATATAGAGAGGACACACACCCATATTTTATTGCCACATGTATTTTGATTTTTGTTATTTTTTCACTTTTTTCCTACTCACTTACATCGATTATCAAGTATTCCATGAAATATTCAATTAAAAAATTTCATCAAAAATTCCGATACATTGGTGGAAATGTGAGGAAAACAATGTTTAGATGTGCTGAAATGTTTTATTTTGCAACGACAATAATAGCCAGGGATATAATGGCTTTACGTACACACTACGGAAAACCAAGAAGATATTTTTAAAGCTCCACGGTTGGCCGAACGGATGAAAAAACATTTAAAAAGCTGTCAGAAATCTACTTTTTCACTTTTGCACAATTATATTTCGGATAAAACATTGCATTTGTGTTAAATTCTATTAACCCGCACATAAATGATTCTTGCCCTTCCAACAAAAAGGAAAAAGCAATCGTTTCCAATCGACGCAAAAATTTTACTACCGATTTTCGTTTAAAATAAAATGATAAAAATATGAAAAACAATGCTTTTATATTTTCTAATATTTTACACCACCCTTTTTCATTATTTCCTCTTATTTTCACTAATTCTAGAACTCAAAAACAGACAATTTATCACAATCACCTAAAGTCGTCTTACTAGTCACACAACATTTTTGTTCGCCAGATTTTGATGTTTGAGGCGAACGACTTTCACTAAATTCGCTAACCGCAATACGGTGAGTTTACATTCGCCAACTTTTTGACAATTCAGCCGAATATTATTTTTCACATTCGCAAATCACAATACCAAACAGTCACATTCGCCTGTTTTTTTATTCGACTCGCGAACGATAATAGGGCCCTTAGACCCATTCAAATACACACTCAAAATTTCATTAAAATCGGTCTAGCAGTTTAGGAGGAGTTCGGTTACAAACACGTACAGAAGAATTGTTTATATAAAGATACTAGCGAACCCCTGCACACTTCGTAGTGCAAAATAGAAAAATAAAAAAATTAGTTTGAAATTCATTTAAATCAGTTTTTATTGTAATGCTTTTATTGTAATACGTGAGGAAGTCAATGTCGAGCAGCTACTTCTCCGGACGGAGCGATCCATGCTTCGGTGGTTTGGGCATGTTAAACGCATGTCTCCGACCAGGATTCCACGACGTGCTATGGAATCCGTACCATCGGGTAGGCGTCCTCTAGGTAGACCAAGGATGAGATGGTTAGATCAAGTCCATAATCTCTCCTATAACCGTATGGGGATTGCCCTTGATGATTTAGAGTCGATGGCGGAGGATCGAGAGCTATGGAGGGTCCACTTGAGCAACCTACACCCGCGACCCACTTAATGGACAAGCGGACCATTGAAAATAAATGAATGAATGAATGAATGAATGCTCTGTGGTACATATTTTTGGGTTTTCGTATCGTATTGCGTAGAAAGTATTCTTGTCTATCACGATAATGATAATGTTACAAATTTTACAAACTTTGGCTCACATGACTGTCGAAAAATAGCGCCACAACCCTTTATATACCTAAGATTATCTGTCAATTTGAGCTCAATCGATTGGGTAGTTTTGAAGATATACGATTTTAAATGTACTTTTTGTATGGAAAGTGCCACGCGTCCCTTTGTCCAAGTTTAACCAATATTCGCAGGAATACTCCTGGGTTGATACCTAAGAATGTGTGTAAATTGGAACTCAATCGATTCGGTGGTTTTCGAAATATACGATTTTTGATGTTTTTTTTTGTATGGGCCACACCCCTTTGTCCAATTTTGACTAATCTTCACATGTATACTTCTGTGCCAATACCTAGGATTGTGTGTAAATTTGAATTCAATCGATTGGGTGATTTTCGAAATATAATATTTTGAATGCATTTTTTGTATGGGAGGTGCCACGCCCCTATAACTGATCAACCAATGCACCTACAAAGACCTTATATACTTACAAACTATGGTATTAACGTCACCTTTCATGAAAAATTTCCAGAATCAAAATTGGTTCACGCATTACAGAGAACATTGGCGACAAACACAATACAACTTATTTTTATATATATAGATATAGAAGTTATCATGGAATATGGAACTGAATTGAAAAAGAGAAATAAAACTAGATACTTAAATAAAAAGGAGATTCGGCTTTTAATTGTTGAAATACATTTTGTGCAAAAAACACCATCACGCCAACTTTGGAGACTTCCCAGAACGGCTTTTTATTTCTGCTTAAAATGACATCACTAATTATTCCATATGACAGCATTCGTAATTATCCCAAAGAATCAAGTTTTTTAATAAACCAAACTAAAGATAACGAGAGTTTAATGATTCTGGTGAAACAAAAAAAAACATTTTTAGTTCAATCTCCTTTTGCAAAATAAAGAATTTACAAAGTGAAAAGACTGAAAACACTGAATGGCATAAAACGCAATAAAACCGGATGACAATAATAATTATTTTACTATATCATCAATGATTAGTATGACGTCGAATGCTACCGCATTTCTATTGTTCAGTGGAAAATTATCATTTAAAAACAATAAAACAAAGTGACTCGTGTGCATTTAGATGAATTGAAAGAGAGTCGGTATGTAGTCAAAGTAAATTATACACATCTCGAATAAATTTTGTTGTATACGTTATGAAATACTTTATAACAACATAATTGCAAAAAGTGGTAAACACCTCATCACTGAAGTGTCTTATTGGCTTTTTCGAGAAGTCAGTAAAATAAGGAGATGCTATGGAAAGTAAGAAAATAACCTGCAATCATAAGGAGCAGTAACTCTTCGTTAACCGCATTGGTATAGTATTCAAAAAGTTGCTGACAGTTCACAAATTCATTGATATATAGCCATCATATGATTAGGCACGCTTTCCCCCAACTTCATAGATACTCTATGCTCTGGCTCACTCAGCGTGCGGTGTTCACAAACAACCGAAACCCGACTCGGACTCGTCACCTATCTAACCATAATCCCTTTCAATTCGATCCAAACAATTGAAGATAAGTAATTGGATATGTGTCCGATGCCAATGCCACTGCCACTTGTCTGTCTGTCTGGGGGCTTGCTGGCCTTTAGTCGACGATAGAGTTCATAGATTACGTGACTGGCATTTAATCGAGCCCCCATACCCCACCATTAGAGAGTGTGGAATTGTAGCCCTTAAATTTTAAATGAAGACAAAACAAAGAGACAACGAAGGATGACCATTAAAAGTGTGGAGCACCTAATTCCGATAATCATGGGGATTAACATTTCAGATACGGAAATGGGTGAAGTGGATTACAAATCACAGCAGCGAGCCATGGCATGCATTGTCCCTAGACCATGGAATGACTTCATATGCATCAAGTCGTATATGTATGTGTGTATGTTGAATGAACTTCCTTGTGCAGTGACAATGGTCGTTATCGTTACATATACTGGAGAGCACCAGCAGCAGCAGTAGACGTTGTCGTCCTCATGCAACGCAATGAGCATGAAATTCTTTATTAATGACAACTCGAATCGATAAATCGATGACTGGCACAAACAAGCGATTTGACCCTCTGTGCACCATTAGCATACAGAATATGGCAGTCAGTGTACAGTATATTGAGTCATTGAGCTGCTGTTGCACTCAGTGGTGGCGGGGAGGGATGGTTTTGTAATGATTTGTGCAGACAATTAACTTTCAATTTGTAATTTATAGTAGTGTTGGAAAGTTAGGCGACATAAATTCTCGAGAAATGCATTTTTATGACAGCCTTGTATAGAGATTTAAAAAAAAAATACTGTTTGTGCCAAAAACGAAGCAAGTTTTGGTTTCGAAGTTTCACATATGAATTTTCTAGCCAACATTATTCTCCCTGTGGTTCTTCTACCCACACCGAAAATGATGGTAGATGAAACGTCTGCTAAAACTCAGAATCTTATATCTTCTCTACATTAAAATATATTTGTCTGTCTGTTGGCTTGTGGTTTGTCAAGGGTCGGGTGGAAGAAGGGAGGCGAGCACGGGTCAGCTCTTGGTCCCTGGCTTCGTTGAAGTACATTGTCGAACCTTTTCTTTCTAGTTCGTCCGCTTCCTCATTGTCTGAAATGCAATCATGTGTAGGAATCTTGTGCCATGTTCCAACAACCTTGAGCTGTTCACGAAAATGCCTGCACTACCAAAAAGGTCTTATAAAGCCTCGATGTGGCATCTGGTTGGCCAAAATATTTCTGCATAATCGTTGAATGTCACATCCGTTCAATTTCCAGTTTACTGATTGTCTGATTCTCATAGCACTTATGGCTTCCGATGATTGTATAAAGATGTCTAACAGAAGCCGATTGAGAATAGCCTCAAGTTCTATATTTGCAGTTCTTCTCATTTGGATGGTGATGCACACCAATCTTTGAACCCTTGCAAAAATCATTAGGTAAGTTGCTTTGGTGACTGGCTGCCAATATACGCGAGACTGTCATAGATCTGCCTTCCAGAACTTATATTTGAAAGATGGTTTACCCAAAAATTCGTACAGCAGGATTAAATTGCTTTGCGCCTTTTTTGTTCCTTTCCATAATTGAATTTCTTGTCAAGTGCCAGGTATTTTGTTCTGTCAGAGATTTTGATGCATGCCTCCAATAAAAGGTGTCAAACTGTGGAATCTTTTTTTTATACCCTCTGCAAGGAATATTCATTTTGCCACTACATTTGTAACTCCAGAAAGGAGTCACCGGAGACCCCATAAAGTATATATTCTGGATCACGATCACATTCTGAATCAATATAGCCACGTCCGTCTGTCTGTCTATCTGTCTGTCAAAAACACGAAGCGTCCCAACGAATCTACTTAGGCGAATGAAATTTTGTGAGAGAACTTATTTTTACCGTCGTCAGGTTGGTATTGGAAATGGTCTATGTCGGTCACGTAGTTCTGGTACCTCCCATACAAAACCAATATTAGACAGATGTGTTGTGTACGTACTAACTCACATGCCTAACATTTTGAATGACTTTTATGCAGTGAAGGGTAACAAAGCATCGACCAGGCCGATGATAACACTTTTACTTGTTTTTGATTCTGAAAATAACAAGTTCGGTTTTCAGGAGACTTATGTAGACCGTAGATTCCAGTAACACAACATTATCAATAGAAGCAGTTGCAGAATCGCTTCATACTCCTGCAATTGTGACCCAAAGGAGTAGGGAAATAACTTCACCCTAAGGAGTTCCTTTGGAGGTTGTACGCTTCTAGTCTTAGATGCCCAAGTTCAATTATTATGTGTCTTTTTTTAAGAGTATGCTCACAATCGAGTTGGTAAGGATGCTGTCAATTTTTAGCTCAGTGTCTGAGTAGCTGAGTTGTGAAAACTTCTTCAATTTTCAAGAATGCTGCTACCTAGAATGTGCTCCTTACATATTATAGTTTAGCTCTGTCTTCACACTTTTCGATTTGATGTAAGCCATGTTGAGCTCGAGATAGGTCTTCTGGGTATAACTTATTGCTACAGCATGCTCCTAAAGAAGGCCTGAAGTTTTGCCCGAATTTTGTTCAGGTAGTGAGCCTTGCTTTAACAGCCTTCAATATAAATACATATAACCTTTCTCCATGATCTTTGTAAAGGGTGTCCCATAATTCACGCAAAATGCAATTTTGATAGAACATCCAGATTTTTAATTAGAAAGCTTAAATTTTTTATTGATTCATAGAGTATACAGATTAACGGCTTTGCTGTTAAGTACGTACTCTTTTATTGAAATGTTCTATAACCGTTTCGCATAAATGTGGCTGAATTTCATTAATAATAAATAAATAAAATAAATAGGTGGCGCAACAGGCGTGTAGACACCCTAGGCCTAGCTTCTCGCAACCACTCGTTTTGTGTGAGTTTCTATTTTTGGGACGAATGGAAGGGACCTACAATTTTATGCCGAGTCCGAACGGCTGAATTGAGAAGCTTTTTCATTAATACACCTCCCAATTTCCTCTTTCAAGGTGTTGGTGGTTGTGAGCTTGTTTGCAAAGACCTTTGACTTAAAAAAAAAACTCAAAGTCAAAAGTCCAATAGTGTTAAATCGCAAGATCTGGACGGCCACTTCTGATGGCAAAAACGGCTGATTACACGACTAGGAAATGACTCATACAGCAATTGAATTGTTTCTCCGGCTGTGTGGCATGTGGCATCGTCTTGTTGAAAGCACATGTTGGTCACATCCATATCACGATAAAGAAACACCATTAATTGTTACTACCTGACCAGCCGCATTTTCGAAGAAGACTGGTCCGATAATGCCTCCAGCCCAAAATCCGCACCAAACAGGCACGCCTTGTGGATGCATTTGTTTCTCAACAATTACTCGTGAGTTTTCTGAACTCCAAATGCGACAATTTTGATGATTAACGAAGCCATGAAGATGAAAATGAGCTTCATCACTGAAGACTGTTTTTTTTTTTTTCGAAAATTGCGGACTGTAGCTGACAAACCTTCATTATTTTTAAAATATTGCTGAACAATGAAAATGCGTTTTTATTAACCCCAAACTGTCAGTTGTCACATTTTTATATTTTTTCCGTTGTTGGCATCACTGTATATTATTAAATGGCGCAAAATTCAAATTTTGCGTGAATTATGGGACAAACTTTAAACAGCCTTGTATAAGACTGTTATGCCCAGTTGCACAGTGACCACTCAAGATTTAATTTCTGTTTCATAGCGTCATATATGATTATATAACTTAAGGGCCCAATATCGGACACTTAAGTGTAACACGAGACAGGTGGCAAGCTATTCTGCTGTCAACGATTTGACAAGTTCATTTGTTTTTTTCTTTTCGCTTTACGAGTTCAATAATTAAACAAAATAATTTTTTTTGCTAAAGTTAGGGGTTTTTTGTCATTAACAACCCATTTGAAAAATCGAGTAAATTATTAAATATTGCAAAAAAAATATGTTTTCTAAGTGCTGCCAAGCTTTTTGCACCATTTGAGGTGAGTATTGCGAATCGAAGGTGAAACGCTAAATATGTATGAGTGACACTTATCTGTTCGTCTTTACTCAAACTTAAGACACACTGAACTCTGCACTGTGCAACTGGACATTAATGTATAGTTCCTTAATAATATTGTAGTGTATAAGTTCTCTGAAGAGAATAATTTTGACGAGTCCTAGGAATTTCAAGATGGGTGCTACAGCCTGAGAAGTGTGTGTATTTTCAGTAGCTATTTAAATAAGAATGAGTACAGGTTCTCTGATGTTCAGCGTTTATTTCATTCTCGCTGTTACTTTTGTACTAACCGAAATTCTGACGAGATTTGTTTTAAGCTTTCTGAATTACTATCTTCATCTTTCTGTGACCGGTTTTTTTATGGTTCCTATAGTCAGCTTCCTAGTTTTCTTTCTTATTACGACCAATTTCTTATTCCACTGGGGAAGTGACATTTCCACTGTACAAACTGTGCCAAAAAAGACCTCTTAATAACAGATACTGTCTGAATGATAGATGTCCTAGTGACTGACTGATCTCTCAATATTTCTTAGAGACCACCGATTTCTAAAATGGTCTTAAAATTAGTCGCCACTATTTCCAGGCCATTTCGAGACCATCCATCGCACAATAACTCCCCAATTATTACTTCCAATATCATGAATCACCTTTAAGCATCTTATTAGATCTTTCTCAAACAACTCTGAACTTTATGTCCAAAGAAAAGCCTTCTTGGCATTATTATATGACAAATTGTCAATCCTTCCCCTTATCAGAGCTATAATTAAACATGTGACATCAACATCTGTATACAACTATAGTGTCGGTCTATCTGATGGCTTACACCATACCATTCCTAAGGCACCTTAATTACTAAGCATCGTGATAAATGAATTAACAGTCTACGCCGCGTATAACTATTAATTTAGACATTTTGAAACACATTAGATATTACTGTACGCTGTGGATTACACCCCTGAGAGTTGGAGAGTTTCTAACCTAATCCCACCCTTCACATAATTTAAATATTTCCACGAAATTTCAGAGAACAACGCGCGCGACAAATTCTGAAATTCATCGCATTTATGGCCCCGGATTCTTGTGATTTAACGTGTCCTCATAAATCTCCGCACATAATTTCCCCCCAGTGCGAGCTATTCAATAAAAATATCTCTTTCTGTTGTTTGTTCGCCGTATAGTCATTGTCGTCGTCATCGGTATCCGTATTTTTTTTCTCCGGCATATCTGTGGAAATAAATCATCTGAACTGTGTTTACATTTCAGATTCACAACAGTTTAACTGCTTAATGCTAACGAAAATAAAATAAAAATAAAAAAAATGTTTTTAATATAAAATCTCGAAAATCTTAGAAATCGATTAACTAGAACATTCCGTCAATACAATAATCTTCATGGGAAAAATAAAAATATTAGGCAAAGGCCCTTTGTGATGGTATACTGCCATAAATTTGTACACATCATCGACTGGCTAATAAAACGCTTAGTTCAAGTGTAAGATTATTGTTGTTCCGCCAGAATAAAAAAAAACTGTCTTCCATTTGTATGCGCTGACGATGACGACCTTTTAATACTGCCTAACGTTTGAGTGGGTGATTAGTTCTCGTTTGACAGAATTAGATTCAGATTCAGATTCAGATACTATTTGCTGTCTAGTGCGGAGATACATTTTGAAAATGCTGGAATTCACATTCGAGATTCATTGTGCGCCCGGCCAGAGGTCATGTGAGTGGCAAAAGTTGCGGATTATGATTGAAATAAAGTATCTCGATTGCCGCTGGGACTGGATACGTCGTTGGATCTCATTCAAATGCGTTTTGGTTTTTGTGTAGTACGACAAACAGCTGGCTTTCCTACATCTGTGTGTGCGTCTGCGTTTTGTGGGAATTGCAGTACGTTTGCTTGGGAATTGGTTTAACGATGATTGAATGACGCGGAGAATGTAATTTTCTTTCACAAGCATCGCAATTGAGGTAGCGTTCGTATATTCGTGAAGTGCTGACAGTATCGCGACAGCAATTTGGTAAACGAGAATTTTTTGATTTATTCGCCCCGTTTGTGTGTTCCATTTGCTGAGACAGCTGAATCGTGAATGATGGATGCCAATGATTTGACGTTTATAGAAGTACCTAAAAAGAATCATTATATACCCTCTTGTATGAATAGAAAGCAAAAGCAACAGTCAAAGAAAGAACTGGGCAGTTCAGTTAATGAAATCAAGGTATGTAGGTACTATAAAGACTTGATAACCCA
This sequence comes from Cheilosia soror, assembly GCA_949372485.1. Lineage (NCBI taxonomy): Eukaryota > Metazoa > Arthropoda > Insecta > Diptera > Syrphidae > Cheilosia > Cheilosia soror. The sequence continues at coordinate 97,380,911 of OX443563.1, read as the reverse complement.
ACCAGGCTTTTTTTATGCTTTACGCTGTTTCATGAAAGATGTCAATTGATGCTCAAAACACTGACTTACACATGTTTTGAAGTTAGCATTTTTGGGGTGCTTTCAGACATTCACGTTCAGACAATCGTAATAAAAATCAATACGGGCCCTGCGACACGATCGATATTCCCTGCAAAAGTTAGACCTTCTAATGGTTGGTCGCTTTCATGACAGAACGCTGTCCGTACAACTGTTTCAACGTGTTTGGCCCGCTTAATATAATTGCCTTCCACTCTCGCGTCGTATAATAGTAATGACCATTCACACAATTCTTCGATACTCTTCCTCAGCTAATAATACCGCCGTTCACAAGCACTAATCTCGACCTTGAATGAAACTTTGGATCTATCTAAAATTAGTATCTACCAAAAATAAAAGCAGCAACAATACACATTTAACCATAATCGAATCACAAACAGCCTGACAAGGTCGTTCTAAAAAAAAGTGACCTAACTAAAATCGATTTTAAAGTTGCATAATTTCATCTGCGAAATTTTAATCTAACCTAAAGTTTGCGAACAATGAGTTCGGACAATTCGTTCGTTTTTATAATTTGAATTCCACAAAATATTTCAAATTCCGGAGAAACTTTCACACATTGAAATGTCTACTGAGTACTCACTCTTTTTGACTAGATTTGTCAGGTAACCCCCTGAAAAAAAGTTAAAATTTGTAACGTGTTCCATCTAGGACAAATTAAATACGTTCTATGTAACTAAAATGTGCTTAGAAACCTGACAAATGATCTGAACATATCTAATTCCATGTTCGAAATAATCTAAACTTTCGCAGAAAACATTTTTATGTTAATTGTCTATATGATAGCGTATATAGGGTCGAATTATAGAAAGCCATGTCAAGTTTCGGCATCCCCGCCAAACTTGTCCGTCTGTGCAGGATGACGATGGAGAAATCTCGCTGTTCCGTCAAAGTCGGCAAGAAAACCACCGAGCCATTTGATGTCGAAAAAGGTTTGAGACAAGGCGGCGCCCTATGATGTACCTACTTTCTTTAACATATCGTTCTTGAAGCAATTTTACGAAACTTACAAGCCAACACCAGAAGTACAATTTTTCAAAAGTCCGTTCAACTACTTGCCTATGCTGATGATATTGAAATTATTGGGAGAACGCGGCAAGCTGTCAGTGGCGCAATGAAAGCATCGAAACGGAGGCGGCGAAGATAGATCTGGCTGTTAATGAGGACAAAACGAAATATATGCTGTCAACGAGAAAGGACTCTCAACATCGGCGACTCGGACAGAAGGTCACGATGGACAGCTACAACTTCGAAGTAGTTAAAGACTTTGTCTACCTGGGGCTCCACTATCACTTCGCAAAATGACATCGGAGCAGAGATTAGGCGAAGAATCACTCTTGCCAATCGCAGTTTCTTCGGACTAAGAAGGCATCCTCTCTCAGAGAACCAAGGAAATATTGTACAAGACCTTAATCATCCCGGTCCTGCTGTATGGTGCAAAAGCATGGACCCTGTCAAAAGGGGATGAAAACCTTCTAGGATGCTTTGAGAGAAAGATTCTTCGAGTGATATTCGGTCCAGTTTGTGACGATGGAGTGTGGAGAAGAAGATTCAATGACGAACTATACGGGCTATACAGCGACGCTGACTTGGTCAAAAACCTAAAAATACAACGGCTGAGATAGCTGGAATGGGACACGTGGAGTGTATGGACAACAACGCACCAGCCCGACGAGTCTTCGAATCCACCCCTGAGGGACAACGCAGCAGAGGTTAGGTTAGTTGGCGCGCACAATTGCAAAACTACCTCAACCAACTTAGTGTGCGTAACTGGAGGCAGCTAGCGAGGGACCGAGCTGGCTGGAGAGGCTTGTTGGTTGAGGCCGTGGTCCACCCCGGACTGTAAGCAATACCAAAAGTAAAAAGAAAGCTTATAAGATAGCGTTGGTCTTTATCTTGTTACCTACCTCTTTTAAATTAGCATTTAACTATTTTATAAAAAAAATCACTTATAGGAATGCATAGGTACTATTAATAAAATAAACAAACCTTATTATAGCCTCAAAAGGATGTGATTGTATTGTTCTTTTGTATAAATATTTACGTTATATACTAAAGACTTTTATTGTTTAAAAAACTATTTCATAACCTTATAAGCCTTTTTTCGAACAAAAAAAAAAGTCTCTTTCATTAAAAAGAAATTGACAAGTAAAATATTAGGCCTGTTTTATTGGCAATCCATTTCAGTGAAGTAAAGTGAAGTAGAACTTTTTAGCACGTAACTGCAACAACTATATAGAGTCTCGAAAGTTTCAAACAGTTTGTAGTTGTTGTAATTGCGTGTTAAAAATTCGACTTTACTTTACTTCACTGAAATGGATTGCCAATAAAACAGACCTATTGTTATCAACTCTAGTCACACTGATCACAATTTTGATGTTATACACAGTCACCGAAGTTGTTTGCTGGCGATCGACGCCGAAGTCTGAATTGTGAATTCGTAACCGATCTATTACGTAGGCAAAGTCCGTAATGTGGAAGGAGTCGACGGTCTAGTTCTATGTGGTTTGTGGTCGAACTACTGAGCGATGTTCGACTTTCGGAAAAACTTAAGTTCCATCTTAAGGTTTCCTTTTTCACTGCATCACTTTATATAAGTGGTCTTTACCGGTCTTTAGTGACATTTGTCAAAATTAATTCCTTAGAAATGAACCTCATTCATAACAACAATGGGTTTTTGTTTCTGCTTTTCGTGCCTCCATTTTGACTAGCTAATGGCCAGAAGATTTCAGAAAAGTGTCGCTATGTTCACTTCGCTTTATATTACTGATTCGAATAAAACCGTAAAAACCCAATATCAATGTTGCGCGCGTTTTATAGACATACCGCATACATATGTCGTTTTCGTCCAGAACCGTCCGGAAGCAATCCGAACGCTTCTGAAAGCGTTCAATTGGCACTCAACTGACAGTTCTTCTGCTGAAAAGAAGAGTAATTTGCTTTTGGGTTTGAATGCAGAATCGCGGAGAGTTCTTCCGAACCGGTTTTTATTTTCAATTATTTTCATACAAACGAAATAAACTAAAGAAAACAATCCGTGATATCTTCTTTATGACATAATGGGTGTACCTACAAACTAATGTCGTTTTCCATTGGGCAAAAAGAAGCGTCTGGGAGCGTCCGAAATCAAGAAAATCACTTCTGAAACCGTTCCATTGGCGCAAAAATACTCTTTTGTTGATTCTGAGGAGAGAATTTCGCTTCTCGATTTCAAGTCAGAATCCACTCAAGAAGCACTTAACCTTCGTGTCAATACGAAATAAGTACACGGTTAGTCAGCGCGAGGGGTACCCGCGTACCCCCATACATTTTGTATGTAAAAGAAGAAGAATGATGTAAAGTATTAAAAAGTAGTCAAGAGTAAATTTGACTCAGTTCAGAATCTATATTTCAAAAATGATTGTTTCACTGATACACACCCCTATCGTGGAATCCGCCGGAGGGAATTATTCACGGAAAAGAATATTTTGGTATCATCGCATCCGCAAAGTGAACAGTTCCCCGTTCGGGAAAAATTCGATTTGAACGTTTTTAACGATACAGTGAAACTTACTCACAGTACCCACTCGGGAAACTGTTCACTTTGCGGATTCCACGATAGGGCTGATAATGTATACACTGTTTTTATACCCTATATAAGCGGGTGCGTGTCATAACGCCCAGTGTCATAGTCCTGGGGTGCTATGACACACATTTTTGTGTCATTAGGCCCTCGGCCGCTATGACACTTTTAAAATGGGAAAAATGACCACGTTTCGTGGGAAAAATGAAAAGAGAGTCCCAGCAATACTGCCGGGTACCCTCGAATTGACACGAAGGTTAAACAAGTGCAATTTATGTACATATTTTATACAAGCCAGCTGGCTGCAGCCATACAATTATTTTTGACGTTTCACCAAATGTCATTTGGAGACGTTTTTACGTGAGTGAAGTCGGATTGGAGAAACATTCATTAAAATGAATATAAGTAAATATGCTTTTCTAAAGACAGCTTGCTCATAATCATTTTTGTTCATTTATGTGAATGAAAATACAATGTGAATATTCGTTTAAATCTGAAACCAGATTTGGTTCACATAAAATGAATGTACCTAGATATGTTCTTCATTTTTTACTGAATATAAATTGATTCTTCATTTTTGCTGAATAAAATGTTTGCTGGGAGTTTTGTTGGTCCATTGGATTTCAAAATGTGTGAATCCTCGAGTAAAACCATAGGAAAACGAAATAAACAGTAAACAGACTACGGATTCAGACACAGAAGCCATTCATTTCACGAGAGAACAGCTCAGCTCACTCACTTATCTTTTTTTATATTTTTTAATTTAATTTTTAATTTTTTTTTTTGTATTTTCTGTAAATTTGACTATTTTGAACTAAATTGAACGAACTAGTTTAGTACCGTGATTTGAACTAAATTGATCGATTACTCAAATGAACTAAATTGCCCAACTCTAATACATAGTAATACATCCGTATCCCACTGTATCTATACCAGCAGGGTGTCACATGTACATATTAAGTGGACTAGTGGAGCCTCCAAAAAATTATAAAACACTTAATACCGCCCATATTTGTACCTAAAAGCAAACAAAAAATCTGTCGCACAATCGACAGTTTAAGTTCCTCTTACACATCTTCTTTAAAGGTCATCACACAAATCTGAAATCAGTTCCAAAGGCGCCAAAATATTTATTGCAAATAGAAAGTCAAAAAAAAAACCTCAATAAAAAAAATCACACTCGATCTAAAATCAGCATTCACTAGAAATTTACGGAGACACAAAACATTAGGTCCCCCTTCCATCTCTGTAAAACTCATCACAGACCAAAACCACCGATGAGATCACTTCTTCAATGGAGATGGCGGAGCTTTTTCATAAGTAGTATGACAGCTCATACACATGTACTTAATTGGAGAAACCTATACGGCGAGTAGCGTTACTCTTTGTGTTTCTTCTACTGCAAAAGTAAACACAGGTGACTTTCAAACGACACGAATAAATTCCGCAACAACATCTAGTAGATAGTACTGCACGCACACACACTCAGATCTCGTTCGACAATTTAAAACGCCTCTGTTCCATAAATTAAATAAAATCAAAAAATCATTCAATGCAAGTATTTCCACATTTAATTCCCAATCAGGTTTTGAGATAGTAAAGAAAAAATCCGCCAAACCCGAGCGATAACCTTAAGGTTATCATCATCAAAACGAACAGCACATATAGAGACAAAAACCGAAGCAACGCAATCAGAACACACGAGAAAAATGCTAAAAACTACGAACTTCCACATTTTGTGTTCCTCCAATCCACTTTTCCAGCATGTTGTAAAAAAAAATATTTCAAAATGACGCATTATACGAGCGATGCCATGGCAGTTGAATCTGTTGCCAAATGGAAGCAGGATCTACAACCAGCTTCAAGCTATGGGGCATCCATGTAATAAAAAAAAAAATAATATAGGTAGGTATACAAAATGCAACGTTTACTCTGGCTTCATCGGCATTGTCCTAAAAATGTCGCTGCTAAATTACCGGACAACAATGCGCTGATGCTGATGCTCCATAGTAGTAGTCGTAGTGCACTCTGGGGATCTCAGAATAATAGCTACGAAGTCGGAAGCCAAAAAAACACCAGAGTCACGACAAGGATAAGAGTTCGCCTGCTGTATCTATTTCAAGGACATGGCCAGTAGAGCACATGTACGAGTATTATAACCACAGAAAAAGCAAAAAGCCCTCGAATTCACTCCGACGATAATCCCAAAACTTGGTATAAATGAATGACTTTCAACTGTCGTTATCCTTCGAAACAAAAAAACAAGTGCATCCAACCGCATGAAAAACGAGTCGGGGAAAATGCCAAAAATACCTCAAAAACAATGACAGTCCAGTGGTTGGACAAAAAGGCATTCAATACTGACCTCTCTTCTTGTAAATAGTTATCCTTTTGATGGACGATTGATATCCCTTGAGTTGTTAATCCGGTTTTTCTGTTAATATTCACTTGGTAGGCACTCACACACAATTGACGTTAATGGAATCGACAGTAAACACTTGTTAATTTATTTTAACAATACTACTTTTGAGGGGAAAACTCGAAAAGATGACCTCCAGACCGTAACGAGATCACAGCACAAACTAAAACTCAATGAAACTGAAACGAAAATATTTCATTCGACAATATTTTGATTATGACGACAACGACGACGATAAAGTTCGTCAGCAACTGACAGTACTTTGTTGTTTGCTCTCTCACAGTCACACAGAATAATCGAACTGTTCTGCTCTGTCGCCCGAATCAAACTGAAACTGAAGTGAACCGAACACGTTTTGTGCGAATATTTCAAGTTCACTGTACAAAACAGTGGTTCGCTGGTAGTAGCATTGTATCAACGGTATTGCATTTCAAATGTGTGCGACTGCGAACTGCAAACTTGGAAATACTATGTAGAAGGAAAATGCTGCCAGTTTGCCTCTCTTAAATGCTGGAGAACTGCCGGTGGGTGACAGCCTGACAGCCACAGCGACAACAGACATCCACTTTTTCTGCTGTAGCGCTGGTTAGTGCAGTCGCCACCTAAGGAAGCATTTTGTCTTCTGTCATGGTGGTGTTGGATAGTTCAGTGGGGAGTAAGGAGTTTAGATTCACTTGTTCATTCCACCTGCAAGCTGCACCTTACAACACATCAAGTAAAATCACCACAATCTCTAATGGTGAATATAAATAATTGCTGATTTTCACCACGAAAATGCTAATTCCGGTGCTAGCTTGGCTGGTGAGTGGTGGCGGTGTGGTGCTTTTTGTACTGTTAAATAAATCTGGAGTTAAGAGAGCGAAAGCTTTTATTGAGTAAAAAGCGCCAAGCTCCAAGCAGCTGGTTCATTTAGATTTGGGTTCATTTAGGCAGATTGTGGTGACCAGAATGTGGGAAATTCAATGGGATGGGATACATTTTATGAGTTGGACTAATAACCATTTTAAGTGTGGGTACAGGTTAAACTTTATAAGGTTAGATTTGCTACTTTTTTTATACATAATCATAAATTTGGACCTACCCAATTTATACTTTTTGGTGGGAGATACAAAATTGTTATTACTAAGCCTATAGCGATCAGACTCAGAGAGTCGGGGTGCTGGTATACGAGACCCTACATAGCAATATTCTTCTTTCTTTATCAAAAGAGCTAGTACCGCCCTCAACGGATTTCATTACTTTTTAAAAAACTCTTTGAAGTAGAGTTCCCTCAAGATTAGACTGGACGAGTGAACAGGAACCCGAACTTAACTATCCACACGGACGGTTAAAAAATGGACTGTGTAGTAGGTGCGGGGGTATTTTGAGCATCTCAAAATCCTTCAGGCTCCCGGACTCAGCCAGTGTGTTTCAGTCGGAAATACTTGCTATCCGTGAAGGCTGTCGCCTAATCAAACTACACACGGACATAGTTCCAAGGCAAAAGATAGACATATTCACTGACAGACAAGCTACAATCAATGCTGTAGCCTCAGTCAATATAACCTCAAAATTAGTATCAGAATGTCTAGAGGAGCTGGCCTCGCTTGATCAGTTCAGGATTACCCTGATCTGGGTTCCAGGCCATAACAACGTTTATGGAAACGAACAGGCTGACGAGCTGGCCAGGCGAGGTTCAAGCCTCCACTGCTCACTTGCGGAATAGGTCCACATTCCAGTAGGAGCAGTCAAATCAAACATTTCCGAAGAATCCCTATCGAAATTGCATCATATCCAGAAGGATGTGGCCAAATAATAGCAGGGAAAAAACAACACACCTCCTGAGTAAAACACGTAAAGATATAGCCAGGATAAATGCGATTACCACAGGCCACTGCAGTCAGATTAGGCATCCCAAATAATACACACGACCGACGTAACCGAAAAAGAAACCCTCATTCACTACATATGCGCTTGTCCGGCACTAGCTAGGACTAGACAGCGAGCTCTGAACCCAGATCACGTAAAATGAAAACGATCGATCGACGTCGTTTCGATACTAGCAGTCTCTGTCTATTGTCACAGATTTGATAAACCCTTCTTCACATCATTCGAGGAAGTTTTGAAGAATAGCATGAAAGAACTAATAATCTTTTTGAAATCCACAGGCTGGATCCTCTCCACTTCGACAAACTTTAACAACCATGTCAAATGAGTTGTGGTAAAAAAACGGCACTTAGTGCTACTTGGGTGTTCATATAAAGCGCCACACCTACCTACCTATCCTACCCTAAGCCCATAGGTTTTAGATTATTTTTGTTGTGGGAAATAGGGTGTGTGTTCGATATCAGCCCTGGATTTGATATTTTCCAACCAGTTTTCCTGGTAAGCCTGTGTTTTTCCATACACAGGGTTGTTCATCAATTTTGACAAAACGCCAACCTTTTGCTTTTGACCTGTTATGTGAAAAAACCCAAAATCTAGGGCATTGTGAAATGTTTTGTGAAATTTGACACATATTATTATAATTTTAATATTAAACGTTTAAAGCCCTCCCATTTAAAATGAAACGCGATGTAGCTAAAAAATACTGAACTGAAATACGACAGGTCCATAAATATGGATGCGCATTTTCGGTTACATAGTTCGAAATGACAGAAATATTATTGAGTAACACACTATACAAACTCACATTACATAATGCAATGTAAATTGCACAGCAGTAATACTAGAGATTTCCACTGCATATTCTCGGGCGAGCCACCAAGCAAAATGGTGTCATTTTTCCCATGGACGTATAGGTAGGTTAGGTAAGGTTAGTTGCACTTCAATTCGACATACTGTACGAAGTACTATACCCAGATAGGAAACACTAGCAAAAGAATGAAGCTTCAAATTAGAACGAAACTTCGATTTATACGGATGGCTCCAAAACTAAGAAACGTACTGGGTCAGGTGTAAGGGTTCCGGACACATGCAGTGTCTTTCAGGCAGAAGTTCTGGCCGCGCTAAAAGCTGCAGATCTACTACGTACTTGAAATGGGATCAATATTCAACTAGAATATCCCTATCTACATTGACTGCGCTAAAGGCGCTAGAGTCTTAAAACATTAAATCTGATGGTGTAAGACTGGTCAGAGCTTTATGCGTGCAGAACAATGTCAGATTGTTTTGGGTACCCAGACACTATAATATTGAGGGTAACGAAATGGCTGACGTTTTGTCCAAAAACGGATCAGAGCTTCCACAAAATGAAACGGACACATGCAGGTACTTCGAGGACGCGTCGCAGGGGATATTATTCATCTTCTCTGGCAATGTCAAGCTATTGCTCGAAATAGAATTAAACACCTTGGAAGGTACTTCTTCGACAATTTGGATGATATTTTATTGTTTTCATTTCTTGATTTCGAACACACAACACCAAACAGAGTCCAGCTGTCCTGCTATTAATAGGATATCCTGTACCGACAGCCGATTGCTCAAAATATACGAAAGAGCCCATCACAAATGTGTTCACCAAAAAAAAAATTACAGAAGATTCATATCTTAAACGCTACAGAGCAAAACAAAGCAGGAGAACAATATCCTCCGTATACACAAATGAGGGTCAACATATACTTCCAGCTCAAAGTTACAAGCAGAATGCAGGCTCTTCGAAACAGCAAGTCTTTAGCTGGTTTTCCGACCTCCAACTAATAACAATGTAATCAAACTATGTTGCAGGGCCATATTCCAGACTCTCTTAATCTGATTGCGCTAAGAATATGGAATATGGTCATCCAAACCCTATGGACACGCCTCCATCGAAACCCAATGGAGCGCGGCGAAGGAGAAGAGAACCACAGACTATATGCCGCCCACTCTCGTTTTTGAAAGGAGATTCACAACCACAATTCCGGACAGAAGCGAATGGGAGCACAAAGCAGTTACAGAAGTAGAGGAGATAGCCCTATATACCGACGGTTCAAAGATGGATGTCGGCACAGGAGCGGGTATCTTCAGTGAAACACTTAACCTGCGAGAATCATTTCGAATCAACGATGACTGTAGTGTGATTCAAGCGACACATTGCCAACAAACAGATCACTATATACTCTGACAGCCAAGCGGCCATAAAAGCCATGGAGTCAGTCGTGGTGAAGTCAAGGGCAGTAAGTCAATGCAAGAAATACCTGGACGAAATATCACAAGCCAACACGGTGACCCTATGCTGGGTACCAGGGCATATGGATATTCCGGGAAATGAACAGGCGGATGAGATTGCAAGAAACGGGTCAAAAATGCACGCATCAATGGCCCTAGAATCTGTAAGAACTCCGCTAAGCACGCTTTCTAGGAAGGTTGATATTGAAGCCTTGAGTAGAACAAACCTACGTTGGAACAATCTCAGCACCTGCAGGCATGCAAAGGAATTATGGCCAGAAGTAAACAAAAAGAGATCCAAATTCTTGATCGGACTGAACCGCAAGGATATTCGCATACTCACGGGGGTCATTACTGGACACTGTGCGATAGGCGTACACGCAGGAAGGCTGGGCATACTGCATAATGACTTTTGCAGAAGCTGCAGAGACGTAGAAGAAATAGAATCCGTTCGCCATCTGCTTTGCGAATGCCCAGCCCTTAAAAACAGTAGACAGAGGACTCTCAAGAGTTTCTTCTTCGATGAACTAGAAGATCTGGAGAATGTTGATCTTAAGGAACTCCTGAGATTCATACTTAAATCGGGGTGGTTCCAATAGGTAAACAAACTTCACACCCTTCAGTTACTCTTAGAACAAACTTGGGAATCTGGATACATGAGCTAGGAACACCTGTGATTACTACTAAATCTAGGCGATCCAAATAAAGCGGTAATTTCTTTGTCTCCAACAGGTATGCAATGGAAGGTTCCCGTGACTGGACACAATGGACCCAACGGATGGTCTGTGTGAAGCTGTGGCGACCGCCACAAGAGCATCCAATTACCTACCTACCTACCATGTTGCAGGGCATTAAATTTGCCAAGTAGCTGAAACTGTACTCAATCGACGCTGATAAACGGATCTAGCCGGATCGATTGAAGAGCGATATGAGCACCACAAAAACTTGATGAATGCTTTTAGGGCGAAACTAATTCAAAAGGATAACACTGCATCTGTGGGATCCACAATGAGAAAGAGGGAAAGCCTAATCGACTTTTAGTGCGCAGCTGGAGACAGACAACTAAGAACCGAGATGTCTTCAGAGGAATATTCCTTGTGGTTCCGCATGTCAACTGCAGCGATGTCATGGAACAGTTGCCGGCTAGGTGCCGTTCTGTAAATTGCGGACAAAGTTTGAAAACATCAAAAACAAAATTCTGCCAAGGACAAAAATGACTAAACAAAATGTCACTCCAATGGTTTCTTTTCCCATAAGAAAACAACTCATTTCAGGGTTGCAAAAAAAAAAAAAACACACACACACACAACCCCAATAACCATAATTTGCATTATTCGATTGTTTCCGATTCGATTTTAGAAAATCAAAGAAAAAAATCACTTTTTCTTGCGAAACCATGTTAAGCAGTCCACTTTGGATGGATTTCCATCTGATTTTCCTGCCCCCTATGCAACCGAATACTTGAACTGAAAAGATTGTCTGAAGTGGGTGGGGTGAGAAGCAGCACCCCGAAGGCTTCATGGAGTGTTTGCTATAGAAGCATTTATTCTGTGGGTGGACGGGGTGCTCTTATCCGAGCGTCGACTTAAAACATTAAACTGTATAAAGCGAACCGATAATGAGTGTCAATTTCATGATTCATTGCACCGCCAACGAAACCCCTTCGACATGGCAGGCTGTTGACGATGACAGCGTCCCCCAAGGAAGTGCTCTGTTTGTAGCCCTGCTCTGAAGAGATTGTGTATGCATTGTGAACTCTGTTGATGGTGTTTTGATCTCTGCAAGAGGCTTCTCAGAAATGTGTGTCAAATGTGTCTTAATGAAATTATGTCATGAATGGATTGCCTTCCAATTATATGTATATCAACTTGGCTACGAATGTGTGCTTCGCGCTGTAACCTACAAAACCACTGTCAGGCATTTATCTCCAGCTCCAGTATGGATATCTTTATGGCAATATAAACTCCAATTCCAAAGACTCATCATAAATCTTTGATGCGACGGGAAAATAATTTCCAAATCGATCTCATTTACTTGTCGTGTGTGCTCGTTCAGTAGAAATTGTTGAAGCCAATTTATAAAGTTGCATCCGACTTTCCGGCTCTATACTCCATCCAGCCAGGAAACTTTTAACTAGGCGCATCACTTCTCCGAACACACATATACTACGTGCCGCGCCACCAAATTGGAAGGACACTCTGTTCCTTTTGTCTCCCCGCTTACTTCAGCATCTCGAGAGTATAAATGCAACGTTGGCAGAAAGAATTGTGCGCCAACTTTAAAAATAATAGAAGTTCCACTCCAGATACATTTTACAAGCCGACGGCGACGTTGACGTTGAAGTGGGCTAGAGGTGACCTACGCTTTGCCAAACCCCACTGCGAGCTGCATACAAAGGGACAACACAACAGCATCCCTACTACTACAATAACAGCAACAACTCGCAGTGATACAACGACTGTCTGTCTGTGGGAATTTCACTATAAAATCTGGAACAAGGTTGTTCGCCGCATTTTAAAAATAAACCTCGCCCCAAACGCCGGCACTCATCGTCGTCGTCGTCGCTTTACATGAGGAAGGTCGCCTCACCAGTAGAGAACTCCATTCAATTGGCCAAATTTTGGTTTTTTTCCTGATACTTGACACAACTCCGGTTGGAAGTGGTGCGGCGGGGATGTGGGAAAATGGTGACAACATGGAGTGTACGAGTATAGTTGGGATTAATGGGAGTTATATGCAGGTATGTGGTGGATATCGATTGCAGAGACTGCACCGGAACAATGTTAAACGCATCCATCCAGAACGGATAGACTACATGCTGCAGAGGGAAGGATTCTCCATCAAGCTTATAGTTTCGTTTTTCATAGCTTCCGGTCTATTTTCGGAAGAAGAGGACACTAAGATGCCTATCGATTCGGTAGATCATCCTTTCGTTTGCACCTCTGTGAGGCAAGTGTAGGCAATGTTGTGCCGTTAGTTACATATCCCAAATGTCTTTGTGAGGCCCAATATTGTTTGGGCATACAAATATTTTTCTTTCCCCGGATAAATGGAGCAGTGGGTGGAGGATTCAGAGATTATGGGCGCCTTAAGGTGATGGAGAAAGGTTTATTACATTAGATGCACATGTGTGCATGGACGAAGATGTGCATAAAGCGAGTGGAGGAAGTATTTCAAGAAAAGAGGGATTACATTCGTTGGGTAACTGGGGCGTATGTGGAACATATTTATTTTCGAATGGTTTGAAGGTGAAACATGCCTTGCACCATATGAAGGCAAGTGTGGGCAGATGAGTTTTGCTTTTTAAACGTGTCCCTTAAATATAATGCTGAAGAAGTGCATTTGATGAACATTCGTCCTTTGGTCACAAATGCCAAAGGAGTAATTTTTAATCTAATGGGTTTTTTGTTAGTTCTCTCAAATCATTTTTTTTATGATTTAATTTAATAATATTTTTGCTTAGAAGTTTTGAAACGAATTTAATACAAATTAAAGGATACCAGAGAAAAACTTAACTTATTGATATGGAATTGGAACGGTCAACTTCTTTATGTTTGAAAGAGTGTGTCTCGCTGTTTTGTTAAGGAGTCTTTTCTCAATTATTGTACATATTTGTCACATTATTGGAGAAAGCAAAAAGTAGTACAGTACAATGAAACACATGAACAAATGCTTGTTTCTCTTCTTTCAGTGGCTTAGTGCTTAGTCCAATAGACACCTGCAGTGGTTCGAGTTTAAATCACTATGTCAATGTCCCTGATCCCAGACAAGGCTTTTCTCGCAGGTGGAGGGGTGAAACCTACCACCTCAATCGGGGCATTCCTGCAGACGACTTGATGCCAATGTTGCCAATGGTCATTCGCGTTTAATTTTGCTGGTGGAATATTTGACGACATCTCTATTGTAACGGCTGTACATCCGTACATTTGAAACAACAAGTCTTTGACTTTTTGTCTTAGCCTTCTTAATCAGAGTATATCCATTAATGAGTAGGGACACTCTCCACGTGTTTCTTATCAGTTTACAATTTGCAGTACACATACACGAGAAATAGACGGCACTAAAAGTGCTCTAGTAAAAGAGGGATGGAAGAGTAGTCGAACTATTTCAAAATGTGGTACAGGGTGTGACGTAAAAAAAAGCAAAATCAATTTGTAATATTTCTTATTGAACATTTTATATCTAATATATATTCACATGTGTGCTACACTTACATATTTTTGTTTGTTGGTACATTTTTTGTTATTTTTATTGAACTGTTTTAGAATAAAGTAAACCCGTACTCGGACGTAAAATTTGATAAGAAATTCCTTATTTTGATTTTTGCAACAGTTGTAATGAAATTCATTTTTCAAAAGTTAAAAATATTCCCCTCAAAATTATTTAGGTAGTACATATTTGGAAAACAAGAAATAAATGTTTGTTCAAGATTCTCTAACGAGTCTAAAAATTCTTGATTGGGCCGTGTCAATTTCGCATCTTCATATTCTTTAAAATCTGTAAAAAGGGAGGAAACGTTAAGTTGCGGACTCAATTTTAACTCACACTTGTAGTTTAGGCGGTATTTTTTTAAAATATAACCTGCGAAATAGTAGAATGCATTATCAATACCAAAGTCCACAGTTTTATAGTCAGGTTCAGTTTTGAAAGCGTAAACCAAATTGTCCTTATTTTGTTTTTGTGGTTCCATCTGCACTTCAATGTCTGGAAGTTCCAGGTTAGCAGTTGGCTCACAGTTTCCACGTGTAGTATCTTCCATATACTTTGCCGAAAAAGATCTTTTAAATGAACAGATGAATTGAAATGGAGTCAGCAACTTGTTATTTCCCCCTCGGTTACGTAAAACAGCAAAAGTGTTTTCCAAGCAATCTTGATTAAGATTTCTTGTTAAAAGAAACTTAATACCGTCTTCTTTTATTTCTGTAAAAATGCCAATTAAGGCATTTATATTCTGTTGCCATCCTTTTATAAAACGCATTTTTTTAGTTACTTTTCTAGAATTTTCATGAAAAGTCATATTTTCAAAAAATAAATTCATTTCATGCAAAAAAGCAATTTATTCCGCTTAATTAAAATTAAGAAATACAACACCGATTTATATTTATTCTTCCCCGATCTATAACTTATATTGCTTACCTCTCACTATTATCCGGTATTTTGAAATATTTAACTCCAAAATTTTCTTTCTGCTCTCGCCCACACGTCAAACATTTAACATAATGTTTTCCCATTATTTTATTGAAAGTTCTTAAACTATGCAAACTTGCACTTCAACTTTTAATTTTCACTATTTTTAATTGTTTGCCACACGCACTGACACTGAACACCCTTTACTTCGTCAATTGATGGTAATGAACGACTGATAACAATCCAACTCCAGGTCGCCTTTAAAAATACGTGCGAAAATAATGTAAACAATCCCCTCTACAACCAACCTAAGTAATTAGTATGACCATCTGCTGTGAATTATATTACCTAAAAAGTGCTGGCAATAAAACTTAAAATCGTAAAATATGGTAATTAACGAAGTCGTAGCAAGGCAAAATGGTTGAATTTCGTGATAGAGAATGAAACATTTCTTTTTCATGTCCATAACAAAGACCAATTAATCAATAACCAATGGGAAAAACTACAAAATTTGTTTTTTTATTAGCAATTCTACGAAAGCAAAGCTGGTTACCTGATCAACCTGAATGGTTGAGAGAAAATACTAATATACTGACATCACTTCAGCTCGCCTTTAAAAATGCTTTATGAAAAAACCCACAATCGTTTGTCGTACGCAGCAAGCCCCATGTAGTGGTACAGGCAAAATGTGTTGTGTACCCTTTTTTTCTCAAGCAGTCGTTGTATGCAGGTAAAAAGTATTCTTTCGACCTGCTTCCACTTATTGTACGATTTTTTCTGCATTTTGCTTTGTGGTAGTAGGAAATGCATATGTGGAGAGAGTGTCCCTACTCATTAATGGATATACTCTGTTCTTAATAACCATAAAAGATATCGTATTCGTAAGGACCGGCTTTTAGATATCTAGTCCATCCCATAGCATAAGTTTTTAGTTTCGTATTTGTATTAGTTGCGTCTGGTCTGGTCAGATGACGAAAATTCTACCTGCAGATACTATACTTTGATACGCAAAGTTTTGGAAGTGTGGAAAATAAACAAAAAATATAAACCTTGGATATGTCAAACATCGGACTTAAGGTGGGTTTCCACATGTCGGTTGATTGACAAAGTTTGACAGCCCTCGCGTTTATGTCATTGAACGACACCAACATCAGTTCATTTCCACTTATGCCAATTATTGGCAAAAAATCGTTTGTCAGATGATTGACCAACTTATGAACTCGATGCCAATTAAATTTTCTCTGTCAATTATAGACAAAGTGACATTTTGTTTGACAATTCAACTATTTCCACTTGTCCAGTGGTTTCTTTGAAGTTATTTTAAACGAACAGCTATTTTCTGGGCGCAGTAGCGCAGTGGTTAGTATACTGGACTACTGTGCGAGGGATCCCAGGCAGGGTTACCTTTGGGACCCCTTAGTGTCAATTAGATACCTTTTCGAACACTCGGACACCAGGACACCTCTTTTTAAAAATAGTCGATTTTGGACACCTTTTTGAAATGTAGGAACTTTTGTAATAGCCATATAATTTTTTCAACAAATTATCTCATCTTTGACATGATTTGTATCTTTGTATTTAAATTCCTAAATGTTCTTTGTTAGCACACGTAGCGAAGGTCTGCAAGTTTTTCTCCATGGATATATGTACTGATTTAAGACATATTAGCCCGTTCGAGTTCGAGGAACTAAATCATCTAAATCTTACTAAATCATTTTAAGTCTTCAAAATGGCCAACATAGTCAAACTACAATCAGATAATCAGACATAATTTTCTTTCTAATGTCGTTTTGTTTGAGTATTAGTTTGTATGGGACACTTTATTACCTCGCGGACACATTTGTGTCCGCTTTACAAAATTTTTATGAAGGTAACCCTGATCCCAGGTTCGATCCCCAGAAAAACACAAATTACATCTTAAAGTTTTTTTCTACTGCGCCACCTCTCGCGAACATCTGACAAACATCCGAGAGTATAACTGTCATGAAAAATTTTCTCAATTCAGCCGTCCGGACTCGGCATAAAATTGTAGGTCCCTTCCATTCGTCCCAAAAATAGAAACTCACACAAAACGTATGGTTGCGAGAAGCTAGGTCTTGGGTGTCTACCCGCCTGTTGCGCCACCTATTTATTTATTTTGTTTTTTAGCTATTTTCTGTGACACTTATCCACAGCACACTCTATGTCAAAATTTAGCTATGATTTTAGCTAACGTATGGAGAGAAAGCGGCTAAAATTTTGTCTCGTTCAAGCAGTGTATTAAAGTTTAGAACAAAAGTTTTTCTCTTTGAGAGAGAATTCATCCCCACACCTCACTATTGTCATTTTGACAGTCTTTTCCATTTGTAGGTACTACAAAAGTTTTTGCCTTGACTGTTCCTATTGGAATTTGGATCGATTCCGCATGTGAGCCGTGAAGGCTTGAACCTCGCCTGGCCAGCTCGTTAGCCTGTTCGTTTCCATAAACGTTGGTGTGGCCTGGAACCCAGATCAGGGTAATCCGGAAATTTGCATCCTACCAATGTCTTATTTTGTTCTGAGGTGACAGTCCATTCACTAGTAGTTTGTACTTCACTGCCCAATATTGCCAAAAAGCAAACTCCATGTGACAGTTCCTTTCACAGTTCTCCTTTCTGTATCTAATCAAGAACTAAACACCCTTCATTATTGGGATACCGTTGATATTGCATTTAGTTTCAAATTTGCGGCCAGAATCGACTCGCATCGTGTGTACATAATTTTGTATGCATTTAATTAGGACAGTGCGACAAATCCAAATCAATGCTCGCCAGCGAAAATATCGCTCTACTATATTAATATGTATTTCAATGAAATAAAAACACAAACTTCTTCTTCTTCGTTTTTATTTAATACTCATTTCGTGTTTAAAACAAAAATATATATATATATTTTATTTTATATATTTTTTATTTCTTTTATAACAATATAAGTACTTAGAAGCCAGTCATTATAGTAAAATAGACAAATTGTTCCTAGTTTGTTTGTTTTTTTTTTTAATATAAAAGGTCATGACATTTACACTTATAAATTTAGAGAAAATTCTCCATGATAAAAATATACATTCACACACATTAAACAAAAATTAAATAAGTTTTAAATAATTAAGCAAAGTATAGAGCTACAAAAAATCTAGAATAATAATAAATTTAACTACTTGTTCCTCCGTTGGGCGCCAGTCTGTCGTAAACATCGTTAAGGACACTTTCTTCGTTGATCACTCTCAATCTTTGGTATCATGAATGGGCTAGAGCCCATTCCACAAATTGTTTTACTATATCTGCTGTACGTCTAATAATTTTTTTTTATAAGAAATATAACAAATTTGTTTAAGTTAATTAAATAATTTTTGCAGCAGTAAATATAAGGGAAACATGCCGGGATGCGTAAGCAACTACCAAGTACCGAGTGTTGGTGCGTTTGTGTGATGAAATTCCATTTGTTAAATGTACTCTAAGGTTCTAATCTTTGGTTAATCGTTTTGTTAGTATTATGTTAGCATGCGTAGGCAATTTTTGTAACTACTTGTTCGACGCGTATCGGAGGGCACTGCCCAATTTCTTGGTATAAGTGGCACTATAGAGCATGTCCAGATACGCATAAAACAAGCTTAAATCTACTCTAGTACTACATTATACAACTACACCACTTTTGGTTAGGAAAGCCTCTTCTAAGTAGCTCACTTGATTTCACGCGGATCCTCTCGCTGGTATTTGGCAAATTGCAAGAAGATCTCTTCTAAAGTTGTCTGACTTATCGAGTAGTCCTCGATATTAAGGCCGGTCTTGTTTCTCTCCATGAGACCGAATATGTTTGACCACGAAATACTAGCGATTGGAATGTAGAATGTCAGAATTCCTTGGAAGCGTTCTCTGTAAAAAAAAATATATATATAATATAGAATCGAAAACCGAAAGCCGTGAATGAAAGCTCACTGTAGGAAAGCCTCGGGAAACTCTGTTGCTATGAACTCCATAACTTTTTTAATGTCCTCCTCCATTAGGGCCATTGGAGCGTCCATCTCTGGATTTTGTTTCCTAGAGGCGAAAAGATAAAAAATTTAGTTTAATTCAATAGTAACGGCACCTAAGGATACTAACTCATCGTTGAAGCTTCTCGTCAGTTCGACGTCTTTCTTCATTTTCAGTCGCAGAATCAAGCCTTTGCTAAATTTATTTTTTAAATGCTGCGTTGAGCCTAAGCACTTAAACTCTCCGTTGACCATAATAGCCAGACGTGTGCATAACGCCTCACATTCTTCCATACTGTGCGAGGTAAGAACGATGGACTTGCCGGCGTCACGAATCCTGCACACCATATTCCAAAGCTGACGACGTGCTCCCGGATCCATACCGGTAGTTGGCTCGTCTAAGTACACCACTGATGGGCTTCCTAACACGGCCAACGCGGTACTTAGCTTGCGCTTGTTACCACCACTGTACGCGTGCACTTGTTTGTCCAAATGTTTTAAGAAACCAAAGGATTTCGCCAGATCCATAGAGATCTGTGGTATCTTTTGGTCCGGAATGCCTCGTAGTAAACTGTAGATTTTTAGCATTTCACGCCCGGTAAGGTCGTCAAACAGCGCATCAAACTGCGGGCAGTAGCCGATCTCTTGGTAGACCTCATTCATGTCCTTTTTCAAACTAAGTCCCTTAACATAGGCGTCTCCCGATGATACCCTCACATCGCCTGTCAACATTTTGAATGTTGTCGTTTTGCCAGCACCGTTGACACCAAGAAGCCCAAAACATTCCGAGCTAAAAAGAGAAATATTAATGTTTCGGAAATGACTTAAGGCTTCGACTTACTGTTTGACGCCGACAGAAAGCTGATTGACGGCAACAAAGCGCCCATAATACTTAGTCACCTTATCGAGGACCAAATTTTGTACTGAAACTTCCGACGCTGACATGTTGTTTATCCGTTCCTTCTCTTCTTCAACGTCCTCATCAAAGTAGCCATCTTCTGGTGGTGGCGGAGGTTTTCTGCTTAAAGGAAACGAAAACGATTACATCATTTCTTAGCTAAATTGTCACAGTTAAGATTATCATAGCCAAGCCAAGAAACAAAGGAACTACAGCCAACTATGGGACAACGAATCTACAAATATTTTATTCATCGTTAATGTGAGGTGGTTGGGGTTGAGTTCTGTAAATTATATGCAACAAAAAATAGGACTAACTAATCCACCTACCCAGGCTCGTTATTAAGAATGTTCGTGGATGAGATGTACCATATGCGAATTCGACCTGTAGTTCAGTTGTCGTTTGGTCATAAATAAATTTCACAAAAGTGAAATTAGCATCCCGTGGACTGTCGTACTTTCAAATACTTACACTGTCTTCTGCTTGATCTTGAACCACATATTATCCAAAACTCGATACTCCTTGATGGTTAGTACTATAAAAAACAAAACACCTGTTGCAAGCAGATAAGTTATCTCACGAAGAATTCCGGGTGCCTCCCAAGCAAAGTACGGTGTCATTGCTGAAAAGTTTAATCAAAATTAACAATAACTCAGCAATACATTTACTTGTGTCACTTACTGCAACATCTCTTAAGGACACCACAGCGTATACTTTCTGGAACAGTTGCGATTAAGGGCTCACAAAGATTCCTTGTCGCTGTGTTGGTGAACAACTTATTCAATCCTTGTGCCAGTGAGAAATGTGGGAAAAGCATAAATATATTTTCAAGCACATCGGCTACATCTTTGGTATTGAACGCCTCAAAGCTCATCACGAGGATGACAATAAAAAGTGCATTACCTTTAAATGAGGATTAGTTATATCGACAGTCAAATAAACGCACAGTACCTATACTCACCACAGAATATGTTGATAATAGACAGTCTAGCAAAGCCAGTAGATGGTTCCGAAAACATTCCCGACATTAGGTAGGTTAATGGTAGTACCGAGCAGCCGAAGATCAGTATCATAAGGAAATTTCGACCTAATGGAAGAAGGTTATGTGATTAGTGTGAAGTATGTCGAAATTGTAAGCATTTTTTAATTGAATGGGTAAGTATGTCAATGTCACCAATACGATGGCTTTCGTAAATGTTGATTTACTCAAATAAACTATCTGACGATTTGCGAAGAATCGAGAGCTATGGAAGGTCCATTTGAGCAACCTACACTTCCGACTGATTGTCCTAGTTTCTAAAATCTCTATACATCCATCAATTACCAATTAAAATGTTCTTACCCAAATCATCAAATGTGGAATATCCATCCTCCTGGAAACATGCTAATGTTATTATCACAATCAGCGCTGTAATGATGTAGGTAAACATATCCCAGACAAATTGTGACAGCCAGAACGTCAAGACTTTGACGCCGCTAACAAACTGCAATAACTTTGCTCGACTTTCATGCTCCTTAACCAGGAACATAACATACAAAGCACTAACAAAACACATACAGAAGCACAAATTCAACGAAAGCTGTGTTCCCAGATTTTGGCCGGTATTGAGCATTTGGAAAGCAGAATCACGCGAATACGGCAACGGATCATTTGTCACCATGATTTCGGCTTTTTCTCCAAGAACAGTTCTAAATTACAAGAAGAGCATTTATTAATAGAACAACTTTTGAAATCTTTCTCGTCCTTACTTGGCTATTGCATTGTGTATTAGATTAACTGTCAACGGTGCTGAATGGATAGGCTTGTTGTTCAGCCAGGCAATAATAGTTCCTTTATTTATAGTCGCCGCGGCAATATACCTCGAGTTGATACGAACTTGAATCGTTTTCCCCAGCTCCAGAATGTAGTCCACAAAGCTCTTACTTCCAGTTTGTTCGAGCACACCGTCGGGGTAGGAATCGTGAACGGCTTTTCTATAGTTTTCGGATATTTTTGCCTCGAAGGATCCATTCTGAATGTTTGAATTTGTTTCTAAAACTGCCACTGCCGTTGGATACGAGGACAGCTCTATCGGGAGCGGCTTCAAGTCGGCATAGTAGCTCATACCTGCCACAACGATTGTCATCACGATGAAGAGGATCGGCATAATATTCTGAATGGCAAACATCATCTTGTTGCGCAATGTGTAAAGGTACTTTTTGAGAATCATAGACCGCCATTGACTAAGGGCGAGATTGGTGCCCTTAAGAAGGCGCTGGTTGTCCGAGAATACATTATCAGCTGGAAAACAAAAAAAAAAAAAACACATCGTTAAAATTGAAGAGAACATAATTCGTTTTACTTACAACTGACAGACTCTCCGTCTTCGAATCCAAGTGTGCCACCATTCAGAGTAGCCTTCTCCCCCTGCGTATTTTCTTCTGCTTTAACAGGTTTTTCGGCACCGACTTTCATGAACACCTCTTCGAGCGATGTTATCGATACGCCATAGCCATTGAGAGACAGTTCTTCGGATTGTGTTTCTAAATCGTGGAACATCTTCTCAAACTCGGAGGAATACCTTTCGGGTAGCTGATACGAAAGTTCAGCACCAATTTCAGCTTCCGGCTGTATACCGGGTATATATTTAGCGAGAAGCCTTGTCACTTCGGCACCATCGCAGTCGTCCTTCTTGACGCAAATCTAAATCAGAGATTGTATGCATAAGTGGACTGTACTTATCTTTTTAATGAATCATTTCACTTACCAATTTATAGCCGTCGCCGAATTTCTTCTTCAAGAAGAATGACGTTCCATGGCACTTGAGCTCGCCAGCGGACATGATCGCAATACGATCACCCAACACGTCGGCCTCATCCATAAAATGTGTCGTCAACAAAACAGTACGTCCGACTTTCTCTGATTGCATCAAGTCCCACAATTGTCTTCTTGCCGCTGGATCCATACCCGAACTTGGCTCGTCGCACATAACAACCTTAGTACCGCCACAGAAAGCAGCACACACGGACAGCTTCCTCTTCATGCCACCCGATAGCTTCGATGAAGCGACGTTCGCCTTATTCTCCAACTCTATCTTCTTGATGTATTTCTGTACCTCTGCATCCAATTCCTTACCCTTGAGACCCTTCAAACGGCCGTAGAATATCAAATGGTCCCTCACCGTTAGATCGTCAAAGAGGATATTGTGCTGCGGACAGATGCCCAACGAACTGCGAGCGCCGTCCATATTCGTCCTTATATCACTGCCGTTGATAATGGCTGTTCCCGATGTGGGTGGAAACATCCCCGTCAGCATTGAGATAGTTGTCGTCTTTCCGGCACCGTTGTGTCCCAACAACACCGTTATCTCACCTTCGTACATATTCAATGAAAAGTTGTTAACCGCCTTCTTATCGCCGAATGTCTTGTTCAAGTTCTTCACCTGAAGACCTATATGCTTGCCCACTGGTTCGGGTTCAAACGCTTGTAAGTTCTCCCGAACAATGTGACCGTTCGAGTCTTCAATCCCAACATATTCGCGCTCGCCACACCAGAAACTCTTCGTTAACGGGAAGTACCATTCCTTGGGCACACCAAAGTCACCCGGAAATATTTGCTCCATATACAAACAGATCAGCATGTGAATGACACTCGCTAGGCACATCATACCGATAACTGCTCCCATTGACAGGGAATCGTCAATGCTGACAGCTTTGAACATATTGTTCCATTGTAGGCCTTCTCCGGTTGCCTCTTTTGCGATAATAAGTTGCATTCCAAGGCCCATTGCAGTGTTGGAGACCAGAGACCAACCAATTTTAGTGCTCAGTGCTAGAGTGTCATATCTTAGCTGGAAAAATGTGTACGGGATGTATATGATGAACCATATTAGACCGGTAACTGCAGACGCTGTACTGGCCTTAGAGAAAAATGTTGCCAACATAAAACAGAGTGTTATGGTGGTCATTGTGTAAACCAGGAAGAAAAAGAACGTCGCCGTAAATGAACTGTATGTGAGCACGGCAACACCATCGGACCATCTTATCTGCAAGAAGAAGAGGAGGGAGACAGTTAGTAACATGTAAGCCGAAATTGAATGATATAGCAGCAGAAGAATAGGGCGAAACGTCAAATGGTAATGTAGGTGAATTAATGAATTATGTGGGGGCAAGTCAGCTTAAGCCAACGTTCGATTAAATTCGAATTGTACGTCGCGTCGTTGCCATAAAATAAAACTACCTCATTTCAAGTGTTTGACTAAACTTCAGCTGATTTTTTTCCATTTTTGACACTAGTTTAAGCCCATGTAAAACGTAAACGTCAGAATGGACTGCATTTTATTCACGTGTCTTCTCAGTGAATTACCTAAACATATGCCCTTATCACAGAATCTGTCGTACTCGGAATTTTTTTTACGAATCCCAAAAGAACTATCACAGAATCTGTCGTAGTAGAAATTTTTGCTACGAATTTCGAAGAAGAATACTAATACGAATACGAATTTCGAAATTCGTAACAAAAATTTCTACTATGACGGATTCTGTGATAGTTTTTTCGGGTTCGTAACAAAATTCCGCAAAATTCCGAGTACGACGGATTCTGTGATAGACATGATAATCACCCTTATTCTACGTGGCGTTGTTTATATTAAAAGACAAATATGACGTTTTTTTTTTTAAATCGGTATTACAAGTAGCGTGTTTTTAGGCGTTTTATGTCATTTAAGTCGTTTTGGTTCCGACATTGGACATTGACAGCCAGAAATAAGTAATTTTCACTTTCCGTTTCCGTTGACCGTTAGCTGTTGGCAAGTCCTCCGTCTAGTACAATTTGTTGCAAACATCTATGGTTCAGCTCAATGCCGTAAACGATTGAACGCATAAACAATAATTAATAAAAATAGATGGGATTAAGTTCTGTCAAGCCCTTGAAATTGGCGACTAGTCCATTAAGATGAGATTTTTGATACAAATATAAGCGCACAGGCTTAAGGCTTACAATTTTCAAAACATTATCCAGACTTGTCATATTCCCAACTGTCAAACTCAATAAATATGAATAATGCTGGGGTTCCACTTGTCGATTTGAAATTGACAATTGACGTATTTTTATGCCAATTAAACAATTGGCAAGTGGAAATAACGAAAAATTGCTTGTCAATAAATTGACTAACAGCGTTAGCAATAACTGACAAAGAAACAAGTGGAAATAGCTGAATTGTCAAACAAAATGTCACTTTGGCTATAATTGACAGAGAAAATTTAATTGGCATCGAGTTCATAAGTTCAGAAAAATTATATATATGAACCCCTTTTCATTGTGTAGTATTATTTTCACAATTGAAATATTTTGAAAGTTTTATATGTATTAGTTTTATGCCTTGTTCAACCGCTCAAACTCGGCAGAACATTTTATTCCGTTTGTTTCCCCTCACTTCAGTCCCCTGGCCAACAAAATCGGTTTTATGCCGGCAGAATTAGTCTCGTGTGCGGAGGCCCAATCAACTGACAAAAGAGTTTTTGCCAATAATTGGCATAAGTAGAAATGAACTGACGTTCATGTCGTTCAATGACATAAACGTGAGGGCTGTCAAACTTTGTCAATCAACCGACATGTGGAAACCCACCTTAAGAACTTAGCTTGAAAAAGTTACAGTCTGAAGTAGAAAAATTGAATTATTTTAACTTAAAAAAAAAACTGAAGTAAAAACTGTCAGATCACGATTCCATCTTCCATCTTCCATCTTCTTTATACAAAAGAAAGAATCTAATCTTTAAAGCAAGGCGCGCACCGAAGTGATGTGGTAGTGGCTTGATGATCAAGTGGCAGGTCGAATCGCTAAAGCCTAGGTAAACAAATGTAGACGCGCGCATCCAACCGGAGTGGGAGCGACGTGACATAGCTTTTTGTAGGTGTCGTGATGACAACTGCATTTTGCCAATGCATCTGCGTATTTTCGTTTACCCGAAATCTTAACGACCAAGAACACAACATAGAACGGCTATAATACGTTGTTTACCACTTCAGTGCACGTTAAACCACCTTCGTACCACTTTGCCGTCATTCCATCGCCACGCCAAATGTTCACCACTCCTATGCCACCTGCCACTTACTCACCACTGAAGTTCGCGCCTGAATTTAGACTGTATTTTTGAAACAAAGTACGAAATTGTTGTAATAACAACTTTTTTCCTTAGTGCACATTTCAAATTTTGCGAACATTTAAAAACCTAGCAGAAATACAAATTTGAGATTGCTATCCGCGCGAACCGGAAACTATGCTTTAATATTTCCGTTCTATTTTATACTTTTCGGACTTTAATTGTGACAGTTGACAGCTGACAGATTCTTAGTGTTACCTTAATAACGACATACAACCGTCGTTTTCGCAATTGACCTGGTTTACTTACCATAAGTACGATCGTTATTAGCATTGATGAAATTCCCATCATGAGAAAAGCCTTCAAAAACCACGCCGTCCAATGCAGCCAATTTTGAAGACC
Source organism: Cheilosia soror (assembly GCA_949372485.1). NCBI lineage: Eukaryota > Metazoa > Arthropoda > Insecta > Diptera > Syrphidae > Cheilosia > Cheilosia soror. The sequence goes on along the minus strand of OX443563.1, from coordinate 97,354,231 downwards.
CATAATCTTCATGACCTCCTTGAGTTGTTTCTCCTTCTCTGCTGTAATATACTGTAAGAAAGAAAATATGTATAACGATCTATCTCGACTAACTTCGGTTAATCTACCTTCACTGTATATGTACACGGATAAATGTAACTGAGTAGAATAATCAAGGACATCATACTGGCCAAACCACTCAATAAGGGATCGTTAATATACTCCGGGTACGGATACCTCTGAAGCCTAATTTTAGGCAAAGGGTTAGCCAAATCCGTTGCCGACTGTGTAATAAACGCATTCGAAATCGCATTCTGCACAGCCAGGAAACCTTCTCTCATATAGCCAGCAGGAATACCACCATCCTCACTATTATTGTTTCGCGGCCCCATCGGATCCATTGGAATGAAGAGCACATTCGTCATCCAAGTCACCATAAATGACGATAATGACGTTCGCAGTTCACTGGGAAATCGTATTCTGTAGTCCAATTTCTCCGGCAATTTTGTAGCATTTGCCAACGAATCACTGAATACCACACCACAGAGATTATAACTATCGACCATGCCAGCCGCCAGAGCTTCGGAGTTAGCATATCCACTGTAGGTAAGATTTAAGCTGTCAGCTGCCTCTTTCACGAGTTTATCAAAGACCGGAGCATTGGGTGAATAGGTCAAATGGTAGTTTAGCGTTATCGCCCTTGACTCTGCCTCTTCATAACTATGCCTGCAAAAAATGGGAAGGTTAGCTTTGTATCGGCATACAGTTTAGGAACAAGTTAGTTTTGTGTTAAAAGTGCGGTTAGTTGTGCTACAAATTGGTTAAACTCTAGTCGGAAGGTCAGTCTAACACAAAATCTCTGTTGAATTTCATGCATCCCAATTAAAATAAAATCAAACAGTAGCAATGAACGTGTTATGGAAAAAAAACTGCAAAAACATATTGTAAAGGAACGTCGGTAGGCTTGCCTTGATTTATATGCTTCTCTTCTTATACTCTTGTAGAATGATGCGCTTCTGTAATAAAACCTATGGGAGTAAAGTTATAAAAAAAAAATATTTAAATAATATTGACTGTGGATTATGGTTAGTACAAATGGCATTATCATGATTTTTATGCGAATTCATTAAAATTTGGAAATGATTTAAGGAACTCGATTAAGTTGGGCCGATTTTTTTTAATTTGAATACCATGTCCATTTTCCAGTCCATCTTACACCATGAAATAAAATTTACTTATCCAAACCACCATAAAAATCTTGAGATTCACAGATTTATTATAAATCAGGTTTCATGTCAGTGTGACAACGAATAAAATAATCTCAAACATACCTATTATGAAATTTATTATGCGAAAAGAGCAATAAATTGATCATGTCAATTAATTTCCAATTTACCAAATGTTTGATGAGTTTTCTAATTTTTTTTTATAAAACTAAAAACTATTACACTAACTTAACATTTAACTACAAAGCGAAAGTAGTAGATTTATCGAATAGCGACAGAGAAGCTTGTTGAAGCGTTTTGCATTTGCGTCTTTTGAAATGTCAAAATAAATTTATTTTTGTTTAAAGGAAAATCCCAAAAACAGTTGCACAATTATCATTTTAGTTTTCTAATAAATGTTTTCTGCAAAATTGTAATATTCAAATTGTATCATAGCTTTACTTTTCCATCCCATGTAAAGTCTAATTAAGAGCTTGAGTAGCATTTTTGTAAAATAAAAAATATATTAGTAGGTTTCGGAAGACAAGTTAGTTGGGGTTTGGGGATCCTAAAGGCAAAGGGCAAAAAATAAAAACATTATATGGGTTTAAAGTACTGACAAAAATATACGAAAATGTCCTAGAAGTTTTAAGCTAAGCTAGTATCCAAAACTACCAAAAATTCACCACAACTGCGCTATGAAACGCTATATTTGAGCATGAGTACAGTAAAACCTGTCAAATTGGACCACCCTTGGGTTCCAATAATTGTGGTTCAAATAGCAGTTGGTCCGATTATGGAGGCACCTTTTAATTGGACCGGTCCAATTACAAAGCTTTTTTCAGCGCATGTATTTAAGAATATTGCTATTTAATCTAAAATTTGATAGACAATGTATCAAAAAATCGGTAATTTTTTTCCCCAACCACAATATTCTTGAACTCTGCTGAAGTGACTTTGTTAGGTAAAATAAATAAATAAAAAATCAATGCAACAGGACATTCGTTCGTTTGTGTGAGTTTTTATTTTTGGGACGAATGAAAGCGACCTACATTTTATGCCGAGTCCGAACGGCTGAATTGAGAAGCTTTTTCAGGACAATTATCTCTCGGATGTTTCTCAGACGTTCGCGAGAGGTGGCGCAGTGTAAAGAAACTCTAAGATGTAATTTGGCTTTTTGCGGGGATCGAACCTAGGACCCCTCGCACAGTAGTTCAGCTCGCTGACTATTGGGCCAATTTTGTAGGTGTTGCTTTAAAAAGCAGCGTAGTTTCATACAAGTTGAAAATGTTTTTAGACTCATAACGATTACAAATAGCTTTAACATTTTTTATGAAATCCTGACATGTAGGATCAACATGAACAGTGACTTCCCTTTTGAGAATTCTAAAAATAATCTTGTGTCGCACTTTAAAGGCCTCGAGCCATTCATTAAAAGCGTTAAAATGATTTTTTTTTTTTTTCAATTTTTTGCTTTTGAAAGAGGCTTAACTTGCAGAAAAGTTTGTTTTGTATAAACAACGAAAAAAAAGAAATGTAGGTATACATGTAAGTGAATTACATATCTCTGTCTACACATGCACCGATTAGTCAGGTAAATACATTTAGCAACGCATAGCATAGAAGTGGTCCATGGTCCGATTAGTAGGTTTTCCGATTATAGAGGGAAAATTGTATTGAAAATAGCAGGGGAAGCATAAAGTGCGGTCCGATTACAGAGTGTCCCGATTAAAAGGTTCTACTGATACTGAACTCATAGTCATAATAGACTTAACGGTCAACAATGTATATTTTTAATAAATTTAAATTTTTGAGCGCCATCTATTGGTTGAATTTTTAATTTTATCTTTTAAGCCCTTACCAGCTTAAGTATCCATGATATAATAATAAAACAATCGGTTCAACATTCTATATTTAAAAGCGTGAATGAAAATGGTAGGCAACTCTAAAAAGTAAAGATAAACCAAAACAAGTAAAAGTGTTATCATCGGTCTGTCCGATATGCTTTGCTACCCTCCTATGCATAAAAGCCATGCAAAAGGTTTGGCATGCGAGTTAGTATGTACGGTATATGCATGGGTCTAATATTGGTTTGTATGGAAGGTGCCAGAACTGCTTGACCGACATAGACAATTTTCAATATAAACCTGACGACGCCAACGGTAAAAAGAAGCCATCTTACAAAATTTCATTCGCCTAGGTCGATTCGTTTGGAAACTATCGTGTTTTCAACAGAAAAACAGACGGACAGACAGACCGACATGGCTAAATCGATTCTGAATGTGATCCTGATTCAGAATATTATATACTTTTTGGGGTCTCCGATAACTCCTTCTTGGCGTTTACAATTGTAAGTGAACAAAGTAAATATACCTTCCTGTAAAGTGTATAAGTATAACGTATAAAAAGACAAATAATTAGTTCTGACTCTCGACACGCTAATTCTATGTCGCTAATTCTATATCGTTTGAGTAGCTGACGCCTACTGTGTAGGTAGATAGAATTTTTTTATGTTCAGGGTACTTGGAGTGGAGTGTGAATCTCAGCCGATATTAAAACGAGAATCTTACTTAATTAAAACTAACAAAGGGTAAGTCTGTAGTTATAAAGGTTAAGGTTAAGGTTTTCCCCGGGAAAATAAAAATTACATCGTAAAGTTTTTTTACTGCGCCATCTAACATCTGACAAACATCCGAGAGTATAAGTTACCTGGAAGGGCTTCTCAAATCAGCTGTCCGGACTCGGCATAAAATTGCAGGTCTCTTGCGTTCGTTTTACACAAAATGGAGAACGTTGAAATGTATATAAAGTAAGAGAAGTTTGCGCATAAGAGCCATCAATTAAGTGCTTCGACTTTGATTGTTAAGGAACAAGGGACACAGGAGTCGTGTGTAAAATTACAAAATGCAGTCCACTCTTTCACTCAGAGAAAAATCGCAAGCTAAAATCTAGTATGATCAAGCTTGATTTTAGATTTTCTTTTCTAATCTTAATATGACACCCATATATTATAAGATGGTAGGTATCTAAGATCTAAGATTTAGATCTTGAATACCCAAAATAAATTTGTTTCAGGCATAATGTAAGTACTACATTCTTAAAATAATCGCTAAAAAGGATTGAAGTTAGATTTTTAACAGCCGATTTCTTCACAAAGTACTAGCGCTAGTACCGGTATTAGACCAAAAGTTGATACTCAAATAGGTATCAAGTCATTTCTTCCCGAAGTACTAAGCTGAATTTGATACCGAGTTGGACCCTCAAAATCGGCAGTCTAACGTCGTTAGTACCTGAATTAGATCGATTTCATTGCTTTAGCTCTTGCCTATTTTTGTCAAAAAGTAAATACATCGTAGGTTTAAGTCTAATGAAGTTGATTAAAAAATGGATTTCATTTTTGATAGGGATAATTGGTTCAATAATTTCGATGACGACATTGAGAATGTGAATGGTGAAGAAGGGGTGGCAACTCGTTGATCTGAGCGCCGCATCTACCATATTATACTACAATGGAATACAGTAAATACTTAGGACGATGTGGATTTTTTCGGCAATTTCAGTTGTCCAGAGTAACGTTTTTTTACGTGCGAACTTGGACGAATTGCAGTACTGTTAACATATTTTATATACTTTCAGTTTTAGTCGGTACCTAATCGTTTTTATTCACGATTTCACCAGTAATCGTTAGATATTGTCTGAGCAGTAATTGCTGATCAGATCACTGTACGATTCATGGCAAGTGGATCGATGTAAATAGTGGTTGCCGACGTCATTCGCCTACCAGCCGCGAGTGTATGTCGCACACTGCCAAAAGTATGATGTATGGCCTTGACACGCCATTTTATTCAAATGTCAGCAACATTGGAAGAACAGGAGGTGGCCGCTGCTGCATTTTATCGCTTTGCATAGTCTCGAAGAACAATCGGTGCAACCTACCGCACTCATGTTCAGGGGCGTAGCGAGGGGGGTGTGGGGGGGAAGTAACATTTTAACTTGAGCAGCTAAAAAAAAAAAATTATAAAAATTCCAAAAAAAATTTAAAAAATTTTAAAATTTTACTCCGAACAAAATGTTAAAAAATAAGAACTGAGTTTGGATTTTCATTAGGTATATGTTTTCAAACTCGTAAATGTATACAAGACGGCATTTTCAAAGGTTCCACCTTTCGGAAAAGCGAATTTATATTTTTTTGACTGTATATACCTTTTCCGAGTTTCGATTTTAAAAATGACGGTCAGCATCGGTGAATTTGCCGACTGAAATCCTTCAAATTTAGCGAGTTTCGATTCGATTTTAAAAAAGATTGTCGGCATCGCTGAATTTGCCGACCGGATACTTCCTTCTGCTGGTTTGTTCGTAATTGCTACGCGAAGGTTTAGGAAACAAAAGTCGGAAAATTCTCAACAGGTGGCGCTGTAGCCCTACATTAGATATCTCGAAGACCACCAAATCGATTGAGCTCCAATTTACAGGTAGTATTAGGTATTGGCCCAAGAGTATTCGTGTAAAGATTGATCAAAATTGGACAAAGGGGCGTCCCATACAAAAAAAAACATTCAAAATCCTATATCTCGAAACCACTGAACTGATTGGTCTCAAATTTTGAAGCAATTTTAGGTATTGGCCAGGGATTGTTCCTGTGAAAATTGGTCAAAATTGGACAAAGGGGCGTGGCGTGGTAAAACTCGATGACGTTATAACTCGATAGCCGCTGGCACGATACAGTCGGCAAGTCCCTGAAATAAGTCGGCATTTCAATGAAAGTCACCCCCCCACGGCTCGAACCCTCGCTACGCCCCTGCTCATGTTAAATTGCAAACACCGAATTGGTGAGTTCAGTTCCATATGTGCAATAATAGAAAAAAAAACAACCATATACGCTATCATAATTATGCTATTTCGTGCTAGATACCCCTGTACACACATATTTTATGGCAGGTAAGCAACAACAATATAAAAAAAAATACTTGCTCTTGAATAAAAATAAGTCATCCTGGAAAATGTTTGACTCTCAATGAGCATAAATGAGCATAAAATGTCACCGTTATGACATTTCCTACTCAAAAATGGGCACTACACCTACACTAGACCAGTTTTTAGACGTATTAGTCGTTAGTACGGTTGATAAATTTAGCTCTGGTACTAACGATGTGAAGAAATACACAAGTACTTCTTGATTTTAGCTCGTTTTTTTTCTGAGTGATTGTTGTGTTTTATGGGAGCGAGCCTTTTTTGAATCTTTGAGTGGTTCATATGAAAGTCATAATCATTATTACAAGGTATGAAAAAATTGGAGTAGATTACGCTTTCAGTGAATTTATCCATTACGCACTATCACCATCATCATTTTGTTAAATTCACAAATGGTAGGTGGCAAAGCTTTCCAATACAGGTAGAGGTATAAATGAAGGATTGATGAAATTGCTAGTGGGGAAAACTCAACATTATTTGAGTTATCACTAATCAATTGAACTGCCACCCACACTCACCGAATTAACGCAATCCCATAAATGGTTCGAAGAAGACATTTTGTTTGTTTGTTATCCTTTATCGCCTTTGATGGTACTATTGTACATCGCTTTTTACAGTGTAATACAAAAAAAATCAATAAAATGCAAAAATAAACAGACTTCACTAATAATAAAAATAATAAATAAAAAAGCACCAAAATATCTAAAACCATAATGATCACTGTGAAATTGGCCAAGCAATTGTAATTGTTAAAATGATTTTTGTTTGCCGTCGAAAAAATGTTTTAAGCCAAAAAATGCTTGCGCTGTGTGAAGAGAGTTCCTTAAAGCTAAAAAAAAATAAAATATGAATCCGCTGAATGCAAAATTAACATAACCAGCATTTATGTAATGAAAAATATTAAGCCGTCTAAATGCAAAAACTTACCTTAATAGATCGAGATTATCTATTGCCAACGATTGGTTATACGTTGTAACGCCCATATGTTCAGGACTAACTAACGTCCGCACCAATACCAACAGCAATGAGAAAAGTGCTGGCAACATCAACTCAACAACCAGTTGCATTTTGTGGTTCCATTGTAGGATCCAGTTCTTCCACAGTAGCAGTCGAAATTTTTCGAAATTTGTCGTCACCATTTTAGTCTATTATGTGCATTGATTTTGTTATGAAAATTTTTTTTTTGCTGAAAATAGAGAATACAAATAAAAATTAATAATTATTTAGCTATCGAGATACAAAAACAAAGAGAATAATTGATTGTCAAACAAAAGCTGATTTGAAATTGTTGGCTTGCCATAATGCTGATTAGATATCAAAGTTATACGAGTATGGGGATGGAGAATGCTTGTATGCATTGTTTAACTTGGAAACAGTACTCTGGACCCTGGTGAATCGAAAAGTGAAGTAAAAAATTGTAAATGCAATTTCTTATCATGAAAATTAGTTTTAATAATGGAATGGGGTAAAATGCATACACTTCAAGTAATAAAAGTTATGTATTCTCAGTTTGAAGAGCTAACAATTTATGCAGGGAAACCTTGCACAACAAGTGCCGACATTGGGTACGTTCGGGTTTTTAGTTTAATAAGTGGTCAACCATAAATGGGATTACGTGAGCTTAAGCTGGTGTACGAATTAGTTGATGTTCAGGACTGTATAGCGGAAGTAAGTAAGTAAGTCATGGCACAATAGGGGTACCATCTATGGACACAGAAGGATCCTGGAGCTTGTCAAAAACGAGATTAGGGAGCTGAATATGCCTATGGATGGTATAACAAAGGTGCGTGTTATGGAAAGGAATCACAGAACTCGTATTGAGAATGGATTACTTCCAGAAAAGAGGAATGGTGAAATCGTGATTTTCACAGACGGATCCATGATGGATGGCGGAGCGGGGGCCGGAATCTTTTCTGAAGATCTGGAACTAGCCCGTCACATTAGCCTCGGGAAACACACTTCAGTATACCAGGCTGAGATGATTGCTTTGCTGCATGCGTTGGATTACTTGCTTGAGAGTCAGGTGGAAGGAAGAAATATCCTAATAGCACTGGACAACCAGGCGGTGATTAGATGCATGGAGCGAACAACCATCACAACATCACTGGCACTGGAATGTGTATTTAAGCTCAATAAGTGTTCATCTAAAAATCAGGTAACACTGACTTGGGTACGAGGACATATAGGGATCGACGGCAACGAAAAGGCGGACTCCCTTGCAAAACAGGGGTCAACTGAAAAGTTGCTGGGACCAGAACCATTCTCTCCAATTGGTAGAGGAATGGTAGAACAGCTGATTCACAAATGGATCACGGCAGAACACCTGAGAAAATGGCAATACAATGGTCGACCTGCTCCACTCAGAGAAAGGTTCTAAGCATGAGTCGAGGAACATTGAAATGGGTGGTGGCGTTAACTACAGGTCATGGTAATTTCGGGTATCATTTAAGGAAGATGGGCCTTAGAGAAGATGATACTTGTAAGCTATGCCTGGAGGAATCTTAGACAGCGGCACATATATTGTATCAATGTCCGGCTTTGGCTGGCAGAAGAATGAGGATCTTGGGAAAACATTGGGTCGAGACCCATTGGATGAAACAGATCTCATATAAACAGATGCTAGCGTTAACACTAGGAATCGAACTCAGAGAAGGACTCTGGAGAAGTCCAGAGAGTCTCTCTGGGTAGGGTTTATAGTGGTAGGGAGACGAAAAGAGACCCAACAATGGTGGTCTGATTCGAATATCTCTCGAAAATTTATATATAAGTCAGCCCACAAAATACCAACTAATTCAGCCAAATGGACCACTATCCCATTATGGACAAAACATTCCCATAAAATCACATACATATACTGACTTAGCTGGATTAGTCGCGTGCTACAATTTTATGGTTCGACCTTAAATCTATCGGAAAATATAACAAATGAGTAAAGTATAGATAGCCTATACGCGGTTCATGTATGGTAAATATTCACACTCTAAGGCAGATCGTGGAGAAAACCCAAGAAGCCCAAATCGATACTCACTATCTATTTATCGATTTTAAGGCCGCATATGACAGTATTTATAGAGACAAGCTATACAGAGCCATATCTGGATTTGACATCCCTTCCAAAGTTTCCAGATTGTGTAGACAGACTCGCAAGGTAAAACCAGGGTCCCAATTTTCCAAAAGTCTGTGCAACAACTTGCATAAGCTGACGATATTGTCATCATTGGCAGAACCCCAATGAAAATGGGTTTAGTGATGACTGGTTAATGAGGGAAAAACTAAATAAATGCTGTCAACAAGAAGAGACATACACGATTGACGGAACTTTGTCTACATCGTCTTCACTATAAACTTTGACAATGACACCACAGCAGAAATCAAACGAAGAGTTGCACTTACCAACTGCTGGTTCTTTGGCCTAAGAAGGCAACTGACTAGTTGATTAAGGAGACTCTACATAAGGCCCTCGTCCACAAACCACATAGAACTAGACCGCTAACTTCCGTGCACCTGCCCGATTCCCCCCGGAATGAATTCCCCTGTCTGTGAATACGTGTGAAATGGCAAATGGTGTCAAATGGCGGCAATGATTTTCCATGTTATACCATGGGCCTAGGATTTTTCAAGTATGCGTGCGTTAATGGCGCTTCTTTGATTTTGTACAGCACCAAAACATAAAAAATCATGGGCCCACAGACAGCTTGTAGGCAAAGTCCGTTATGTGGGAGGAGTCGACGGTCTAGTTCTATGTGGTTTGATCCCTCGTCATCCCAGTCCTCCTCTATGACGCATAAATAAATAAATAAATATATATACCTTCTATAGCTTCTCACAGCCTTTCGTTTGTATGAGTGCAGTCTTACGCCTCATAACGGCTGTATTGAGAAGCTTTTTCAGGACAATTATACTCTCGGATGTTTGTGAGACGTTCAGGAGAGGTGACGCAGTGGAAAAAAAAAACCTTAAGATGTACATAATTGATCGAACTTGAGACCCCTCGCACATTAGTCCAGCACACTAGCCACTGAGCCACCGCGGATCAGAAGCATGGAGGTGAATAAAGGCTGATGAAGCTCTTCTTGGTGGTTTCTTGGAAAGCGAAATTCTGATTTTTGGTCCCGTTTGCATTGAGGGGCTTTGGTGGAGGTGATTTAAGAGCGAACTCTACGAGCTACGAACTAGGATATGTAGAGCGAAAACAACGCTTCGGACCGAAGAGGCCTCGATTCCAACCCGGAGCATCGACGAACTAGAGGAAGACTTCGCCTTGGATGCGCCCACAAGTGGAGGGACGTCAACCAACTTGGAGTTAGAGTGGGCAAGTGGAGACGGTCGGCCTAAGATCAGGCTAACTGAAGAGGCGTGTTGGTTAAGGGCCAGGTCCACTCTGGATTGTAGCACCACCTAACAACAAAACACACTTTCGGGAATGTTAAGTTTGAACATATAAATTGTTATCCATCACCATTTTAGCGATGTCAACTCCGTTGATACCCCGATTCACTTAACCTTGTTGTCGATATATGTTTGCGATTGTTTAATTCAACAGATATTCTGAAAAAGATACCATTTTCAAAGCTGGTATAAATAATATATGAGCCTGGGGGACGTTATGATTCCAAGACTCTTAAGACAGCCTGAAAGATACCCGATGCAAATGGCACCTATACGTATATGTGAGACATCCGAAGCCGAACCGATGAATTGAGAAACTTTCTTAGGACATTTGTACTCTTGGATTTTTGTCAGACATTCGCGAAAGGCGGCGCAATATCGTTACACGATTACGTTATTATTTTCACATGTTTCTCAAATGTTGTCAAAACTCTGAAGCATGCACATGCGTCATAAGAAAAATAAAATCAAACAAGGCTGACGTGACGACAAAATCCACTTTCTTGTAAACCGGGGAAGTAGCAGCATAACTGCATAGATTAGATATTCGTATAGTGTTAGATAATATTTTTTACAAAATTTAAATTTAAAACTACTTTTCCAAGTCTGACAAACAGGAATCGTAAAATAATATTACGAGTGAACTCTTTCTACTATACCTATGATTTAATTAGCCTATACGCACGCTAGATTATCCACAGAAATGTTGCAGTCGGTTGATGAGTCGCAACACAACCGAGATTAGATTAATTTACGAGGTGTAAACCGAAAGTCTAACAACCGGTCCCAAATGTGTAAAATTGAATTGGATAAGTGCAACTGGACAAAAGCTTATGTTAAGCTATAACATAAGTTTTATATTATGCAGTTGCACTTATAAGTCGAATGACCGATTTGAGCTATCCCACGAAATTTATTCGAATAGAGCGCTCCCAACAATGTTATGTCAATTTTAAATATTCATGCGTTGCAAAAAGAGTTAATTAATAAACAACTCCGAGAATATACAAATGAATCAAATGTCTCTTTCTTAATTTGAATTTAAGTATTAATCTGGGCATTGTTAGAATATAATGTACCTCCATTGATGTCTATTGATGACATATAAGTTTCCCATTTACAACTTTCGAATGTCAATTTTACTATCAGATTAATGCGTTTCAATCTTTGACATTCGATTTTTTTTTTCGGCTAGCAGCCAATTTTTCATTGAAGCAAACATAAGCACTAGCTCTTTTGGTTCACGGCGGCGGAGAGAAACGAAAACACTCAAATGTCATCGAGCTGATGCTGAGTGTGCCATCTGTTATAGAACGTTCGAAATAATTTGAATAAGTCGTTATTTTGCTCAGTTGCATTGTTTCTACAATAGATGGCAATGTGTTATATGTACAAAAAAGCAATGGCGCGCAGAGGTTTCGTCATTATATTAACTGGTTACACATTTTTTTTTTTTGTACCGATTACGGCGTTATTTCAAAACCGATTTTTACGAAATATGAACTATAGGTATATGAAAAGCGAATTTCCTTAGATCAACTTCTGCATGTGTTTTTTGTCACTAAGAAAGCAAAGTGTTATGACAGACTTCCCGCCATCTTAGAAGAAGAAAGTGGAAGGAGTCAAATCGAAAGATGGTACACCGTACACTTCTTTCCAATGAGGAGAACATCTTGGGCAGATGGAGGGAGCACTTTTCTGAATTTCTCAATCCAATCCAGAGCAGATCCTTTGACAAAGTCGATTTTCTAAAAGCTGGCAAATCTGTCGGAGTGGGTGAAATCCGGCCAGAAATGCTCAAGGCCTTAGTGAAGAGGGCTTTCTCGTGTCATTAAAGTGGACTGGGAATGAGGCGAAACTCCCAGCGATATGCAGATTGAGGTGATTGTGCCCCTTTTTAAGAAATGGGATAAAAAGAATTGCTCCAATTACTGGAGTACATCACTTTTAAGTCTCCCCGGAAAAGTCTTTGCTAGAAACGCGTTGGAGAGCTGTGGTCAAGTCACTATTAGGAGATGAGCAGTGCGGTTTTCGTCCCGACAGAAGCACAACCGACCGGTTATTCACTCTCAGAATGGTACTTGAGAAAGCTTGGAAGTAGAAAGCATACGACCGAGTCCCATAAGGGACTCGAGTGTATTACAGGAGTATGGAATTGACAGCGCAGTCTTGGCGAGGAATGTTTCGAATTGGGAGATCTGAGGATAAGTCATCTGCTCTTCGCTGATGACTTGGTCATCCTTGGGTCCTCTCAAACTGAACTTCAGCCCAAACTCGATCGGTTTGTAGCAGTTTGTGTTGAAGCTGATATGAAAGTTAACGTGAACAAATCTGAAGTGATGATCGGCTCCAGTACGCCTGCTCGATGCACTCTGCATGTTAGTGGAATCCCATTGTAACAGGTGGAGAAATTTAAGTATCTCGGGGTCTTAGTCACGAGTGATGGAAGGAGCAATCCTGAGTTTTCCTGTAGGATTGGTCATTCTGTTATTAGGACGACTGAACTTGGTGTCAAATTCAAGTCTTAAATTCGGTCTTTGTTCCAACTCTTACTTATGGTCATGAGGTTCGCATTAAAAAGGAAAATTTGGAAATCAATCAGAAATTCAAATTTTTTTCTAAATTTACAAAGTTATGCCTGAAATCGACTTGAAACATAAAATATCAGGATTTGTACTCCAATGTGAAAACCTTAAGAGATATTTAACAAAAGTAATCGTTTTCCTATAAATTCATCTATAACATTATCACTACCTTTCTAATGTCAAATTTGCCTTTTAAATTGGTCATTAAAGTAAAGAACGTTGACGTGCGTAGGTCCATTAAATGTAAGTTGTCATGAAAATATGTTTTTACTTTTGAAACACACAACCGAAATTCAAAGTCAAATGACCCAGGTAATAAATGAAAGCATGTAGGAGGTGTACGTGACATTGTGCTTTGGGTAAGGCTAACATTTTGACACTCTCGTCCCAGAGTACAAAATTCGCAATTATTTTAGAAAATTAAATTCAAAGTCATCGGCATTTATAGGTACTATACCCCAATTACATTTGAACACGTGCTTACCATTTTGCAGGTTTATTACTAAAAGCAACCGAATTAAACGGTTTACACAAAATAGCTAATTGTTTAAAAATAAGAACAAAACCAGTCTCTCTTTTGGATTTCGTACGTCTGTAGGATTTATTTGTGGTTTAGAATGGTCTGTACTGTCAGACTAATGCTATATTAAAATGGAGATTAACTTTATCTAGCACTTTTGTCGTGATCATTAAATAGATTGAGCTGCCACCTTACCAATCTTATCTTCGTAATAATGCATTAGTGTTATCCATATGCACATCTTATAGCAACTAAATGAGATATAGTAAGCATTTCATTATGGCAATTAATTCCAAAGAATATACTTGCGCTTTATCAATATTTTGACATTTTGAATACGTAAAACGTCCGATATCACTTATCCGTCTTGAGCAGAAATCACAGTCTGGTGTTCATTATTATTTCATTGTCCCATACGAATAGGTTTGATATAATTTAAGAACTATGTACTTTGAATGAGTAAGTGATTATCTACGATAATTATTATACCTATTCCAAGTACTCACTAACTTAAAAGTTTTAATTCTCAAAACCCCTATGTCCATAGCTGAATGTTGGATCACTTTCAAAGCTACAACTTCATAGGGGAATTACGCAGCTGAAACAAAGCCAAGCTTGAGCTGATCTACAGTTTGTCTCTTTAAATCTTGTAGGGAAACTTTTAGCTTAATTTGACATAAGAAAGCGTTTTCAGCTATATACAGTTGCGTTCATGAAAATAGTAGTGCTGCTCTACACAAAACTTGAGCCAAATAAAACGGTACTTTTTCCTTTGAAAATATGAGGATGCAAACTTTTTGTTTAGAATAGAATGCAAAGAAGAGAATAGCAAAATTCCGTTACTTTCGGTCCAAATTTATTTAATTTTGACTATTTTAGAGAGATGCACAACTATTTTCATGAACACAGCTGTATGTCACAGAAAGGAGCTATTCTTTGATTTTGGCAGCATTCAAGAATCTAATCATAGTAAGTCGACTTGAATTGTCTGCATTCAAATTTACCTGAACGCAAAAACTAACTTGAATTGTCGGTATGTCACTTATTGACAATTGTATTTTTGGTGCTTCTACACGTCAGGGCAATCGAAACCCAATAGATATATGTCAAAACTGAGTTCTCCAGATACAATATTAGGCATGTTTTTTTGAAACCTCGCCAGCCAGCCATTCATTTGGACAGTTGCCAGCAAGATGAAGCCAGCCGATTGAATTTAGGCAATAAGCCTAAAAGCTTACCTACCCTTCAAGCAAGAGAGTCCGTTTTCGGTTCAAAAACGGAGTCAATGACATATGGAAGACTCCGCATACAGCTCCGCATACGGATCCGCGAAACTACGTTTGCCGGCTCAAATTAGTATAGAAATTAGAATCCCCGCGGACCCACTTTTGTATGTGTTGGTGAGAGAATGAGAGAGCGAGCTCGCTGCACTCAGTGAAAAATGAATCCAAATCGGATCCGAAAAAAATTAAAAAACGAGGCAAGCGCTGGCAGATGACAATCGAGTATCGAAGAACTTTATTCAGACGAAATACAAACAAGTTTGTTTACATTTGCATGCATTTTTTCCAAGAATTTATTAATTAAAATAATAAATAAAAAAATAATAAATAATAATTTTCGATTCCTCCATGGCAGTAACTGCCGTTTGCCATTTCTACTATGTTCGTATTATATTTTATGTTTTTAATTGTTCATATGTCCTCAGGAAGATGTGGGTGATATTTTTTTAATAATTTCAAAAGCGAATTAGCAGCTTCGTTTGAAATATTGTGACCGACAGTCCACTCCACTATTTCGTCAGCAATATTTTTAATAGAAGTGTTTTGTGAACAATGAGCACTCACTCGAATTCATGTTACCGTATTAAATTCATTCGTAGAGATTTAATCACGTGCCTGCCACCACGAACGTCAACGAAAGATTAATCACCGGCAGCGGCAGATGTTCACTCTTTCATTGCATCAAAAAAAGCAAAACAAAAATTCTCGCGACTCTCTTTCTACTTGTTGTGTAGATACAGCGAATTTACAAATGTGTGCGTGGAACGCCTCATATATCATATTATGCGGATCCAAAAATGACGGGAAAAATTGGATCAGCGATTTTGCTTGAAGGGTACCAGCATTTTGTATAAAAATATGCATTTGGTAGAAATATTTGATAAATTCGGACATTTTCCTGTAGAATGTTGTGTGCATGAGATAAGACGCCATTAGTTACACGCAGTTCACGAAACTTTTTTTTTACGGAAATTTGTTATTTAAATTTGGAAAACACTGATTTTTGTTGTACTAATGTACAAATGGTAATGAAATAATAACATCATAATTTTTGTATGCCATGATTTGAGCCAATGAACAATTTAATTCCACCAACTGCTTTCTAAGCCACTTGTTGCTTTCAGCGCCACCTGTTTGTTCATTATGAATTGAATTTAGCCAGCTGCCAGCCAACAGCTCCAACGGTTGGGGAGAAAATCAAGAGTTGTGCCAGCATTTGCCAGCAGGTTGTTGTTTTAATTAGCTTCTGAAATGTGCCTCAACTGGCTGGCGGGGTTTCATAAAAACACAACTATTGACACAAATACACGTCAATTTAGTCGAGAAATTCTTGACTTGATTTGTCGGTGTTGCGGGCGTTAGGTCTTATCGCCCAATGTCATAACGCCCAAATTTTCTCTTAAGATTTTTTTGTTGTAGAATTTACTGAAATTTGGGTGATGTGAGATTGATTTTGGGCGTAATGGCATTCTTTTTACTAACGCCCAAAAAATGCATAACACCCAAAAACAAACAATAAAATGGAAATAAAGGACAAAAAGAATTTGCAGAGTACGTATGTCAGACTGCAACCCCCCTGCTTGGGTTTACTGTCCGATTTGGGGTGTATGCGTTATACTTTGGGCGATATGCCATTCTATTTGGGCTTTGCGACGCTATATTCCTTTAATTTTTGGGCGATGTGGTGGTTTTTGGGCGTTATGATATTTTTCAATTTGGGCGTTATGACCTTGGGCGATAAGACCTAACGCCGGTGTTGCGGACATAGACGTTAACTGAGAAAACTGTTCACATGACAGGTCTAGCCCAATGAAACCTCAGCAACATGAAGATATATAGAGCTGTCAGACTTACTAAACTCGATATTTTTGAACGCCCTCATTGACTTTCATTAAAACTTTCGCTTTGTACTTGTAGGATTTTTCTTCATTCATGCCAATTGCTTAAATCTCCATAGAAATTTGTTCGAAGTATCTACATTAAAAATCACTTACCGGCATTAAAGTCCGTATGACACTACATATATTTTTGTCAAATTGTTTCCTCATTTTTATCACATTAAATCATGTTGAGACAAAAGGTGTAGGTATTACGACTTACGAGAGGTTGCTTACAAACGAATTTATTTTAAAAGAGCACTGAAGTCTGAGTGCCGTAGACGTAGCGCTCGGGTAAAACGCTAGGTTTATTTTTTAAAGTATAGCTAAATTTTTAAAGAGAATTTTATATCGGAGCTAGAATTAAGCACTGCATACTATGAGCAGAGTTTTATTTGTCATTTAAAAACTCGTCGAGCTAAACATTTTCAAAGTCCAAAAAATATTATTTGCGTTCCAGAGCTGTCAAATATGTCACACTAATACATTTAATAGAACTGATCAATTTTGTTTTATGTTCCATGTGACATTACTTTTTTGACGCACTAACTTCAACTCGATTTTGTACGTAGGTAAATGAAATAAGAAACTGTACACTCATCTGTCATTATGTATGTCTAAACGTTTTCACTCTAAACTAAAATTAAAACAATCGAAATTGAATTCAATTCAATTTATTGGCAATAATCTTACCGCAGAAAGATACAGAACCATGATTACTGACATTTTCGTTCATCAATTGAACAACTATGATGTGCAGGAGCTGTGGTTTCAACAAGATGGCGCAACATGTTATACAGCTTTATTGATAGAAACGTTTGGTAAACGCATAGTTTCACGTTGCGGACCCGTGAATTGAAATCCAATATCGTGCGATTTAACGCCGCTTGACTATTTTCTGTGGGGATATGTGAAGTCGCTAGTCTACGCCGATAAGCCCGCAACGATTGACCACTTAGAGGACATATACCAGAAATCATAATTAAATTTAATGCCTGAAGATTATCTTTCGAATAAAGTAAATTTCATGTCAATTTAAAAAAATCATCTTTGTTTTATTCCATTTCAAAGTTCTATAAAAATAAATAAATAGGTGGCGCAACAGGCGTGTAGACACCCTAGGCCTAGGTTCTCGCAACCATTCGTTTTGTGTGAGTTTTTATTTGTGGGACGAATGGAAGGGACCTACAATTGTATGCCGAGTCCGAACGGCTAAATTGAGAAGCTTTTTCATGACAGTCATACTCTCGGATGTTTGTCAGACGTTCGCGAGAGGTGGCGCAGTAGAAAAAACCTTAAGATGTAATTTGTGTTTTTTCGGGGATCGAACCTGAGATCCCTCACACAGTTCAAAGTTCTATACCTCTAAAAAAAAATCACCATTTATATGAAGCTGATAGGTACCAGTAGCACAAAATCGGCATAGAGTTAGAATTGCTTGCCTATTTTTAAAAGGGCTTCTTGACAAAACGTGGACGATTTTTAAAAATATTTGAATTATTTGGCAATTCACGTGAAAAAAAAACTGTCACTACGAATAATGGCGATCAATTGCGCATTTACTAACCGCTAACTCCACTATAACTAGAAACTTGATTAGTTATCGATCTTCTGTCAGCTTTGGCAGGACACTTCTTGGGCTATACTCATTAAAGTCAAACTAGATTTATCACAAAAACACTATACGCTTTATGTGCGCTTATCATTAGCATAATACGGAAAGTATATAAAAAACATTAAAGTGCTCGTGCTCTGAAATAGATTAGACATATTTTAACTGTCAGTAAAACAGCTTTATCGTTTGGCTTCTCACGATAGCACTTAATGTTCAAAGTACTACTTAAGTTGTAAAATATAAATTCGCAATTATCACCCAATTGGCTAAAATATTCAGATTAGATTAGGTAGGCCTTTTTACAAAAACCTTTTGAGTCGAAGATATTAATTCAAATCAGCCATAATAAACGATTTAGCACGAGCTTAATAAGACAAGATTATAATAAGACCTTCCAGGATACTATTACTTAAACTTACAAAAAGCTCCGATTTAAACGAACTGATGTCAAACTGACAATAATAGTTGCTGTCACAAGTCACACACGAAAAAATGACCCAAACATCAACGAGTTAACCGCAACTCAACGAAAATCGCAGGGGTGACACTGACAATTCAACGACCGACTCTTTGTTCGACAATGTGTTAACTGACTGGTTGGAACACAATACTTGTTGTGTATACCGTTACGTTTGACTAGAGCCAAGTAGTAATGCCGATAAGAGCTGTTCGATAGCGATACCATTTATACTGGCTTAGTAATCGAGTCCAGAAATAGTATTTCATTGGCAGCGCCAAATTTTGGTATTACCAGAAACGAGAAAATTAAATACCTAATCAGTGTCTAGATACTGTAGATATTTATCAGATACATGGTGCTCGTGTCATGTGTGTTTTTGTTTTTGTTTTTTTACTTTTTTTTGTAAATTCAGTCTATTGGAGAAATAAAAGTCATTGTGGTAGCCGATACCACGAATTGGCGAATAATTTTCAAAATCTAGATAATAGCTAGAGCCTTGAATTGAAACCAAAATGGCTGTATTTATGGAAGGTAATGCTCTTTGATCAATTGGGATTTTTATTCATCACGTTTGTTGATGTTGTGTTCATCATGCGGGATTGTTGTGGTTTAAAGAGTTGGCATAGGTTTGAATGCTTATTCAGAGCTGTCTTTTTCTTTAATTGAGAATAAGAATAAATTATGGGGTGCTATAATTCAGCTGATTACAGAACAGTCAGCAAAATGTAGTAGATGATGCAATGCTGTGCGATTATGAATAGCTACATCGTGATTCAATTTAGCAGGGAACTCAAGGTGACATAAATAGTATTCTATACTATATACCAAATATGAAGAAAACCCAAGAAGTTCAGATCGATACAATTGTCTATTTATCGATTCTAAGGCCGCAAATATGGCATCCTTTAAAGAGATAAGGTATGTAGAGTCATGCTTATTTTTTTCATCCCTACCCAATTCGCTGCCATTAAGGTTGAAAATAATCACGCCGAGACCTCTAACAATGAGAAAGGATTTAGGCCTGAAACACACATGCGATTTCAATCGCGCGACTGTTTAGTCGCAAAAAATGAAACACACGCATTTCAATATGAATGCGCACACATAAAATCCGAAATTATGTGCGCGCATTCACATTAAAATGCGTGTGTTTCATTTTTTGCGACTAAACAGTCGCGCGATTGAAATCGCATGTGTGTTTCAGGCCTTAGACGTACTCCCATGTAACTTTATCAAGATCATACTTGAAAGAATTGTGCGAAACTTTTAGAGCCAAGACGCAATCTTCCAAAAGTCTGTTCAATTGCTAGAATACTCTACTGATATGTTAGAACACAAAGTGCTGGATCGAAGCGAGAAATAGGCTTACCGGTTAACCAGGAAAAATCCAACTATATGATGTCAACAGCACCGAATAAGATAAAATCAATTCTGTTTTATGGCGCTGAAGCTTATGGACTCTATTAAAAGCTTCGATTCAACACCAGCGTTCACGTGCACTAATTGCGGCTTTGAAAATCCTGGATATAACAATACTTTTCTGACTAGATAAACAGTCAGAAATTTATTTATTATTATTATAATCAATCCACACATAAGCCTAACTTTTCATCACCTTTTCTAGATTTATAAGGGGAAGTTTTAAGTGAGCAGATACTCATTCTTTGATGCAATCTTTGATATACTAGCACACACATGAAAGGCATCAGCCCTTGACTCACATTTTGTTTGCACATTTCTGGCGTAGGCACGTCCATCCATTGATTGAAATTGAAACCAATTTTTATGGATGACTCAACAACACTAATACTCGTAAATAGGTAGGTACCTATGTTTATTTATTTTTAAATCGGTTCTCATTGATGATTATCTTATCAACTTAAATTGATCTGCAATAAGTCATTTAACGTTGTTAAACTGTTTTTATTAGACTATATTGGCATCATGTGGCACAAGACATACCACAAGATAAAAGTCGCTTTAATCATTGAAAACCAGTCAAGCAATAAGTCTGGTCACATGAGGGATAAGTGGAAATCAATACCCTCATAGTATCTTGAAATTCCTAGGCTCGTAAAATGGACACAAGAAAAGAATATTATTACTACGAAATATTTCTAGAAAATGCTACCTACTTGAAATTTTCTTCCCTTTTGAAAGTCTGAATTGGTGGAATTTTAAAGCTAAAATATTACAAATTTGCGTAGGATATTATATAATATTATACTAGCTGAGCCGTGCACGCCTTGCCCGCTCGCAAAAAATTATATTTGGTTCATTTAAAATTACACTTTGAGTGTTTCATTGAAATCTGTCCAGTAGTTTTCGCGCGTAGGAGAAAAAGAAAATGCCTCCCTCTCCTAGATCTTGCTACTTATTTGTAATACAATACTGCATCTCCTTTGCTTTGTTTCCCTCTTCCTATGGAATCCAAGCAACTACCAACCCCAAACCAACACTGTTACCGTACTACATATCAGAATGAAATTCTGAAATGAAACCTGTTTTGTATTATACGTCTCTTCTCTTATGAAGATTATGAATATACCCCATGCTACAGTAAACCACGCACCCCATTCCCAACGGACATCGGGCATACGTTCATAATATACATACATATTCAACTGACCATAGCACTCACTTTGTTTTTGTTTGTCCTGTCGCACGATAGCAAAAGTATAAACATACATTTGTAACAAGGTGTATTTTCACAAGGTATACATTTTGGCTAAAAACTGTTCCTAAGGACGTGGCTATAAACGGCACCGCATAGCCTATAGCAGTCTCACAGTCCTAAGCATCATTTTAAAAACAGTTTCATCGAAATCTGTCCAGTAGTTTTCGAGTTTTTAACGGCCAAAGAAAATGTCTACAGTTTTATTATATGTATTGTATATAGATTATATTATATTATTGAGTGAGAATTTTAAAACATTGCACATTCAAGCCAAGACAAGTGGGCACAGTGGTTCAGTGGTTAGTGTTTCCGGGGAAACACAAATTATATCTTAATGTTTTTCACTGCGCCACCTCTTGCGAAGACCTGACAAACATCCGAGTGTATAAATGTCCTAAATAAGCTTCTCAATTCAGCCATTCGGACTCGGCATTAAATTGTAGGTCCCTTCCATTTGTCCCAAAAATAAAACTCACACAAAAGAATGGTCGTGAGAAGCTTGACCTTGGGTTTCTAGTGTTCTACACGCCTTTTGCGCCAACTATTTTTTTTTGTACATTCAAGCCAAAAAGAGTTATCACTTACAAACATCATAATGCATTTCTATGACATTTCCACACTCTGATTCTGCATTTGCGAGTAAATTGTATAACAGCTGCAGCTACATTCACATTTTTACTACTTTTCACTAACAAGATCATTAGCTAATTTGACACATATAAACCTAGAGATGGGACACACGTTTTTGAATATGTAAATCTTTAGATTTACAATATGTTATGACCCGTCACGGCGCGCGCAGCGGCTATTAACCAAATAATCGTTAACTTACCTTGAAATACAGCAGATCATATACAGCTCAAACAAACAGAACCACAAATTGTTAACAATCACTAATCTGTGAATTTGAATTTTTCCAAAATCGTTCATGAGTTTAATAGTTTCTTTTTATATTTAACTGTTCTTTTATTACTAAATAATAAAAACAAAGCGAAAGCAGTTAAGATATAGTAAATGTTACAGGTTAGGTCTGTTCGTTAAACCAAAAACGCTAACCGGCTTAAAATGTATTAAAGCTAATACATAACAGTAACGTGGGTAACTATTTTATTCGGTATGAAACGTTTATATTTTTTGGACGCTTTTGACAGCTCTATTGACAAATATACAAGTTGCCCTGCGATATCTGTTGGCCAAGAAAAGAACCCTATCCGACATACAGGAATTTGTCATCGGTAAGCGGTACGTGTATTTACAGCTAATTTATTTGTTTTATAAATGAAAAACTATTTTAATTGATGTAAAAACCTTGTCGGTCTAAAATTCAAGTATTGTTTATGAAAAATAAAACAATCCCGGGTCCATAAAAAAAGTTTAAATCGCTTAAAAGTGGAATGAACGACTTGTTTTGGTTTCGTGTAAACAATTTTGTTTTTTGGATTAAACTCTTTTTTTAACTTTTTAAAGTTTTTTTAATTATTGTTAAAATTTCATTTATTGTGCAGCATTATCCCAAATACCAATAGCGGACACCCCAACTAACCGAAATTAATCTCAGGCTTTCTCAATAACCATCTGCGATATTGCAGAGTATCGTCAAGGCTGGTTGGGTCTATGCTAGAAGTATTATATCAGATTCAGCAAATAGTGATGTAACGGGTCTGGTCTTAAATGCATCCTCGATGACTTCAAAACCCCAAGAAATTAAACTAAGAATTTTGTACATGGTTATACCATTTATACTATATGAGTTTCATTGGGGTACAGCACAATGATACGCTCGATGCAACACTTTTACTTTATTTTTCATTATACATATTAGACTAGTTAAGAATTTATTTTTACGTTTTTACTTAACAAAATAATGTATTTATTTTTTATGACATTTAATTATTTAATGTCACTTAGCTTCTTTTTCGTATATTTTTCCACTGATCTGTCAAATTTGTATGTCTAGTAGGGTTCAAATTGTCGCCGCTAGGGTACACCCTCCATTTTTCAATCGTCAGTGTACCCACACCTGTCCCAACCACATCCATTGACCATTAGCACGATAATTTTTTGACAGCAGAAAATTCGTTTTCGATCACCATAGTGTCCGAAAATTATCCGAAGATAATTATTTAGCCCAAATGACACAGAAAAGGATATTTCACAATTTGTGCTAGAGCTCTAGCGGAAATGTAAATGTCAGTTTTTTTTTATATGGAGTTTGGCATGCCGATAGTCATCTACAGGTCAATGGAACGCGGTCATTCGCAATCAAAAAAAAAAGCCACTATCAGAATACAATCGCGCACGTGCGCACGTGAATAACTGTCTTTGCACTACGTACACATGACAATTCAATAATATTTACTTAGTCCGGTGTGTACTCACGCAAATATTTGTATATTTACCTACATTGGCTGTAGGTACTTGACTCACTCCCTAACGGTAACTTGCATTCGTTATCATAAATTTTAACCTATCTAATAGCAAATATTTTGAAGAGTAATTGACAGATGCTCAAAGCCAAATAGATTGCTAAATTAAATTTTATCATTTGAGTGAGTCAGCGCGTTGAAGGACTCAACAACATCGCGACATGAACACGGAAGTTGGTTGATTTGTATATAGGTACCACCCCAGATTAAGAGGAATAGATAAAACGAATTTGACTTTCGATTTTTATACAAGGTACGATTATAAAAGACCCAGCCCTAAACGTTTATATCTTTATCATAAAAATATTACCAAGGATAATGCATAAACGTGCGCATTGTATACACGGATCTGTACAATGTCGCTGTCAGTATCATATGTCTGTTACATTAACCTTTAAAATGCATCATGTTTATACATTTGTTTTGATCGGGTCGAGCCAGTTGTAAAATTTATTTCTCACACAAGCTTGTCAGCAGTGAAATTTCGGTAATATTTATCTTGAACTCAGTGACTCAGCTCGACTACTAAAGCGAGAAGTGTGGGGTTCTATTTATGGAAAATTACAAACTAGATCGCGCCACCTCTCGCTAACTTCTGACGAATATCCGGAAATATATCTGTAACTGTAATTGACACATTCGTAGACGTCAAAAAAAAAGTCCAAATATTTTCAACAAATCCAAAAATAAGACCGTCCCACCGAATCTCACATCTATAGACGTCAGAACAGGTAGCGCTCATAATTCATATATAATTCAAATCATAATTCACAACACTAATGTCGTTTTCGATTGGTAATCCAGAACAGTCCGGAAGCAATCCGAACTCTTCTGAAAGCTTTCGATTGACACTCAACTGACAGTTTTTCGCCAGAAAAGAAGAGAAATTTGCTTCTGGATTTGAATTCAAAATCGCGGAGAGTTCTTCCGGACAGTTCTGGACGACCAATCGAAAACGGCATAAATCGAAGAAGACAGCACTAAGCGATAGCTTTTCCTTCAAAGAAAACGGAAATGTAATGTCAAACTATTCTATGCAATATATTCTAAAGACTCTAAACTTGAGGCCATTAAGTCACTGTCCTATTCTCTACGTCTACAAAAATTCAAACGCTAGATGGTAGAACAAAATTGACAAGTGCTCGACGAGCATAGTCGATGACGAATTAATTTAAATCTACTGTAATTCGCATTAGTTACCTTGCCTTGACATACTGGCGTTTGCCAACCAAGTGTTAACAAATTAGGGCTTACATACGGCCTTAGCTTACAACGATTTTGGTCAAGGCGGTATTTTGCGGTGAACTTATTTGTTTATTTATTTAAATGATTACATTTTGTTAAATTTCAAAGTCTTGTCATTTGTAGGTGGCCAAGTATAAGAACAGAATATTAGCTGAATGTCATTTTAAGGAGTTTCTCCATTCGGGGATTTCATATATTTTCTTCGGGAAAGTCTCCTACAAACTTATTTATATGTTAAGCATTTTAATTCATAAAAATTTTCTTCATTCGAAAAACTATAAAGTTTCTTTTTAAAGCTACCTAGGACATGTGGAAAACATATTTTACAATTATTCGCCAGCTTAAATTTTGAGGAGAAATTTTATACAGTAGGGAACAAAATATTCTTAAATTTAGTTTGAACTTGGTACTGTTCAGTTAAATTGCTTTGTTTAACTTTATCTTAAGCTAAGTACGCAGTTCGAGCGAATCTAAATTTTAGCTGCTCTCCAATTTTGACATGGAGTGCGTAGTGGATATATGTGGCACAGACAACAAGTGTTTGTTGAAAACAACATCCTCAAAATTCATCGACAACAAAGTGTTATATATTCCGTGTGCTTTCTTTTTTGCTTGTGTGGGATTTGTAAAGAAATATTAAGAATTCGGGTGTTCTTTCAAGCTGACAAAACCACTGCGTAAGCTTTTTTATCTGTTCTATTCTTCTGGACTCTTTCCGAGTAGGTGGAAAACAGCATTTGTCCAAGGCGAATCTTCTTCTCCCACCAATTACCGACCCATAGCACTTACGTCCATTCTTTCTAAGGTCATGGAAACGCTGATAAACCGTCAGCTGATGAAATATCTTGAATCACGGAAACTCCTCAATGACCGGCAGGACTGTTTTCGTGGCAACAGGTCCACTGGTGATTTGATGATCTCACCGAGAAGTTGAATCAATCTCTTCATCACTTCGGTGAATCAAAGATTGTTGCGCTTGATATTTCAAAGGCATTTGACAGAGTTTGGCACCAAGCTTTTTTGTCGAAAATGCGTGCTTATGGGATATCGATGCATCTCTTATTCAATGGATTAGAAACAACCTTTCTGGCCGTTCAATTCAAGTTGTTTTGGATGGTTTCAAGTCTGAAACTCATCATATAAAGTCTGGTGTTCCCCAAGGCTTTGTTCTGTCTCCGACTCTCTTTCTCATTTGATAAATGATCTCTCTTCTAATCCAATCCATTTCTTCGCTGATGACAGCACTCTTAGCTTCTCATATCCTTTCGAGGACTCACGTCCCTGCTCTTCGGCCGTAGAACTGGAACGACAACGTATGTTAAGCTTATTGAATTCCGACCCTGACATCATTTTAAAACGGGGTTCAGCCAATAGAGTGGAATTTAATGCTTCAAAAATACAGTGCATAGTCTGCTGTCTCTAAAGCGAAACCCGAACCTATAGCCCAGCGTTGCCGAAGTGGCACAATTGTGCCATTTTGGCACCCTACAGTCCGATTGGCACCTTGGCACCTTCAGTTCTCATTTGGCACCTTACGAGCTTGATACATTTTAATACATAATATTTAAAAAAAAATATTGGCACCTTTGGTTACCGTCAATGGCACTTTAGAACATTTTTTTGCGGCAACGCTGCTACAGCCATTATCCATGAATGGCACCGAAAGCGAAAGAATTGCCATTCTCGGTATGTGCGTCCATGACAACCTTATTTACTTTTCCGCAACGCAAAAAAAAAAAATAAAAAACAAAATGATCTGCCGAAATTAATATTGAAAAAATGTGCCGAACCAAAATGGGCGCGCTTAATTGTGACAGATACATGCAGTACAGTCTGAAATGAAAATTTGATTTTTTAGCTAAAGCAGCGTACAGCTCGGCTAAATGGGTTCCCATAGGAAACCGCCGTCGGTCGGTGAAATTCGCTGAAATCGATATATGTATGTCATTCCTTTCGAGCTCCTGATCAAAGGTTCTCATGGTCACAAGATCGGAAAATGGACAGTTTTCGAGATATCGGGGGTAAAAAGTAGATTTTCCAGAATTTTTTTTCACTCAAAGCATGAAGCTGTTAACCATTAACGCCACTTCCCTAGCTATCTACTGGGGTTTTACGGGTCGCTGATTTCGAATCTAATGTCAAAAAGAGCATTTGACAGTTGGCAGCTGCAGATAACACTGTGAATTTTGCCGAAAAAATGGCATCAGCATGTAGGCACACGGGTTTTCTGGGTCGCTAATTACAAATGGGCGCAGTAGAGCAGTGGAGTGTGCTGGACTACTGTGGTTTTTTCAATTCATCCCAAAAATAGAAACTCACACAAACGAATGGTTGCGAGAAGCTAGGCCTTGGGTGTCTACCCGCCTGTTGCGCCACCTATTTAAATTACAAATCAGTTCTGAAAGTGCCATTTTACGGTTTGGCAGCTGTCAATGTTTATACAGAAAAGTTATTTCGGTATTTGATCTCACATTTACTGATGACGGGTAAAAATGCATAGCTAAATTTTGTAGAGAATTTTGTATGAGAGCTAAAATTTAGCTGGAACAGCGTACTAAGCTTTAGGATACAGTGGCACCAGTACTGACATCTAGTTATAGTCATGACGTGTGGCTGGTTAAGACCATCATTAAGAATGCTTTAAAGTAATTTAGCTTAAGTCAATATGCAATTAAATTAGAATGTGATGTTGTGTCCATAGTATGATTTCATTAGTTCAATGCAAATTTAGTGGATTTCACACTAAGTACTATAGCTTACGTTCACATTATAACCTAAATATGGTTACCCAAAAAGGGAATTATGCATAAATCTAGCCTACGCGTTTCTCTATGACGAACGGCCCTTAGTGCTCTCCAAACAATTTAAGTCATATACGACTAAGCGGACTAAGCTTTTACTAGACCATACGTTGTGCCCGTGAGACTGCGTTTTAAATTTAACGACTAAAAAGATTAGATATAAATAAAAGTCATACAAATATATTCTGAATGATCATATGACCTCCAGTATCTCAGCATTCACGTGAAAGCAAAGACATGTCAAATCTCAACTCACTATTACTTTAATAGCTGTGCACTCATGAAGTTCACGATAATTGCATTCAAAACCCATTGCTGACCTTTCATAAAGCGAAACATGTAGGGCAAAATTACGCCGCAGTATACCGTATACGTACGCTTGTTATTAATTATGTACTGATAGCAAAACAGTTCCCTTGTGTGGGTTGACACTACTCGTATTGTTTCAGCGGCACCGGCGATAATACAATCTAAATCGAAGGACAAAGGGGTCTGTAGGGGGTGACTAATTGCAGAGTGACTCAAAGTGACTTGTATTATGTGCCCAGTGCAAAGCCATAAAAAAAACGTTTTAGATAAATAACATCATCATCTAATCGAAAAGAATATGTATTGCTTTTTCGATCATTGTATTGCGATAGTGTCGAGCCTATTAATTGGTATCTACCTATGGACTTCTATTCGAAAGTAAGATAGCCCACCTTATCGATGAAGACACATGTATGTACATGCATAGATATGCAAAAATCCATCTTAGTTAGATATCCGATTGAATTACTTGGCGTACTCGCTATAGATACACGTTTTTCTAGCTCATTAAACAATTACTTACCAGCACACCGCGGCGGCGATGTGAAACGTCATAGTAATTAAATTACGTGGCCATTACGATCGGCGATTCACTTTGTTGGAGTATAGGTTTATGTTTATCGGATAGTGGATAGTTCATGGCATAAGTTTGCTTAAAATCGCTCCGTAATTGTGCAATTGTAGCCAACTACCACCTCAGACATTATGAACGCGTAACAGCTCTGGGTTTGTACATCAAGACTCAAAAGTAGGTATGTGCGGTTCCGGCGAAACGATTGGCTCATATGGCTCAGAGGTCAGACTCCTATGAAGTAGTATACTGAATTAAGAAAAATAAATAACAAATTTGCGCTACTAACCATAAGACACTGACCATTGCTGGTATAATGGCGGTTTGAAGAAAAAAAAAATATTACGACAATTAGGTAGGTAATTTTCTATGTACACAGAAGATGAAGTAAAGTGGTCATGGTTGAATAGAAAGTGATGTGGTAAATGGACGACATGTGTGTAGATGTGGTGACATTTTACATCATTCGCAGTATATTCTTATCCATGCAGATAATAATTAATATTGCAGCGCGATTTCATAAATTCAGTAGACGGTTTTGACTGATTCGATCGATGTTTTGGTTTCATAGATAAATTTCAATTTTAGAGACATTTCAGATTCGACAGGAAACTGTCAACGTTGAATATAATGCACGAGCATGGGATGAAATGCCACAAGTGATGACAATGAGTATATTTTTGTATTTGTAAACAGCAATTAAAAAAATATTCAGAATATTCCAACGAAACTGGCAGTTGGAATATCTCATCTCTATACGTCTTCAACGACGACCTATATATTTTATTTGTGAACAAATTTTGATGCAGTTTCTGTCATCGCCAATTCAAAATACAGTGACCTTCAAAAGTGAGTGAACATGAACACCACTGCTGTTTCCATTGGACTTGTTTAAGAGGTTTGGTGGCAGCACTCACCCCTATTGTCGTTGACGTCTGTCGAAAACGACTGGCGACATTTGTCGCGTCGAGTCGTTTGGAATTTGCTATTGCGTAACTGACACGGCTCGACTGTCTGAACTCTCACATTCCATAAGCTAAGCTTGTGGTTTGACATTTCAGTCGACAAATTTATATTTAGTCTGTTGTTTTGTTTGTAACTTAGTAAATCATTTAATAAAAAAAAAACAATTCTAAAAGGAGTAGCGTTTAGATGTTTTTGGAAAGCAGTGACGAAAAAGAAAACAAGAAAAAAAAGTTGGTAAATTTAAGGAAGGAAGTTCGAACAAAACAAAATCCATTTTATTTGTTCGACGTAAAGTGAGTGCTAGAAATAATATAAATTGCAAGCATTGTTGTAATAACAATAATTATTTTTAGATTTAAAATGTGTTTTAGAAGGTGGTCCAAAACAATTCAGAGATAAGGCTATGTCGTTCCATTGTGGATTAACATCTCTTTTGTTAGGCCCTGCGTGAATAATTTTGCCGAAGGAACATTTTTCTCCATTTCGTTCACTAAATGTAGAAATTGTCTTTTATTTGTTATCGTCATTCTGAAAAATATCTATAACTTTTAGTTAATTAAAAATTAAGTACACATACTTTTTTTTAACACTTTATTACACAGTTGTCCGCAAAATGATCGATGACAAAAATATATCATTTCCACGACAAACGTCGTCACAAAATGCCTCACGCAATACCTACCGACGATCGTCGTCGAAAAGTACAATCCACATTTTTTGACATTTCAGATGACATAATGTCGCTCTTCGCCGCGACTAAAGTCATTTAGGAGCTTAGTGTAATTGTCGATCAGCGATCGTCACGACAATTGTCGATTGGGTCGATTGATTTCAGCTATTCGTACGCACAAAATTGTTTCACTTCCAAGAGAAAGCATCGATCAGACATTTGTAATCGACTACAAGCGACTGTCAATCGATAGATATCAATCGCAATCGACAATCGGGGTTGTCGGTCGATCGACAGTTTCGCTCAATGATCAACTATCGACACTCACAATAGGGGCCTTCATTTTAGTCGCCAATACCAAACAGTCGTGTCGTTTTAGAGGATTAGAGTCGTAAACGACAACAACAATAAGGGTGACTATTTCTACATATTGTCAATTTGACAGTTGAGCGTTGAGTTGTGGTTAGTCTTAGTACGTTTTGCCATTTTACGATGAATAGATTAAAGCCAGAAAAACGCGTGTTAATTGTGCAAACTTATTTTGAAAACCATGGTTCGGTTCGCCAAACTTATCATGCGATATGTCCATTTTACGATCGACATAATCGTGCATCTGAGCAAGTTACTCCGAACATGATGAATCGTTTTCGCACCACGCACACTCTCGTGGATAACACGCATCGCCAAAGACGACAAACAGTGGGAACTTAAGAAGTTATTTCCATTCTGGAGAGCAGTGTTAAGTAGAAACCGAATGGAATCATCGACCCATATTTCTTTAAGGCCGATGCCGGCCAGAATGTTACTGTCAATAGAGAGCGATATAGAAAAATTATTTCTGACTTCTTTGTTCCTCAGATGAATGGCATTGACGTGACAGAGCTTTGATTTCAAAAAGATGGCGCAACATGCCACATGGCGCGCGACACCATCAATTTATTGCGGAAACATTCCTGGGGACAGCATTTCGGTGCAGGGAAATAAGTCCCCGGGAACTAAGTCCCTTAGTGGGAAATAAAACCACTTTTTGGAAAGTGGACTTAGTTCCCATGTAAGGTGGAAAATAAATTTCGAAAACTCTGAGTGGTTTTCTTTCCCTTTCAATACACCCGATTTCGCACATATACTGCAAATCTGACAGTAAGCCCAAGCAGGAGGGTTGCAGGAGGGCAGCATGCCCCCCCATACGTATTAAACTGTTAAATGTGTACTAAGTTCCCATTAAAAAATGGACTTAGTTCCTACCTTACATGGGAACTAATTCCACTTCACGAAAGTGGTTTTATTTCCCACTAGGTGGGAACTAAGTCCCTCAGTGGACTTATTTCCCCGCACCCATCATTTCGCGTAATGAACCTGTGAACTGGCCTCCACGATCCTGTGATCACACACCTTTAGATTACTTTCGTTGGGGGTATGTGAAGTCACTAGTCTATGCCGATAAACCAGAGACGTTGGACGATTTGGAAGCCAACATTCGCCGTGTTATTGCTGATATACGGCCTCAGTTGTTCGATAAAGTTGTCGAAAATCGGATATCAGGATTGCGCTTCATTCGAAGCGCATATGCCCGAAATCATTTTTAAGCAGTAATGGCATAATATTGCCTACTAAATAAAGCTAATATAATAGACATTAAGATTAGCTTCAAGTCTTGGATTTCATATTGAAATTGTATACCTCTATAAAACACCCTTTACAAGTTCCGGTAATGGTACTGGCGTTGGTACTGGTAATTGAAATTTTACCGCAGAAACTAACAAGCAAACTGTGGCCTATTTCACTAAATTACAATTATAATTACAAATTTGTATTTGTTGATTACATTTTCAAATTTGTTAACTGATTTTCTGTTTCACATAATACAAATCTTAATTCCAACAAATTTGTTAAAAAGAGAAAAAAATTAAGGGAAATTGTATTTGTTATTTACAAATAATAGATAAAAAAAAATCCGTTTCACCGTTTATTTTTCAGAGTTGTAAACAACAACTGTTTTTCATATTTTTGTAATTCTTCTAACTGATAATATCAAGGAACAAAATTAACAGATAAAAAAAATGCTTTATACAGCAAATTTACTAACCTGTTAGAATTTGATGTATCGGTGTCAGTGAAAAGTTTTTTTCAGACTGATTTGCAATCCGTGGTCCAATTTGCCGGACTGTTCACATATCACATGAGAGCGACCAACTACCTACGAACGAATATTCACGAGTTTGGACAGTTTGTTCACATGAACACTTTTCATGGTCGCGACAGTTCGCGAATCTTAGACATCAGTTTCTACCAGAAATTTCTTTGGCGGTTAAAAAATGTGGATTGCGAATAAACTTTGACAATTCGCGACGAAGGTGTTTTCATTCGCGGAATTTTGGAATTCGAAATTTCGTTGTTTAAACTATTTTTAAACTTGTTTTCTTAATAGGTAGGTACATTTTGATTGGAAAATTGATTATCCTTCTCTTGGAATAGTAAAATGTGAAATTTTCTGCTATAAATGCATCGAAAGTGGTTTCTTCGCATTTCATCAATTCGTTCGTTCGCTCTCGTGTGATTGGTCGTTTATTTCCTCTGCCTTAGAACGATTTAACCGAAACTTTTCATTGAAAGAATCTGAAATTTGGTAGTTAATTCGTGGTCATAACTTTGTCTTCGTCTATTTAGCACAAACTTACACACTATCGGTGCTACTATGCTTTTGACTTAAAGACATTTTTAGGTATGAAAAGCGATTCCTTTGAAAAATAACAAATTGTTACTAAATCGACACACGATCTTTATATTGTAAGATATTTTTAGTAATTGAACAAATTTGTAAAATTTCTTGATTTGGTGAAACACAAACTTGAAAAACAATATGAATTTTAACATATTTGTACTTGTAAGCAACATAGAAATTTAACTTTTGGTGAAACGGAAAAAAATGAAATTTCTACAAATTTCCCTTTGTAAACAACAAATACAAATACAAAATTTTTGTGAAACAGAAAAAATCGATTTTTGAACAAATTTGTTAAAAAAATGCCTGTAAACAACAATTTGTAAGTTGGTGAAACTGGTCAAACTTAAAAAAGAAATTGGTGTTTTATTGAAAATGGGTTTGAAAAGTGTAACTGAATAACTTTAATAAAAGAAAGTATTTTTGACATTTCAAGGATTTTTATATCGGATAGAAACTATTTTCATTACATTTTTCACACTATTATCAACACTGCCTTTAGGTACTTTTGCGGTAAAAGTTAAACTCCAACAAACTATCCCTTAAAGTACAGCACTGGTTAAAAGACAATATTACGTCCTTTTAATGTGAAAAGTGTCTTAAAGTGTGTCTGATGTCAGCCGGTAGGGAATCCATGTCAGACAGCCATGATAAAATTACTTCCAAACAGACGCCAACGCCAGGCGCACCCAACAATGTGTCAAATTTGTCTGGGCGAAAGAAAATGAAAACAAAATAGGTTCCATCTATTTTCAGCATCACTACAAGGAAAAGAAATATGTATGTACAAACAAATAACAATACATACACCCTAACCGTTGATATTGATGTATTTTCTTTTGTTTATCGACTGAAACTGTCCAAGGTGACAACACAAAATGTACCCTTGGGTTAACAAGGGTAGGAAAAATGTGCGAGGACTTGGCCCAACTTACGCCCACGAGTGTAGGTACCTATAACATTTCTATCGGGATTAATAGTATATACAGCATATTAAAAAATATAGAGTAGATTCTACCCTCAAAACGTGCACTAAGTGATGATATTTATTGTGGATATTGATATATCTAATAAATACAAATTCTTATTCAATTAACATTTTTTTCACACGTTTCTTATTGAGTGATTATAATTGAAAGACCTGGTGGATTTTTTGCAAACAATAAATAGCAATTTAATCGATAACGTCACACAAGCTCATAGAAACGACTGCACTTTACAAGTAGCTTGCTGTCGATGACACAACGGGACTTACTAATAATCATATTTAACCTTCACCTTAAATATATTGTAGGTCACAATATGTAGATAATTTTATATACAAAAATTGCATTATGTATTGTGATTTAGTTAATTTTAGCCTGATGACTATTATCTGTGCGGCGCAACAAATTTAAGTCCGGGCGAAAAGTTATAAACACTTCGTTAAGAATTGTGTCCAACTAATAATAATTTTGTTGATTAAAAAATCATTAGTCTCTGTGAAAATCGAGCAAACAGTGCGTCTAGATCAGATGTGGTGGTCGTCTACTGATGAACCCACCCACCACATCGACCGGGGCGAAGCCGGAGTCGATGCCAAATCAATTTTAAATAATTTTTAGTATTCAGGATAAAGTTGGCGAAAATTCCCATAATTCGCGCAAAATGTATTATTATTATTATTATTTAACAATGTATATGTAAAAAATGCACTTAAATTTAACGAAAATACGAAAAAAGTATAAATGGGTGTCCCATAATTCACGCAAAAAATGTAAATTGGATAGAAAATAGAGATTTTTTTAATACATTTTTTATTGATTCATAGAGTATACAGGTTTGAGTTATGTATGGAATAGCACATCGGATAAATGGCCGCCACGGCTTTGCTGGTAAGTACGTACTCTTGTATGAAATTTTCTATGACCGATTCGCATAAATGTGGCTGAATTTCACTAATGCACCTCTCAACTTCCTCTTTCAAGGCGTTGTTGGTGGTCGTGGGCTTGTTTACACAGACATTTGGCTTAAAAAAACCTCAAAGAAAAAAGTCCAATGGCGTTAAATCACAATATCTTATGGATGGCCAATTCTGATCGCAAAAAAAGGCGGATAACACGATTTGGAAATGACTGATGCTTCATGCAGTAATTGAATTTTTTATCTGGATGTATAGCATGTGGCATCGTCTTGTTGAAACAATAAGTTGGTCACATCCATATCTAGTAATTTAGGCACTAAAAAATGGGTTATTATGTCACGATAACGAACATCATTAATTGTTACTGCCAGCCGCTTTTTTGAAGAAGAATAGTCCGACAATGCCTCCAGCCCAAAATCCGCACAAACAGTCACGCTCACGCATTGTAGATGCATTTGTTTCTCAACAATTACTCGTAGGTTTTCTGAACAACAAATGCGACAATTTTGACGATTAACGAAGCTATCAAGATGAAAATGAGCTTCATCACTGAAGATTATTTTGGTCGCACAAACCTTCATTATTTTCAAAAGATTGCTCAAAGCTCAACAATAAAAATGCGTTGTTCTTTAGGATAGCGCTCCTTTTTTATTAACCCCGAACTGTCATCTGTCACATTGTCATCATCTTATTTTGCGTTGGCTTCACTGTAGGTACTTTTAAATGGCGCAAAATTCAAATTTTGCGTCAATTATGCGACATCCTTTATACAATTTTTTTTTAATTATTATTCAAACATTTCATTGTTATACATAACTTGCATTTATTTCCTCATTGCCAACTTATTTTTTTTGCATTTGGAAGGTTAGAAAAAACTGAAAGTGTGTTTATCCCCGGGATATTTTTATGAAGTCGCGACCATAACTCTCGACTCGAAAGGTGTCCTTATAGTAAGGATTAATAATTATGAAGCTTTTGTCCTGTTTTGACATAAAGCTGCGACTTTCTTATCCTTTTAGTAATCTTTGGATGTGCGCTTAATATTAGTGCGGGCAGCGTACGAGGCTTAGGTAAGGTTAGGTAAGGTGGCTGTCCCAAAGGGGACACACTTAGACCATAATTATTTGGTCCATTGTAATACCACAAGAGAGGGGGGGGAGTGGCCTAAACAGTTCTTTGTGCCGGGCATTACCTTGGGAATTTTGTTGCAATTTGCGAATTTGGGTATCCTACCTCGTTGAGAGGTTTTTGGTGGTGACTGAGGCAACCAAATCTTTTGTACGTTTTCATCACATGGTTTCGGCTTCGTCTTTGGGTCAAGGTGGATGGCGACCGTACGTAACCAGACTGCCCCCTGCCTATTGCCTCTGACGTGGCCATCACTAAGGAGGGAGACTGGTGTGGTGCGTAGCAGAGGCGGCTGATTAAACCAGTCTTCTTTGCTGCTTGACCAAGAGTCGGTCAACGGATTGTCTGTTGGAAAAACGATGGGGGCAACCGCAGCAGTCTGCCTCCGTTTATTTTCCTTTTACGATCAGTCCACATGACAGAGAATTCAATCAAGGAATTCTTTATGTATTTTTTGTCGCCTCTTCAACAAATAATAATTCATGGAATTTTTATTATTTTATTCGGCGTATTTTTTTGGGAAGTGAGTATAACAAAACCAAAAGTGAGTATAACAATTTTGCAAGTGAAACCAAAAGTGAGTATAACAAAAGCAAAAGTGAGTATAAAAGTTTGCATGTAAAAGTAAAAGTGAGCTAGCTATAGATTCTCAAAAAAATACGCCTATTATTGTTATAACTCATAATTATTGTATCGTGTGTTGTGTCCCGGGCTTGGTTCCTACAAATATGGTTTCCAATATTTGGTTTTGCACTTCTTATAAAGAGTATGAAATATCTACGAATTTGTATTTCTTAATTCAATGTGTTTAATGTATTCGTTCCTCAGTTTTTTAAAAGATTAAAGCATTTCCCTCTTTACTCTGCACTTAAAACTATAAGGGCACCGTCACATACTCTGGATCATATCAACCACTAAGACAAATTCTGACAACCCTGTGAAGACAGTCTTAATCACTCCAAACAAAAATATAAATATTCGGCAATTTCAAGAAGCCTTTGGAAACCTTAAATTTTGCATGGTACAAATCGTAAGGTCTTCTTTGACAGATGCATTCAATTCCAATACCATTCCTTATCGAGTGCTGAATTAACTACAGACACAGGTGGTACCTAGTCATCCTCCAATTTCGCGGGACTTATTTAAATGATCAAATCGCAAAACCATCTCCCATTTCGTACTAACAACTAACCTCATTTCTATTTACAGTGCAACAGACAATTATTGTCAACATTAGATGAAAAGTGAACAGATCTAATAAGCTTAGCTGAGATTAGAAAGTTTATTTGCACTGATGTAACAATTAATTTATATAATTCTAAAACTCTAACCGATTAACCGAATATTTTGCCCAAGCTAAATGTAAACCGGAATATAGTTACTGCAATATATAGGTAGGCACGCACTGATAAAAAAAAAAAAGCACAATAAAAGTCGAGTAGGTAACACGTGAAGATAAAGCAGCATGACGAGCCATATTCATGTGTTCATAAACTTCTTTTACGATTTACGTACTTCCAAGCAGAGGTTTTTCATCAAGATTGACGATGTATTTGTGCGCCGATAGTTATCGAAGCAAAATTTCGGCTGAAAAATTAAAACCTTATTATGTTGTTCATTCATTAATTTCTCTATTCGCTAAATAATAATAATAAAAAAAAATGTTATAAGCTTGTTCAAATAACTTTCGCTTTCTATTTGCTGTCGGCAATTGAGAAACGGACAAACTCTCGACGAATTATATCTTAACATGAAATGCGAATGGGAACTCCCTCCTGCTCTTTATCGTATCTTATAGTCTCGCAGTCGTAACATATATGTACACGGTTTATCTATATGCGTTGGTAATTGTTTTTGCCGATACCATTACCAAATTATGAAATTCAAGCGTACGTTCGATGACCCGCCACCATGAAGTAAACAGGCACATATTATACGGGTGTTAACGCTCACTGATTATGAAGTTTTATTCCGAATTTACTCCGAAAATGGTTATAGGTGCAAATTCAGAACTCGAACTATTATTATCTGCACCCATAAACACTTAAATGGATAAGCATTAAAAACACTATACAGAGAGCCCAAGGAAGAATTAGACAAGGTTGGAGTTTAAATTTAAATTAAAGTCCAAATCACGTACAAGACTGGGACTGAGGTCGATCTTATTTGCTCATGTATGCTTTAGGAGTAATAAAGATCTTTGATTAGTTATGCTTTCAGTTGGTATTAGAAACACTTAAATTTTATAATTTGGTTTGATTTTATTTCAATGAAAGTTCCGGTCTCAAGACCTCAGACCTGAGTCGCAAAAATCACAGACTTCCATTTAAATCGGTATCAGTTAAGCCCCCTGACAGGTAATTTACCCAGTCCCAATCTAGTTAATCAGCACTTGGCACCATTTGTATCAAAACTGACAGTATCAATAATACATTTAAAACGTTGGATTTATTTCGTGTCTCCTAAGTTCTAATATGACCAAAAAGTCATACTTGGGTTCTATGAATCCATTCAGACCATCGGATTTGCGATTCTTGACAGAGTATTATTAGATCGTGTGAAATGGGCTTAAGCGGTGTCTAATTCGATGTTGAACTAAATCTTGTTATAGTTTACATAAACGTCAGTTCTACACTACCAGTTTCTCTTCCATACGGTTTTAAGTGATTGTTTAAGATTTTTCTATGTTTTCCCTGTCATAAAGTGAACATTGCATTTTAAATCGTCATCAATAGAGTGGCCGCGTTCCATTGACCGCTAGATGACTAGCGCTCATGCCAAACTCCATATAAAAAAAACTGACATTTCATCATTTGCGCTAGAGCTCTAGCACATATTGTGAAATGTCAGTTTTTTTTATATGGAGTTTGGCATGCCGCTAGTCATCTAGCGGTCAGTGGAACGCGGGCAGTGGTTCCCGATAATGAGGGCATTCAATTTTACGTGACGATTTAGGCTCGAAAATCAATCGCAGAAAGTTACGCAAATCACAAATGTCAAACTTTGGCAAACAGTCGTATGAATTTTGTGTTTGATGACATTTCCGGGGGGTTTACTTAAAGCACCGCTGAAATTTATACATTTACGAGCTGCAATTTATCAGATTAAGTGAATACCCTAAATGTCAAAAACATCCAGCTTTCACGAGACATAATTTCAGTCAAGACTCAAGACATGACATCAGTATGTCTGGGTGTAGACAGCGATTTTGTGGACACGACAATCTAGACCGGCTATACTTAATCTGCGGCCCGCCGAGCTTTAAGAACTGTCCCACCTGACACAGTTAAATAATTTCCTTGTCAAATATTTTAAATTTCGCTCGGATCCAGAGAATGAGCCTCCGCACACGAGACTAATTCTGCCGGCATAAGACCGATTTTGTAGGCGAGGGGACTGAAGTGAGGGCAAACAAACGGAAAAAAATGTTCTGCCGAGTTTGAGCGGTTGAACAAGGCATAAAACTAATACATACACAACTTTCAAAATATTTCAATTGTGAAAATAATACTACACAATGAAAAGGGGTTCATATATATAATTTTTCTGCCGGCAGAAATCATCCCGTGTGCGCTCGAAGTATGGTATAAAAGCGGTTTTCTGCCGGCAGAATTTATCTCCTGTGCGGAGGCCCAATGTGTAGACTTATCGAAAAAAGCAATACTTTGAAAAAAAAAAATACATTTCATAAGAAATTGATTTGGTTTTCATTTTCAAAAAATGGTCTGCTGAATTTGTTGGGGTCTTTAAATTTATATGAATTAAAGATTTCGTATAACTTAGGTCAAAGTTCGACCACAAGCAATTCTATTAATTTTAAAAACAAAAGGCGTAGGTAGACGTATACTGTCAAGTGTCAATCCAGAATTAGAAGCTGTGATGAAGACAGTTATTAATATAGTGAATTTTATACGAACGAGGGTTATTATAGGGTTTTTTGGCAAGCAAACAGTTTATTTTATTATACGCATGGTTAACAATTTTTTTATAATTTTTATCTTATCTTAAAAGGTTGTGTATATCTGCCAATTTTTCTGGAAATTCTACGATCAGAAATGCCACATTCTTTGAATGAAGTAATTTTTGCCCCTTTTTTCGCGTTCAACATTTTCTGCGTGACATCTTTGATTTCGACCTGTAAATTTATGTTTAAGACAATAAAAAAAGATAAAACAATTTATTTCGTACCAGCTTTAATAAAGAAAAATGCAGGCCAATTTGGATAAAAAGAAACTCTTTACCTACTACATACCTACTGTTGAGTATGGCTGATCTAGACATTTCAGTCTGATTTAATTTCTTGCCTTCTTTGCAGACATAAATCTTGAATGGAATTTGACAATTGGGAGTTTGACAGCGAAAATCCATTTATTTCGATAATTATCGAATGTTGAAGTATGTGTCTGTTTTTCATCCTTCCTAGATTGATATTTTAAATTTAATTAAGATGTACATACAAGCAGAGCGAATAGCTCTAGAATTACAGAAACCATACTCGTATTGTACAAAAAACGTTTGTAGTCCGATATATTATCCCATTAAACGTCTTTCAATAAATGTGCCTGATTCACATCACAATCCATGACTTATCTTATTTTCGGCTAACATCTGGTTTTCTAAATTCTCTAGGTCATTCAATGCTGTGAAAGCGATAATCGCCTTCACTTGTTTCTTCGTTGATGACAAGATGTCTAAAATTATGACTAAAAAGTCTGACATAATTCAGAATCGTGAAGACGCGGTGTAATGTATGGACAAAATTACGGTTTCAATAAAAGTATGTAAGTTCGTACGTATAATTGCTCTTCAATTCCTTTTAAACTTGACAACTGAAAGCATGCCGTCGTTAGACGAATGATGTGTGGACAGTTTTTGTGGACAACTTACTTATTTCGGTTGTGCTACAGTAGGGCCTGTTGTACTAGAGCCTCAACCAGTACAGCTCCTTAGCAGTTGCTAAGTTTTATTCACACAACCCACTGTAGACAAAGTCGGAATGCAACTGTCATTCATACATTTTCACTTATAAATGGTGGTTAAATTTGAAGGGCCGATGCTGAATGTGAACCACACCTAAACGTCAAGTTTTTTTCTGCATTTCATTTGACATTTCCCAATTTCAGACTAACTCAATTTGAACCATGGAAAGATACACAACAGAGCAACGCGTTAAAGTTATTCAGGTTTATTATGAAAATGGGCGTTCAAATCAAAATGCATATCGTGCACTTCGTGATGAGTGATGAGGCACATTTTCACCTCAGTGGATTCGTCAATAATCAGAATTGCCGCATTTGGACGAATGATATTCCAATAGAACCTCAATTATGCCTCAGCGTCAAAATTTGACCCATTGGATGGAGGTGTGCCGCCGTGGTCGCGGCGGCCATTTGGCCCATATTTTGTTCCATACATAATTGAACCATACCAATATTATCATAATAAAAAGAAATGACAATAATTTCCTAAATAATTTGTGTTTTATTCAAAATCAACATCGGACCTTAAAACTTAACCATCACCCTTTATTTTCAAAAAAAAT
The DNA here is from genome assembly GCA_949372485.1 of Cheilosia soror. Taxonomy (NCBI): domain Eukaryota; kingdom Metazoa; phylum Arthropoda; class Insecta; order Diptera; family Syrphidae; genus Cheilosia; species Cheilosia soror. Next base: position 97,312,387 of record OX443563.1, on the reverse strand, counting down.
GCGGTTCCAATTATTTTTTAGCATACTTATTTTGTATTATACATTATTTGAAAAACTTTTATTTGTAATTAATATTGAAAAAATATACGTCGTGTTCTTGGTTATCCACACTTACTAGTGATGTGCTCAATCCCAAGTTCAATTTTGTACACAGAAGCACCAGATAAGGAAGCACCGATCAAGTTGTTCGTAGGCGTACAGAACAGAACCTGAACAACATTTTCGACCTAAGTTAAGTGTCGTTCAAGGAAGCAAAAAATCGTACACTATTCGCGCGTTGACGACCAAGTTCGGCCTGCGTGAATGGGTGAACGTATTTATGTTATTGCGACACACACTTAGAAATCTATAGAGAAGTATGTACATTAAATGCGAAAAGTTTCAAGAATTGAATAGGAAATCACCTGTATAATAATAATTTAGCCACGACAAATTAAGAATCAATAAAATGTTTCATTTTGCGTCAGAGCCCAATGAAACTGACAAATATTTTGTGTAATTGATATTCACCACACCGCCAATTCATTGATTTCAAGGTCACGTGCAAAGAGGCAAAATAAATCACCCCTCACGTTTAGAATACCTGTCAGGATGATTGTCTATAATTTGTATATTTCATTGAAGAATGCGACATCTATGAACTTGTAAGTATCTCAAAAATCGATTACAACAAGAGATTTAAATTGTAAAAGCTTGATGTGAATCAATCTACTAGACTTTTATTGAATGGGAATGCCAAAGTAAGATGCCACTCAGCAATGTTCTATCTAGAATAACTCGTCATATTGAATGAAATTTGTTGTCATATAAATTTGACTGCAGCACACTCAGGCCAATGCCCAGTACAATATTTTAATGTAAGAATGTATACCTATACGGAATTGAGGCTTTATTTGACACTTTTCAATGGGCCTCTGCCAATAATCATTTTTAACATTTAACTTAAATATTTTAACGGTCGCAGTAGATAATTTTATATGGAATTTTTCGCCACTGTGATTTCGTAAAAGTTTGCCTGGACACTAAACATAATTATGCCACTATAATCAATGCAATGTATTATAATAAAACAAACAGCTTGTATTGACTCCGAGCTGCACAAAAATTAACAGAAAAGTACAGGTTTTGAGACCATTTTGCCTGTAATATGCACTATGCAGGCCTCTTCGGAAAAATCTTTTATCCATTTTTTCCTGTTATTCTGTTATGAATTTTCATACAAAAGTTCGAACCGTCAAAAAATCTTTTACGATCTCTAGAATGGGTATTCTGCTTGCAAAAATCTTTTATGAATTCTGTTATAAATCATAACAGACTAAAAGATAGAATTTTGTGAGTTTTATTATAAAAGATTTTTATTAATCAGAAATTTTTGGATTGAATTGGATATCTATATAATTTTTTGTCAACGAAATTCAAAACGAAACTAAAGTTAATTCTCTTCATGTCAATTTTTTGATAGAAAAAGTTTCCCGACACAATTCTATAGTGACTGCAAACATTTTTTTCAAAAATTTATTCGCTAATATTTTTTATGATTTTTTGAAAATTGCTAAAAATTACTATTTAAGTCATTTTTTCCTCCTTTTCATACACAATTTTTCTGAGATCATCCCATTCATTTTTGCAGTCACTATTAGAATTGTTTGGGGAAACTTTTTGCATCAGAACATTTTTTGTTTGAGACCGAGGAAAAAAGTCAGAAAAGTGGACTTTCACCAAAAATTCAAAATTTTCAATGGGTAATTAATAGGTTAAGGAAAGTTTTGTATCATTCAAAGGGAATTTAAATGACCTTTCCATTGATGCTAAAATTTACATGAAAAAAGTTCAAATTATGAGTAGAATTAACTTTAGTTTTCTCAAAATATTTATGCCGACCATTGTACTCTTTTCAGCCTGCATTTTAGATAATATGTTTTTTGCACAAATTTTATCAGGTGATTACCGTCTATGTATAAAAAATACACTCAGTGGTTGGTTTTAACAGCTACGTTACAGACTTTCAATTTTCGAAGTTCTATAACAGAGTTTCATAAAAGGTCGAAACCTTGAATACGATTTATAAAAGATCTTTAATGGTCGAGACATTTTATGATTCATAACAGAAAATTCATATCAGAATAAAAGAGTTTGCCGAATAGGCCTAAATATCTTTAAAATACGAATATTTACGAAGAATTTATTATCAGAAATCATTTGGCCTTCAGTCTAATTTTATTCTAAAATTATCCACGGCTTATGTAAATACGAGTTCTCATTCTACTTTGTGTAGAATAAACCTAATGTCGATTTCCATTGGGCAAGAAAAATAACTTTTTTTTAAATTCAGAGAAGTTTTTCTGCTCTAGAATTCAGCTGTCAGTCAAATTCGTCTTCCATTGGGCGGAAAAAAATCACTTTTTTAAAGATTTAGATCCCTTTTGCGAAACTCAATTCGAGAGCGAGATTCACAAATATTTTCACTAATTCCAAAACAAGTGACATTTTTAAACAAAAATTGCAAAAAGAAATATGTAGCTGATTGTCAAAATAACACACTAACACAAATTCAAAAAAAAAAATTAATCTCACTTCATGTTCCATTGGGGGCAGGAAAAATCTGAGATCTGAGAGCAAAACGGTAAAAGCCCAATGGAAATCGAAACTAATCGCCCTGAATTTTAGTTCCCATAAAAAATGCTCTTCAAAATTTGTTTTAGATGAATTTTCGAAATCAAGAACAGCAATTACAACATTTAGCTAGGATTTGTGCTGTTTGGACAGAAGAATTACACAGCAACTAAAACTTATGTCGTTTTCGGTTGGTCGTCCAGAACCGTCCGGAAGAACTCTCCGATTCGGGATGCCAATCGAACAAGCAAATAGATCTTATTTGAGTTTGAACTCCATGTATCGTTGTATTTGTGAAATTGAAGCGTAATTGCATCATCATCATATCACTACATGCTGATGAGGAAGATGCTGAAGACAATAAAATTTAATTACAAAATTCCATCGGAATATCCATTTTAATATTATTTTTCGAATTAATTACTTTTATTGGATTTAAAATGCAAAACTATCAAATGCGACACAAACAAAATTCATTAAACAATTTGGACGTTTATAGTGTATGAATTAGTATTAGTGCTTCTGGTTTCGATTCTGAATTCAAATTCAAGAGCAAATTTATTTTATTTTCAGAAGAACTGTCAGTTGAGTTCCAATCGAACGCTTTCAGAAGCATTCTGGATTACCAATCGAAAACGCCATTAATTTTTCTTGAGCTGCTCGAGCTAAAAAAACGGCCGACATTTTTGTGCAGTCCGAAAAGAATGCTGCTAAAATGTACAACGTGCTTACTGCTCTAGCCGAGCTTTACTTAATTTACTTAAGGTCACAATGGTTAGCTTCTCTTATACGCTAAGAAGGAGTCACCCGAGACCCCACAAAGTATATACATATATTCTGAATTAGGATCAAATTCTAAATCGATTCAGTCATGTCCGTCTGTCTATCCGTCTCTAGTTGTGGTGACTCCCATATGGAAAACTAATAGGTATTAGACCCATATGTACGTACTAACTTACATGTCTAACATTTTACATCACTTGTATGCAGTGAAGGGTGTTAAACCATGATAACAATTTTATTTGTATGATTATCATTATAGTTTTATCCAAAGCGTTAAAATGTCGTTTATTATTTTTGGACAACACTGTACCTATATGCATCAGCGAAATAATTCGCATTGAATAAACACAAAAAAAAACTCCCATTAGTTGGAAAGGCATCTAGGTATGTATATGTGAATCTATGTATATTACTTCACTTTCAGAGTAAAATAAATGACGTCTTCTGCAAATATAAACATACCTCAATAGCATCAATACCATTTTTCCTTTTCATCGAGTAAATTTGTAACCAAAAACTGTAACAAGTCTAAGTCCAGAAACTGATGGAAAATGTTTTTAAGATTACTTTATACAAGAAAGTTCAATATCAATTAATATTTATTGCCAAGTTCACCATTATGTCAAAAAGCTCACAATCCCACATTTAAATTCATGAATCATGATTCTAAACATTGCACAATTAATTGGCCAAACAGTTAAAACTGCTGCTGCTCTGCTGGTGCTCTATTTGCACCTACTCAGTTCGAAATTTTATTACAGCTGGATAATTAGAACATTTTGAAAAAGAACCAAAGTGTTTTCCATTGTAGGTATAGTTGCACTTATTGCATGTGGTATGTATATCTACTTATACAGGTATACCTTCTCTAGAATGTATCTTTTTTCTTTAATACATTATACGTAGGGATGCAACATCGTTCTTAAAAACATCGATGTTTGAAAACATCGATGGTTTCACGACAAACATCGACGTTAAAAAACATCGGTATTAACAACGATACATCGATGTTTTTCCGATGTTTTATTTATCTTCTCCATCACACGAATTGTTGGGTATATTTATGAAGTACAGTACCTAAAAAACAAAATATATTAGTCTTACCATTTTTTAAATATTGTAATTGAAACACTTAACTTAATTGTATTTATTATAGCTAATAATTGTAAACTAAGTACTGACAAATGAAATATAATATAATACTAACCACGACGTCCACCACTACTCTGCAATAGCAAAAACACAACAAAACAGCAAAGCAAGTAGTTTTGTAAAAAAAACGAGAGCACAGCAAACTTAACACGTGCCGTCGGTCGGCGGCAATCGGCAAAGTACGAACGAAATAAATTATGTTTTTTACATACGCCTTCACATTTGTGTGAAAAACTTAACTGTCCGGAACACTGAAAATAGTGTTTAGGTGTGAGGGGGACAACCCTAGTATGAAATGGTAGTAATGCTATTACGCAAATGCAAGCACATTTTATATTTCATCATCTTGGCGATGTTAAATGAAATGAATGAACGATGTCGATGTTTGACAGTTTCGCAGTCGATGTATCGGCGATGTATCGGCTATCAAAACATCGATGTTAACATCGATGTTTATGAACGAAACATCGATGTTTTGCAAACATCGATGTATCGTTTGCATCCCTAATTATACGGAGTGAGGTACCTAAACTCCGAACGTTTTTATGGGCATGGCAATTATTAGCAGTAAAGAAGAAACAAATCAAATAGAAAGCCGTCATCAGTCATATCATAAACATTTCAGAATGTTAATAGAATCTCTAATCTACAAAACAAAAACAATTACAAAAAGTCTAAATTGCACCCACCTTATGATTAATAGGAAGCGTAGGTAACTTTATCAACAAATTGATTGTCAATTCAATAGTCGTTAGTTTTGTGAAGAGGTATGTTGATTAGATGGTTTTTGAACGTCACTACTCTATAGCTTGACAACTTTTGGCACCAGCTGATTGATAGCACTCTATGATCTGCACTATGCACAGGATTATGTAACACTAAATGGAGCACAGTTTTGTACTAAAACACTGAAGGCACTATGTACTAGTAAATTTCAAAATAATTGATTTTTCTTTTTTGCACAATAATTTATTAAGGACAAAGTTGATTAAATGAAGAGCGCGGCGGACAGCTTCGGTTGAGACGGCATTCGCGATACCTTATTGTAAACAATGACAATCTAAATTTACTTTGTTTTGACAGACAACAACGTAAATGCAAACTAATCGACATGCAGTCCTCCTAAACACTGAAACAGAAACTAAAACACTACAATCTACAAGTCTAGTGCGACTGAGGAGAGTGAATAAAATTGTATTTCTTTCTTCTTGGTTGGCTTGGCATGGCAGAGAAACCGATTTCTGTTGTGGTTGTGGAATGTACTGTCACTCTTGTGCTGCTGGTGGACTGGTTGGGTGGTGGGGTGGTACCTAGTTCGGTGGTTGACGCTTAGGCCATGTGGACTAACGAACCGACAATAATGACGTCAGGAATGATAAAGCTTTCGAGTATGCGCCAGGCTGCCAGCCACCAGGCCAGCCAGGACGGAAGAACAAAGTTCAAGTGCAGAGAGAGAGGTGTTGCCTTTGTTTATGACAAATAGTAGCATAATTATACATATGTGTGTGTGTATGTATTGTAAATAATTCACATGTTTGATTTTTTAGCAAGGCTATTCCTTTTACCAGCTACATACACATACATAATAATGTCAGTGAGACATGTTTTGTTAAGTACCTACCTACTTATAAAAATTAAAAGCATATCAACAAAAATTCAGAACTTAGGTATACGATTATCTTCGAAGGTACAGATTCGGACTTGTAATGTGTTTACCTTTACGCGCTGGGTTGCTATGTACCTATTCCTTTTTGGCTGCATGAGAAACAAGTTCAGCAAGATACCTATAATTATCTAGGGGGTAGTACCTATGCATGAACCCTAGTGACCTACTACTAAACGCGTAATATTGAACCCATTAATTCAAGAGCGACCTCTTAAACAAATTAGTGACTTTTTCGGTAAACAGAGTTTGAAGAGCTGCCAATACAAAAGAAAGCGCAAAACCAATAAAAGACAGCAATTACTATAGTAAAAAAATTTTAACATTGGCATTTTTGAAGCTTTAGCATGGGGGTCCAGTGCTGTTATTGTTATTATGTTCTTAATTGCGTATCTGATTTTTTTAAGATATAAGATATTCTTTCCATATGAAATGATATTCACTCTTTTTTTTTTGCATTTACCTACATATATGTTAAATACACATTACATACCTAATTTAGAGAGTATCTAGGTAAAGGTTGTCCCATAATTCACTCAACATTTGAAGTTTGCGCCATTTAATCGTATAGTGATGCCAACGGAAAAAATATAACAATGTGACAGCTGACAGTTCGGAATTAGTAAAAATTAAGCGCTATACGAAAGTACAACGCATTTTCATTGTTTAGCAATATTTTAAAAATAATGAAGGTTTGTCAAAATCATTTCGAACAAAATCATCTTCAGTGATGAAGCTCATTTTCATCTTGATGGCTTCGTTAATCGTCAAAATTGTCGCATTTGGGGTTCAGAAAACCTACGAGTAATTGTTGAGAAACAAATTCATCCACAACGCGTTACTGTTTGGTGCGGATTTGGGGCTGGAGGCATTATCGGATCATTCTTCTTCGAAAATGCGGCTGTTCAGGCAGTAACAATTAATGGTGTTCGTGATCGTGACATGATGACCCATTTTTTAGTACCTAAATTACAAGATATATATTATGTATGTGTAAACATGTGGTTTTAACAAGACGGTATACCGCACATGCCATACAGCCGGAGAAATAATTCAATTACTGCATGAGTCATTTCCTAATCGTGAAATCGGCCATTTTTGCGATCAGAAATTGGCCATGATCCAGATCTTGCGATTTAACGCCATTGGACTTTTTTCTTTGGAGTTTTTTGAAGTCAATTGTCTATGGATGCAAACAGGCCCACGATCACCAAACGCCTTTAAAGAAGAAATTGGGAGGTGCAATAATGATATTCATCCACATTTATACGAAACGGTCTTAGAAAATTTCAATACAATAGTAGATACGTACCTACTTGCCAGCAAAGCCGTGTCGGCCATTCCATACATAACCCCAATCTGTATACTTATGCCCAGTTGTACAGTCAGAGTTTAAACTCTCGTTTTGGTTTAAACCTTCGTTCAACAAATTTTCGGTTTTACTGTGTTCGTTTAAACCCAAAGTGGAGTTCAACTCTCGGTTTAAGTTAAACGCCTGCATTCTGCCGTTTAAACTTTCGTTTCGCATTTTGAGGTTTATTTTGACAGCTGCTATTTCATACAGAGAGATAGAGAGAGAGAACAGAAATGAGAAATTGTTTGGGTGCTGCACTTCTTGAATTTATATGAGTGAAAAGTAGAGCTATGATTAGTTCCAGCATTACTGCGGTAAACCCACTGTCATCAGAAAATTTCAATAGATTTTCAACCAATATAATGTACTTTTCAATGAAAACGCCTTTTTTCAAGTGAACATCAGGTAGATCTTAGCCCAAACATAATGTAGACAAGCGTAAATTGTATTGAGGTTTTTTCAATACAAATTATTTCTTTTCGTGTGTGGAAATGACGATTATTTTTTTGTAATGTACTAGTGATTTCTTTAGATTCTTCGCGAACAAAATATATTTCTATACGTACTCAAATCTTTCACATTTTGTTTTGGCTGAAACAAGACACTTCCCACTCTATTCTTTTTACAATGCAATTTGTTTGTCCGATTTTGAACACACTTCTCGGCACAATGCCTGTTCAGTTCAAAGGTTTCGGAGTTCATACCATTTTTGTATACAGATCTGGATTACCTACATTTTTTGTTAAAAAAAAAGTAAAACCAGAACAAGATAGCGCAGATTTTCGTAGAAACACCAGCAAACAACTTTGCGCCTTAGAGGCTCATAAAATCCTTTCAATATTTTACTGGCGACGCGACGGGTGATTGGATGTGGTAAAAACCCAGCGAGTTGCAAGAAGCAGTACCTGTGATCGCATCCGTCTGAATGCCACATACATTTCAACAACTAGATATTATTATTGAAAAAAAAAAGAAATAATAATTACTGCAATAATTAATTGGTGAAAGTAGATGATAGTTCAAACATGTGTCGAAAATAAATCAATTCATTTCGTTAATACCAAAATACACAATGTAATAATATTGCACACATTTTCTTTTATTTACAAATGGTAAAATAGATAAAGTAGAGAAAAGCAATAACCATTTATTTGGTCAAAAGTGCGATGATAGAAAAATATCCCCTTAAGGGAAATTGTTCTGCGCTTCCACAACTGCGTTTAGTTAACTGTCAGATTATTTTGTACTGTGAAACTGAACGAGTTAAACCAAAAGTTTAAACTCTCGTTCAGGTTTAGTTAAACTTCAGTTTAAACTCTGACTGTACAACTGGGCATCAGTGAATCAATAAAAAATTAAGTTTTCTAATTAAAAATCAGTATTTTCTATCAAAATTACATTTTGCGTGAATTATGGGACACCCTTTATTTTCAAAATTCCATTTATGTAAATTTATAATTTTCAACCTCCTTTGGAACACCCTACTTATTAACCTACATATTTTGGAAAACACTTTGATTCCCGGCATAACCAAGTTGGTTTGGCTCATCAATTGTATAGATATTATTTCACTTGGCTCAAAAATAAAATAGCTATTTCATGAATTTATGTGATATTTAGTTTTGTTAGCTGGTGGTTGCCCTACACCCAGATTGTTACAACCATTCCTTTGTGTTAGTTTTATTTTTGGGACGAGTGGAAGGGACCTACAATTTTATGCCGATTCCGAGCGACGGAATTGAGAAGCTTTTTTAGGTATACACTCGTATGTTTGTCAGAAGTTCGCAATGGAGAAAGGCTTAAAATGTAATTTGTGTTTTTCCGGGGATCGAACCTGGGACGAGGACCCCTAGCACACTAATCATATTCATATTTGGTGATAGTATAGTGACAGTTCTATGGATAATGCGCGGTGCTAAAAATCATTTTTAGTGTGGCTAACTTTTACGATGTAACAATGGCGAAAGTGTCCATATAAAATTATCTATTGCGACCGTCAAAATATTTAATTTAAAGATTAAAAATGATTATTGGCAAGGCCCAAAATGCTACGGTAATGATATATAATCTGTTTTCGTATAATAACGATCGTAAATATTATTCAAAATTAATAGTCAAACTTTGAGCTGAAGAGAGTAACAAAAAGAGAACATAATTACACATTTCTACTTACAAAAACAATAGCCAATTTTAGTAGGTATTCATTTTGTGGATAGTTTGACAACTATCAGAATCTTTGCCAAATTTATTATTAATTTTAATTTAATTGAAATTCAAATGTAGGTAGTTGAATTTAGTTCTTGTCTTTCAAGATAAGGAACAGTAGTAAAATTTGCGGTAAGGCAGCCTAAATATATTAGTGTTGTTCTTTTGTCTGATATTTTGGTTTTTTTACCAAAGAAAGCTGATCATTTTGAAAATGTGTGCTTTAAAATGTTTGTGGTTTCGCAATAAACTCTTATCAAAGAAATATATTTTGTATAGCCATGCATTATACATAAAATATCTTTATATGTATAAACAAATTTAAACAAAGCCCTGCAATAATATTCCGGCGATAAATAATTCAAACATTTAAAATTCGTTAAAGTTTAATTGTACCTTCTATAGCTACTTGACATTCCCTTATGATTTTACAATATCAAGAAAAATTTTAATAGGTAGGTACTCTCTTATCAAATCTACACCGATGACAGAACGGCAGGGGGCAGGAGTTTAATTGAACTACACAAGTTCAAGTATGAGAACAAACCCAATCAATCGTCACAATAAAATCGATATATAGGTTAAGAATATTAGCCCTACTATACTAAATCACGTGCTTCGAACTTTAAAGCCTGAATTTTTTGATTCGCACATAAATATTTAATGATCCGATACGCCTTTCCTTCCGATTCACAAACAGGTACCTACTATTCAGCCAGCCACAGAATGACCGTTTTCTAATTCTTCAAATGATAGCTAGTGTATGTGATAAGCAATATTGATTTATGCATAATTTTTTTGAAGGAAACATTAGTTAATGATATATTTGGTCCTTTAATATACATTGTGTATATAAATGAAAGTGGAATAACCTTGGAAAGATCTAAAAAAGCTTTTACTTGGTTTTATTGCGAGTAACCACTGTAGCTTACTCACGAGACTTTGCCCCGACCGACCACGACATATAGCTAAACGCCTACCGTATACGGGATGTGTTTTGACTGTAATTGTGAAGACAGTGAACTGTCCCAGCAATGAGTATCGATATGACTTGTTCGATTACTATTGATCCTAACGTTCTAAGTAAGTTATCAATGAAAACTAAAACAGCTGTTCAGGGTACCTACTTTCAATTCGGCTCGAACTAGAAACTGTGAGTGAGGTAAATTGCCTATTTTAATTATTAACGAAACGAAGAATATTATGTGTTAATGTTTAGCCGGCTGTCACACTGAGACATATAAGCAATAAGCAACTGGCAATGGAAAACACGCCATATTATCGCAAAACAATTACTTTACATTGAATTAAATTAGACAGATAGACAGACAAATGGACATGGCTAAATCGATTCAGAATTTGACCCTGATTCAGAATATATACACTTTATGGGGTCTCCGGTGACTCCTTATTGGCTTTACAAAGTGAATAAACCTTCCTGTGGAGGGTATAGAAAAAGCCAGCTGAGACAACATTTTTCATATGTTTTGTCTTGTTTATTATTTTTTTAATTTCAGATTTTGTCAACATTGTCAAATATAATATGACATTTGCGTGTAAAATATTGATAATTTTTTTTTTTTTTTTTAATTTTCTCTATCCTTGCGAAGCTGTCAACTCCGATAGTTATCCAGGTAAAGTTTTTGTTGTATTTAGCGTAGCCTTTAGCCGTGACGGGGACGAAGAATACGCTTGTATAAGCTATCTCACTTCAACTTAAATAAATATCTGATGATATTTGACAGGCGTTGAAACTGTGCCCGCTCTTGTGGAAAAAATATGAATAATATTAATACACAGAATGTAAAAATACATTTTATAAATGTAATACATTTTCATATTGTTTAATCGCGGCCAGTTCTTCTACTCAACATCAACTACTGTCACACTAGGTAATTTAATTTCTATTACCGAAGAATTCGCAGTAGAGTGGCAGCCTTTAAAATAAAACCAAATAGAGGGCTTGTGTCAATTTATGCCAGAATATAATATGCACGTCCATAATTTGTCACTAAGCAAGAGAGTCCAACAATTATTCTTTTTGTAAAGAGTTTATTTCTTTCATTAAATTGTTTGTATAGATCTTTTCATTCATTCAGCCTATATTTTTCTATATCTGGTAAAAGGATAATCAACAATTGAATTATATTTAAATTTAATTGGGAACATTAGTATAAGCTGGGATACATGGATACATGTGTAGTTTTAAAAATGATAAGGCAAGTAAAAAAGACCTATAATTTATGTTGGTACCAATGATTTGACAAGTTTTCTCAGGACAATATAGTTATTTATATTTAGAAAAAAATGTTGAATCCAACCATAGGTAAAACCAAAATATACCAGTTTATACCACTAGAACTGGTCCTATCCTATGCCTGCTTTCTGTCAGGTCTGACGATCAAGTCACGATTTATTTTCTATTTATTTTCCATCTGACTTTGACCAATTGTCATCTTAACAAATTTAAAAAAAAAAACGTACCCTGCTGTGGTAGGTACCCTTTTCTGAATGATTCAAATAAGAGCCACCCTATACTCTATTTGCATAACTTAACCGCTCATGGCGCTGTGATCAGTAAAATGTTTTTTTTTTTTTTTTTTCTGAAATATGCACATTTTCCCATTTCTGTCAAATTTGTGAAAATTTTCCATTTGGATCACAGCACCGGTAATACATTTAATTTTTAAATAAAATCATCATATTCCAATTGCAACAAGAATATTTATAAATTAAAAAACAAATTTTGTTTCAGAAATACCAAATAAAATTATCCAATTAATCCGATAGGCAATGGCATCTGTACGCACTGGACGAGGACTACAAAAACTCTTCGTTGGTAATTTACCTTGGACTGTCGGACATCAAGAGCTGCGAGCTTACTTCAAGGATTTTGGAAAAATCCTTAACGCCAGCGTTGTGTTTGATAAGAAGACCGGACTATCCAAGGGATTCGGTTTCGTAACATTTAACAACAAAGCGCTCTTGCAAAAGGTAGAAAACGAGGAGAAGCATATTCTGGAAGGAAACTATCTAAACATCCAGAAACATAGCTAGACTCACTGCATTTACATAATCAATTGAAAGCAAAAGCATCCACAATTCCTTAGTTAATCTTAGTATTTTAGTTTACGTAAGCGAAGAAGAACAAAAAAATGTCTGATATATCTGACAGCGATAGTGACTCGGATTTCAATGGAGCCGCCGAAGTACTACAAAGAAAACACTCACAGTTTTCGAATGGCGACTTGCTGGAACTTTATGGACTGTACAAACAAAGCACCTGCGGTCAATGCAATATACCCAAGCCGGGGATATTCCAAGCTCAAGCCAGATCCAAATGGGGTGCATGGAGTGCGTTGGGTGACATGAACAAATGTGAAGCCAAACGCCTATATATAGAGAAAATTACACGCATCGAACCTGACTGGAAAGCTGCCAAACTAGCAAAGGAAAAAGTAGGTTGGGTTGTGCAATCAACGCTTGTTGCTGAAGAAGAAGACCCAATCGAAGAGAAGAACAAGACCACATTTGACTACGTTAAAGAAAATAGCTTGGTTGATCTGAAGCGAGCTCTAGTGAAGGGGTCCATTGACGAACTGGATCATAAAAGTGGTATGGGACTTGTTCACTGGGCGACAGACAGAAATCTGGGAGAAATTCTGGAATTTCTTCTCTCTTCTGGGGCGAATGTGAATTTGCAGGACTCGGATGGACAAACGTGCCTTCATTATGCAGCCAGTTGCGGCCATTTTGATTGTCTGCGTATTTTGATTAAATTTGGTGCCGATAAGGATTTGCGTGATAATGAAGGGACTACTGCGTTAGACGTAGCAGACGATGAGAACGTTCGTAAATTACTGGAGAGCTGAAGCATAGATGTAAGAAAATTTACTTACCCGCTAAATGGCACTTAGTCGCTTGGTTTGTATAAATATGAAAATAAAGGTGTGAGATGTTTTTCTTTGTTGATAATGTAAACAAAAATTTGTTTTTGGTGTTTGCTTTGGTTTATTCTACAGCAAATAGATGTGTAGTGTATGTCATCTAGGGCCGGGACTCGAACCGTAGTCATTCGAAGAGAAAATGTAATACAAGTTTACTTTACTATTGCAACTCCTTGATTCTTCATTATAGTCTCTTATACACTGAGTACTGACTATTGTGGGCTTACAAGAAATTAAAAGATTATCAGTGCTTAGCTTTCTTCATAAGAGCGTGGCACCACTTATGGCCTTAAAATTTGGAAATGGCACTCAAAAAAAATATCCGGGAAAGCACAAACAAAAACTAATCCACAAACACAAGATATCCCAATCAAAATATTAATTAATTATTATAATTATAAGTAAATATTTCTTTTTAATATGTATTGTGTGGCGCCCAATGGTGGACCCCAAATAGGCGCGGCAAATTCGCAGCGAAAGCGGCGACAACAATTCGGACTTTGAATGAGACAAATGAGAATGAGAGAAAGATCGCGATTCTACCAAAACACAAGTCAGTTTGGGTCAGAAAATGTACCAGACGAATAAGAATCTATTCTATTTCTTGTCTTAGAAGACGTGGAAAATTCCAGCCACAGTTTTTTTTAATTCTGCTCCAATTAACCTCCACACTTTATCATTTTTTCAATATCTCCTGCCACAAATCGTGTAAAAATCTGTTTCTTTGTGCACTCCATTGTAAAGCCAGAACAAAAATGGCAGATACCCACAGCTATACCTTCCTCACAAAACCGAAAGAATCGCTGTTAACGCGTGAGTTCGCTTTTCATAAACTGCTCTGCCACTGCTATACAGGGATGCAGGTATATAAAATTCGATAGGCTAAAGTTTCATTGCACTTGGGATTGTGACCCTTGAGCTAATGAGCACGAGCAGTTGAGATTAGAGGGCGTGGTTATTCAGATGAGGTTAAAAACAGAAGATAAGATTGTTTAAATATTAATTTACAGTGCGAGTTCAGAGACAACAAACAACAACAAAAGTAGAAAGGGGGTGATTCCAATAAATCTATAACGCTATCAATAATACATAATGCGCTTTTATAGAAAACGAAAGTAGAGTGGGTGGCGAGGAGTAACAACGATTCTCGCTGTTTTGTTTGAACCTGACAATTTGTGTTGAGAATTGATTGTCGAATTTCAGTCTATGAATTATTGTTGTGAGAACTACAATTGGATCAATTGACAAATCGAAATGCAATGTTGATTTCCTGACAGGGGAAAAGCAGAAATGTCTTCCCAAGTGAATTATATAGGGAGAATTGACTGTCAAAATTCAAAATATTTTTGTTTTTAATACTTCTCCCGGGAAAGGCGAACCTATAACGCTTCATCAGCCCCCGAGACGATTACAGATGTATGTTAGTTCTGCACTTAAATTAGGCGTATTTTTTTGAGAATCTATAGCTAGCTCACTTTTACATTTACATGCAAAATTGTTATACTCACTTTTGGTTTTGTTATACTCACTTCCCAAAAAAATACGCTAATTGTTGCAAATTGTAGCCTTCTGGAAATATACCCCCAGGAAACGAGTTCCAAAGTTTGCTTGTCCTGTAACAGAAGGATTTTTCGAAAATTGATGTTCTCGCGGTTGTCAAATGTATGTACTGGTCATGAGCAACTATCAAATGCTGCAAATAACAGTTAATCCAAACTAAATTTGTGGATGTTTCGAATTTAATAAACTGGAAATTGTTTTAAAGATTCCAATTGCGGACTGCGGCGACGGATTCTATGGGACAGTTCGTTCTGTCAGAACGACGTCAATCCGTCGACGCAACGGATGCGTTGGATTCAGGATTGGGCCTTTTAGTGGTGTAGTTCGAAATAGCTAACTATCATTCCTACCTACCAAGAGTAGGCGTATTTTTTTGAGAATCTATAGCTAGCTCACTTTTACTTTTACATGCAAAACTTGTCTACTCACTTTTGGTTTTGTTATACTCACTTTTGGTTTTACATACAAAATTGTTATACTCACTTTTTGTTTTGTTATACTTACTTCCCCAAAAAAATACGCCAAGTGAATTCTATGAATGTAACACCACCCTTAGATATATTTCACTTCCATTTCAGTTCACCAATATTTCAAAGCTGTCAATTACAATTCTTGACGTTTCTACCAAATTTCTCCAGCAAAGTGCAAATCCCAGCCTAATATTTCTAGTCGTTGTAAACAGAAATGGAGTTCGTGAAAATATTGCTTTTCCTTTTCCTAATTTCACCCTCATTACAACAAAACGAGAAATTTCATGAAGAACTATATGTTAAGCCTTTACCAAGTGGCTATGTGAATACTTACTTTCAGTTTACAACACGATGGAAGCTGGGTGCCGGTGAAAACCGTAAGTTTCTACAAACTTTACATTTTCTAACATTGCACTAAAATTAAATATTAACTTAATAGTTGATAACACGAATTTAATTCCTCGAGCTATTGCTGAGATTCTTTCACATTTCGATGTGCGAGAGTTGCACATTAGTCTCACCCAAGGACTATGGCGTTACGAGACTTGGGGTTATCCTGTTGTGGATGCACCTCCAGGCGCAGAAGCATGGGCTTGGTTCAGTGGCAAAAACATTTCGCAATCTACAGTGGATGCACAGTGGAAGGATTTAGCTAGTACCTTTTCAGGCATTCTTTGTTCGTCGTTAAACTTTATCGATAAGACAAATAGTGTCGAACCTAAGCATTCGTTTAGACCACAATTTGGAGTTACCAAAGACGAGAAATTTATAAGGTAACTTGGGACATTTAGTTGTCGAATTAGATATTACAATTGTTCTTTCTAGGTATGCGTCGTTGCCAAGGGAAATCGTTTGTACAGAAAACCTTACACCGTGGAAGAAACTTCTACCGTGCACCAGCAAAAATGGTTTTGTCTCATTGCTAAATTCTGGATTTGTACACAACACCAACTTTCATTCGCTCGGAATAGTTCTGCGCACGTTTTGCGATGAATATACTGAAGGATGTGTCATTGAACTTGTACAGACGGCTAATATTGTTTACGATACAAAGCTGCTTCCTAACAATGACTTCTCTCTGCGTCGTATGTTTGGACAGGGAATGAATGGTGCCTGTCCCTTAGCTAGTTCCAGTAAAGTCTACATCGACACCACCAACGACAAGTACACTTTAACTCCTGCGCCGAATTCAAATTTTACGTCGACTCGGGGCGGTAACACAGTAAACTTTGCCGTCTACGATATTCAAAAAGAAATTCCCAATAGGCTTTTTAACGTCGCATGGGTGCTCAAGGATAAGGGTAATTTGGTGTCCATATCGCCACCCCCACCTTTATACGCGCATCGCTACATACTAGCTCATGGTCAAGAGCGAGGTCAAATAGTTACTCAAATTACCAACACCCACTGGGCACCACTGAACATTGTCCTGCAAGAAAACATTCCATGGTTTGTTCCCTCCTATATGCATACTCTTAAACTGGTTAGTGGAGAAACTGTCATCACACCAGCTGAGGTGCATTACATTCCGGGTGCTCAGCGAGAACGGCCGTACCACCTTGAAGTCGCATTTAAAATTCCAGCCAAGTCGAATGTACAGGTGTCATTTGACTTTGACTACATTTTCCTAAAATGGCTGGAATACCCACCAGACGCCAATCATGGACACTATCTGGGTTCAGCTGTGATTACGACCCTCCTTCCGGTTGGAAAGAACTACACATCTATTCCTTTGGATGGTTACCTATTTGCTCATTCATTCAACGCCAGTCGACCGTCATATTTCTTGCAAATACGTACTGAATCACTGATTCTCTCCCTTCCAACGCCAGATTTTAGCATGCCATACAATGTTATCTGCTTGGCGTGTACTGGAGTGGCGCTTGCATTCGGCCCGATACATAGTGTTGCAACGAAAAAAATCGTAGTCGAAAATAAGGATGAACCGCAAACCTTTTTTGGCAAAATTAAAGCAAAACTATTCCGCAAGAAGACTGAGGACGTAACGGAAGAGAATGAAGCGGCTGATGAGACAGCTGAATTGGCAGCTATCGAGGAAAAGGACGAGTAGTTTTTCTTTGGTGTGCAGTATTATGTAGCTTTTTTGTGTATTGTGTTTTGTTAGTTTTTTGTTTTGAAATAAATATAATTATGTCGAACGGGGTTTTTGTTGATTTACAAAATTCTGCCGGTCCTCGCAACCTCAAGCTTTTGCCATTTTACTGTCATAGCAAACTAACGGAAACAAATATCTGGCGGCGCCCATCCAGAACAAGATACAGTGTTCAAAATAACTTTTTTGCATGGAATGCGAGGGTGTCACGCCCTATTTTCCAATCCCACCCAAATTTCAAATGCCTTATCCGAAAAAGGTTCCATATTTTACAACGTTAGCTCTTAGTACATAGGTATCAAGTATGTAATTGCGTTCGCAATTTATTTTTTTTAATTATGTTAGGTGCCCTGAATACACTTCCGCATCCGGAATAGGTACTACTTGTCAGTAGGTTAAGTAACTTAGTAAATTGTCATCTTTCGAAATGTCAACACACTTTTCTTGGTAACTAGTATAAGAACTGGCCAAATACTGAGTTTGTAACACCCAGCATCCTGCTTCAAAAGTTGTAAATTGTTTTTCCATATAGAGTATAGTGAGGCATATTAAAAATCGATGGCGGAACCCAATGCCGACCTTTCCAAAAAGTAAGTTTAGCAATAAAACAATAAACAATAATTAACATAACAAGTACACTCTACTTTACTCACTATTGCAATTTGGTATGAGTCATATTTTAGAACTTGTAATTATAATGAACGAATTCGCACTGCAATAATAGAAGCAGCTCTCGAAAAAGAATTTCCTATCTACTCTTGATATTTTTAAAACAATAAATGCCAGAATTTGTAAATGTTCAAGCGGACGTACGTATTTAATAAAAAGGACGATTCCCTAAATAACCATAATACAGTCGAGCCCTCATAGTTTTATTCGATATAAGAATACGTTTTTTTTTCACAGTGAACTTAAGCGCCGCTTAAAATCGGAGAAGAAAGCTAAGGAAAAAGCGAACAAAGTGGCTTTACACCAAATCGACCGGGAAAATAGTAAGGATGGGAAGGTTGTGCTAAGTATGGCTGAAATGAAAAAATCTCCAAAGAACCAATCGGAACCTCAAAAGTTCCATGTGAGTACTTCATTGGAGGATTTCGTTGAAAATTACTCCAGCTTGAAGGATGGGGAAATATTAAAGGACGTTAGTGTGAGGTAGGAAAATCATATCCGTTTGGCAATGAAATATTTTATTTTCATAATAGTGTCGCTGGACGTGTACATGCAATTCGAAAATTTGGAGCTAAGCTGATATTTTGCGATTTGCGTAGCATAAGCGTCAAATTACAAGTGATGGCCGATGCTAAGCTGTACGAGAGTGAGATGGATTTTTTAATTGATACAGCTAATTTGCTTCGTGGTGATATTATTGGAATCAATGGCTATCCTGGTAGAACGATAAAGGGAGAGCTGTCAATTATTCCGAAAAAGGTAGGTAAGATGTGTGGTGAAGTGGAACTAGTTCAAGTTTTATCTTAATTTCAGATAACGCAGTTGTACAATTTGGCAACATTATTTCCGTTAGATGCGATATCGCAAGAATAAATAAAAGTTGTATTTGAATGGGAATATTTTTATTTCTTGGTCTGAAACGAATTTCAAGTCAAAATAGACGGTATAAATGGATTTATTAATAAAACGCAATCATGTCTGGAATCACATGTGAGTGCTTCTTTTCATCAGTACTAATCAAAGTTTTTGATAAGTTATTATCGAAAATAATATAATCAAATTAAAAGAAGCAACTTAAGTTTACCTGAACACACCTCACCAGGAGTACTAAAATAAAATGTTGACATTTTAGGTTTAGTACACGTGTCAACTATTGATCTGTCATCGCATCCTCCTTCTTTAACCAAAAACGCGATAACGCGATTGTGCAGCCGCGGCAAATTAATTTCCCTAACAAAAATAATTCAAGCCACGAGTAACTCTAGAATTCAAGTGTGAAATTTGTATCTAAAATAACAATGGCACAACCCACCGGTGAACTTTCTAAAAAGTAAGTTTGTCAATTAACAGAAATAAGCAATCATCAAATGGGAATCTTTGGTTATGTGCATGCTGCAAGGGATTCAGTCACAGCTGTCAAAATAGAAACGATTTTTTTCACTGCACGTGTATGCTACTCGAGTAGTACTTCTGCACTTTAAAGTTTATGTTTAAACAACATTTCTGGGAAAATGCACTCATGCAAGCGCAAACTAATATTTCATCATCCTAGATTGCTTGGCAGTGCAATCAACACAGCTATATCGAAACACATCCAGAGTAGCGTAGTTTTCGTGCTACCGACAAGGACGGCTCCGGTCGGAAGCTGTAGTTTCGCTAGCAATGCTTCCAACGCGTATGTTTGTTGTACAAACAAATTTACTTTTCCCTTATATTAGCCTGCGTGCCGATACTCATTCGGTTTTTGCTGTTCTATTCACAGCGAACTCAAACGTCGATTGAAAGCCGAACAGAAGGCTAAAGAAAAAGCTGAAAAACCGGTCGCTCCAAAACCAAACGCAGAGAAGAAGGACAAAGTTAACGAAGAGGAGATTTCGCCGAATGAGTACTTTAAACTCCGTTCAGCTGCTGTGGCGGAGCTTAAAAAATCACCAGAATCCCATCCTTACCCCCACAAGTTCCATGTCAGCATTTCTTTGGAGAGTTTCATCGAGAAGTACTCAACGTTGAAGGATGGGGAAATGTTGGACAGCGTTAGTTTGAGGTAAAAAATTTGCCTTTGCCTACTTTTCCTAATTATACAATTCCTATTTTTGTGATGGCAGTGTCGCTGGTCGGGTGCATGCAATTCGAGAATCAGGGGCCAAGCTAATATTTTACGATTTGCGTGGCGAAGGTGTCAAATTGCAAGTGATGGCCAATGCTAAGTTGTACGAAAGTGAGGCCGCTTTTGAAGTTGATACAACTAAGCTGCGTCGTGGTGATATTATCGGCATCAACGGCTATCCCGGCAAAACGAAAAAGGGAGAACTGTCCGTTATTCCTAAGTCGGTAAGACTTATGACCACTTACATTAAAGAAAAGCATTTGAGCTAATCGTTTGATTTTAGATAAAACTACTCTCGCCGTGCTTGCATATGCTGCCGCACTTGCACTTTGGTCTCAAGGATAAGGAGACTCGCTTCCGTCAGAGGTATTTGGATCTTATTCTAAATAACAAAGTCAGGGAAACTTTCCAGATAAGAGCTAAGGTATGTAGGTGTTTGGGTGCTGTTGAAGTAAAGTTTATCAGTGGACTTTTAATTTAATATATTACCACCTCGTAGTCAGCTCTTTGACTGGTTTCAGTGTAAAGGAGTTCATCAAAATCTATTCTATTCCATTTTTAGATCATAGCTTATATTCGTCAATTCTTTGATCGACTTGGTTTTCTTGAAGTCGAGACCCCCATGATGAATATGATTGCGGGAGGCGCAACAGCCAAACCTTTTATCACACATCACAACGACCTAAACATGGATCTGTATATGCGAATTGCTCCCGAATTGTATCACAAGATGCTAGTAGTAGGCGGTTTAGATCGCGTCTACGAAATCGGTCGCCAATTCCGTAACGAAGGCATTGATCTCACTCACAATCCTGAGTTTACAACATGCGAATTTTACATGGCATATGCCGACTACCAAGATGTTATCCAAATGACAGAGACGATGGTCTCCGGAATGGTCAAATCAATTCATGGTACTTACAAGATCAAGTATCATCCCGACGGCCCCGATGGTGAAGAGCAAGAAATTGATTTCACGCCTCCGTTTAAGCGTGTGTCAATGATCAAGACCCTAGAAGAGAAGTTGAATGTAAAATTCCCATGCGCCACGACCTTTAACACCACAGAGACCAACAACTTCCTCAGTCAGCTGTGCATCAAACACCAAGTCGAATGCCCAGCTCCAAGGACTACAGCCCGTTTGCTGGACAAATTGGTTGGCGACTTTATCGAAGAGGCATGCATTAATCCGACTTTCATCTGTGACCATCCCCAAGTTATGAGTCCACTGGCCAAGTATCACCGCAGCCAACCGGGACTGACGGAGCGTTTTGAGTTGTTCATCATGAAGAAGGAGGTGTGCAATGCATATACCGAATTGAATGACCCAGTTGTGCAACGAGAACGCTTTGAACAGCAAGCTGGTGACAAGGCGGCTGGAGACGATGAGGCGCAATTGGTGGATGAGAATTTCTGTACGGCATTGGAATACGGTCTCCCACCCACTGGCGGTTGGGGAATGGGAATCGATCGGATGACAATGTTCCTTACTGACTCTAATAACATTAAGGTGAGAGTTTTGTTGATGTTTAAAATTATAAGGCAAATCGGTTCTAAATTTATTTTTATTTTACAGGAGGTTTTGCTGTTCCCTGCAATGAAGCCAGATGACCCAAATAAAAATCAGGCCCAAACTGACGGTGCACCAGCTGGGGATGCAAAGTAATTTATTTATTTAAACTACCTACTAGATGAGCACGAAGATTGTTGTTACGATAAGTCGGGCGTAATAAAACCATGATATTTAAATGAAATTCCTGTTTCTATGCGGTTTTAATAAGTGTAATCGTATAAGTTGCCTGACGAAAGGCCACGATTAAAATAAATAGTTGCCACGAAAGTCCTATTAGCCTCAAAATAAATAAACGTTTGGTCCAATATGTCAGTGTAGAGGGCATTGACATACTAGTATACAATACATGGACCATTTCATGGACTGCTATCAGCCAATTTTTCGTTGAAGCAAACATAAGCACTAGCTCTTTTGGTTCACGGCGGAGAGAAACGAAAACACTCAACTGTCATCGAGCAATTCGTGCGATTTTGTTTGAGTGCTGAATGTCCCATCTGCTATAGATCGTTCGAAATAATTTAAATAAGTCGTTATTTTGCTTAGTTACAATGTTTCTACAATGAATGGCACTGTATTCTATGTAAAAAAAAAAGCAATGGCGAGGTTTTATACTTTCGCTGCACTGAACCAGAAGGGCTAGTGCTTATGTTTGCTTCATTTTTCCTCGCAGGTTTGTATGAAACTGACATTTCACCAACAGTTCATGTATAGTATGTTAATGAAAGAAAATGCAAGATCCGTTGCAGTCCGAAGGGCTGCATTTAGAAGCTTTCTCGAGACAAAGACAGTTTCCGAGAGGTGGCGCAGTGAAAAAAACCTTAACAATGTAGCAGGTACCTAATTGACGAATCGAAAATTTTTTAAACTCCATCTAGTAGAAAGAAAGTGTATGTAACTAATCCAGCAAAATTTTCAGTTCTTCGTACCATATAATTTTCCATGCAAATTTTAACATTGATGATGACGATTTGTATGCTGATGCTGAGACTCCTAATGGCGAATTCGATTTTGACACAAGCTCAGATTTCATTCCATCGAATTCATTATTAAATACAAATAGAGATATCATAGCTGGACCTGTGCGGCGTTCGACTCGAAAACCTAAGCCCAAGAATTTCGAAGATTATGTAAATTTTGTCAGCGAGGTAAAAGAAGCTGAAGATCCTAATACTTACGATGAAGCGATTTCGAGATCCGACGCATCAAGCTGGAAGAAGGCGATAAGCGAAGAGGAAGATTCGTTAATAAAAAATCATACATGGGAAACAGTTGATCTTCCGGTTGGCAAGAAAGCCCTGCATTCAAAATGGGTATTTAAAACAAAAATAGGTGTTTGTGATGAATCTATTCGATACAAGGCAAGACTTGTTGCAAAGGGTTGCGGTCAGCGGAAGGGCATCGACTTTGACGAAGTTTATTCTCCCGTTATCAGATACAGTTCATTACGTTATCTTCTGTCACTGGCAGCGAAAATGGATCTTCACATCGAGCAACTTGATGCAGTAACAGCGTTCCTTCAAGGTGAGTTATTAGATGAAGTATATATTATCCCACCTGAAGGTTTAAATATTCCAAAAAATAAAGTTCTAAAGTTAAAGAAATCTATATATGGATTGAAACAATCTTCTAGAACATGGAATCTCAAGTTAAGTAAAGCTCTTAAAGAATTTAACTTGAAGCAATCGCGGTATGATCCGTGCATTTATTTTAATAATGGCAGAAATGATTCGTTTTTAATATTGGCCGTCTATGTAGACGATATTTTAATATTTTCAAAAGATATTAAAGAATCTGAAAAATTAAAAAAATATTTAAAATCGAGATTTCAAATGAAAGAGCTTTCTAGAGTCAATTCTTTTTTGGGTATGAATTTAGAACATAATAGAGTATCTGGAAAGCTCTATATACATCAAAAACAATACATTTTAAAAATGCTAACTCGTTTTGGCATGACCAATTGCAATCCAGTCTCAAGCCCAATGGATGCCAACGTTAAGTTAAGCAAGGACAACTGTCCAAAATCAGAAGACGAAAAACTTGAAATGGCCAAAGTACCTTACCAGGAATTAATCGGCAGTTTGCTTTTTGCGGCCCAAATTAGTCGTCCAGACATTTGCTATGCCGTTAATTTTTTAAGCCGTTTCAACAATAACCCGGGCAAAGAACATTGGCTAGCAGCTAAGAGACTTCTTAGATTTTTGAAGGGAACTTCGAATACAAAACTGTGCTATAACCGTGACGGAAATGGTGAAATAGTTGGATATTGCGACGCTGATTATGCCAACGATTTAGACGAAAGGAAATCAATTAGCGGATATATATTTTTGTCACAAGGTGGCGCTATATCATGGGGTTCGACAAAACAAGCTACTGTTGCATTGTCCACCGCAGAAGCGGAATACATTTCAATGGGAACAGCTGTTCAAGAGGCGATGTGGCTAAAGGGTATCCAGTACGAGCTAACAGGACATGATTCATCTATGAAGCTGTTTTGCGACAGCCAATGCGCAATTCACCTTGCGTCCAATGAGAGTTACCGTCCACGTACAAAACATATTGATGTCCGTCACCACTTCATCAGAGATGTAATAGCAGAGGGTAAAATGAGTTTGGTACAAATTCCATCTGAAGAAATGGCGGCTGATATAATGACAAAGCCGCTACCATCACCAACAATTAAAATTTTGATAAAATCAATTGGGTTGCAATAATACAAGTTTTAGTGGGAATGTTGATTTGGTAGCATTTCTCAAATGTTAAAACTTGAAATTATTTATACTTATTGGTAACACTGATTTATGTCAATATGTCGAAATAAACTTTTGCTTCCTTTTAACCTTTAATGGACGAACGTGTTTTTGTTAAACCTTAGTTTCTTCCAGAAATATCTGCGGCATCCATCACTCTGCTTTAAAACATTATTTATTTTTCACCTGCTATACTTTAAAAATTGCTAAAACTGTACAACTCTTACTCTCTGCATTACTTTATAACAGTTGTTTGTTAAATTTGATATTTAGTTATTCGAAATATGTGTCCAAATATGCAATGTGTTTTTGGCGCTAAAACGTAAGCAAACTCCGCTAGCTGTCAAACTCAAAAGCCCTTGTGTTGGAAGTCTCGAGCAATTTAGAAGAAATCAAGATTTGCGAAAGTGCTCTGGATTCAAATCGAGTACCAATCTGAGATGATGGTTGTCTCCAGAACGCATGTTATTGGAGTCCTATTAAAACAGGTGTTGAAGTTTAAGTACCTCGGGGTCTTATTCACGAGTGATGGAATGAGCAATGTTGAGTTTTCCTGTAGATCAGTCTTGGTCAATTTTAAGACAGCTGTTATTAGGACTGAATTTGGCGACAAAGCAAAGTTGTTGTCAGTCTTTAATTTGGATGGTCATGAGGTTTGGATAGGGTCCACTTGAGTAACTTACACCCGCGAGTCGCGACACACTTAGGGATGCAACATCGTTCTTAAAAACATCGATGTTTGAAAACATCGATGGTTTCACGACAAACATCGATGTTAAAAAACATCGGTATTAACAACGATACATCGATGTTTTTCCGATGTTTTATTTATCTTCTCCATCACACGAATTGTTGGGTATATTTATGCAGTACAGTACCTAAACAACAATATATATTAATCTTACCATTTTTTAAATATTGTAATTGAAACACTTAACTTAATTGTATTTATTATAGCTAATACATAATTGTAAACTAAGTACTGACAAATGAAATATAATATAATATAATACTAACCACGACGTCCACCACTACTCTGCAATAGCGAAAACACAACAAAACAGCAAAGCAAGTAGTTTTGTAAAAAAAACGAGAGAACAGCAAACTTAACACGTGTCGTCGGTCGGCGGCAATCGGCAAAGTACGAAATAAATTATGTTTTTTACATACGCCTTCACATTTGTGTGAAAAACTTAACTGTCCGGAACACTGAAAATAGTGTTTAGGTGTGAGGGGGACAACCCTAGTATGAAATGGTAGTAGTGCTTTTACACAAATGCAAGCACATTTTATATTTCGTCATCTTGGCGATGTTAAATGAAATGAATGAACGATGTCGATGTTTGACAGTTTCGCAGTCGATGTATCGGCGATGTATCGGCTATCAAAACATCGATGCTAACATCGATGTTTATGAACGAAACATCGATGTTTTGCAAACATCATGTTTTGCAAACATCGATGTATCGTTTGCATCCCTAGACACACTTAACCTATAAGCGGGCCATAAGAAATCAATGAATGAATGTAAATTAATAATTAAAAGTTCATAAAGCGGATTTAATATCGACTCTATACAGATATCAGAAAAAAAAGTTTATTAAAGTAAGAGAAAACTATGCAAATATGTATATTTTCATTTCATTTCATTTCATTTATTTAGCAATATTTAGCTACTATAATACAAGAAAATATGTTAAAGTAAGTTAACAAATAATAGAAAAATATCAATTGCTCTAATCATACCTCATTTTTACATAATTAACCATTTGTCTTTTAAATCGTATTAGATCATTTTCAAACTTCAATTCAATTGGCAGTTCATTAAACATTTTAAAACCTTTATAAAAAACTATGTTTTGTGCTTTATTCGTTCTAAGAAGTGGCAGACGCAAGTTATTTCTATTACGGACGTAGTGGTTGTGTACATTACTAACATATAACATTTTATCACATAGATAACTGGGCAACAATTGATTTTTCATTTTAAACACTTTTGTCGTTTTCCATTGGGACCATCAGATTTTTATTTCAGATCTCTGATTTTTCGTGGCGAATGGAACATGATAGCAGATTGATCTGCTTTTGTGAATGTATTAGTGCATTAGATAGTACATCAGCTGTGCAAATTTTTTTCGTTTGTCGATGGAAACATACGAACTTAATGTGGGTAATCATATCGACGCAGAATCGAAATCCACAGATGACGAGGAAGCAGAAGAAGATGACGAAAATGATAGTAATTGTTGCAAAATTAAGTCCATGTCCATTATTTACGTTTTTGTTCTGAATAATTGCTTTTCACGAGGCTTTTCGTAATTTTGTTTTGAACACAAATTCCGAATGACGTAAAACAGATGTGCAAGGTATATTGGTATTAGTGAGAGTGTGTGCAAATCTCGAAAATTATCGAGATCTGCAAAAAGTGATCCGAATCAAAAAAAAAAAAGATTGATTTTTTGTTCCAATGGATCCGGATAAAAAAAAAGATTGATCTTATGTCCCAATGGAAAACCACATTAACCATTTCAGTACATATATTACAATCGGCGTAAGCCAGTGGCATTTTAAGATTATTCGCATTGCTTTGTTTTGGAATTTCTTCAGTCTGTCTAACATTGTACTATTGTCCACAATTTTTTTCGTTAAAGAGAATATGAACTACCTAACTAAAAAGAAATAGGTTCTGTTCAGAATAAGCCCTTCGATTATAGAGGTATGACAAATTGATAATACAATTTTTAATTATTTAACTATAGCAAAATATACCATAAGAAAGAATCCTAAATAAACATTTCAAAATGTGTTATATAAATAAGTACAATTTAAACTTGATTAAAATCAAGTCCGATTCAATTGAACGCATACTGAATTCCATACGAAAACACTTTCATTTACGAACACAGTCTATTGAACCACAGCTGTCAACATTTTTTTAATTCTCTCTCTATCACTTTCTTGCATCACAAAAGGAACTGCACAGCACTACACTTTGCAATAAGATGTATCCAATATTAAAATAAAAAATTCAGTTTTTCACATAACAAACAATTATAAAATTAAGTGAGTTCTCATAAACAATACATCAGGCCAATATTTTCCGGATAAAAGTTGCCAATATTGATTCACTTATACCTATTACCCGCAGAGAATTTTCCAAATTGAAGTGCTGCGCGCTGCCCTTCCCCGCTGTCAATCGCACCGAAATCGTCGCCCGTAGCAGCAACTCATCGCCATCTAAATTTTCACCAACAACAAACTGTTCTTACGGAGCCAATTAAATGCAATTAAATGCATAAGAAGGTAATTTTCTCTTAAATAATATTTATGTTAACATCTTGCCTTATCGACTTGCACTTTGTGTCGAGTAATTTTCATTAATTTTCCACGGAAAATTACACATTTTCCCCCCAAACCCAAATAGATTTGTGCTTTGCAAGAGGTATATAGAATGGAATTATAACAGAAAACCAGCGGAAGGGGAGAATATAGAAAAAAGATAAACATTACCGTAGTGGAGAAAGAGAAAATATGGGTCGTTTGAAGCCCCCCTCGCAATCCCCGCAAATTAGAGCTACTGTTCAACATAATAATAAGAAGAAAGAAAACTCAACATCATCGCGAAAGATTAAAAAATTCGTTAAAAAGCAGCAACTAGAAAAATCAACGGCGGCCAAGGTGAGCAGTAATCACACACGCATTCGGGGGCAGATGGAGTGGGCTACTTCAGTCACCCGTCTAAACGAGCATGTATTTTAAATTTATGATTTTTTGTTGTCTACAAAATAATAACTTGGGCACAGAACATGCGATTGTGTGTGCTAATAATCTCTGTAATCAAGTGGTGAATACGTGTATAACAGTTGGCGCGTAACTTTCTTTCATCGCAAAATATTACTAAATATTTGAATTTTTTCAAAATGTTTAAATTTTATGCATTTTTGATTAGTGTTCTTCGTTTTGACTAGGGTTTCGTTGGGTTGTGTGTTTTTTTAAATTTTTAGTTTTTTTTTCATCTGTATAACAGTTTGCATTGTTTTCGTATTTTTCTAGTTAAACGCTGTGCATATGGAACCTCCCGGTGGCCGACGACGTACTTGTCGTGCCGCCAATGTTCCAACAGCAGAATCGGAATCATCATTGTCGCCTGTCGATGCGGATTCATCAAATGACGCCAGCGGAATTGGAGGCAGCTCCGAGTGTCGGAGGAGTTCCCGCAAGAAAACCATCAAATTCGATGTGCGCGACTTGCTGAACAAAAACAGAAAGAGCCACAAGATTCAGATTGAGGCACGCATCGATTCAAATGCTCCGAAAGTGGGTGCCGGTCAGGCGACCAAGGAGGAACTGGACAGTAAACAGAAGAATTTCATCGAGAAATCAGCGATTTTTCGACGGTACTCCATATCGGAAAACAAACTGCCACCGCGACCACCGCCGCCTCCAGTGTCGATCATTCAAACAATTCAACAGTGCGGTGGTGATTTTGAACCCCCGCCCATGGATAGGGACATTGCTACGATCTCGCCAATAGCACGGCGACTAAGTCGAACTCAGGACATCTTAACGTCGAACATGATAAAACCCAAACAGGTCAGCAGTCTTATTGTGACAAAGTTCGAAAGCACCAGCACGACAAGGGCCACACCTCCAAGCAGAGGCAAAGCTGCACCGCCCAAGCCGCCCGAGGTGCACACGAAGCTTGCATTACCATCAATTCAGCAAAAGCGACGCGGTCGGCCACCAAAATTCAAAGCACCTGGAGAATCATCAGATATAACTACTGACTCGTCCAACGACAGCTTTACGGACAAGCGAAACACTGATACAAAGCCTTCCACAAGCAGAAGTGAGCCAGAAAAGGAGGGCAGCGCCTCAGATGTTAGGGAAATCAGTTTGTCGCCAACTAGTTCGACAAAAGGCATTGATTTGCGGGAAATGCTTGATGCCAGTGCAGTGACCTTACCGCAGCCAACGATCTTAGACGACTGCATGCTCGTCTCAAACGATGATATATTCGTTGCTGCCGAAGAGGAAGTTTTTACTGAGGGCCTTAGCTCAGATGAATCCTTGCGAAGTTCCCCGAAGGACACGAGCAATGATGACATTTCCCTATTTGCGAGGAGTAACAGCACTGAAACCAACAGCTCCGACGATAGTGAAACCAGACGAAGGAAGATTCGAGTGTCTGTAAAGCGAGTGTCGTTGCCTTCCACGATTAAAGAAAACCTGGATGATTCGAACTCGAAACACAGTTCCGATGAGAAGCCGAGTGTTATCGAAATATTCTCGTCAAATGATGATGACAGCTTGAGGAGTCGAGAAGGATTTCCAAAAAGTCCGAAAATTGAAGATGACTCAAGTCAGGACGGCCTTACACCGCCAGCCATTATAACAGAAGGTGATAATTCTAATTCCACGACGCTGAACAGTATAGTTGTGATATCTAGTGCTTCAGCAACGCCTGTTGAGGAGATGCTAAAGGAGAATGCTGTATCGCCGACGCTGCGAGTTACCACAACCCGTCGCGGCAGGAGCTGTAAACGTAGCGAAGATGAGGCGGAAAAGTGTAAGAGTGAAAATCAAGTCTCAAAAATTGCGTCTGAAGAGGCGATCACAACAATTAAGCCGGCTAGTCCCACATATGCCCACGTAGGACTGAGAAAGCGCAGAAGTGCTCCCGAACATGTGGAACAACCCCAACAAGCTACTGCTAGTCAAACGATCGCTGCAGAAGAAACTGGTGCCGATCATCAAAGTTGCCCACCACCGCATGAGATAATGAAAAACCAACTGGATGCACAAGGAGCAGAAGTCATTCCTTCACAGAATCAAACGAGAAGCCGCAGTGAAGCAGCTCATTTAACAAGGAGTGGCGTTTCTACTATTCAACTAATCCAATCAGTTACCAAAGTATCTGCAAAGAATCGGAGAGGCGCCTCAACACAAGTGTATCCCTCTGCTTCAAAGACGACTCAACAAAGCGCGGTTTCTCCCGAGCAGCCTACAAATCAAAAGGAACTATCTTTGGATGTAGAAGTCGTGACGAAAGAGGACGAGCAAGCACGAGTTTCGAAACAGGACACTCGCAGCAAGTTAGCAAATAAAAGGAGTGCTGCTTCACTTCCCCGAAAGAAGGACCCTGTTGAACAAAGTCAGGCAAGAGACGAGCTAGACGATCCGCAGAAAAGTGTTCAAACTTTGAGGACTCGCAGCGATGTAGCTAAAGAAATATGTGAACAACCCCAACCCAATCAAAAAAGTACTGCCGTAACTTTGAAATATCAAAAAGACGTACAACAAGGGTGTATCGCAAACGGGAACGAGGCAACAGAACAACCAAGTCTGACAGGGCCTAAAGTTTCAACTGACGATGAGCGTGCAGAAGGCGTACATTCTAAGCAAAATCAAAGAAGGGGTCGCAGCGAAGCAGTGCAAACCAAAATCGATCTGCCTCAAGCAAATCGCAGAAGCGCTGTATTCTCATCGAGGAATCGAAAGGAACCAGAAGAGGAAACATCTACTGTACAGTCTGAAGATCAACCGACCAAACAGGAGCAAGTTCCCGCTTATTCAAGCCCAGCTGTAGATGCATTAAGAACCCAAAAGCAACCGCACGAAGAAGTAGCTCCACCTAAAATATCGTTACGCAGTCGCAAGGATGCACATGCGCAAGGAAAAAGTTCTCAGTCTAGTGAAGCAGGTGGCTCAGTGTCTAGAAAAAGAATAGAAGTTGGGTCAGTGTCCGCACTTGCCTGTCAAGCATCTGTCGAGCCTTTAGTAAAAGAAACAATTTCGTCTGAAACAACTGAACAATCTGTTCAGGAAAGTGAAAGGTCGGTGCAAGAGGACACACCAGAAGTAACACTTCCTCCTCTAAGATGTGAGGATTCCCAAATACCAGCAGCTACAATTGCTATAGAGAGTCCCAGTATTTTGTCAGAAACATCCCTTGAGCATGAGGATCAGCGAAGGGCAAGATTAAGAAATCGATTAAAAATTAGCCAAAGGGAGATGCAAAGCGATTCGGCAGAAGAAACAGTGTTTTCACAAACGAGTGGCAGACCAAAATCGAAAAGTCGAAAGGAAGTGCAAAACGAGCAAGATGTTTCAAAAATTCTAAACAGACAACATCAAGGCGATTCCTCAGAAGAAACTGCTTCTGAGAAAATAGTGGGACCACCTGCACGCAGTGCAAGATCAAGGAATCGAAAGGAAATGCCAATTCAAGCAATTTTCAAAAGCGATTTACCGGGCGAAGCAGTTTCTTCTCAACAAATTCCATCGAGCGAAGAGGAATCCCAGCCTAGTCGAAAATCGAGGGTACAAAAAGCCACAAAAGTCCGATCAGTTCGATCACTAAGTCGTACAAGATCCCTAAGAAGGCATGCTGCTAACGAACAACTTAATTCGGACAAACTACCCGTTACAGAAGCTTCTTCTAGTGAGTCATCAGTACCTCAAAGTAGCGAGCAGAAATCAGCAAGTCCACTATATGAAGGAGCAGTTCCTAATGCGAATGAGACAACCAAAGAGGACATCCCTTCAACAACCAACACGAGTGAATCCACTGATCGAAGTGGTACCGACACGTCGAGCTCAGGTCGTCGAGAATCTTTGCGCGCAGCTATCCGCGCTTCAATGTCTCCGGTGAAGAAGATGTCCACGAAGAGAACATCAAAGACTCTTCCAAAAGCAGTTGCCAACGATCAGACAAGTTCATCTTCAGAGAGCTCCGAACACCAGGACCGCATGCCAAAGGGGCGACGACAAATTCGGGCGAACGATGGTAATAAATCTCAAGAAGACACCAGCAGTTTCTGCTCCAAAAGTTCCTCTACTGCATCTTCCTCCTCCACAGAATCGTCTTCATCGTCGTCTTCAGCATCGTCGTCCTCTTCTACATCGTCGTCGTCGTCGTCGTCGTCGTCATCGTCGTCGTCTTCAGCCTCGTCTTCGTCATCGTCTTCGGCTGCTTCTGAAGGTCGTGCTACTCGTTCGCGAAAGGTACTAAAAGTAGCAAACGGAGAGTCACTTGAGAGTCCACGGACAACCCCACCACTCGCGGGAAAATTTCCAAGTGAAAACTTATCCACTGCCGTCGAGAAGAAACCACGAAAGTCCGAGGAAGATTTCACCGAGCCGGATAGTGAGAGTTCCGAGAACACAGCCAAATTAAGTCCACAAATCAATTCGCAGAGTTCCAAACCCGAAAAAGATTGCGACGCTCTGTACAAAGAACGCGCCAAAGTAGCACAACGGCGCAAGAGCATGCGATTAAACCGATGGGCAGCGACGCTTGACGAAGAAACAAATGAGACGGGCAGCGAAAGTTCCGAGACGTCGTTACCATTGCGCAGCACCAGGTCGGGGCGATCTAGACTACGAGCTGACGTCGACAATAAGTCATCAGTGTCAAAGAATTCGGCTGACGAGGTTGTTCGCACAGTCGTTGTGCCCCCAGAAGAATTTCCCATAGAAAATGCTCTCAAATGCGTTAATGACATTTCCGCACAACAGTCGCTTGACCAGCCACGCACCGATGCAATAAAGACGATTGCATCAGAAAAAGCTGCCGTAGCTCCAAACAAATCTAAAGGAAGAACCAGGCGGTTTGTGGCCATCAATGACAGTTTGCCAAGGTCCAACACGTTTTCGGACGATAACTCGTCTTCGAGCGGAACTTCGTCGAACACACGTTTGTGGCGAAACAGAAGAGCACGCAGGATAACTATATCCAGTGCAAAAGAATTGTATGAGCTAATTAAGCCCATACCAATGACTCTTCAGAGCTCGACGTATAAATCTTCAGAAAATCTAAAAGAAATTGATGACAAACTTCTATCATCGGAGAAGGTATTCGAATTAAAAGCGAGGACCGCCCAGGAGACCGTATCGAAGGAAGTGCAACCCGAAACGTCTGTAAATTTGAAAACGGAAGTGGTGGTGGAACTGGACACCGAACTCGAATCCAAACTAGATCCGAAGAAGGACGAATTAGCATCCGCCTCTAATAAATCGCAGTATATCGACGTTATTGATATACCCAAAGCAAAAGAGTCTCGTAAGGTTGACAGTGATGTCCAAACAGCCGGTAAAACTCATCAGAAAAATGAAGCTTTATCTGAGGGATCTGCTATGACTCCTAAGCAGCGAAAAGGTATTCGATTCTCTCTGAAAAATGCGACCGAGGAAGTCGAACCTCAAGAAGAAATTGTTCCCAAATCAGTGGAATCACCAAAAACCCCCCGACAAAGGAAGAAAGCTGCAAGCACATCAAAATCTCCAAAGTCTATATCAACTCCGAATATTGAGGAACCCACGTGTGCCTCTATATTGACACACAAAGCGGAAGCAATTTCCGAGAAGGACATATCGTTGCCCAAGGAATCTAGTCTCAGCACCAGAAGCCAGAGAATTTCAAAGAAGGCAGCTAAGCCCAGCAAAGTGGAAGAAATTAGTTCTATCCATATATCTTCAGCAGTCGCAAAGCCCGACGAACAAAGGGAGGACGCCCAAATATCTGTGGAGTATAATTCTAACCAAAAACTTAAAGGAAACACAGAGAAAATCTTGAGAAGGCCGCTGGGGTGTAGTTCAAGTTCTCCTTCAGAGGAAGGCGTCCAAAAGCCGGTAGAATCAGGCTCTATACCAAAGGCCATCGAAAAATTGGATGCAAATGAGGAGGAAATTATAAGACAGCTCCCTGGGCGTAGTTTTGGCTGCAAACGAAGTACTCCTGCTGAGGAAGATGTTCAAGAGCTCGTGGAACCTGGTTGCCGATTTATTAGCTCGGCCAAACCTGAAGACACTCCTGATAAGTTCGTGGGGAATTTGATGGAAGGTGAATCTGGCACAGTTCCTGAACTAAGCCTAAGTTCTGTTTCTGTGTACACAACTGTGATGCATGATAAGAGCCCTGAAGGACCTGCTTTGAATTCTATTATAACACCAACAACTGTTTCTGCGCAAGTGATAACACATCTCGAAGAAACAATTAAAGGCGTCGTGGAAGGCTCTAAAATTGCAGAGCCCGTGTTAGAAATAGAAACCATTGCAAATCCTACTAACGCTCCAAAAGAGCGTCCGCCGGATCAAGCGACAGAAGCACTAGAGTGTCTGGAGAAATCGCAGCCCAAGAAGGAAATATCACCACGCAGGAAGAAGAAAGCTTTAGCACAGCAGCCAGACACTCCGAAGCCTAACGAGGAAGTCCAGAAATCAAAGAAGAACAAGACCTCTACTGAAACCAGCACAGATTCGGAGAAACCAATTTCTTCCGAATCAAATCACTCTGACGACTCTCAGAAAGTCGAATCAAAACTTACGCCCCACAGACAACTTGATTCGAGTTTTATCGAATCGCTGGAAAAATCTCTTCTCAGACCGGCCTCCACAAAGAAATCTTCAAAGAAAAAGGAAAAGGAACAAATCATAGTCACATCTCCCAGTGCCAAGCTCAAGGAGGAGCCGCAGAAACCCAAAAAGGTTCAGGAAACGCGAGATGAACCAAAGAAGCCAGACACTTGCAGTCCCAAATCGAAGAAGAAACAGAAGGTGGATAAAAAACCAGATGACGATACACCGATGAAGCGGAAGAGCTTCACAAAAGCAAAGGAGCAGCCAATCGAAGCGGCGAAATCTGTACAACCCGATCCGTCGGTTTGTGACGATACACCGACGAAGCGGAAGAACCTCACAAAAGCGACGGAGCAGCCAATCGAAGCGGTGAAATCTTTAGAGCCCGATCCGTCGATTTGCGACGATACATCGACGAAGCGGAAGAGCTTCACAAAAGCAAAGGAGCAGCCAGTCGAAGCGGCGAAATCTGTAGAGCCCGATCCGTCGATTTGTGACGATACACCGACGAAGCGGAAGAGCCTCACAAAAGCAAAGGAGCAGCCAATCGAAGCGGCTAAATCTGTAGAGCCCGATCCGTCGATTTGCGACGATACACCGACGAAGCGGAAGAGCCTCACAAAAGCGAAGGAGCAGCCAATCGAAGCGGTGAAATCTTTAGAGCCCGGTCCGTCGATTTGTGATATTCCAATTGCCCCTTTCATCAGCGAACCTGTGCAACAAGTTCCCGCAATGCCAGTGAGTACCCCTAAAGTCATGAAGAGCAAGGGAGAAACTAAATTCTATCCAACCGAGTCGGTGATTGAAGAGAAACTACCACAAATTCTGGTGGAAGCACCACCAGCAATAGCTAAGGAAAAGTCGCCCGACCTGCTGCCCGACCCACTGAAGGATATTGAGAAATTTATCGAGGACGGAGTGAATCTTCTGAAACGTGGCTATAAACTGGACGACGACGATGACACTGCCCTCGACAGAGACATACTCAAGTCGGACAGCCTTGTGACACCAAAAAAGTGCAAACTTGACGACAGCATCGAGGAAAAGAAGGGCTCCTCACCCGAAGATGACAATTCCAATTCTAACTCAGAGTGTTCCACATTGGCCACGACGCCAACCAGCGAGATAGACACACCCAATGGGATACGTCGTTCGCACCGTATCAAAAACTCGAAGAGTACTAAGTGCTTGGTGGGCCGTGGCTTGGTACGTGACAAGGAGCGCTTTTCGACGAAGGACGACGAGAAGACGATTTACTCCATTGATGACCAGAAGATGGATCTCGTCGAAGTTGAAGCGAAAAATTCGAAATTCCTCAAGGACATGGAGGAGCGGCTCAGCAACTTCCGCGTCATCCGCGAAAACGAGTACAAATGCGAACGTGTGATCAGTAAAGAGGCCAAACGCATGCTGTGCGACTGTTTCTTGACCGCCGAAGAGGAGGAACGTGGCGAACTGGGCTGCGGAGAGGATTGCCTCAACCGGCTGCTGATGATTGAGTGCGGATCGGACTGTACTGTGCGGTACCGCTGTACGAATCGTCGTTTCACCAAGTTTCTATATTCACCGTGCCGTGTATTCCGCACGGAGAAAAAGGGCTTTGGTATTATGGCCGACATTGAAATACTGCCCGGCGAGTTCATCATGGAGTACGTGGGCGAGGTCATCAATGGCGATGAGTTTGAGCATCGCAGGAACGTGTACTCGCAGGACAAGAACAAGCACTACTATTTTATGGCTCTGCGAAGTGACGCCGTTATAGATGCCACTGCAAAGGGGAACATCTCGAGGTTCATCAATCACTCGTGCGACCCAAATGCCGAGACGCAGAAGTGGACAGTCAATGGTGAGTTGAGAATTGGATTCTTCAGTAGGAAGAGCATTATGCCGGGCGAGGAGATAACCTTTGATTATCAGTACCAACGCTACGGTAAGGAAGCACAGAAGTGCTTCTGTGAGTCGCCCAATTGTCGTGGATGGATTGGGGAGGAGCCAAGCTCAGAGGAGGAGGAAGAGGAAGAAGAAGAAGGAGAAAGTGAAGAAACCGAAGACGATGAAGCAAACGAAGCCGTACAACCATCAAACGTTCCAATGCCAGCAATCTCGACTCCGATTATTGTGCCCGCCATCAGTGTGGTTGAGAACTTGGTTCCAGTGGTGCCGACCCTCTCCGAAGTATCTACCACAGACAAACACATGGAGCCTGGCGTTGTGGTAATTCCACCAGTCGCAGTTCCTTCTCCAATAATTCCAGCGGAGGCTACGTCAATGGACACAGATCTCCAACTCAAGAAGAAAAAAGACCGCAAGGAGGAGAAAATCAAACGTCGCGAGGCCAAGCAATTTCTCGAAGATCCCGACATCGAGGATGAAGTGCGTTTCCTTGTCAAGTGTGGTCTCAAGAATCAAGCCGACACTCTACGACTTTCCCGTCTCATTGTACGGGCGAAACTGCTCGAGACACGTCTTAAACTACTGCAAATCCTTCGCAACGGAGAACTGCCATGTCGTCGGCTTTTCCTCGACTACCACGGTCTACGTCTACTGCACGGTTGGATGAGCGATGTCGTAGATACACGAGAAACCGACAAGAGCATGGAAATTCGAATGGTCCTGTTAAGTGTGCTGGAATGCCTACCCATTTCCAATAAAACAATGTTAACCGACAGCAAGGTCTACCAAACAGTTCGTGATTGGTCCAACAACAAGGAATCGCATTCGCCGAGTGAGGACTCGCCCAAAGAATCGACTGCACCCTCAACAACCTGTCCAACTATACCAGAAGATTCCTCGTCCGAGCTGCAAAAACTTGCCGCTAAATTGGTCAGCACATGGGACAATTTGCCAGAGGTCTTCCGCATTCCAAAGCGTGAACGTATCGAACAAATGAAGGAGCACGAACGGGAAGCTGACAAAGGTCTCGGCCAAAATATATCCAGATTGAGTGGGCATCGCAACCGCGAAAGATTTATGCGAAATAGTGGACCAAATAGTGGCCGATTTAAATGGTCCCGGTCAGAGAAGGACAAAGAGCGGGAACGAGCAGGCGATCGCAGAAGGTATGCCCAAAATAATAATGGTTCCGGAAAAGATGATAAGTCAGTGCCGGGTGAATCACAGCTGTCAAAGGAGCAACGCAGGGAACTATTTGCTGCCAAGGTAAGTAAATTAAAAACTGTTAAATTTGTATGTCCATATTGGTGGTCACTTAGCCTAGTTGAATTAAAAATGTATTATTCATAGCCACCGATCGACTGGGGTGGGAGAGTTAGGGGCACCTTAGTAACTCTCGATTCTCCGCCTCTAAATCATCAAAGGCAATCCCTATAGACGTAGAGGAAAGATCATTATACCTAGAGGCCACCTGCCAGTTTGTACGGATCCCTTAACACGTCTTGGGATCTTGGCTGGGGACATGCGTTTAACCTGACCAAACCGAAGCATTCACCGCTCCGGAGAAGTAACTGCTTAACATAGGCCCCTATTGTGTCGATAGTTAATCGTTAAGTGACAATTGTCGATCGATCGAGAACTGTGGTTGCGATCGATATTTGTCGATGTGACAGTCGCTTGTAGTCGATTACAAATGTCTGATCGATGCTTTCTCTTGGAAGTGAAAAAATTTTGTGCGTGCGAATAGCTAAAATCAATCGACGCAATCGACAATTGTCGTGACGATCGCTGATCGACAATCACAATAAGGGCCATATTCTAAACGATCTCTACGGGCCACACCAGCAATACAACTCATTTCGGCAGCTGCGGTCTTAATCGTTCGGTCATTATCCAAATCTCATTACCATAGGTATGAGTTGGAACAAACCATAACTGTCACAAACCAGAGAGAATAGACCACCAGCTTCGGCCAAAAATGAGAGTTTCATAGAGCCAGTTTCAAAAAGTTACTGCGTGGTTAAGTATGCGTGCAATGTTAAAGTAAACGGAGGGTGAATTTGGTCACGCATACACTGGCACATAGTAACATTTACAGTTATTCGGTGGTAACTTTGAAAAAATTCAAATAATTCAAATAAATTGGCCGTTATCGGGACGTGTTAAGCAAATTGTGTGTTCGGTGTGGGGAAATTATTACCAACTTATATTTCATTAAAAAGCATACAAATACAACTGCGTAGTTACTGTAAAAATGGAATTCCTTTAACAATATTACAAAAAAATATTAGTTTAAGCTGCAAAACTACAATTAGATGATCAGAAAAAAATCACAAAACATAATTTTTTTAGTTTTGCTGATATAAATTTAGACCTTTTTCTCTTTATTTTAATGAAAATTTATTTATTTTCTTTGATTGTTTATTTTATTAAAGTGTAGGTACTGAGTTTTGAAATCAATAATTAAAAAAAATGGAGAGAGGACATTTGTTTTGTCAGGCTGAATATGTTTATTGATTTATTTCATTTACAAGAAAAATGCGATGAATTGATTTTAACCAACAAATAAATTGGTCATCTTAATTTAAGAAAATTTGCGTTCTAAAAATGAAATACGTCTTGGGCACATAGGTATAAGATCAAATCGTAAGTGCGCATTGTCATATTGGCTTATATCACCAGTAATCTGCATTAGGTGTAAATAAGAATTTATTAACATATAATCATTACGCCTTCGCTAGGGAAAATATGCGAATTTTTTAATACAATTAAAATTTTTAAAACTGCCTGTATGCTTTCGTATTAGTTATCCCTAATTTTCCACTATATTTGAATGTCAAAACTACATAGAATTCAAATAGTAAAAAACGCGAATGTTATTCAAAATTATGTTTACATAATTTCATTGTGAAAAACAAAAGAATACCTACACAAAAAGCAAAACTATGATACCTAACATAATAAAACAAAAAAGATAATTACGTGTTTTAGGTAAATTAAAATATTACGTACCTACACTTTTTAGTACAGTTCACTTTTCGCTTTAGTTTACGCGTTACTATGGAAACGAACTTTTTTTTGGAAAAATCAAAAATGACACTTTTTTATTAAAATTTGATGGCGGTGTTTATACGCTAGGCTATGCATTCCTTAGCGCCTATGCTGTTTTAAAACAAATGTTGATTTTTAGTTTTTGAACAACCAATTATTCTTTGTAAAATATAATAATTTTAAATCCATTCATCACATTCTCCTTATAGATAAAATAAAACAATAAACATGTACGACAAAAATAGTTTTCGTTAACTTTTATAACTATTTATTCCAAAATATTAATTACACTTTATCTAATCATCAATCATCAATCATCAAAAATAAATTTACTTTCTTAAAAATATAAGTAGAAAAAAAGCTCAAAATGTTTATCAACAAAATTGCAAAGAATCTCGTTTAGCTTAAAATAATATATTTTTTTGTAATAATGCCATAAAATACAAATCATATCATTAAATACAGTTATTACGCAAATATATTATAATGCTTTTTAATAAAACATAAGTTGCCAATTAATTCACCACACCATACACACCATTTGATTAACACGTCCCAATAGTGGTCAATTATTTGAATTATTTCAAAGCCATCTCAGATTCAATTTTCTTATTTCATCTTTTTTTGCTTATTCACACGTATTCACAAACAGAAAAAGAGGCGGAGCTACTTATTTCAAAACTGGCTCTATGAAACTCTCATTTTTGGCCGAAGCTGGTGGTCTATTCTCTCTGGTTTGTGATAACTGTCATTAGTTACCTAAAGAAAACAGAGAACGTCGCGTCGTTGCAAAAAGTATTGCATACTCGCCTTACTCGAACATTCTCACCCAATTCACTCAATGTACTAATAGATGCAGCAAGAGTTGTTTTTATGTTCAAACTTAACAGCTGCGCAATGGCTATTTCTTCATAGCTACAGCTTCCATGCACCTACCCGAATTTCCCCGCAAATTTTGAAATAAAATCCTCTCGAGAAATCTCTTTAAATACATGTAAAAAATTGTCGCGTAGTATTGATAACAAACTGTAAAAGTTACTACATATGAGTGCACCTTATTTCTGGCTGGTGGTCTATTTATTAGTAGTTTGTGGCTCATTGCGTTGTAGGTATACCTAGTAACAATAAGGTTCTGTATAGAGAAGAAAAATCTTTTTAGTTTGGTTTGCAAAATACTATGAATGAGGCTCAACGTAAAGTTCAGAAGGATAACCACAGTGACTATGGGCAATCATCGTCATCATCTTCTTCTGAAAATGAAATCATCTCTTCTCCTTATCGAGTTGTATCAATACAATTTGTTTGCCATTTATCGCAATACGTAAGTATGCTTTTTTCATAGGCAATTCTATTTCTGGTAATCGGTCGAGTTCCTCCTACATAAACAAAATCAGAAAAAATAGGTAGATATACCCTAATGAGTGGGAGCAGTTGCAAACCCTTGGGCTTTCAAACACAGAGAAATGCTCCCTTCCTTGGAACGGAATTAAACATTTCGCCTGACATTGAGTCAATCCTATTACGAGATAGAAACTGGAATGCTTTGTTGTGATTTTCTTTTTATGTGACGTTACACGCTACAGCATTTTAATTTTTGTGTTCCAGTTAAGAGTCTTCCGACACTTTTTTCATTCGACGTATCTTTAAAACAATGTGTACTTTTCAACCAAATATTAAACGACTACCTTACCTATATTCGATCTAAGAAATTTGCTTAATTGGCAAGACCAAGAGTTTCAAGACGAACATCGTTGATGCCGCTTCCAGCGTCAGGTAGAAGAATTCACGACCTAAAACTATTTCAACTTCCATAGTTTGATCTTAAAA
Organism: Cheilosia soror; assembly: GCA_949372485.1. Taxonomy (NCBI): domain Eukaryota; kingdom Metazoa; phylum Arthropoda; class Insecta; order Diptera; family Syrphidae; genus Cheilosia; species Cheilosia soror. Next base: position 97,270,301 of record OX443563.1, on the reverse strand, counting down.
AAGTAAAATATTTAAAAACGTTTGATTAGCAGATTAGTAGATGATTACCCAGTTATTTCTGCTATAGTCTGAGAATAATTAATTTTTCTAATTCTATCTTAGGTCGCTCGTGATGAAGCCGAAAAACGTCTCGCAGAGGAACGACGCGAATTCGACATAAAATGCAGATTTTTCGGTTTGGATCCTAAGCGTATGCGACCAGAGAATATGCCATTCTGTGTCAATCCATCCACCGGACAATGGTACTCCACTGACAAGAAGCCAATATCGACACCTCCAAGCTATGCCCACGTGCAAGTGCCCGTCAAACCGAAATCCACAAATCCAGAAGACTATCGACTTCCACCCATGGACTTGCCACCACTGTGGAAATTCGCCATCAGTCCTAAAGGAAAGATCTATTACTACCACGTCAAGATACGAATACCACAATGGGAGCCACCAATAAAGATTCTTCCCTTAGCCGGACAGACGAGCGCTTCGGTAAAGAACTCGGAAAGTGATTCGTCGACTGGCGAAGGTATCGATAGTTCTGAGGACGATATTGATATCATTAAGGGTAAGGCGTGGGATCAATAAATATTTGAATTTTTATTGACGTGTTTCTTTACCAGGTCTTGATCCAGTAAAGCTGCAGGCGTATATCGAGAAGAAGATCGAGGATAGAAGGTTACAGCGCTACACTAGGCTGGTGATAGAGAAACCGATAAGTGTAAGTGTAAATTGATTTTTGTGTCTACCATTGCTTTACCATATAAATATTTGTGCTTGTGCAGCCTCGCAAGGAAGAAGATCGCATTTATAACCAAATGGAGGTACGCAAGTACAAGGAGAACAAAGAGAAGATTCGCAAGCGCAAAGAAGATATTCGGCGACGAGGCGAACCATCACCTAAATCCGTTGATGTGAAACCATCAGAGACGACCGAAGAAGATGAGACACCCGCTAATGCTCTGCCTATTCAGGATTTCCTTCTCTCATCTGACGAGGACATTAGCATCAAAGCCGAATGCAACAATAGCCCGCTAATTGAAAAGATTGTTCAGGGCGATAAAATCGTCGATGAATTGGACGCGTTACATAGTAAGCGATCCTTAAAGCGACCACTGGCCATTCGGGAGAAGTATGAACACAAAAAGCGTAAGCAAGATAAGAAAGATTCGAGTAAAAGGTTAGTTTTTACCAGCTGTTATGCTCAATCAATTTCATAATTTGTTCCGAATTTCAGTACAAAACGTAGCAAGGACGGAGAGGGTAGTAGTAGCAGCAGTAAATATCGGAAGATCAAGGAGAAGTTCCGCTGTGAAATCGCTGGTATCATAGTTCACCATTTGAAGCCCTATCGCAAAGAGACTTGCTTATCTGGCAGGGTTCTTACTGATGACGACTTCAATCATTTGGCCAGAAAGGTGACTTGCATCAACTTGTTCGCTTTAAATTATTCACTAATCAACGGGGTTTTCCTTAATTCTTTGTTTAGCTAACTCATTTCGTGATGGTTAAAGAGATGAAATACTGTGAATCGATCGGACAAACACTCGTTGTAACCGAGTCGGTAAAGAACAAATCACGTGAGTTCATCAAAAAATACATGGCCAAGTATGGAGGAGTGTATGTGCGGCCCAACAATGATCCCGAATACAAAGAGATACCGTTCTTGTAAGAATCGGTGTTGCAACGTATTTAATTTGTTTTATTTTAGTTAAATTTGGCAATAACTAGCATTCTTTGAATTGTTTTCATAGTCTTTATTATATAAGTTATAGTTAAGAGAATTCGACAAATCACTGACACACCTCTCCGCATACACAGACAGACAGCCACAAACACACATCGTTTTCTAGATTAATGCGTTGCCGTAAGTATGAATTATTAGTTTTAGCATTAAGGTATTACACATAATACCCGACAGTCTGTATATTATTTGTGAATATACACAACACATATACAACAAAAAGAAAACATTTAAAAAATGAATATTTTTGAATATACTAATTGTAGAATACCAACGACAAGAATATTTAATAACAAAAGAACAAACAACTGTATAATGTTAATATATAGAAAAAAAATATAACTGAATAGAATTATTTGAAATTAAAAGTGAAACTCTGTGTTTTTTTTAATTAAGGATAAGCAAAACTGTCATCAGGCCAACAGGAGCATTTATCAGAGACATAACTATAAGTACTTATGGATAAACTGGCACCTGCCTGCAAGCTGCCTCAAGAAGTCTTTGTCTGTCAACAACAGCGCTTCAAATGTTGGAGCAGCAAAAAAAAGTGTTTGGATTCAAACGGATATGGTCTTGAAATTAACCCCTATTCCCGTTGGCGTTTGTCGTATACGACTCATGTTTCGTAAAACGATGTTCAGATTTTTTTAAACTTTTGTTAACAATTTTATTTCCTTTTCTATTGTGTTCACCATCATTTCAAATATGTAGTTTGTTTCAAAAAAGGTACAAACACCGACTAAAAAACAAAGGGAAATACGAGGCGTTTACGACAAACGCCAACGGAAATAGGGGTGAATAGCTTAATTAAATAAGTTGAAATATTTGCACGTGACGGTTCTATATAATGTATAGGTCTAGCTTTTTACCGGCATTCCTTTTGTGCGAGCTTTTCTTTTGGGACGTATGGATAGATAAGATGTATAAACGTTAGGGTTGTGGAAAGATTGAATAAGAGTTGAAGAAGTAGATGATTTTCCGGTAAATTTAGCTTCGGATGTAACAGCGTCAACTATAGCTGCATGAAGCTCAACTTCAAAATTCTTGAAAAAATACCAGGACGCCAAAAATACCACCACACAGATTCCCATAAACAGAAAACATTCCAGTGCGTTTGGAATCAAAATGGACGTTAAAAGAATATTTAAAAAACGTGCTTAGATAGGATACTTTACATCCTACGTCTCTCAACCCCAATGTGCTGGACCACACATACCTTCCCATGAAAGTCGTGTCGGGCGAGATGGGTAGATTTGAAATGATTTGAAAAGTAAAGGGTATTTCGATGTAATCTGCCCTTCTTTTCTCAACTAACTTAAAAATGCACTTCTCACTCCCGAAACGACTTTCATGGGAAGGCAACAAGGCATTTGTGGCCAGTTTGTGGCCCAGCAAGAGAAAACATGCACGCAAAACTTCATACTTTTTGTTTGAAACGAACTACGTCTCCAGAACGCCTGTTCAATGCACTCTGCATGTTAGTGGAGTCCCATTGAAACAGGTGGAGAAGTTTAAGTATCTCGGGGTCTTATTCACGAGTGATGGAAGGAGCAATGCCGAGTTTTCCTGTAGGATTGGTCAGGCTGGATCGATTTTGAGACAGCTTGGTCATTCTGTTATCAGGAGGACTGAACTTGGTGTCAAAGCTAAGTTGTCAGTCTTTAATTCGGTGTTTGTTCCAACTCTTACCTATGGTCATGAGGTTTGGGTAATGACCGAAAGAATAAGATCGCGAATACAAGCTGCCGAAATGAGATTTCTCCGTTGTATTGCTGGTGTGACCCGTAGAGATCGCATTAGAAATACCAGAATACGTGAGGAACTCAATGTCGAGCAGCTATTTCTCCGGACGGAGCGATCCATGCTTCGGTGGTTTGGTCATGTTAAACGCATGTCCCCGACCAGGATTCCACGACGTGTTATGGAATCCGTACCATCGGGTAGGCGTCCTCTAGGTAGACCAAGGATGAGATGGTTAGATCAAATTCATAATCTCTCCTCTACCCGCATGGGGATTGCCCCTGATGATTTGGAGTCGATGGCGGAGGATCGAGAGCTATGGAGGGTCCACTTGAGCAACCTATACCCGCGACCCACTTAATGGACAAGCGGACCATTGAAAATGAATGAATGAATGAAAAACGAACTACCTATGCAAAGTCCAATCATGCAATTTAAATTGCATGACCAATTCTATTGCATACTCTTGGGCATTACGTAGCTAACTTCACGCATATTTCAAAACAACAGATGAGCTAAAATTTGTGAAGAAACACAGATCGTCGCCGAATTTAAATTTCCATACTACCTAGCTCAGGGGTTCGCAATCTTTTTCGTACTGTGACTCCCTAGAGAGGTTGGACTATTTTTTGCGATCCCCTTCTTAAAGCACAGATATGTGAATAGAAGCTGATCTTACTGAAGATTCACTAAAGTGTTTTTTTTTAATAGGGACGACTCGAAGTAAAAATATCGTCGTTCTGCAATTTTACTTGTTATCACAGCTGCATTACCCTAAAAATGCAAATTCGGCCAAAATTGAGGTTCTCTACCAAACGCTCCGAAGCCAAGTCAGCGAACAAATGGCTTTGTCTATGGTTGTTAGCTTTGAGCTTCTGGATTAGTCTCATCTTGTACGGGCGTAAGCCCAAGTCCCGGTGCAAAATTTGTTGGAATCTGCGAAATGCCGATTTCTTGTGCCCGGCGAGGAATTGATTGCCTCGGATTCTCCTGTACACTCTCATGGAGCGCGGTAATCCACCCGACCAATCTGGCTGGCAACGGCCCGTGCCAATTGAAAACCCTAGAGAAACGTAATGTTTTTCCTTTGTTCAGAGTCTTAAGGACCATTCACATGAGAGCGAACGAACGAATTAATGAAATGCGAACAAACCTCTTTTGATGCATTTATGAACTGAAAATTCCACATTTTACTATTCTAAGCGTAGGATAATTAATTATCCAATCAAAATGTGTTAAGAAAACAAGTTTATAAACAGTTTAAATAACAAAATTTCGAATTCCAAACTTTTTGCCGCGAACGAAAACACACTGGCGCGAATTGTCAGTCTATTCGCAATCCACATCATTTAAATCGCGTTCCACAAAGTAGCGAATAAAAAATTCGTTCGAACTTAACCTTATTCCAAGAGGAGGATATCTTGGAATAATAAAATGTGCAATTTTCTGTTTATAAATGCATTTAAAGTGGTTTGTTAGCATTTCATCAATTCGTTCGTTCGCTCCCATGTGGATGGTCCTTTACAGCAGTGAAAAAATAAAACTTGCGACGCCCTTAGGATTGCGCCACGAAGCCCCAGTTAGGAAACCCCTGACCTAGCTAACATAAACAAAAAGGTGAATTTTTGTCACAATCCACAAATCATGATTAATTAAATTACCAAGATTGTAGGTCATACTTTTACAGATGATTACACAAAGTGCACACAAACCTGTCACGTTATGGCGTTTTCGACTGAAGAAAATAATTGCCTTTATGTTTTGTATGTTTCCTTGTGCAATTCCAGGTCCATTCTCAGCACGAAAGAAGAGGTACCCGAGATATTTTGAGATACCTTAGTGGGTTGCGCAACTCTAAATTGGGTTTATTTTATTGAACATCTAGAAGATACCTACTGCTCAATAATGCTATCCCGAATAATTTTCTTTAAAAAACCACGGCTTTGAAGAATACAAGCATTTTTAATGAAATGGATTTGGTATAGTACTTATGTATTTGTAGCTGCATGTATGAGGAAGAAGAGGAAACTATCCCTCACCTTCTTTGTTCCTGCCCAGCTCTCTCCCGCAGAAGGAAGCTTCACTTAGGGGCCTTCCATTACAACGACTTGGATGATCTGACAAGCATAGACATCAGAAGCCTCTTACGCTTTATAAAGAGCTCAAAATGGTTCAACTAGTAGGGAGATCTTAGATCCTTATTCGTGGCATCACAATGGACCTATACTGGTCTAAGTGCGTTGGCGTTTTTAGCTGACGGCCACTTTCAACCAACCAACCAACCATGTATTTGTAAAGTACCTTCAGATTTTTGGCTCGTGGTTCAGATTTTCAATTTTCTAAACGGTCACTCAAAGCAAATTGAAATGTAGGTACCAGTCGATCGCGTGTTCGAACTGTTCACTTTGCGAATTTGATGATACCGAAATATTTTTTTCCGTGAATAATTCCCCCGGCGGATTCCATAATAGGGGTGATTATTATTTTGTGAACACAAAAATTGGTGTAAAGATTTGGTACAGATTTTAGTATAGATGATTTTGGGTTCTGATTTCGTGCGACCCAGAGTTGGTATTTTTATAGATGCTTGAGATGACAACACCATGCGATTTAAAGAAATATTAGTTCATTCTGGTAGGACTCGTCTCCAAACGTTAAATTATTTTAACTTTAATAAGAAACACTTCGAACGCAACTACCACAAACCAGTAAGAATAGACCGTCGACTTCCCGTACACCTACCCGATTCCCCCCGGAAAAAATTACCCTGTCTGTGAATACGTGTAAATGTCAAAATTAATGGCGGCAATGATTTTCCATGCTATACCATGGGCCTAGGATTTTTCAAGTATGCGTGCGTTAATGGCGTTCCTTTGATTTTGTACAGCACCAATACATGAAAAATCCTGGGCCCGCCGGCAGCTTGTAGGCAAAGTCCGTTATGTGGGAGGATTCGACGGTCTATTCTTACTGGTTAGTGGCAACTACTGCACTGCAACTACTGTACTCACTAAAATTGATAGTCGTCTTAAATCGACTAAATTTGTCTAAATTAAGTTTACCCTGAAATCTAAATTTATTTGTAATGTCACTTTCATTACAATTAACATACAATCGAAATGTTAACAGTATCTCAGTCGAGAAATTTCCAACTACATTTTGTCGCCTACCCCTCTAATTCAATATATAGCGCGTTGTCCTTTAGCTTACCATGTTTCGCATGTTTTCATCCGAAATTTTGAGTCAAGTTAAATAAAAGACAAACTGACATTAAGTACATTCAATTATGTATTTCATTTTTATTACAGTTAAAATAATATGTCTCTTATAATATGCACTTTCCTTTCATCACTGCTTCGTCAAGGTCATCTACGTTGATATCACTCTTTTAAAAATACAAACTAAATTTTTTTTTATTATTCTTATATATTAATGTGTCTATTTTAAATTGTTGTTTTTATTTCTTAATTTAGGTATAATCATCATCATAGAAAATAATTACTAGTTTTTAATTTAGTTAATTTTTTTTTCTCTAAAAGGCTCTTAGCATGTTGCTGTTTAATTTGAGTTTAGATCAAACGTTTCTATTTTATATAATCAATAATATTTTTCTTTGTGAAACTCATACATATTTTCCTAGTTTCGTGGTTCCAAACATTTTCTTTTTCCATTTTTAATTGATATTATAAATATTTCGTTTTCTTTGTTTCTGAATATTACTTTTTGTATTTACCTTTTTAAATATTGTCGACATTAATTCATTTTTGTTAATTCACATTTTCCTTACAACTACTAATAGTAATAGGAAAAAAAAAATAATATTCAATACAAAAAGGAAAATCTGAAATATTTCATTGAAACACAATAGTTTATCCATCATTTTCATTTAAACACTAATTTGAATATTTTGTTTGTTTCTGACTTATTGCTTAGAATCAATTTTGTATTATTTTTTTTAAACATAAAAAACATGTATCAAATAAACACTTTTTGGTTGCTTCTGTTTTAATTACATATTATTAATGCAGTTATGTGTTTAATCTATTTATTTTAAAACTACATTTTTACATCTAGAATAAATTAAGTGTTTTTTGTTTTTTAATTAGTTATCTTTTTAATGCGTGCGCAACAAATATTTTAATATTGGTCTCCACATTCTTTGTTTCTTTTAAATTTTGTTATTATTATTTATTTTGTATTATCAATTGTTAGTCAATTTTCTGGTGCAATTGATGTTTATGTAATTTTTAATTTTATAATAAGCAAAATTGTTGTAAACAAATATTAAGGCAGATTTTGGTAGCATTCCAAAACAAAAATCAAACAGACCTTAACCCTAAACATATTGAAACGCTTTACATTCTAATTTCATTATTATTATTCGGAAATTTGTAGTTGAAATTGCTGTAAACATATTTTAATTATGAGTAAAATGAAAATTATATATTTTTTTTAAATAGATTTATATTTTGGCACAAGAATGTAATCAAATTAATATGGAATTGTTATAGAATGGTAAACAAAACATATACATAGTTAATTTATATTTTAGGGCAATTATCAATTATCATTAAGAATGCATACAGGTATCACGTACATATATCACTTTTACAAATATTTATAGGTATACCCATGCAAACACAAAATTATACATATATGTACATATTTCATATTCCGAGATCCTTTCATAAAAAATAATCAAATACCTAGGCTAGGTCATAATTACCCTAAGAAACCGTTGCTACTTCGGTTTGGCAAAACAATTGGGCTCAAAAATCCTAACTCGAAGGACGAAATGTGTGCTCTCTACAGAACCCTTATCCTGCCAGTTCTCTTTTAAGGCGCCGAGTGCTGGACGATTAGCAAGAAGGGAGAGCTGGGCTCCTTCGAAAGAAAAATACTTCACGGATTTTTCGTCCTTTGTGCGAGGAGGAGAAGATACAACCGCGAACTCCATGAGCTGTACTAAGATGTGGATCTTCGAATCCCAACCCCAGATCCGAGAAGACAAGGAAGACTGAACCTCCGTTTGAAAGATCAAGCCATCGCGGATGCCAGAGCGCTTGGTCTCGACAACTGGAAGCAGCGTGCCCGGGATCGTAAAGGATGAAAGGCTGCAATGTTTTAAGCTGAGACTCTACGCAGGTCGGAAGCCCTATAAGAAGAAATCTTAAAGAGACTAACAGTTTTTTGTTCTCGCCCACCCATTTGTAAATGAGATCCGACAATAAATCCTTAAGTCGAAAAAGTATTTAGTAGAATTATTTGCAATTCCAAAGTATACCAATTCAAAAGCTAAACTAAAAGCAATTTCAAATAGGATTGCCTTTCGGAACGAAATAGAGAGTAGGGCCTCTGAATCAACAGGGGCGTGTTGAGGCCTAGGTATGCCCCAGATTGTAGCGCCATAAAAAGTAAACTAGATTTGCATCTAGAATTCTAGTATTCTAGGGTATTAGAAAGGCTTTGCATACTTACCAAGATAGGTTAAATAAAATCACCCCTATCGTGGAATCCGTCGGATTTGTGTTTCATTTCACCTATTCGATTCCCTTTCACCTTCTACTGCTATCGTGGAATCCGCCGGAAAAGTTTCCTTGTCGACCCGTTTTTGGGGCAGGTAGTTTCACTGTCAAACGGCTGTCTTTCATTTGTCAATACAAATCTGTGTAGCTACTACCTACATTCGTCGGAGGTATTTGAAAAGTTTTTTTCAAAAGTGATTTAAGTAAAAAATAGTCACCCCTAATATTTCATTTCGGCTTTAAGTCAGTGTTTTTAACTTTTTTAAGAAAAACTTTTTCAAATTACAGTGAACATGGAAAATGAAGTAAAATCGTTAACAAAAGTTCGAGAAAAATCTGACTGCTAGGTTCCACATTTCACTTTCACTCGAAATGAATGAATGAATTTTTGTGTTCTACATTTCACTGTATTCGATTTCAATTTCAAAATTTTCGGAATTGAGACAAAGTGAAATTGTGATTTCGAAAAAATTTCGGAGTTTCCGAATCGTTCGAAATGCAGAACACTGAAAACGAATTCACTCGATTTGCAATTTCGATTTCACTCGATTTCTGGAACCTAGCTGTGAATATCGTTTTTACAACGACACGACACATGAGTCGTATAATGACAAACGCCAACGTGAGTAAGGGTGAGGCCCTTATTGTGATTGTCATCAGCGATCGTCAGGCCAATTGTCGATTGCGTCGATTGATTTAGCTATTCGTACACATAACATTTTTTCACTTCTAAGAAAAGCATCGACCAAACATTTGTAATCGACTGTCAAATCGACAAATATCAATCGCAATCGACCATTACAGTTGCCGATCGATCGACAGTTGTCGATCAACGATCAACTATCGACACTCACAATAGGGGCCTGAGTTTTTATTAGGTAATAATGGATACGATAGCTCTATTCTTGGAAGCATAAGAGAAAGAACGAAATGAGCGGTGTTCCCAAAGAAGAATACGAGGCAGGTTAAGAGGAGCAGTGAATGATTTTACGAAACTTCCGGATGAAATGTGTTTTTAGAATGTTTATTTTTTGATTTTAATAGAGTTCAATACTGCACAGATTTATTACAAATGTTCGACTAAAGAAGCTCGCTTTAACGCTTTCAACGGTACAGTGAAACACATTCACATTTGTAGATTATCGAGAGCGGTTTGTTTAGAGCCCATTCTGGTCCCTGGAGTTATGGAAACGAAATCGTTCAGAAGATCATACACGATCTAATTCCAGGACATGACGATCCTCATCATATTGGATCCACCTTAATAGGGGGATTTTGGATGCTATGGCAACATTTATTTTTATATTTTTCATTTTATGAATTTGTTTCCATTTCTATATCGTTTAGAAGAATAACGATTTCATCAAACATAACGCGTTATTAACGCCGCGGTTAGATTATTGTACGCGGCGTTAAGATTATTTTGACGCGACACGGTCTCAACGCCTCGTTAGACAACGTCAAACAGATAGCTATCATCAAATTCTCTCAACATGTCAAGCAGCTCTGATGACGAATTATTAAGAATAATCTGTCATTTTTCACAAGAGCACCTTTCACCGCCGCGTGATATGAATTGCAATATATTAATTACAACGCGGCGGTGAAACGCAGCGTTAAAACGCGCTCTGTCTGACGGAGCCTTTACAATATTGTGTTCTGTTTTTCCGATGCTTGTGGCAAATTTTTATTTGTGGATAAGTTTAATGTTAATGGGCATTCACGTCCAATAAAGGACGTTAAGTGTAGCACGTTCGATCACTGTGAGGCGCAGATGTATTTGATCGTCATTTGAGAGGCACACGTCATTAAAAAAAAATACAGAAACTAAATAAAATAAAAAGAAATTGTTGTACTGTATCTTTTACTGAATTCACTATTTTTATTATATTCACTTAATAAAATTAAATTAGTTGAAATAAAATAACTAATAATAATTAAAAAGGTTAGATGCTATATTAAAATAAAATTAACTCTTATATTAATGAAAATAAAGTCAAACATTATTCAAAAAATAAACAGGAAAAAAAAATATATATGAAATCATACACAGTTTGACGGAACAACAAGAATGAAAAAATAACCATAAAATTAAAAAAAAAGAACGTTCTAATATATATTTCTGTTTTAAATAAATGTTTCAATGAATTCTTCATTTTGTATAAACTAATTTTGTTTTATATAATAATATATTCCACCAGTTCAAAAAATTGATGTTTACATAGTTGTTGTTCTCATGTCTATTTTCTTACAGAATAGCTTATTTTTCCGTTTTTTTTTTTATTAATTTAATTTGCTTGTCTGTTTTATAAATCTATTTACTTTGTTTTATACATTTAATTAAAGTTTTCTTAGAAAATTCTAGCAAAAGAAAAACCAAAAATGAACTCACAATTTAGTTCATTTTTAATTTATTATTTTTATTATTGTTTTATTTTTTTGTTTTCTTTCTATTTAGTTAACAAATAGTAATAATTAATTAGTGCACAAATTGTATGTTAATTAATAATATTTATTTATTTTTTTCAAGTCTTTGGTTTCTTTTTATTTATTTTTTAAATCAATTTTATTACATTTCATTATTTGTTTCTTTAATGTTACATATAAGTTAACATAACATACAATATACATTAAATATATTATTTATATATTGATTTTGTTAAAGTTTTATTCAACATCGATGAATAAAAATATTGACATTAGAATTCAGTACATTTTATTTATAGTTTGGTTTTAGTGTATTTTGTTTGTTTTCATTATACATAAATTTGTTTATCTCTTGAATTGTAACTCGTTTTGGACACACAAAGGTTTATTTTTTATTGATTTTTTGGAACGATTTCCTTAACTATTCAGTAATTTTGTTGTTTTCCTAAAAATTAAACGACATATGTTGATTTCTTTGACTTAAAAACAACATAATTTCACAATAACTTTCCTTTGATTTCAGCTTTTCGTGCTATATCTCTGAAATACTATAATTTAAAAGAATACGAGTATTTCTCACTGCATTAATCTTGTTTTCATACAAACAATATTTAGTTAGAATGCAAAACTGATTTTTATTTTTTTTATTTTGTATTCCTAGAAAATAACTATAGGTTTATATACTTTTAGTTTGGTTCTTAATTTATTTTTATTTATAAAACAAAACAAATTAGGATGATATTATAGTATACAGTTTTGTGTTTACTACTTGTGAAAGTAATTTTGTATTCTTTTAATTGATTTAGGCTCGTTTTGTAGATGCTGATGCATTTGCAAAAAATATGAACTTATAATAAAAAAAAAAGTTGTTAGGTTACAAAATGGACGTAATTTGAAGTAGGGTGAGTCACGTAAATGCTAAACCTACTGTCAAACGTATGAATCATGAGATAAGGGACCATGGCATTGAAATTAGAAATGTTGCTATGAAACTTCGTCTGAATGCGTTAAACATTTCTGAACTTAGTCTTTTTACATTTAATGGAAACGGCCTTTATAGACTTAAATAAACTTAAAGAAGCAAACTTTACTGAAATCTGCAGCATTCAACGAGTTACACCTAGGGTCATGTTCTGTAGCTCAACATGGCTTCTGGGACCTAATCGCGTAACTTTTCAGACGATTATTGTTGAATTGATAGAGGCCATTTGGGCGTTTCTTAATGCGAATTAAGTTCTACATAAATGCATATTTTCCACTTTTTGGAGGCCAAAAACTACAACATAAGAATAGCAGCAAGAACAAACTAGAATTTTCGCCCAACACCATTATCATTCGCAGGATAGTTTTCTATGTACAAAATCCAAAATAAATAAATAAATAAAATTAATAAATCTTTGTCTGAAATGTTGCATCTGAGTAGTACATCCAAAATGCAAAAAAAAAAGTATTTGTTCGTATGTCAGTTACTGGGGGCTTATTCCAAAATGCGCGGCGGATTGGTTTTTTTGTATTTCCAAAAGCGATTTGATCCATTCAAAAGCGATAGCTATTTAGGAGACGGATTGCTGGCGGATTTATTGCGGAAAAAAATAAACTAAATTCTTGTGAAGCTGTCAAACTTTTGGGAAAATAAATGGAAAATCGGAAGTCTAATTGGAAAAAAAACTGGAAAGCACAGTTCGCATTTGAAGTTCGCAAAAGCGAAGACGGTCCAAATCGAAGTATCGCTTTCAATACGATCTGCCGAGCATTTGGGAATAACCCCCCTGATCGCTACACCCGGCAGCTTAGAAAGAGTGTCATATCTCAAGATAAAATCATATTAGTGCTGGATTTCAAAACCACAAAAGGACTCTATACTATAGGCGATCCAGCGCCTACAAAATGCATATAAGATTTCGAAAGATTTTTTATCATTTTTCATTTTTTGCTCTCTCGGTTGGTTTCCCTTTTGTGACATTTCGAGTATGGGAATAGGAATAAGTACAATTTTTTAAGATAATGTAAAATTTATCGAGCAAGTTTCTGGCAGGTGGCAATCTTAATAGTTCACAACGGATTATTTTATTATATACGCGCCAATTGCAAAAGGATCTGCCCTAAAACCCTATGACTAAGGCTTTACCACTGGTTAGCTGCTTTTAGAGTTACGTGATTTGGCCGCCCTCTACTACATTCTCTCCTATTATCAGCGCCACTTAAAGCACTAAATTCCAATTTGATGAATTTAGAATCTGTCCTGCTTCAATGACCTCCAAGAACAAAGCCCCTTGTCGTAAAAAAAAGTGTTAAAGGCAGAAAATCTTAATAAAATCCTCTACCCCACAGATATAAAAATGTACTCCACAAGTGATATTCTCATCTTCATTCTTTTGGTATAAATTCTTTATTTCACGCGCCCCACATCATTGGGTTTGCCCAATAAAGCTATTCAATTCAAATGTGAGAAAAAAAGTTATTTCCTCAACAAAATACTAGTGAAAAGCTATTGGCATAACAGTTCACACAATTTAGCTATGAGATGAACTTCATTGTAATAACCCGTTCATAGAGCATGTTTTTATTGCAACTTAATTATATCGGAGACCGGTGTACACTGGAAGAATGTGAATTCGAGCTCCCTCATCGAAGTAAATAGTTGGCTCATTAAGGACGATTTGCAAAGGATCTAGGTATCAAGATCAGCGCTAAGAAAAGACGAAATATACAAACACATTTCACTGAATAGGTAGGTAAGTCTACGAACCGCAGGGGTTCTTTGTGATACCATAAGGATCTGTTACCGAAGGGTGTTATCGTTACCAATACCTAAACCAGTGGGTGCTTTTAATAAAGACAAGCCTGTCAAGGAAGAAGCTCTGAGGTGAAGTATTCTTCTTTGAGACAGGACAGAAGCAAAGAATGATTTCTGCAGAAGTCTTAAATTTTAAATATGATGGTTGATGAGGCAGTGAACAGTCATGACAATTGGTGTCAAACGGTGTTGATTGAGCGAAAGTTAAATCATAAATCTTCTTGAATTCAAATTTGACCAGATTAGAGGTTCATCATGTAATGTAGTTCCCTCATCTACGACATAGCATCCAACATTCATTTTAATTTGTACGTACCTGTTGGCATGCCAAGGTACGAAATTCTGGAGATAGTGCTGACATGTTTTCTCCATTTTTGCCAATGAACAGGCAAATATTCAAAACTGTCGGGGAACATGATCTCGATGCTGTTGTTGAGGTTTTCTTATAGGTAAATTCGTAAAATACCAAATTTCAAATAGCGGCGAACAGGTTGAACTACAAGATTAATAAAATCTCCCCAAACAAATGGTTGTCAGAAGCTAGTGCCAACTATTTTTGAATTCAACCGTACCATAAACTTTACGTAAATTTACCAACTAAAAATGGTTGTGCACTAACACGTAACATTTTGTACACTTCAGTTACTTCCCTTTTTTTCATAAGAAAAAATTCTGATATAATTTATGCCTTTTTACGTTCGGTGGCAGAGTATTACTGTCCCCGGCCGGTGCTCAAACACGCCGCTTGGGTTACAAGCAATGACTACCCACTACATCATAAGTGCATGTTTTCAACTCGGACTCCAAGGCGAGCTGGTTAGATCAAATCCGACATATCTCCTCTAACCGTATAGGGATTGCCCATTAACGATTTAGTGTCGGTGGCGGTTATGGAAGATCCACTTAAGCAAGTAGTATACGTATACCCCGACGACCTTAGCACGTTTGAAAAAGGGATGAATGAACATCCGCCATCTTTACTGGTACTTAATTTGCGAAAGAGTGTAATCGGTAAAGTTTATTTGTACTAGTCAGAATCTGTTTTGCAATTTGTGAGTGGCAAATTGAAGTGCAGCTTGTGCAAGTTTACTGATTCATTTATTTTCTTGTAATAATTTATGCTATTTATTATATATTAAAATGTATTTCACAACTTTTGCTGGCGGAATCCAATAATATTATTAAACATTTAAGTGACCATTTAATGCTTACAAACCACAAACTGTATTCATCTTGAATTCATTCTTGACATGAAAATTTGTTTGCAGTATCAAATAATTTTAGACAAATTGTCTTTCTAAAAACAAATTGCGACGTCCACACAAAAAAAAACACAATTGTGAAGTGACATACCGGCAATTCAAGTTAGTTTTCGCGTTCAGGGTCCATTGAAACCAGACAATTCTTGACTTGGGATAACTACATTTTTGAATGTGGCCGGCCAATCTAATGTAGAAACAGTACGCCCAGGAAACAAGTAACAGCAATTGATTTTAGATTTTTGCCACATAATTTAATATTCCACTTATATACGCCTTGCGATGTCATGTATTTATGCCAATGTCTAATCGTATGCCTCTTATAGCTCTTATCTGTTCATATTCATACTGAAAACGACAAGCAAAACCAAATTGCTCGGCGCAATGTTTTACTATTTCTGTTTGGTAACACCTTCATGACCCACTGGCTTCAAATAGTTTTCTTAATTCAATTACAACAAAAAACATATTAACAAAAATATTGTCAGGTATAAAAAGTTATAGAACACTTATGTGTTAATTTTTATTAAGGCATTTTGTATTTTTTTCTCTTTTTTTTTTAGTTTTAATTTTCTTTTCTTTTTGTTTGTTTATCTTTGGATTGAATACAATTTTCTCTATATATTTATAAAAAAAAAAAAAATACTGAAACAAAAAATAGTAAATATGTAGTTCTGTCCAACAAAAATTTCTGGTTTATGGGAGAATTTCTGTTAGAATGTCTTTATAGCAAGGCACTAATCGTAATTGTTTTTTTTTTATATCTTAAAGTGTTTTTTATTTAATTTTCTATGAACCAATAAATGTTGTGGAGAAATGTTTTCTTTTATTTGTTTGCGAAACCTGATTTCTGTAGTTTGTTTTGTTTGTTTGGTTTTTTTTTTACTATTTCTTTGTTTTGTTTGTAGAAAAATGCTATATCTGTAGATAAGTTTCTTCTTGTGTACGGAAAATCTATATAAAGTTCATATATTCTGCAAATTACAAAATATTCATTTTAATATTTCTGCTAAATGTAGACACAAAAAATAAGATTGACAAAAAAAAAATTGTTTCAGTAATTCAGTATTTTTCCCATTCATTTACATGTATTTTTTATTTTTGAACACAAATGTGTGTTGTTTCAGTTTTTTTTAAGCATATATATAATATATATATATTTTTTTTCACTAAATGTTCTATTTTGTTTATGTTGTTGGTATAATGCAGTCTTTGCGGCAAAAGGAAAATTAAATAAAAAAAAAATAATAATATTATAAATTAATTGCAAATTGTAATATAGTAAAAATAATTTATATTAATCAGAATAATTGACTGACTGATGCACTTCATCTTTTGCTTAATATTTGAATTATTTGTTTTACGTTTAAATAAATAATAACAATAATAGATATATTTACCCCATTAAAAATGTTTTCTACTAGTAGTATGTGTGGTGGTGGTGGTGATTTGTTGTTGTGTCAGCTTTGCAGATCTTTTCTCAGTGAAAATATCTTCGTTCTTGATTTGCTTTGCTTTTGCGGTATATGAATAGGATGAGAGAATGTTGTTTTTTTTTTCTTCTATTTCGTCTAACTTACTTAGCCTTAAACATGTTAAACTATTACTTTGTTTTTGTTGCTTAGCATTCATATTATAGTTGTGTGTGTATGGTATGATTTGTTTTTTCTTTTCTTCTTCGTTTTACAAGCTAACATTATTTACTATATATTTATTTACTCTCTTTTAGAAAAAAGAAAACTATGGATTTTTTAGTTTACGAGTTTATTTAGTTCGAAAGCAAAATATAAAAACTAAGAATAAATAAATCCATCTGTTGTTTTCTTTTAATAATATATAATTTGTTGTTTTATTTAATATTTACAAAGTCATTTTTGATTCGAGATTTTCCGTTTTTTCATCTTTTGTTTCTGTAATTTGCTTGATCAAATCCATTATGTATTCTTAACAATTTTTGCTTGACTGTATGTATAGTTGGTTTTTTTTTACTATTAATCATGAGGAACAATTAACTTAAATAGTTATCATATGTTTAGGATTATTTTTGCATTGTCTTTTTGTTCAATTTGCAGGAAAAACAAGTAAAAGAGTGTGTAGTTTTCCAAGTTTAACGAAATTTATTGCAGTTTTTTGTTTTAATATATTTATGAGCGTTGGTATATCTGTTGCTTGATTTAAATAAGATAATTTAACAAAAAAAAATTAAGTTATTGGTTTGTGTGTGACCAGATAAGGGTAGAAATTAATTAATGATAATAACATTAAATGAAAAAAATTAAATAAAATAATAATATAAAAAAAACTTTTACAAGTTTATAAATAATTTGAATTAAATTGTTTACTCTGACGGTGGTTTTTATTCTCGTTCTTCCCATTTTTCTCTAATTTATTGATATAAAAGCAAAGCGCGCGCCGAAATCTGCAAAGACAGAAAAATTATTTATTTTTCAAATAAAAAAAATACTAAGCATAAGGTTAATGTTTCCATTGTCTACAATTACAAACAACGACTTAAAACAAATTTATCAATCACAATATATGCCTGATGTCGGTCAGAACATGTACATACTTGAGGTATGTAAATTATTGACACGTGCTGATTGTCTATTGGTTTAGTGCATTGAGAACAAGTCATTCTACAATGCAGGGAGTGATTTCAGTGAATTTATTGAACTAAAGTGTGATATAATTGTGTTTGATTTCTACAAATTTTAAAAATGTCAGAGTACGATATTCGCTTCGAAAGGTACGTACTTGTTTTTATCGAGAATTTAGTTTTACTAAATTTACAAGTTATGTTATGGAGTAATAAAATCATAAATGGACTGCTAGCAGCCAATTTTTCGTTGAAGTAAACATAGCACAAGCGGCACTAGCTCTTTTGGTTCACGGCGGAGAGAAACACAAATGTCATCGAGCAATTCGTGTGATTTTGTTTGAGTGTTGAGTGTGCCATCTGTTATAGAACGTTTGAAATAATTTGAATAAGCCGTTATTATTGTTTCAATGTTTCTACAATGGATGACACTGTGTTCTATGTAAAAAAAATTGCAATTTCGAGCAAAGGTTCAAACCTCTTTCCTACTTTCGCCGCACTGAACCAAAAGGGCTAGTGCTTATGTTTGCTTCATTTTTCCTCACAAGTTTGTATGAACTGACATTCCACTAGCAGTCCATGTATAGTATGTCAATGAATAAAATGTTACTCTTTCGTTAGTAATAAACATATCATTTTTAGAATTACGTTTCATTGTGTTTATTGTGCACACCGTACGGTGTACTATATGTAGGGCGACAGGCAAATGTACGTCTATGAACAATTTTGTTTCAGGGGTTTTTCACTGAATGAAGCTTTTGCTTTTCTTGAAGATGATGAGGAATTTGCAAGAAATGTGGACGACAATGCAATATTTCCACCAAATAATGCCTGCGCGGAGTGACGGATGAAGATTCCGGTGGTGAGGAGTTGGTTTCCGTCGGTAACTTACAAGGTTCTCAGTTACAAGCACCTGCCGAAATAATACTCGTCTGATGATAACATTTCCTTATCCAACTTATCAAAGCCGACACCGAGTACTTCAGCACAGTCTTCTAAGAAGCCACAAAAGAAAGAGGAAAAAAATGTATCATTGGATAAAAGAAGATTTACCAACAATGTCTACCACTTGTTCTCCGTTTAAAAACTCTGATGAATTCAATGTATTAGAGTCTCCTTTGGAATTATTTTATACATTTTTTGATGGCGAGCTTTTTGAACTTATTCTTACCGAAAGCAACAAATATATATATATATGTATACATATATATCCCAAAAAAATAGGCAACGAAACATTATAGAACTATGCGAACTCAAAGCCTTTGTTGGGGTCTTAGTTCTAAGTGTATACATTCAGGTGTCACAAAGGAGAATTTGCTGGGAGCGAGAGAATGCTTTGGTTGCAGAGGCAATTACAAGGGACAAGTTTGAATATATATTTTCAAATATTCACTTAGCTGAGAACGAAAACCTGGACTAAGCTGACAAGTTTTGAAAAATAAGGCCTTTGTTCAAATACCTAAACAAAAGATTTTTGTTTGAAAACGCCCAAGAATTGATATCTTTATTAATACAAGAGTTATAAACTTTTTCAAGATACCCCAAGTGAAAAAAATGAAATAAGCAAAAAATAAAACATGTCAAATAGTGTTAAATTCACAGTAAAAAGCTATTTTAACATTTTAAGCATTAATAGTCATAAATCACAATAAAGGAAAGCCATTAATCACGATGAGGATACAATTGTTGGAATAGTGGGGCGACATATTTATTGTTTAGGCTTGCAATCATTTCAAATGGTTAAGTAAGTGGTTATAACCCCAAGTCGAAAAATAAGGACCTATATTTGTACTGAATACTGACCGACCAACTCAACTAAATACATTAAGTTATCAATAATATGTAATATAAAAACAATTGTTATTTATGTAAATAGAAACAATTTAAACTCTAAAAATGACTTACCTTAACGTTATAAATAGTTGTTGCTTTGTGATATCATCAATGAAATGTTATCATCCAATTTGTGTGTGTTTTTTGGCAAATAGCAGGAAATATATTATATGAGGACATATTTATTTTTACTATCAGTTTTGTGTGTGTGTTTTTGCTTCTTCTAAATCATCATTCTTACTAAAATCGTTAATATCCTTTAGCTTTTGTCAGTTGCATACGTATGTATCTCAAAATTCAAAATAGTTGTGTTTTTTTTCTGTTGATTCCCTACAAGTTCCGTGTTGCAATATGTTCTAGTGACATATTTCCATTTCGAAATTTGAAGTTATCTCTCATGTCTGCTTGTGTGTTGTGTTTTCTCCTTTTTTTTTATTTGTTTTGGTATGTAATTGCTTTTTGTATATAATATAAATAATGAGTAAGGAAGGTTGGTGGTGAAATATGCAAGCCTCTCTATCAACAGAGTTTGTGGGTGGGCGCGCTTACAAATCGTCATCATCATCTGGACCTTCGATCAAATCATCCGGATCATCAAACTCTGAGACCATTATAATATCATCTGTAGCATAATTCGGATCAGTCACATCTGGATCATCGATATCAAGTTCCGCGCCATTGCCACCGTCGAGTTTTCTTCGTTTTCGCTTGGCTGAAGGCGGGGAATGTACAATAGTTTCTTCGAGATCGGTAAGTTCAACAACGTGCTGCTGTTGTTGGTGTTGCTGCTGGAGAAGTTGCTTCTGTCGCAGTAGTTCCATTTCTTCAGGAGTACGCTTCTTACGAAACTCATAGACCAGAGGAAAGATGTGTTCAATGGCAGCTTGTACGTTGGCCACACTGGCAGCTGTGAATAAGAGAAAAAAAAAAACAATTAATAAATATGTATTGTTAAACAGACAGGCAAACGCTTCATAGTATGATTAAGATTTTCTTGAATTAAAAAAAAAATTGTGTATCCAAAGAATAGAATTTACTTGAATCAGTATTCGGTAAGATATAAATAATAACGAAAACCTTACTGGCCAGACCACGCGGAAGTGTTTCTTTAACTTAACTTAAACGCGTGAAGCTCAAATTGAAGAAAAAAATCTATCAATTTGCATAAAGAGGCCGGTTTCCCATTCATTTCGTTTGGTAATTGAAAATAGAAACGAAAACAGGTTCGCAAATGTTCGCGAAATTTACATATTCTTATCGTTTGAAAGACATAAATAAACGTTATAATAATTGTATTGTAAATGCGTGTTTTAGCAATTAACTGGTAGAAATACGGCCGGCTTTGATTTAACCAGCTCATCCCGGGCCTCCTTAAATGCCGACTGACTGATGCAACAGACTCTATGGCACGTATTGGAAGCCAGGTTAAGGACATGCGTTTAATATGGCCGTGGTTATCTGCTTGACAGACTAGTTGGAAGTACAACCGAAAGTGACAGTGAAACATAAAACATTCATGCATAACAAATTTGAATTCAACGTCTCTGTAGGTGCGGGTAAAAGCAAAATTCCTTCTTGAGAGCCATAAAGAGCTTAATTGATTTTTCATAGAGTATATGAAAAATCGATTTTATGTCTTTGCGTTACCTCGAATGCAGTTAATATCGCCTCGTGTGAACTATTTCTACCGCATAACGACATCAATTTCGTAGAACTCGCAATTGTGTCTTCAATTCCTAATAATTTATGGTCAAAGTCAACTTGAAGGTAGGTTAGTTAAGTTGAAGTGGCGTCGGCAAGAGCCGTCATTTAGATAATGTCCCATGTGATACCACGTGAAAAAGTGTTTCCCCCTACAGTTAGAGCTTCTAATATTTGTATTTGTTAAATTTTGTAGATAATTTCAACAGAAAGCTAAAGCTCCCAGATGGATTTTTTTTTCGTTTCTAGTGAGCCGTCCATTCGGGCAGCACAGAGAAAGTGGAGAATAATCTCCGTCTCATTTTTTGAATATGCACCAAGCATTGACTTATTATTACATTATGTGAAATGATTGGAGCCAAGTTCACGCATGTTCCAAACCCACACAGGCGCCACTTTTTTCTAAACTCTAACTGATGAAACACATGCGTTAAATTTTCCTTATAACGTTAACAAAAAAGGGACTCTAGGGATATAGACCTACACGTGTCATTACGACTTCCGGATACATGCAGTGTGTTCCAGGCAGAGGTTCTGGCCGTGCTCAAAGCCGCGGATCTACTTGATATGGGATCAATATCCAACAAGAATATCGCTATCTACATTGATAGTCAGGCTGCGCTAAAGGCGCTAGAGTCCTTCATCATCAAATCTGAACTAGTCAGGAGCTGCCGCACAATGCTCAGAGCATTATGCGCGCAGAACCAGGTCAGATTGTGTTGGGTACCCGGACACTGCGATATAGAGGGTAACGAACGGGCTGATGTTCTGGCGAAAACTGGAGCTGAGCTTCCACCTAATGAAACAATTGAGGGCATTAGACCACCAATAGCCGTGGCCAAGAGAATTATTCTCGAGGATATGAAAAATAGGGCAGATCAGAGATGGTTCAATATAGAAGGGCACAGGGTCTCAAAGGCTCTGTGGCCTAAGCTAGATAGGAAAAAATCTTTAGAATTACTAAAGCTCAGCAGATCAAGGCTAAGAATGACAATAGGGATACTCTCCGGGCATTGTCTTCTAAGGAAGCACGCTCAGAGATTAGGTCTAACAGATACGGACATGTGCAGGTATTGCGAAGACTTACAGGCCACAGAGGATATTACCCATCTCCTCTGTGAATGTCAAGCTATTGCTCGGTACAGGAGGAAATACCTTGGTAGGTACTTCTTCGACAATTTGGAAGAGGTCGGCCTCGCGAACAAAATTGAGGCAATTTTCAGGTTCTGTAGGGAAATTAATTGTTTGGGCGAAGTGGTTTAGGTTATTTGACCGTTATGGTTCCCCAGGGATGGCGATGGGTCCAATATGGTGCCTAGTCCTATGTGATGAACTCACACCCTATTCAACCTAACCTAACCTAACCTAACAAAAAAGGGGATTTAGGTATTTTATTTCCATGCTAAACGAGTTAATGAGCCTACAAATTCCCTGAAATGTCTATATGTATGCTATACTGTAGAGTTCATGGAGAATTATTCCAGGAACTTGATTATAAACTGAGCTTTTCAAGAAGATTCGGATATCACGTTTTCCTTCAAGCAAGATTAAGTCTCTTCTTATTGACCATTATTTATCGATGATTAGGAAGGATGTACTAAGATTTAGTCTGCACGGTGTCTGATTGATTAAAAGTATTCTACTATTATAAGTGGCCAACCAAGGTTGCCTAGTTGCCCAAATACTCTTGCCCAATATATCTGAACTTCGTTGAAGACATAAGCTTTTAATCGGCATCGATATCCTCAATGTAAAAGTATAAATTTAATGCAGACCCAATAAATTTGTTAGTTTCTTCTTGGAAACAATACCAACAAATAGAAAAATCGTGCTTTTTCTGAATAATTTGAAAGAAATTCGAAGAAAACTATCCAAGGGCCCATGTACTACACTAAATAGCATCAAATGTGTAGTAGGCGAAAACAAATTGACTCATAGCGTGCAACATAATATACAATACATATTATGCATTGAAACAAAGTACATACATAAATTAATCATTTAAAAAAAAAAGGCTTAATCCAGGCATTGTGTTACTTTAAGTCAAATCTGCCTGTTAAGTGCTTTGGGCAAGGTATTCAATTTACCGAAACACTGAGACAAAAAACTATGCGATCAGTCAATAAATTAGAAATTTCAAACAACCCAACTCATTGTATTGTATTCGCTAAGTACTGTGTTGCAGTTAATAAGCAAGTAAATGGAATTGATAATAAAATTTCGATACAAGAAGTATCCAAATATTTTGACTGCATTAATAAATACAAACAAGGAAGTTAACTTATTGTGTAATACACACTCCATTGGAAAATGTCTTTAACAAGTACATATATTGCTTATTAATGACGATTATTTTCGTTCACTTAAATAATCCACCAAAAAAATAAATATTTGCTCAACAAACATCAATTCCAACTACCTTGGAACTACCTTGGAATTAAGAAGCGCTAGCAACTTAGGCTACCATCTCCTTGAACTAATTATCACTGTCAATTCTGTTAACAAAAAATATTCCGATGGCAAACTAAATAAATGTACATATGTACATACTTTAAAAGCTTTTTTGTAAGACTTACCGGTGACAGTGATGCTTCCAGTGGAAAAGATCTTCAATGTGGCTTTGGGGAATCGCAGTTTGTATGTTACACCGGGATGTAACTCTGGCTCATAGCTGGCCTCCTTTTTGTACCGCTCCGAGAAGTTGATAATGTTTATGGCAAACGGCATGCTGCACGTGCCAAGGACATTGACTACACGAAAATTATTAAAGCGAACTCTAAATCCTAATTTTTGAAGGCAACGTGCATAGCGGCGTGCTGCTATCTTGGCCTTAAAATGAAATACACAACATGAAATACCATCGAAAATGGAAAGAAAGTGACCAAACCCACCTGATCCTCGGATGTAGCACCAGTACATGTAATACGTCCCGATGACCAGATGGAAGCCGTTGTATAAGGGCGCCGCAACTTCATAGTAACCATACCGTTCTCACGTCGAAACTCCACATTGAAGCCATTCAAGGCGATCTCGCGCAAATTTAAATGGCATCGAACGCTGAAAGAGCATACCACGTTGTTTATAACTATATCAATCTCTGGCTCTGGTTCCTGCTCCTCGGCAGCAGCTGCAGTAGTAGCAGCTTCCTGAGCTGTACCATTCGGAGGCGGTGGAGTTGCTGGAGCAGATGTAGGAGTTACAGTACCATTTTGAAATGCAGTCTGTTGCCTGTCATCTCCATTGACTCGCTCTTGATCTTCGGCTGGTGACTCTTCCTTGATGGTGCGTTGAAGTATTTGCAGGTGGTGTTGTTGAAGCTGTTGGCTAGCGCTGGAGTTCGGTGGTAAAGGCTCTTGCTTCACAATTGTATTTGTATTCGTACGATTTAGAACATTTAAGTTGCTATTGGCGGGTGATGATGTCAATTGATTGCTTGAGACAAGCCTGTTAACAGTGTTGGTACCAGAAGACGTCGTCGTTGGATAGAGGATGCTATTCAACTCGTGCTGATGATTATTGCTAAATTGTGAAAAGTATCTAGTTTGTGTTGTTCCTGATGCTGTTGTGGTCGCTGATGCAGCTGTGACTGTGGCATTGTAATGCTGTTGCTGATTATTATGGCTAAACATCGTATTGCTCTGATGGTGACTACTGGTAAATGAGCTCAAGTCAGTCAATGGCTGGCTATGATGATTATGATGAGATGTCGTCTGATATCCAGTTACGAGAAAAGCACCCTGTGTTCCGCTACCAACGTTGACACCACTGCCGACTGTCGAAACTATGCTACCAATCGGTATGCTGACCATTTCATGTGGTTTCAGCATGCGACTCTGTTGTGCACTCACCCCGCCCGAGTGATGATGATGGTGCAGATGATGTGTGACTAAGGTGTTGGCACCATTCGCATTGATTCCTTGATGAACGATGCCAGCTGCAGCTGCCGCCGAAGAGCCTGTTGATGATGCGTTGCTATTGCCTGTACTCGAGACACCGCCATTTGTGAGAGTTTTCATGCAATTCTTTTGTTGTAACAAGGTAGCCATGCCACTATTGTTACTAATATACATTAAAATTACTTTGTTTTTCGCTGGCTGTTTTGGCTGATTGTTGCTGATAGTTTAGTTTGATGATGCCTCCGAGACTTGAATACTAGTTCTGATTTCTCGTTTTGATATGCAAATATCGTGTTGTTTCTCAAACTTTTGATTTGTTTTGTTTCCTATTCTCCTTATCCTTAAGTGCTATGATTTTGTTTTACAAACTCTTAATCAATAGTATATTATATGCTTTAAGTTTTTATATGTTGTCTTAACAAAGGCGCTGTGCTTGTATGTTCTACTATATTCTCTTATAAGGCTCCTAGGTGTGTTGTGTGTATGTTATTCGTTCTTCATCAATTGTTATCCATTCCAAATACCACATTATTAATGTCGTGCAATTTATTTTAAAATGTTTTGTTTTCGAAACACAGTCTGAAATGAGAAAGAAAAATACACGATTTATTACATGTTGCAAGTTAAAAAAAAAAGTTCGTAGAACATGCTCTTACTAGGAAGACGCTCTTGTAAAAATAAACTATGCAACTTTGCAAACTCAAGATATACGAGTCCCCATAGTTTCAACGAGGAGTTAATAAAATTCAAGATTAAACATGTGTGAAACAAACCCCTTTTTATCTTTGAGCTATTGTATATGAACAACCTTTTTAAGACTTCAACTCAACGTTGAAAACCGCAAATTTTCTTATCAAAACGTACTTAAACACGAGGTGATACGAAAGAGTATTAGAGTCGATACGGAAAGGCACCGGATACATACTGTGCACACCACATTTGAAAGCTTGGAGATCAACACCATGATTAACGAGCGTGATCAATGCTTAAAAAACCTGCACTGCCCCCACGTTTTTCTAATGAAACAACTGAATTAAAATAGATATTATATCTTTCATTATGTAAATATGTAACTACAACTTAAGCTTAGGGAAGATGTGTGGTCGCCCTTAATGTCATTCGACGAACCCAATTCAATACTTATCAAAATCAAGATATAGATTAAAGTTCGCGATATCATTCATGCTTACAATGTACTTTCTAATTTCCTGAGATAACTCTTTGTTTTCTTTGTCAACGCGTGCCGTCTGTCTAATTTCAAACTTTACAATAGCAGCAAAGAGCTTGCTTTTGACGATGCGCGTGGAAAATGTGGACTTCATTGTCACAATCCGGAAATAACTTAAATATTTTCCAATGTTTACTGATTTTAAGATCGGCTTATCTATTGAGTATGATAAGAAAAAAAAAGAAGATAAGATATTAGTTAAACCTGCCGACTGTGACAATATTCACAAAGTTTTAGCCGAAAATGAATACGTAGTTGGTACAAACGCATCTATACAAAAATGTTTGCAGAGCTCAGCTGCAGGTTATCGATGGTGCATCATTACGGCGAAATTGATCAACTTCCTGGTGACATTAGCAATTTCGATTTTTCGATAAAAAGAGGTAAAATGCTTTTTGGGATTCGAATCTTTAATGCAAATACCATTACTAAGTATGTACTTCAATAATGTCGACTCTTGCAAAATGGCAACTAACAAAAAAATATTATATTTTTTAACTTTCTCGTATACGTAGTAAGAGAAAGGTATTGGCCCTTATTGTGATTTTCGATCAGCGATCGTCACGACAATTGTCGATTGCGTCGTGACGATTACGTCTTGGACCACCATATTTGTCATCAGGATGGCTAGTTCTATATTTAGGAGAAGAAAAATTATTAACAAAATCGATTTAGGCTACTTTAAGAGCGTCTTGCATGCAGAAGGCGGCCTTCAAAACGTCTTGGACCTCCATTCTGGTAATCAGGGCACTTAAATCTACATTTTGAAATGATATTAAAGTTGTTATATCAATTATTTGTAATTCAGAAAAAAATGCATTTTTGACATGGTATTACTCACAATTGCCCCCACTACAGCATGCAAGACGGTAACAATTAGGAATAAGAACTACCTAATTATGTGAGTTATTTGGGATTATCAATCACACCCAAAAATTACTGTGGGCTCTCGGTCTATATGTAATTTAAAAAACTGTTCATATCTCAAAAACGCCATTTTCGATTATGATAAAAATCTAACTAGCTTAAATTTATAGTAATACCATTTGCTTCTGTTTTGAGCTAAACAGTTGCAAAACAGTGTTTTTTAAACCATGAATGAGTCCTTAGTTTTCCACCCCATTCGCTAAAAATGGTACTTTAAAAACTGCTCATATCTCGAAAACGCAATTTTCGATTAGGATGAAAATGAAACTGCTAGGTAATGTTTATATCCTGAAACATTATTGGCAACGAACGCCTGCGATTGTCCCTCAGGAAAGCTTTGAAAGAGCTGAACATGGGCAGGGGCACAGACAAGTGGAGCCAGTTAAAATACGTCTTGTCAACGACTGCAATATTTGAAGCCAATTTGAAGTTTTAAGCACCATTTACTACAATATTTATTTATTTGATGGTCTTAAGTCCTTCATTTGCAGAAAAGACGGCGTGCGCTTTCAACGCAACTTCAGCAGCTGATCCTTTTGCAATTTCTCATCGATCCCATTCAAAATATTTAAAATATCTCCAATCAATTGCACGAAAGATAAGCCTAAAATGTACATCTACCCTTAAATAAGTTTAAAAATATGAATTTGTCGGAATTCAAAATATATTCTACCAGTTTTGGACGTAGTGCAAGGAAAATAATATTTTTGGGGTAATACTTTACTAGTGTAATAGACACAGCGGTAGTTAAAGTTTTTTTTTAAGAATATACACCATATAAGTAGGGTTGCCAGAAGTAATTTGAAGAAAGTAGTTATCGAGCATGAAAATCCCGGACCTTCTCGGACAAAATAAAATCTAAAAAAATAGTTTTATAGTTATTGTTGCATTAAGAATGTCTTTCAGAATATCGTTTTCTCTGGCTATGTTTAAAATTTCTTGAATAACTTTGCGATCATGTAATGCGATCTACAAAACTAGGACCAAAATGCGCGTACTATTGCGGTAGTTACTTCATGTTTGAAGGTCATGTGTCATTTGCGCTGAGTAATTATTTTCTGACACATATGAAAGTGTTGAAAAAACTTCATCCAACAGGTGTCATTTTAAATTTTGTGCCATTATTAAATTGTGCACAACGAGGGAAGCTATTATTAACACATGTCAAAAATCGTGTCCATTTTTGACACTGCACGATATACAAATAGTAAAACTGGGCACATTCAAGTATCTAGTTGACTTAAGTTGACTAGATTTGTCTGGACTAAGTGCAACCTGAACGCAAAAACTAACTTAATTGGTCGTGAACGTCAGATCTTGACGGGGGGAGCATCTAAAGGGTATTCCACTCCACAAATCGTCACTTTTATTATCATTTTTAAATTTTTTTGGTTTTGTTTGTTTTGGTTAGGTATATCCACTAGCTTTTTGCTCTCTCAAGGCAAATTTGAAATGTCAAATTATCCACCGATGACATATAGAAATGTCAACTTAGTACTCAGTCGCGAAATTCTTGACTAGATTCGTCGGCTACCCCTCCATAAACGTCAACAGAGAAAGCTGCTCACGAGACGAATCCCAGCCAATAAGAACTCAGAAACATCAAGTCAGTCAGCTGTCAGACTTACTAAACTAGATACTTGAACTTCCCCACTAATATAAATATCGTTAAAAAGCAATGGTTTACGTAGAGTTTGTATATGCCATTGTTTAAAACTTTGTCCCCGAGGAGAAGTGGTTGAAATCTTTTTGAATCGATACAACATAAAAATACATGTGAACAGTCTTCTTGGAAGCAAACGCGTCTCGCATCGCCCCATAGAGTGCGCGTAGCCCAAGAGTATCTAATGGAAATTGTCATGCTCGAGCTCGGGTAACAAGCAATGGCTCTAACTATCTGCGTGTGGGTTCCCATTCATGCGAATCTTCAAGACAATGTGCATTTTTATGGGTTGACAAATATTTCTCAATGAATTAAAAACACTTATTGCAAACAGTCAGACTTTATTCACATTTTTGAAATGCGTAGCGTTAAGTTTCGATGGAAGAATCGTCAGTCGAACATTTAGACCGTAGACCTCATGCAGTTTAGGTTTGGGTCCTGAATTCCGACCTGACATCCAGACTTCTGTTTTCTTTAAAGATTGACGTTTCGCTAGTTATTTGTAGGTCAATGTGACAATTGTAAAAATAAATTTATTAAATTGAACGTTTGAACATTTTCTTGCTAACCATAAATTAAGTGTTAAAATAAGATGAAGAATCCAATACAAGAATTGTGAAAAACAATTTGTAAGAAAATGTGTTGCTCCACAAATTGTCAGAATTGATAGCAAATCGAAATGCGCCTGGTTATTTGTTTTCTTTAAATCTACAAACGCTCATAAAAATAAATCTTATTCACAGAGCTCTTCCTCTGTACTTGCTCACTACACGCCTACATTGCATTATGATCACGTCTAAAATATAAAGCTATGATGATATAAAATATTTTCTTATAAATAAAGCCTCTTGCGAATACCAACGTAGGTTAATGTGTGTGCAATATTTTTTGTTGTTAGTCATTAAAAATGAGCACGATTAATGGCGATAGATACGTCGAATCGAGAATGAGTTAGATTATTATACTGCGTCATAACATTCATTGTTACACGCTCATGTTTGTGTGTACATTTCTGCTGTCAGAAGGAGCGTTCAACTTGGAAATGCGCGAAAGTATTAGGTATTTTTTTATTAAATTTAAATGTTATTTTCAGGTACTGTACCTGTCACTTTGTTGGGTGTCATTTCGAAAGATTCACTTTGACAATCATTTCCAATGACGCAGACACGTTCAAATGAACACAAGATTTAAAATAACGTACACCTAATCTGTTACAATATGTAGTAAATAATGTAATTCAAGAGAAGAACACAAACAAAAAACAGGCAAGGTAAAACCTATTAAAAGATCGAATCAACTCCTAGCATATGTAAATCGTGTGAAATATGAGGTTCATTGAGAGCGAGGCTTCCACCACCCAGCTCATACTTTCAGTTTGCGCTCAGCTGTTTTATATAGGCAGCAACAACTACAAACG
This sequence comes from Cheilosia soror, assembly GCA_949372485.1. NCBI lineage: Eukaryota > Metazoa > Arthropoda > Insecta > Diptera > Syrphidae > Cheilosia > Cheilosia soror. The sequence continues at coordinate 97,239,557 of OX443563.1, read as the reverse complement.
CCTACAATTTGTCACTGTCCGCCCCCTGCTACTGTTACTGTTGTCTCGAATACACATAGTACTAGTATAGATCGTAGGAAGTGACGACTATGTAGTCTTTGATATTTTTCTTAAATGGGGGCACTTAAGATGATTAATTCCAGCGATTGTGTTATTAGTTTATAAAGTCTTTAGTTTCTCGGCGTTGTTGTATGGTGGTGTGCTTCATTGCCTCTCTCAGTATCAATTGGAGTTGATATCGTTTAAAAATAAAAAAAATTTACAATTTAATTGGCTTAACCTAATCATGATCCATTGTACAGTGTGCTACACAAGCTGAAACAGAGCCAGCCAAATGCGCACAATTGTTGCTTCTGGCTTGGGGTTTAATTTGCATCGAGCAGCAGGAGTAGGTATGATTTGCATGGGAACACATGCATTCGGAATTGGCTGTCATTGCCATAGTGTCAGTGGAGCAAACGTAATGCGAACACCGAGCTAAAGACTCATTACATTTTCTGTGAGTTAAATGATATAATACTGTTGGTCTCGGTGGGCATTGTGGAGAGGCTAAGCCTTCAGAAATCATGTGCATGAATCATTAGACGTTTTTGTGACGATTTATTGACGTTTATTTTTCTAATTAAAGGCGAGTTTAAGACAAATGAGAGCTTCATGTAGAAGATTTAATCGAGTGTTCACGTAGCTAAGTTCGTTTTTTTTTTTTTTTTTTAGTTTTTATGGCTGCTATGCTTTCATTTAGTGATATTATCAAATGTGTGAACTCTTCGACTCATTTTGCCTTAGAAACGAGTCTAGCATTGACTGTGCGTTATTAAAACCTTTTTAAACTACAAAAACGAAAAGTTATAGGTAATAAATAAAATTTGAATTTGTTTCCAAAAAGCGACATTTTATTAACGAAGTAGGGTTTTCTTATTTTATAACCCAAAATGTCTACATACCAAAAAAAATACATAATTGCTCGATTTTCATCTGCGCAAATGTCATTTAGCATATTGAATATCTTGCAATTTAAAGAATTTGTTAACAAACTTCAACAAATGTCGTTTATTATTGGGCCAAAAGAATCATCGGGATCAGACTCAGATCAACAAAAGCTCTTCTGCAACCGTTCCACTTGTAAAAAGAAAATCATGAATGACGGTTCTGAGAAGAAGATTTCGCTTTTCGATTTCATGTCAAAATCCATTCAAGAAGTGCTTAAACATTTACCCAATACATTATTATGTACATGTATAGGGCCGACCAGAGGCCAATTTTTTGTTTTCTATTGGAATTCAGAGTAATTGAATCCCGGAATTAAATCAATAAACGCAAATGTCAGTTTTAAGCTATAAACAATGAAGGAATGATAAATAGAAAAGAAAATGGGAAAAAGCGGTATTAGTCGGGCAGAGGAAGGCAACTGCTTTTCGAGTTTTAGAAAAGGAAATAGCTAAAATGCGACCACCATAAAATAAACAAAAAAATAAGAGACTTAAGCTTATGTCAGAATATTTCTAATATTCTAATACGTCAGTTGGACCGACGAATTGATCCAACTCCTCATACGCCATGGCGAGTGGAACTATTTATTGTTAAATAATCTCAATTTGTAGACAATTGTCTTTTCTTTTTAACAAATATTGCACATTTGTCACCAAGAGCCTATTCGCGCTCGAAAATAAATTGAAAGCAAAAAAGAAAAATCAAAGAAATTTCCAGTCGAACTACATTTTATACAAATTGACTAAAACGTTGTATAGATAAAAAAAAGGTTTATAACTTGTAACATCCCTGTACAAACAAAATTAGTACAGCGCTGACATAATAAAAGGGATTGGTTACCTACTTGCTATTGTGCGGGTATGTTCAACTGTTTTGTTTATACGTCCGACAGTATTTGTTGCTATTTTGACTGCCAAAATAGATCATTGATCACATGAAAGTTGATTTCCATGGAAGGGTGGTATGGTAACTGACATATTGCTATGGTTAAATATACTAACAGTTGGAGTTCCGAAGTTACAACGATTCTCAGCAATTGAGAATTGAATGTCTATAGAAATAGTTTGCAAACATATTTTATTCTTAAGTCCTGTAGATATGTAGGTACATGTATATAGACATCCTCTTAACGCATTTGATTTTTTTTTAGCTTTTAGTACTTTTTTACGTCAAATTCATACAAAATAGACTGAGTTTTTGGTTAAAATTTAACACAATCGAAATGTCAATTGAGTAGGTACTCCGTGGAGAATTTGTTGACTTTTCAGTTTCGTTTTGCGACGGGTATTAGTAATAGTAAGTCCAGTTTTCTACAAAAATTAGTAATTCTACATAATCAATAGCCAACAATTAGCAAGATTTGATGTACATGAAAAAAAAAAAGAGACGCTAATTTAATTTTAACGACATGTAACTGACAATATAAAAAAGTTGACACAACAGTCACATTTGCATCAAATTCTTAACTCAACTGTACCTCATTTGTTTACTGGGCTATTGATAAATTTTCATATGTGTACCAAATTTTATCGTGATTAGGCTTGACTAAAAATCTTCTTTAGAATATAAGTAAGAAAAATGTAACCAAACTAATTCTTATCTTATAGCCGTTTCAATTCCCTTGGGATAAAATCTAAAAATTCAATAGACGATAATAATGTCGCAAAGACATTGTATATCCCAAAATGAAAGATCATTAAAATAATACATTTTGATCAGTGATTTACGATCGGGACACATTAGAGTCGTCGTCGTAGCGTTATGGATTCATAAAGAAAGCATAAGAAACATAATGTCAATAGAAATTCTTATGTGTGACGACGCAGAGTTCAAATATACATTATAAATACTTTGTTATAATTTTTCGGATGTATCGCCAAGGGTTTGAAACCACTAAACGGTCTTAACAATTGCTTTGTTTATTGATGAAAGTTTTTTTTATTGTACTACGTATTGGGTTAGAAACTTTAAAGAGCTACCATAAGCAGAGGGGTTAGATTGACCTTAAATGTGACATGGATGGGGAAGGGCCATTAGTCGATTGCTTGCCTATTGTATGTTGATGTATACATTCTAATACATTCTGTAACAATGTTTGATCGTGAAGTGTCGTATGACATTAGTACATTTCTTAAGGCTAAAATACAAGTGTGTTATGGAAATGACTTTAAGACGGATAAATTATACCAAAAATTCACTTTAAAACATAATTCTTGGGGAATGATCTGAGGCCAATATGTCTTTCATTCCAATGACGGCTTGTTCTAAGTATGGTTTGCATTACTCGGCCATGGGCCCGTCTCTTAAGGTGTTTAAGTCATTTGTGCTAGTACATGTATTTGGTAGTGTTTTGAAACTACATTTCAATATGCATTCACATAAACCTGTTATAGGCCACTTAATTGACAGTACTGACAGCAGAATTACTCGTAATGTGTAATATTAGCTTCCGTTTGCTCTCACCAAAGTTCTGTGTTCACCATTATTTCAGTTCATTTGTCCCAAAAACGTTAAAAACACCGACTAAAAAACGAAGTGAAATACGAGTCGTTTACGACACACGCCAACGAGAATAGGGGTGATTGTTGTATATCCATTTTACCTGAAAGGATTTTTCAGCACAGATTTATATTTTATCGACTGACAAAATATTCCGTTCGATTAAACGGTTAAATCGAAATTCAAACACAGATTACACGTTTCAATTATTAAAATTATACCTACATAATTTGTAAACAAACAGTTAGCTATAATTTCCGTTAATCAATTTTGCAAATCGTTCTAACATATCTACCGCTTTTCAAACGCCGATTCGCATTTACGTCTTAAGATTACGCTGTTATAAATATATAACAAATTTGCGTCAAAGTAGATAGTTCCCAATAGAACTTTTGTTTGCAAAAAAATGACAGATTTAAGTTGTATTTGTGTTAGATAAATAATTTAAATTTCGCTAAATTAAAGCCGTCAACTGACAGCGACTTGTGTATGATATTTAATGACCACTAATTACATAATATATTAGCGCCTTAACTAATATGGAGTGGAATCTATCAGCACTTCATATCTTGTCGATAAAAAGATCCAATCCAAAGATAAAATAAAAAAAAAAAAACACAAAATTAAACTGTTCTACGCGGCATGTGCCATCCAAAACATTGGTGTCCTCTGTTATTCCATCCCCATTATAGAATTCAGCAGTATAAAAATAAATCAGTTAAACGCTGAATTTGTCGAAATCTATTTAACCGTCGCTGGCATAAATCACGGCATAGATTAAATGTTGCTTCTTCATGGTAATGTTTTCCCACTTAAAACAGACTTTGATAACAACAGGGGGACAGTAATTTCTGTATTAATAAAACAATATTAATTTTATTACACTAATTTGTAAGTAATTCAAACAGTGGGGTGAAACAGTGCCAGATGCAACGCAGCCAGATTCAATGAACTAAATTCTTTGCAGAACACAAAAACCAAAATGCTGTCGGCCAATTGGGGTCAAGGACACATTTATGTACTACGAGCATGTAGAACGACTGAATGGCTTGCGCAGCACCACAATTTGATGGCGTAAAGAGGAACTCAATACAGTCAAACTGGCAGCCATTAGGTAGATATATGCTGCAAGTAGCACTACGTTTTGTATTTCGAATTGATCTTCCAAATGTTTGTTCGTTAATTAAGACTGCTCATTCGTTGTCCTGTCTAAAAGAAGATCGACATCGAACAGTAGCTGTATAGGTTATACCGAGTTTTTGTGTACTTCTGTCCAAAAATATCAAGTGAGCATTCAGATAGCAAGCAAAACACACTTCATGAACGAGAAACATCAACAGCAGAGCAGCATCGACCAGCACACAGTTCAGATATACTCGAAAATCTATTAATATACTTTTCGCTCTCTGTAAAAAAAACACACACAAAAAAGTGTGAATTTTCATTGGAGCGCTAGCTCTAGGTCTAGCTATGCTGAGTGGAGAGCTAATATGTGGTGACCAACAGTGCCGCTAAATAGTTAAGCAATCGTGTGTAGCAACAGCACCATCCATGATGCAGGCACGAGTTACTCACACTCGCACTCGTCGTCGTCGTCATATTCGTAATCGTCGTCGTGATCAGTTTTTGTATAAAGAGAAGATGCCGCACCAGGCCCGCCTTGATGAATTTTTCAATCAGAAAGAATTAGTGCGGCGGGGTCTTTTCCTTTAATATAAATAAGTATCTATGCTATGCGGTCTTTTCCTGTTTGAAATCTTAAATATTTTACCGTCAAATGAATTTCCCGTTTGTTGGGTGCACATTTTTATTTCGACTTGAAAGCAATTTTTGAAATAAGAACGTCTACAAAACACACTGCAAATCAGACAGAGACAGACTGCGTGTTTTGGTGGCGTGTGCCACCTTCATGAACTCTCCTCCGAATAGTTTTCCTCAGATCAGACGAGATGAGTATTTTCCACGTCTGTGAAATGCAATAAGGACGTATAATAATTGTGCTACTTGTACGATAAGCAAACGCACTTTGTACGCAATATAGTATGTGTGCGTGCAGTACATACATGTTTTGTATTTCTTCCTCTAATTGGGTTATGTAAGAAGATTGCTTTATTTTTGTATTACAAATATACATTTTCAAACCAGTGACATAGAAGCCACAATTCTCTAAAAATAAACATGTTACTTTGACAGTTCAAGAGAGTGATGCTGCGACTTGTGTCAGATAAATATATGTACGAACTTTTTGCGTATCATTTTTAACACCTTGCTTTAGATTAATTTATTCGTGATTTCAATTTCGATATGCATTTAATGGAAATATTTCTGCTTTTTGTTTGGTACGTAATTCAACTGTCAGGCTGAGTCATACTATAGGAACTACCATTTTGGAAATGAGTCATTGACAGATTTAATTTTTTTTTTAAAACTTTTCTCCACAAATTGGCAAACAAAAATACAAAACAGGTGGTCAAAAATGCAAGCTTATTTTTGAATCATATTTTATTTTGACACCTACAACAGCTCTTTCATTCTCCGTTTTTCTGTGGGGTGCCCTTAAAGATCGCCGTTATGCAGACAATTTGTCCGTGCCAGAAATAGGCAAGACATTCAAAAACAAAAGATAGAGCAGAAAAATTGAGTATTCTAGTGCAGAGAAAGGGTGAGTTAAGTAATCCTCAAGAGGCTCTTGGAAAATTGAGTTGAAATCGTATTGCATAAGTAATAGGAATGTTTTGCCTTCCTAATAAATACATTCATCCCTGTGCAGAATTCAGAATTGAATTCGTGCGGATTTCGAATTTTCTTAGATACTATAATTTAAATTCATTTCCTTGAAAAATGTGGTATGGAAATACAAAACGAAAGATAATGTTTTTGTAAGTGAATACAATAATTTAAATTATGTAGATACAACGAAAATTCAAAATCCGCACGAACTCAAATTCAGTCGCAATTGAGCACAGGGGTTATTTTATCGAAAATAATGAGTTTTTGTTCATACATATTATTTTATTTTTAAATAGGAAATGATATTTGCACCGCCATTTGTTGGAGCAAGTGATAGTGTGTAAAAGGTTACATTATACAAATTTCGATCGCCGGCAAAACACAAATTACATGTTAAAGTGTTTCCACTGTCAAATTAGACGTCAAAAACCAGGATTTTAAACGATGCCTCACGATCTTCAAGCAAGTGGCAATGCATCCGCAGAATATCACTGTTTGGTGTGGACTGTAAGTCGGCATCATAATCGGTCCGTACTTCTTCGAAAACGACGATGGCATTGCCACAATGAACTAAATTTAAATCTCACACACAACTTGATTTATTTAATTTAATATCTACCCTTTACAGCAGTTAAAGACAGTTTTACAATCAACTATACTCGTCCAATTTATATTTTCAGTATACAGGGAAGATAAGATATTTGCCTATCTCTCACATGGTTGCCGTAGTCAACATTATAAATTGTCATAATTGTCTCACAAATATCGGTAACACTTTATTAAGATTTTATGGACAGAAACGTGTCTAAACATTAAACTAAATCTAAGTCAAATTAAATCTATCTTTTCCACACCACCAAGAGGTAAGATAGTAGGCCCGTTTTTTTAAGAGTTCCCAGAAGGCCCAATCTCCAGCCAGCGATTGTTTGGCAGACTGGTCATGGTGGGGTGTATGCGGCTTTCATAAGCAGACTGGTTATGGTGGGTTTTTCGAAAATGACAGCAACAATTCATTGGTAAGTCGGTTTTTATTTCAGTGGCAATTCCTGTGATTGAGTGCCGTGAGAGTATCTACTGGCACCATTGGTAGAGAAAAGAGCTTCCCATAAGGCCTGTACTGAAAATATAAATTGGACAGAGTTTAATAGCTATCATGATTTGTAAGTAAACTATCATGAAGCGATTGACAATTTAAGAAAAAAAGTTGGCTTTGTTCAGATTGGCCGAAATCTTACGGGTACCACTATTCACCAAACACAGAAACCCCATCAGAACATCTCCACCATGGGCACTTGCAGAGGAAGCAGTTAATACCTCATTAAATACTCTCACCAAAGCTTGTACACCAAATGATGTCTTCAAACAAAAGTTTTTGGAAATTTCGGAGTCCCACCGAGCTGGGAGCTTGTTTTTACTGATGGTTCCAAAACCGACTCTGGCATAGCATTTGCCGTTGTAAACGCTAGTGGATCCATTCTGACTAAAGGACTGTTACCCCAATTGTCCTCCATCTTTTCTGCAACAGCCATTCTGCGTATCGCGACACTTTAAAAAAAATCCAAAACAATAATTATTTTCTCCGACAGCCTCTCAACGCTAACCGTAGTTACAAATCTCAACAACGAAACTCCATTCATCATAGCCATCCATTAATGAATAATGGAAATCTCAAACTTGTTTGGATCCCAGAACACGTTGGCATAAAAGGCAACGAATATGCCAATTCCGCAGCAAAAGCCGCGGTAAGCGAACCTCTGTTCACTTACTTTATATTCAATAAAAAGGAAGAAAGAAATTTATAACAGCCTTCTGGAATTATCAAAACCAACCCCTTCAGACTGATAAACACTAACGCCAAAGCACCCCTCTACACAAACAAAATGATTGAAAAATCATTATCATTAGTCTCGGTGAAAATCGAAAACAGTGCGTCTAGATCAAATGTGGTGGTCGTCTACTTATGAGTCCACCCACCACATCGGGGCGAAACGCATCACTGGAGTCGAGGCCAAATCAAATTTAACAATTTGTGATGACAATCGACACTCAAAAAATGTATTCATTTCATAAATATGTTTATGATATGAAAATAGTTTGATCAAAATGATGAAGGTTTATATCTGACTTCGCTTTGGAATACCTCATTACCAAGAGTAATCACCCAAACTGTCATTTCTGCAGATCAAACCTGGATTTATCTTCTCACCATTTAATCTTTCGAATGCTACGCCATCAAAGCCAAAACCCGAAATCTATCTCCTTCCTCATCCTTTCCGGAACTACTTTCCATCCCCACCCAACTCAACGTAAAAACTGTGTATAAAATTATTTCTTCTCTAGATTTAGCCAACAAAATATAGTTTCTTTAATGTTTAAGTTAGAATTATTAAATTAATTAAGTTAGAATTAAGCCGAAGGACCTGGTAAAAAAGTGCTTAACATGGCTGAAAAACCCTTGGACCAAGCTCGATAAACTTCGTTAAATTGTATTCCAACTTTATTAAAGAAGACTACAAAATTTTTTCATATGAACTCTGTTTTTGTTAACTATACAAATTATTTCCTTTAGTCAATTGGTACATTTAAAAACATTTAATAACATCTTAAACCAAACTAGGCTTGACAATTTTTAATGCTGAAAGAAACGGATTATGCTTAACATTTCACTGTGGATAATTTTATATGGAAATTTTTGCCATTGTGACTTCGTAAAAGTTAGCCTGCACACTAAAAATGATTATTAGTACCGCGGTTTATTAGGCCGCGCTAAATAATTATCTTCGGCTTTTTTTGACACTTATAAAGTGTTGGAAAGTGGTCCCGGGAGACCAGGATAAATTGTTCGACAGCTATAATAAATATTCGAAAACAGATATGTATATTAGTTAACTCACAGCCTTAAGATCCAATAATTTATATTTTTTATAAATTTATTTATTTATTATGATTATAAAAGCATGTGATCAAAATTTAACGGTACCGCGCAAATGTTTCCGGATATTTTTCTCGTACAGTCCTTACATAACATATTGTATCGCGGCCATTATAGGAATAGTGACACATTTAAAAATCAAATGCAAAGCAATGTAGCAAAAGAAAATCTAGTACAGGCTAATCTAGCCAACTTAAATACGACTAGACTTCGGAATATGTTCATGCCCAATGATATTTATCAAATAGACCTCGTATTAAACAGTTTGCGAAGAGCTCGTAATAGTAAACTCAACCAATGAAATCTTTACAAATGTGTGAATTAACACAACAAATAAATTCACTTGATTATAGGTACATTTTGTAATAGCAAACTGTAGGTATATCCAACATCATCGATTACTCATTACAAGCCAGATATTAATTCATTATTAACCAGTTCAATTCCACTTGCATCTATCTTTGACAACAACTAATAGGAATCCATTCAATATTGATTGTCTAATTGAAAATAATAACTTCGTAGTATACAAAACTAAAACAAGAATTCAAGATACATTTATGAATGTTTAAAAATTCAATAACAATTCCGATAATACCAACTGTAAATAGGTGTATACAAATACAAACCAATAAAGCCCTCTGTGAACTATCTATTGAATCGTGTTGTTGTAATCAAAGCTTCCTTCTGTATGTATGTATTCGGATTATCAGTATACCACCTGTTTAGCAAGCAAACATGCATGTGATGTATGTAGGCACACTGAACTTTGACTGCTCTTATCACAAGATAATGACAGCATAAAGACGACATACGCCACAATTTCCAATCATTTAGCAGAGAATCCCAAATGTATTATCAGTCAGTGTCATATTCATTAAATAAATGCAAATGGGATCATGTGCTTGGCTGATTTTTTAAAAAAACTAACGTTGGACCGCCTATAATCAGTGTGGGCTTACATCATTACATTTTTGTAAGCTGAATCTAACAGATAAGAAACTCACACATATGCAGCATAATGTGATTGCTTAAGTCGCACATGGAAAATGTAAGAAAACGAGTTCCGCAGAAATTCCCAGAAGTTTGCGCAGTTTTTCTGATTTCGTGTGGTTGCATCCAAGTAAATTAAATAATGTCAGTGATGATAAAAAAATATATCTGACCAAGTGACTCATTCAGAATGTTTGACATTTATGGTTACTTTGCATTTTGTACAAAGTTCTACTAAGCTTTCATGGTACGCAAATACTTCTCTGAGAATTGGTATAGTTGTTATTGTTATCATTTGATAAATGGCTGCCAACCCTAAGACAGTCTTCTAACTCTCTTCTTGACCACAATCGTCGTCCGTTCCTTGCACTTACGAAATTTGTGTACAGGGGGAAAATAAAAAAATTATTTGATTAAACATTTTTTTTTTTAAATTTTGATAACGATATTCGTTGGTTGCCTGCATTACGCTGGGCAAGACTTGATTATAAGAAAAAGGGGGAATGTGTGCTATTTCTATAATAAGAACGAGTAGACGTACGTAATTTGTGTGGTGCTATTCTTGTACGAAATTTATTATTATTCTTTGTCGAGAAAAAATGTATGTTCGTATGAAAAGTGTATCAAATTATTTAGTTGTTTAGCTAATCGGAAAGAATAATTATTCAGTTGTTCCTAATACTCGCATAGTAAGTATTTTAGATGAGGCTTTTTGACCTTATAGCTGGTTCTATTTCTGGGAGTACCTACCTACATAATAATAACACAATGGCGATGAGACCCACAAACATGTACAATAATGTTATGCATATTTTAGAAAATGAATTACAATTATGTACCTATACATATTGAAATTTGTATGGTGTACTGACGTATGTGCTTTGGATTTAAATAAGAAACATGAAAGGAAACGTACACAGAAGATATATTCGGCAAAACTTACACAAAATTCATATTTTGATGGATGTTGCGACAGCGGCGGTACAATTGACACTGCACCAACTTCAATAGGATATCTTTCATTTTTTTTGTAGCTTGTTGGTAAAACAGAAGATACATCAAATGTTCCATTGAATGGCAGTTGTTTTCAACAGCAGTCATTGCCTCTGCAGGACATGTTTGCGGAGTGAAGCGGCTCGGTGTGGCGGCTGGTGGTGAGAAAAGAACTGCGTGGTTTAAAACACCCAGAGTTCAAGAAGCCATCAGAGAGAAGAAAAAGGCTGTCACGGTGTGGATTCACTTGGGAGACTCACCTTCTCGAAACCGGTATATTGAAGCGCGAAGAACTTGCAAGTTGGCTGTTAAAGCAGCCAAAGAACAATCTTGGAAGGAGTTCAGCGAGAAATTAGACCGTGACCACAGATTTGCAAGCAGGGTATTCTGGCAGACTATAATATATAAGTCTTAGAGGAAGGAAGTGGAACATTATCGAAGGAGACAAATGTAAAGATGGTACACTTCTTTCCAATTAGGAGGACATCTTGAGCAGATGGAGCGAGCTCTTTTCTGAATTGTTCAATCCAATCCAGGGCATTGAGGATGACAGATCCATCGCCTTAAGCAGGGCGGAAAATAGTCCCACGGCAGAGGAAGTCGATCAAATCGCTAAAAGCTGGCAAATCTGCCGGAATGGATGAAATCCGGCCAGAAATGCTCAAGGCCTTAGGTGAAGAGGGAGTTAAATGGCTCTCTCGCGTCATTAAATTGGCATGGGAATGCGACGAAACTCCCAGCTATTGGCAGATTGAAGTGATTGTGCCCCTTTTCAAGAAGGGGGGTAAAAGGGATTGCTCCAATAACAGGGGTATATCCCTTTTAAGTCTCCCCGGAAAAGTATTTGCCAAGGTGCTGGAAACGCTTTGCAGAGCTGTGGTCGAGTCACGATTAGGAGATGAGCAGTACGGTTTTCGTCCCGGCAGAAGCACAACTGACCAGTTATTCACTATCAGAATGGTACTTGAGAAGGCTTGGGTGTATGCTACACCTGTTTACGCATGCTTCGTAGATTTGGAAAAAGCATACGACCGAGTCCCTCGAGGTGAACTCTGGAGTGTATTACAGGAGTATGGTGTTGACGGTTCTCTCTTGAGAGCCATTTAATCTCTTTACACAAACTGTAAAAGCTGTGTTCGGCCTTACGGCGTTAAATCAATACCTTTCACCGTGGGCGTTGGGCGGGTGCATTTTGTCTCCTCTCCTTTCCATTAGGATTAGGATTAGGATTAGGTCAGGCTGGGTCAGTTTGGTCATTCTGTTATTAGCTTATCGTCAAAGCTAAGTTGTCAATCTTTAATTCGGTGTTTGTTCCAACTCCTACTTATGGTCATGCCCATGAGGTTTGGGTCGTAGAATAAGATCGCGAGTACAAGCTGCCGAAATGAGATTCCTCCGTTGTATTGCTGGTGTGACCCGTAAAGATCGCCAGAATACGTAAGGAACTCAATGCCGAGCAGCTACTTCGGTTGTTTGGTCATGTTTAACGCATGTCGCCAACCAGGATCTCATCCTTACCAGCAGGCAGGCGTCCTCTAGGTAGACCAAGGATGAGATCAAGTCCATAATCTCTCCTATACCCGTATGGATGGGGATTGCCCTTGCTGATTTAGAGTCGATGGCGGAGAATCGAGAGCTATGAAGGGTCCACTTGAACAACTTACACCCGCGAACGTCTGACAAGCATCAGAGAGTCCGAGAACTGTCTTGATAAAGTTTCTTAATTAAGACGTTCGGACTCGGCATAAAATTATAGCTTCTAGGTCCATTTGATTCGTCCAAAATATGTATGTAAATTCACTCAAACGAATGGTTGTGAGAAGCTTGGCTTAAATTGCCTGTTTAAACTTGTCATACTAACTAGTAAATATTTATTTTTTTATTATCTACTAAACAACATACACAACTCCAAAAATTGCATAAACAGCAAACAAATTAATTTAACTAGACACAAGCTTAAAAATACTGCTGCCGCCTTGAATTTAAGAAAAGACTGATACGTAGAATTTTAGAAAATTCAATGTTCGCTTTGTTTGAAGCCTTTTATGATCGTTGAGTAGCCATTTGCAAAGTCTAAAACAGATCAAAAATGTCATTGATTCATTCAAAATGTAAACTTGCAAGCCCCACCTCATTGGGTTTAAGGTTTTAAACCAGACACTAGAAGACACATAGTAACTCTGGAATAATGTAATCGTGTACACAAATTACGATGTTTTAACGTTCCTAATACCGACAATCAAGTATACATACTTAAGGGCAGTGATTCTAATGTTGTTAAAAAAAAACTAAATTGACACAAAAATTAACGATGGTGTCTGTACCTATGCGCTTTAGCGACTTTCGTATCTGGGCCAATATAACAAAATTCTCGACGATTTTTTAATCCTGTATAAACTGTCATGTTTTTCAAATTAAAAAAAAAATGTATGCCCACGTCACTTTGTTATTGTCGCCATCACTTGTTCATTGCGGCTAAATTGTAATAAAAATAGGAACACAGGCGGCAAGCATATGTCTATAGCTTCCTACAAAAGCTCTCTGCGAAATAAGTACATATAGCTAAAATTTAATTATTAACGCCTCATTGGGTACATGAATATGTAGATACTCTTATTAGCACATTTGACAGGTGTCAACCACAGCCCTTTTCAGCTTACATGCAAATTATGAATTAAAACCGTTGAATCTGTGTTGTCACGATTTTATTTATGTACATATTTTATAGGTATTTAATATATTTGTTACACAATTGCTATTGCTATTTTTACCTTTCTAGTTTTTTTTTTTTTTTTGTCTCAGTCTCTATCCTAGCACCTCACTTGTCACGTCTCTGAGACTCACCGTCACCCACCATTCTGCCCTTATCTGCAAGAGGTAAAGATGTCACTGAATTCTCTGTGAAAATGCATAAAGGGTAACGTGCATTAGTCGCACGAGGATTGTTGTGCGGTTGATCTGACTGAATAGGAAAAAATATATACACATGTATGAAAAAACGTCATAGAATATCTCTTCTTAAGTTATTGGTGATGGTATCCCCGAATCGAGATATGTAATTCGAATTGTCCTATGAATGACACATTTTATAGTCAGCCAGGAGTTAAGCCTTTTGCCAGGCGTCATTCAAATAAAGAGTAGGTATTCACTGTCACTGTTGCGTTCATTGATGACGTACATACATGTATTTCACTATACTGTTCAATACTGTGTACGTACAAACTTACATAACTTTAGGATAAATATCGTATCAGTCAAATACACTCAAGAGGAAAAAAAAGCGACAATTACGCACGGAGTGAAATGCGAATGAAAATGTAATATAACTCAGCATTGTTGACAGATTTAAAAAGACTGTGCTTGACAACGGTAAAACGAAAGTGATATGAATACGCTTGTGTTTGTTATTACATTATACCTTTGGTATATAAGTTAAAATACTTCGGTGTCTTCTTTGGTTAACAATGACTCATCATAGATCTGCATTTAGTCTTTAGCTACGAAGTGGCTCGACAGAGGTAACTGTATTGCGCAACACTGTCATTGCGTACCATTGGTGACGTTCAAAACTTTAGTGTACTTTAGTATACTTTAGTCTTAATTTTTATTAGCCTAGCCCTAGATTGATCACCTATAAACAGTTTTTCCAGTTGACGTTTATGGGGTTGCCGACGAAACTAGTCAAGAATTTCTCGACTAAGTAGGTACTAAGTTGACATTTCGATTGTGTGGCTGACGTAGTGTTAGTAAAAAAGTGACTTTACCGACCAATCTAATTTTTACGTTCAGTCCGATCAAATGTAGTCGTCTTAAGATTATTAAAAAAATGTATAAAAATAAAACACATCATGATTTTTTGACAGATGCGCAGAACGAAACAGATCTAAGATCTCTTTTCGGACAAAGCTTAGGCGTTAGGCAATAACGTCCAAGAAAATAACGTTGGATTTTGGAGTAGGTGGATGTTTGTACTGTAAAAAATCCCTTCGATATATCCAATTTCGCACATAGGTACTCCAAATCTGACAGGAAACCCAAGCAGAGGGATTGCAGGGGGCATTCTGCGTATTAATACGTATTTTAATACAGTCGAACTTCGATAACTCGAGCCAACACTTGCCCCAAAAGAAATTTGAGTTATCAAGACTTCGAGTTATCAAGTATCATCAGGTATCCTTTGGAGTTGCGCGAACCACTGTAAGAATCAATCGATCCGTGTATATTTGTAAATAAATATTGTGCGCATTTTTTTTTATATTTCATCTATATTATAGAAGTAATAAACCAGCAAATGTGCTTATGCTTAATAAATGCCTTGCACTTTGTTTTCAGTAGATAGCTTGGCCAACAACGAACGAACAACGCAAGATTACTCAACACTTTTATGCAAAGTACAGGCTGCCAAGTGTCGTAGGGTGCAATCATTGATGGAACGCATGTTAAATTTTTTCGTCAGAAAATAAACATTTATTTTACAATAGGAAACGAAAATGCAGTTTAAAAGTTTTGCTTAAATGATTTTTTTACCCTAAAGTAAATAAACTTGCATGTCGTTGCTTGTTGTTCTCTTGTTCTAGTTATGCCAATAAGGGGAATTTTTCGGACATCAACAATTTTTCGCCCGAAACTCATGATAAGCGAAAAGTAAAATGTCAATTTTTTCGGGTGGAATATTGTTTGGGCGAAACTCACAATAAGGCTGATTATGAACGTTAACAAATAATCAACTTTTCACTTAATAACAACTAACAATACAGACTGCACTGTTCTGTTCATACGTATGTTCACGATGTTCAGGTTCACCCTGTATATTATTTTGTCTTTCTCTTTGTCGTTTTTTAGGTACCTACTACATACTTTTTTCCAAATTTAAGCTTTGAGTTCGTAACGACCAATATACCAACGTAGTATTGTATATTCTTACCCCTACTAACAAGAAATTTGAAAATTCTCACACATAACGAAATCAGGATTTTCTACACGTATGTATACTTAGTCATAGGTACACACAAACTCCAATGCCACCGACAGCGATAAAAAAAACGAACTTTTAAAAACACGCAGAATTTGGGAATTCCCCTTCAGAATTAGACTTATCGAAGGTGACGCCAAATAATCTCTTCGAGTTATCAAGACATTCGAGTAATAGAAGTTCGAGTTATCAAAGAAAAATTACATGTTAAATTACATTACAAATTTCAGCCTTGGCGCTATTGTCAAACAATTTCATTTGAGTTATCTAAGTTCGATTTATCGAAGTATTGTAGCTACTCACAATGGCCGCGTTCCACTGACCGCTAGATGACTAGCGGCATGCCAAACTCCATATAAAAAAAACTGACATTTCAGCATTTGCGCTAGAGCTCTAGCACATTTTGTGAAATATCCTTTTCTGGGAAATTTTTCAATCTAGCGCAAAATGAACTGCTAGGTTGGAAAAAAATAACGAACTGTCAAAATAAAAGTAAAAGTGCAGAAGTCAAATATTTCCAATTTGGTGTAAAACTTCTATGTAATTCATATACATATACATATTGTATTTGTTTATTTAAATTATAAATATGCGGAATGATGGCACAAAATACATTTTTGGCTCTAAAGAATGCGAATTCAAATTGGTTCTAATGTCACTTTGTCGCTGCCGCTAGATCTCTAGCGCCAACGTGCCTTCATCAGGGATATTATGTGCTAGATGACTAGCGGTCAATGGAACGCGGCCATTGTGTGAATTTTTTTTCTTCATATTTTTGGGACGAATCTTTGAGCGCCATGAAATATGCATCAGTAACAGTTATGCCTAAAACACAATGCAAACGTGCATGCTAAAAACAATCACATTTTATTTAGCCACAATCAAGTGACACTGATTGTTAAAATCAAGTGACACTGATTGTTAATGTAGGCAATAAAATCGGAGATAGATTAACATTTCTCTTCGGGTAATACCCTCACAAGTCTCATTTTGTTA
This sequence comes from Cheilosia soror, assembly GCA_949372485.1. Lineage (NCBI taxonomy): Eukaryota > Metazoa > Arthropoda > Insecta > Diptera > Syrphidae > Cheilosia > Cheilosia soror. Next base: position 97,222,452 of record OX443563.1, on the reverse strand, counting down.
CCATTTAAACATTTTTTCACTCACATCATCACATGGAGCCATGGAGGCATTCCCTAAATTGAATCACTTGATGGTGATTCAGAAAATTGTTTCGACTCTCGATATGAAAATCGAAAGAAACAAATTTTAATCGTCGAACGACTGAAGCGATACGAAACTTTGCGCGTCAAGGGAATTGCATGTCAAATTTACTTATAAAGTATATTTCTCTATTAAGGGTGTGGTCGCAGTGCAATTATTATGCGTTTGCATGTTGGTTCGAAGGTTGTCAGTTCAACTGGGGATATTAATTAAGAAATTATGAAACATACCTAGACCTAAACACTCCTACTCACTCTTCCCTCTAACCTAAATCGTTTTGTCCATTTACATAACTAATCATCAAAATGATGTGCAGAGCATGGAGCATTGAAAACTGACCACGCATAAATTTAGGGTTTATACGAATGTGTTTAATGGATATACATAAATGTAACCATATTCAACAATAATTGAGAATAATTAAAAATCCCAAACGATTACTGCCTCCGGTGTTCGTTATAATAGCGCTCTGTTCTTAATTAACCGATTCTCATATTCCACCAAGCATCATGCTGGTCTGATCGCTGACTGAGTTGATCTACGCCGCAACTGCGCGTCGTCTCACATATTTCACTGTAAATTCGATTTGTTTATTGATTGTCGCTTGCACGAACCTTTCGAATTCGAAATTGTGATTATACATCCGAATCAGAATCAAAAGCTAAAGAAAGGGGCGCACCAAAACCGTCAATACCGCCAAACAGAGAAATGTATGTAAAAAAAACAAAACAAAGCGGCGCAATTGAAACAAAAACAAACTGCATTGCGTCACGCCGCAGTAACATGCTGAATGAATTCGTATGTGAAACAGCACCGTCATCATCGAGAGCACTACAGAAGACATCGATACGTAATGACGATGAGTAACCGTCAAGTTCAGAAAACTACACCACCAAAGATGCCTCCATCATGATCATCATCGTCACGATGACGAATATGGCGATAACAACATTTTTTACGAGATTCCCTCTGGGAAATATGGTCGTGGTCGATTCTTGCGGCATTTTTTTATTTGCCTCATTGTACAAAACCTGTTTCTAGGTCAGGAATGTTTTTTTTTTTTTTTTTTGTTCCTCCTCTCAAAATGGCACAGATGGTGGGTAGGCACTGATACGGTGACGTCACTTCCGGCGGATAGCAAGGCAATCTGTCGCTGTCCGCATGAAAAGCAAGTAAGATACGTGTACGTCGACACATCTCTCCCCACGAGCAACGTGAGTACTTTAGAGCTGAACGTGAATATGCAGATGACAAGGTACTCCTGACCTTTTGTCCATATACAATTTTCATATAGAGGCAACAAAAAGAGGAGTTACATCCCAGGCGCGTTCGTAATTGCCGTCAGCAGCACAAGGAAGAAGTGCTGGAGGACAGTGTTGCAGGTAATACATATATAAATACGAAAAGATAACAGCGACTACTGTATGCGCACATTATTGAAGCTAAAACGGAAAACTAGTTACTGTCACTTGTCAGGCGTCACTGACGCACGACATTGCAATCGCACTGAACGAGAGTAACAGCAACTCGTACGCGATTGCTAGCACACTGCACACAACAAAACGGTTGTCAAAGTAGAGACAGTCAGCATACAAACGTGATCATTGCGCACTGCTATCGAAGAAAGACCACCAACTGGTTGTACGGTTTATTAATAACCACCAAAAAACCAGGAGTAACGTACACGAACGGACGGCCGGACGCACGGATGAACGGACGGACAAAGGGCATAATGTAACCTAATAACAAACATTATTGTCTGTCTTCGGGTCGAGTAAATTTCACTGAGAATATGTAATTTAATTTTTTCCCTTCCAAAGTAGACACCTATAGCATATAAGCAACCGGGTGGTTCTTAACGTTTTTATATTGAAATCATCCCGTCGGTTTAAGGAATACGAACAATTTCAGAGAGAAGCATTTTCAATAAAGTTCCTCGCCTGCTATTGCCTTCAAAATTGGTTTATTGGGCTGCATTCAGCGACATTTCAATTTGCCACAACTACACTCTACCCATATGGGGATTGCCCTTGATGATTTGGAGTCGATGGCGGAGGATCGAGAGCTATGGAGGGTCCACTTAAGCAACCTTTACCCGCGACCCTCTTGTATCATGCCCGCGACCCGCTTAACAAAAGCTGTCAAAAGCACGAAAGTCTGCGTCAATGTCGATTGTCTATGCCGAATTTAAAACATTTGGCGAAGCTAAAATGTATGTTCTGTTTGGTTGTGCTGAATTTCATAAGTCATAAGCAAATAATGTCAGGCAGATAAGTGTATCTATCTGTCACCTAAAATACCTGTTCGAATTGAAATGTAATTTTAAACGAAATTTCTAATTTAAATGTTGAAGTGCTGTAGTTAATTAAACGGAAAACAAATATGGTTCGTTTCTTGCAATTGACATTTTCAAAACAACAAAATAACTGAAGCAATGAGAACCGCAATCGAGTATCTAAACCCATTGACATGTAATGTAATTGCCATAGGTATGTACTATGAATGCACATTGTGATGCGACAAATACAAATACATATACCTGTGACAGTAATTTGGTAATTTGCCAATTCTAAGAGTTTCAAACCGTCTATCGATGTGACAAATTCACCCATGGGATATTACTTTGCAACCCTCACTGCAGTTTAATTTATTCTAATACCCCTCCTGCTGGCTTCTCATTCAAAAAATATATTTGCGAGGTCAAAATGTCAGTGCTTCGTTTCAGGTATATAAAATCGTTTATTAACCCCAATAAAGTCTATCCACACTGTATCTGAGGTTGAATTCGATTGAAAAGTACACATCGTAGAGAACCCAATGCGTCTGGCCTGAGTCACCATCCTTTGTTTCAACGCATAACTATGAGCATTCAATGACAAAAACAAAAGTTGATGGGCAATGACCTTTAGTGTGTATTCAATTTGACATCCGAATTTACGGTGTAGATAATTTTGTTTAGATCTTAGACATGCTCCAATTTGCTTATTCACTTCTTGAATAAACAGACTCGTTTCAGTTTCAGCCTAAGGTCATACGGAGACATCCTAAAAGTACACTAACCTCGAAAATAAGAACAACATATAACACACAGAAGGGATACGTTATGTATACGTTGTAGAGAAAACAAGCACCCCTTGGACCACCAGGTGTCACTTTCTTCGTTTGGCTTCACCCTCACATACACCACACTTAGCCGGAAGTCATGTTGGCTGACTTTTAAGACTATGTACGTGCGAAGGAGATGAGCGGTTGAAGGATATGATGTTATTTCGTAGATTTACTCCTAAGGCAGATGCGTTACCATTTCGAGACACCTGTCCCAAAGCAAAAATCCAAAAGAGATCTAATAAGGACCAACAACCAAAAGACGCACACCATGTGTTTTTTCAACCGTCTGTGCTGCGGGGGGAGGAATCCAGCAATCTTTGTTTTTGGATATTATCTGGAAGGTGAACGCCATTCACCCGAGGACAATGTCCTTTGTCTGCTTGGCTAATAATCTGTATAGACACAGTGTATGTGTAGTGTATATATAGAGTTTTGATGGTTTATTTAATTGAGTTTGTCTGGGCAGATAGTAGTATCGCTGCGGGTTGTTAACCCACATTTCAGTGACATCATCAACAGACGGATGAGCAACCGTAAGTCATATGACTAAAAATTGCAATACGAATAGGTATACCGCCATGTGTTGCAAGTTGTTGTGTATACATTTTCTCAAAGAGGTCGTCGTGATTTACAAATTATGATCACTCTACAACCACCAAGGATGCACTGGATGTTGTATCTATCTTCATTACACTGATTGCACAGGTGAGATGTTCACATTTAGCCGATTTGGGTCAAGGAAAAAGAAACCTTGGGTGGGTGTAACGAGACTTGCAAAGCTTGCCCAAACATGGATCTGAGCAAATGCTGAATGCATAGCGACTCTCGACGTCAGTTGTTGTAGGTATACACGAGTTTGTAAAATGAGTTTTAGAAAGGATACTTATGTGTATGATGCAGTAATTGCGAACTACGATTAGTCACAGTAGCAATCATTAAACAACTTGTGTTACTGAATAGTAGATATTTTTTTAAAGTATTAACAAAATTTAAATGGCAATCGACGAATGAACATAATGTTTTTCTTGAGCAAGGGAAAAACCTAAAAATCGTCAGGTTCTGTTCCTGAATTGTACTGCTTTGCTCGATAAATTATTTCAATAATTTGACTGCTTCATTTTACATACAAAATTATCTGTAATCTGAAAACACCTCTCATTTGATGTAACCAGAAGTTGGTTACCTATACAATTTTCTTTCTTCTCTTAGGCCGTGTCACTTGCGCTTCGGCTAATTTTCTGACACTTAGACAAGTGTCTCTTCTACCGCAGTCTCCTTAGTTGATTCGTAACAGCCCACTTCTTACTAACGGACTGTCAGCGGCTACCAGCGGGGGGTTAGACTGTTTCGGTCACCCCTCTGCTCTCCCCGAAGACTAACCGCCAACAGAAGTAGCTGGATACACCAATCAACCCCAACTCGAAAATTAGAGGACCCCGTCAGAGGCTATAGACGGTCACCCCTTCTTACCAAAGACGAATCGCGACATCTACTTTCGGTGCCATGACCCGAAGACTAAGCCGTAACCAGGAAAGAAAGTTATAAAAGTTTACCTCTCAGGTAGGATACCCACATCTCGCAAATTGCAACAGAATTCCAAAGGTAATGCCCGGCACAAAGAAACTGCTTATGCCACTTCCTCCCCCCTCCCCCTCTCGTGGTATCACAATGGACCAAAATTCTGGTCTAAGTGTGTCCCCTTCGGGACAGCCACCTTACCTAACCTAACCTAACAAGTGTTGAAAAGGAAAGCTCACGTAACTCCAATCATAAAACAGTGATTTATCGAATTTCACGACATAAATAAATTGCAATTCAGTGTTTTAATTCCTCTACAACATTCCAGCAAAAGAAAACACCAACAAATTTGTATAAGTGTACCTAGGATAATTTATTAACTTGCTCCTTTAGCCGAATCATTTGCGTTCAAAGAACTCATTTCCTCGCTCGTTTGTAATAATCTATTACTTTGCTACTATTCAAAATTTAAATTACCCTCCCAAAATGGACACAACAACAACAACTGTAAATATAAAACATTTTCAGAATGAATTTTTTCGTGCAGTTAAGCGAAAAATGAAATCGGGTGTGTTCAGTGAAGAACAAAGGATAGTCATTTGAAATATAAAATTCACTGCGCACAAAGAAATATTATTTTAACTTGCATTGTTCATCGTAAATTTTTAATTGAGTTTCATGTTTGTTCCCACATGGTCTTTAGCATTATCCTGCCTTACCTGTCGCTACATATGAAAAATGAACCCTAAAACTAATTCAAGACTAGATTATTGGCAATGATATTATATTTATTCACCACCCTCTTCCTTAAATTTGTATGTTAATCCACATTTCTAAACACAGCCCAACTTGCCAAAGATAATACAATGATTGTTACAAGAGAGATGAGACAGTACACCACCGAAAAGAGATAGATTGCCCTTATCAGGTTGGTAACCTTTTGTGATTTCTGTTCTATTCATGCTGCGAGCAGCTGTAAAAATTTAATATTTGTGTGATAAGTAAGCCACCGAAAGAGAGAACGTTTACGTTTCCTTTTTTTTTTTGGAGAATGTTATAAGAAAATCGTCTTTCCAAAACAAAGTCCACAAACGAAAAAGAAGAGAACAATACAGCTTACCGTCGTTCACACTGTCTGGCAGCAAGTGTGTGAGTTGCAAGTTCTTTTATTATCAAATTTTTTTTTTTAATTTCCTCACCGGTTGGCACCTTTTACTTTTCTTCTTTTATTTGCATCACAAAACAAAAATTATTCTACATTCCATCTATGTACAGACGTATGCGAGGAAATACCAAGTGTAAAGCAAATAAAAACATTAAGTCCACAGTTGTGTGGTTGTAGTGTTTGTTTGGAGATTTATTAACTTTCCAAAGTGTTTGACTAATAGTTGTATAAAAATAGTGGGTTTAATTGTGACGTTACACTAACCCTAGCTTTCCGATTTCAAGTAGACGTCACTTTGCGGTTGCCATCGCAGGGTATATCCCAAGGTTTTATTTAGACAAGAAAACAAAGCAATATGTCAATACATTTGGTGGACAAAATTGTGGTAGCCAATGCCGATGGATCATCGAAAATAGATACAATGTAAATAAAAAATGTGTTGCTAGGTATGTGTCTTTTTTTTTTTGTGTAGATACTCTACACATAATGTTGCAACTGCTGGTAGATAATAGATACTATTCAAAATTGAACATTTCTAAATAAAGGTATTAAACGATTGTGGAACGATCGATCAAATCTTTTGCCGGTGGAAAAACCGATTTAAAGTAGATTTTTTAACGTGATTCAAATCACAAGTAGGTACCTACATTTTGTGAGTAAAGAAGAACCATGAAATATAAGGACAGGTGGTTTACAATATACCGAAATAATCAAAACTATACCTAATTCCTTTTTGTAGAAAAAATGTCAAACAAATTCTTTTATTTTGTAATTTTTCTACAAATTTTGTGTCAAATTTCCTGTAAATACAAATTTGAAAAAAGCCACTCATTGTTTTTGGGTAAAATTGGACTGCCGCTTGATCATTTGTCGTCTCATTATGACGATTTATGACAGTTCGTGAGTGATTTCAAATTGAGATCATGCAGTGGAGTTTGACAGATATGTATTTTCAATGGCATAGTAATCTCCTTGGAGGCAAAAATTTAAAGATAAATGGTTCCAACTGAGCCTGGTCATTTAAACACTAGTTTGTATGAACTATGTATTAAGATTAGATACCGTTCGGCCTGTAATTGAGGTATTCTCTCTTTCAAGTTGAACTTTCAGGGTGGCCGGTCCATTGCTAGAAGCTCAGAAAAATTGCTTACAGCAACAACACCAGTGGAATTTGATTATTTACTACTATAAAAAAAAAAACATTAAGGCGGTGTTCGTAAAAAAATAAAAAAAACACTATCTATCAGTATCACCTGTGCGGCTCACATAAGCTAAACGCGCGTGTGACGAAGAGCACACACCACACATGATATGATAATTGAACTATGAATGGAATGGAGAAAAGAAAACAGCACTAGCACGGCAACGGCAGTGATCTGAAAGAGGGAGAAATATTTAATTACACTGAAGCGGTGCGACTGCGGTACGTCCGCAAACAAGGTCGCTTCGGTAGTATGACACAAAATAATTTGAATATAACAAAACAGAATTATGTAGCTGTAGGTACAAAAAATGTATATTTCGATAGAAAAACGTTTATACAGAGTCCACTTATAAATAAATTACGTCATTTAGTTGGTTGGTGTGGTGGTGGTGACGACGCGACAGTACGGATAAAATACTAGGTCACTTACACTTTCCTCTCTACAATCTTATGTACCTACCTACCACCTACCTACTCTGGAATGGGAAAAGATAACACCCGTTGGTCAATAACAAATAGGTAAGTTAACCCTTCCCAAAGTACCTAAGTATACGTAGGTACCTACTCGTATTCTAGTTTTGTTATAATGTATACTTTAATTTTTATATTGCCCAATCGGTTAAATCTATGGCACAATCACGAGAACATTATACAAAAAAAAGTATGCTAATAGGTTCCTAATTGACAACTTGTGAGAACAATCCGCACTAAAAAAAACGCCCACCTATTTAGTATTAGTACGGCCGGCGCGCGGCGACATAGTTAAATCAAAAGCAATATGCACGAAAGAAACAAGTGCACACGCACAGACGAACAAAATTTAATAATAATAATCTCAAAGAGAATAAGCAGAGGCAAACAAAGGAAAAGAGAAAATCACAAGAACAGAGAAGCGACGACGACGACCGACGAGCGCAACCAAGTATAACAGTACTCTTCGAATAAAAAATACCATCTGACTTAATGTTGGTTTAATTGATTAGCAAAAAAATAATAATAATCATTGTGGAGCAAGAAAACGAGGCGAATCCAATCCAATCCATCACAAATAGGTACATGTGTGTACCTAGAAACCTAGAGCTGTTAGCCCCAGAGTTCAAAAACGGAAGGAGGGTAATAAAAGACAAGCAAAACGAGACAGTACAGAGTACATCACCAGTGCTTACTTTTCATGTATTTTTTACTTTGTTGGAATTTTTTGGGAGCTTTGCCTTCAAACAAACAGCTGAGATATAGGTAAGCAAGTATATACTAAAATATTTTACAACTCACAGTCACAATCACAAATCAAGAAATAATATTATCTTTATCTAAACAGGGTGACACACTGAGGTGGGTACTGAAAATATATTCGGTTGGTCAGATGATGAACAAAAGCTTTTTTCGTCCCCGTCCGTAAAGGTTGACAAAATAAATTCGGAGTCTGCAAAATCAAGTGGACATGATTGACATTGATGCCAAGAAGCCAACATCCCCACGAAAACGGCTGTCCGAGTAAGAGTAACCACAAAAATAAAATCGCCCACAGCGGCGCTGCAGAGAATCTGCACGGCTCGTAAACTCCACGAGCCAAAGGGAGGGAAGAACATCGCATGCTTTTCTTTCGAAGAAACATAAAGGGCCTGAGAAGCGAGCGATCGAGGATATAAAGAAGCCCTAGTCTAGGAGAAAGGTTGGGAAGTTTCACCAAGAAGAAAAAAAAAGTGTTCAGGCAACAAGAATCTCAGTCGGTATAAACGATCAAAATTCAACCTTCAACGTAGACAGCCAAGATTTACCAAAATGAAGTTAGGATTGCAATTTTATTTCTCAAGTCCTAGAAGGCTAGTGGACCAGACGGCCATGTGGAAGGCGGCATTGTGAAGATAGTCAGTCTCATTTACATCCATACAGAAACTTGCCTGACCACTCGTCAACGACACGGTAAATATTCACACTACGACAGATTTTGAAGAATTCCAGATCCATTCCTACAGTCTATTTATCAATTTTAAGGCCGCATATGACAGCATGGAGAGAGATCATTTATACGAGCTTGCCAAACTAGTCAGGTTGTGTAGAAACACGATAGAGAACGCCCGCTGCTCTATTAAAGTCGGAAACAGTATTTTATCGAGGTCTTTGATGTCAGCTTTTAGACAAGGTGATGCGTTGCACCAGGGGCACAACATTTTACAAGTCTCTACAACGGCCGCGTTCCATAGGTCGAGAATGAAGGCAAAACAAAGAGCCACTTTAACTATGTCCGAGTATCATACCTATATGACGAATAGTTTAGTGAAGACAGGTCGAGCTACATAGCTAACCACAAGTCGATGATTCATATATGTACGTATTCTTTCCTGCGCATGCTTACAATAATTCATAGAATAGGTTCGTTTCGACAATCGGTCCTAGCGAGGTATCTGTCGGAACGGAAAATTCTCCGATTTCATACGAATTTGAGGATTTTTGCTTCGAGGTATACGTACCTACTTCGGAACAGCTTTTCGGAACTATGTTCCGACAAATATGTAACGCGCACTGGCGCTTTGCGTTTCAGTGCGATCAAGTGCGTTTTTACGGATATTTTTTAGCAGCTTCATAAGAATTTTCTTCCAATATGCTCCGACAGGAATTGGTTGCGGAATTTGTTTTGTATAATAAAGAAAAAAACATTTTAGCAACGTAATTGGTTGTATTTGTTCTTTTAAATGTGTGTTACCAGGGCAAAACAAACGAAAAAACAAGCACTAAATAGAAAAAAACCCCGATGTACCACGAAACGACATCATGGCAAATCAATGCGTCGTCGCATTTTAATTATGTATTATTTCCGAAGTCGGATACCTCGAATGTAATTTGAGTCCCTGACGTAGTACCTATGCGTTGCGGAGAATTCTCCGTTCCGACGGATGCCTCGCTATGGCCGAATATCTGGTATTGTCACTGTCAGCCGATAACTAATATATCTACCGCTCGTTAGTAAGGAAGAAAGAATGTCAGAATAGAACTAGGTGATATGTAAATAACATTTGCCACAAAAATTAATAAATAATTTTTAAGTCAAAATTATTGATTTTCTTATTGACATTATGAAACATGGGCGCGCCTTCGAGCTAAATTATTCAAAACTCTATTGGGTAAGTACCTTTATTGGGCATAACAATTGATGTTGTTTATTGGATGTTGATCTAAAAAATAAACAACTTCCTTCATACTTCCACCAATTTCATAGCGTGGATAGTTGTTAAGTGAAACTATGCACCTACTATAAAGATTTGAAGATACATACTTTGATAGTAAATGCTTGTAGTGGACTTAGATTTTTTCCAGTTAATAGGTATCAGACAAATTTCACTAACGTTATTTAACATTTGCCTTCTCTAAATCATGACATTTTTTAAGTCTAAAGGTTACATACTAATGTTAGAATGGATTAATTTCATTTTCGTAGTAGAATGGAACAAAAAATAAATGAAAATCCCAGATACTGCCATCCATGCAATTCTATTTTGGTCTAACCTAATTCTATTTGCAGGAAGCTGAAAATTCTAAGACTACATTTATATAGCAAATTATGACAGCAGACATCAGTAATCCTCTCGAATCGAACAATTCAACATCAGCAAACGCACTAAATTTCCCCTTAGTACCCCCATTTCCATGAAACTGACTGCAGTTGCAATTAATTTGTCCTCCCAAAACTTGCACATTTTGAATCCTTTCCACCCCGAGGACGGAACAAACACGTTCCGATTGCAAAAATGTACCATTTATTTAAATTCCCTTCCCAATGACCATCACCTCCCCCGCTGTCAGAGACTCCTTTGGCAAACTATCATACTTGTCCTAAATAGCAGCACGTTCAGCGCAAAATTAGTACGATTCCCTTTTTGCTGTAGGCTGCTATTCATATGGATACGGGAGCGCATGCTTCGCATTTACACCACACCACCACCCTGTTGTTAAACAAGGTAAGGAGCAAAGGAAAAACCAAATAAAATACGAGGCAAATAGAGGAAAAAAACTCAATCAGCTGTGTGCCATCTATAGTCTGCTTAGTCTATCGCAGCTGTGAAACAAGGAAAGAAGCAGCAGCGAAAAAATAAACGCAAAACGCGTTTGACAAACGAATCTTCTTTCTACAAAATATGCGTGTGATGAAAACTCGGAACAAAATTCTTAACAAAAATTATCTCTTTTTAAGAAAATCGGATGAGAACGAAAAAAAGATAAGGCACGCAGTAACGGTCAAAGGGATTTCCCTGCTCCACCACCCCCGCCCAGTTTTCGGAACACATGTAGGTATGTACACATTGAATTAAAAAAAAAAACTTTTCCCATTATGACTTTTTTCCGCACTTATTTCTTTAAAGCATGCGGTGTGATGACACCGAATCCTAGCTAGTCGACTCGTTCACCCCAATGCATTCGCTTACGGCGGAATAACATTGCCCCTTTGCTCTTTGTTCACCTCTTTCGCACACTCACACATCCGAATATACCAATTCTTTTTGAGAAAAAGGGAAAAGTTATCGACGGCGATAAATAAAAAATGAGAACGATGAACAAAACCGAACAAAAGAAAACCCAAAAATGTGTTTCTCCTTTATTTCGAGAATTTTTCTTTTATGCAAAATACAGAGCAAAAATATGCGTTTCTTTATATTTTTTTTAGAGCAGCCTATATTATATATTTTTTTTTAATTTTTCACTCACCGTTCACAAGGGGAAGCAAAAATTTAATTTATATTTGCTGTTTTTTTCGTATATTTAAACCACAGAACATTAGAACAGAGATTGATGAAGGCAGAAAAGAAACTAAAATTTATTTTTTTCAACAAAATCTTGTAAATTTTGCTCATTTAATTTTTTTTTAACAATTTGCAAGTTTTTCAACAAAAAAAAACAGAACTCTGATTCAGAATCGGAAAGAATGAGACAAGCAAGAGAAAAATTTCAAATGAACTGAACCGAATTTCACAAATTCTTTACTTTGATTCACCTTTGATTTGATTTGATGGATTGGTCCAGTGTAATTAATTATGCATTCGCATTTGTTTATTTATTGAGAAAACGCGTGAAAAATGCGGATAACGAGAGAAATTTCTTGTTAAAAAATTTTCTCTACGGAGCTATTATGACTTGTGTGTGACACATGAGAAAAATCCTTCACGACGACTTCAATCGCAGTTGGTGTGCAGCCATTTTGTACCCGCACGACGGAGGAGAAGACGAACGAACGACAGCGACAGCAACGGCGACGACGACTACGAGAACCGCGGAGACGACACGATACGTACGTCGTGTATGTGTTGAGTGGATTGAATGTGCTGCGATCGAATACGGGTAAACGCCGCAGCTCCACTGGGTTCTTTGGAAAATACGTTGTATGTGAACAGCGCCAAAATATTGTTCGTCATTTGAATTCAGCTATAGCTGTAGATAGCTGAATGTGTGAGGTTCAACGCCATATGATTGCACTAGGGGTTGATGGTGTGTGTGAAATGTTAAAAAAGAACTCGATTAGAGTTGTCAACCACGGGGTGGGTTTTTGCTAGAATTTCTAATTTTTTATTAACCATTTATTGATATATTTACATAAAGTTGGAAATGGAATAATTTATAAATATTATGAAATAATGTTTCAACGGTAGTTTGGATAGTATTTTGTTTTTTCGATTTCCCCTCACATTCCACAATCCACTAATGGATTGTCTGCATCGAAGTTCTCAAATGATATGTGGAGTATGTTCACAAATATTTTATGAATTTTGAATACTCTCATCTATTCGCATGAAAGTGACCAACTACATAATCTACGAACGAACAAATATTTGAGAGTTTGGACAGTCCGCTCACATGATCGCTTTTGTTGGTCGCAGCAGTTCGCGAATATCTAGTTTCTACCAGTAATTTCTAATTTGAGGTTAAGTTAGAACGAATGTTTCATTCGCTAGTTTGTGGAACGCGTTTTAATTATGTGGAATGCGAATTAACTTTGGCAAATTGGTCTAAATTGTGTGCGAAAAGAGAGTAAAGAATTGTACCAAGCAATCTATATAATAGATAGATAGATTCTATTATAATTACCCACTTTTTGCCATCATTTCGCAGCAGCAGCAGAGAGCGACATTTTTCGTTCATAATTTCGTTCTGTCACCTTTGTATGGGATTTTTCGTTCCGAAACAGCAGCGTACTAGACTTAAGGGTGTTTTCGTTCGCACCAAAAAGTTTGGAATTCGAAATTTCGTTATTTAAACTGTTTATAAACTTGTTTTCTTAATACATTTTGATGAAATTATTAATTATCCTCCTCTCAGAATAATAACATGTGCAATTTTCTGCTTATAATTGCAAAGCAATTTCGTTCGCTCTCATGTGAATGGTCTTTAAAATTTTCTGTTCCTAAACTCGCCAAAATACTATTTTAAATATGTGATTTTCCCATAAGGTTGCTTTTAAATGTACGTATTTCGAGTGTTCTTCGCATTATAATTCGCTTTCATATATTAACATCATGCAATGTAAATCTTTTGAACGAACCATTTTACGGAGATTCAGAAAATATTTTGACACATAAAAAAAATTTATTGAAATTGATAAATTGATTTATGGTAATCGACAATGTGAAGCAATCTACTTTGGAAAAAATATTGTACCTACGCACGGTAGAATTTATACTTCTTTGGTGTTGAAATATGTTGATATGATAGATATGAAATATCTAACTCAAATTGTGTTGTCGCCATAAACTGTTTTCTTACTTGTCGAGCAAGTCAGGTAGATTTTGTAGGTTAGTTGAGAAAGATTACACGATTACAACGTAAATCCCTTCTCTTTTCTGCCCACTTATGCTGATTTCGATTCGCAAAAAAAAAAGCACATTTTCTTGCCCAATATCACTTTTTTTCGTTCGTTTGGTACAAAAAAAAAACATTTTTTTTTCAGAGTAAAGAGCACTTTTGCCAATCAAGATTTTTTCTCAGAGTCGCTCGAGATTTACGAATACACTTACATATGATTTGACATTCGGTAGCTGGCATTAGTTTGTTTACGTTTTATGAAGTTGGTCGAAAAAGTTAGAGCTACTGAAAAACTTTTAAAATAAACATGTAATTTAAACCAAAATTTGATAAATATGGGCCAAATAATAAAGGTGTACATTTAATCTTCATCATCGTCGTCGTCCACTTCGGATAATACTAGCTCGTCTTCCTCATACGAGAAATTTATGCAGTTGCAGTATTTGTTCTTTGCAAGGGAGAAAAAGCATCGAGTTTGCAATTTTTTAAAGGAGGTGGACCGTGGTGAACATTATACTCGGAATATTTATTATGAGATTTCTTTTATAGTTATTTGAAAATGTAAGTAAAACTTGCAAGTTGTGGTTGCAACTTACGAAAAAAAAAATCTTCACAGCAAAAAAGATAAACAACTTTTGGCAGGTACACCACCAAAACCAAACACCACCAAAAAACAGCTCACAAATTGTTAAATTTGATTGGCCTCGACTCCAGTATTGCGTTTCGCGGCCACGATGTGGTGGGTGGGCTCATCAGTAGACGACCACCACATCTGATCTAGACGCACTGTTTGCTCGATTTTCACCGAGACTAATGATTTTTCAATCAACAAGTGACTGTGAATCATACCTCACGACGAATCTTTGTTTCAAAGACTATCGCCAAATCTGAGATTGCCAATCGAAATTAGCATTAAAATCGACCTGTGTCGTCTTATATGTGAAGACATGTGGCCCAGCCCAAGAAGTATACATTCAAAAATTGGTCTCTTTGCGCAATCGAAAACAACATAAACTTCATTTGGCACTTTGTATATTATGTGAGTTCAGGGACATTTTTTCAAAATATTTTTTCGTGTGGATTTCGCAAGTGAATTTAGTTAAATCGCGTTGATGGAACAGTATATAAAGAATTATCCTAGACTTGCAATTTTTTTAATAAAATAAAAAAAGATCACTTCTAGGGTTTGCTTGAAGGGCAAACGATATTAATAATGTATTTTGAATTTTTGTAAACAATCTCTACAAATTTATCTATTGAACTTTTGCATATACTTTTAACAAACATTAAATTTCAAGTCTGCAGTGATTCAATTAAGATTTCACTCATTATTATAAACTTTTTACCAATAAACTATGTAAAACCTATCCCCCGCCATGTAAAATTTGTTTGTTTTCCTACAATTTCTTTTTTACGTTTAAGTGAAAGAGAAACCGCACTTCTCAAAGGGATTGCTTTGCGAAATACCCTATAGTACACGACATGTGAGCCCAATCGAAAACAAAATAAGCTTATTTTCTTTGGCTTATTCTAACGAACACACCCCTATTTAACGCTAAAAATGCAACCATATCCAACTTCATGTGACAACTATTTCATCGCAAAATTTTTCGTCGGGTATCCAAATCTGTCAAAAGTCAAAACGGCGATAGATAAATTTAGAGGCCCAGAGACACTTTTTCCGGGAGAAAAGTCCACATATCCGTACAATTCGACCAGAAAAGTTTGCTAAAAATTCACATCGCTGTTTTTCTAATAAACATCAACCAAATGTAAATCGTGAGTGTAAAGTGCAAATTATAAAGAAAAAGAAAAAAAATCCATCAATGCGTGTTGTGTTGATTTTTCTTATTTCACATCTTCACTCGCATATATAACAAAAACGAAATAAAAAAAAGTGACGGCTTCTCTTTTTGGCGTTCACCCAAAAAAGGGGGAACTAATCACACAAGCAGAATCAGGGAGATATCAAGAAAAAAAAAATCAGAAGCAACACCAATAGAGAAGTGAAGATTGTTTTAACTTCCTCTCATCCGCACATTATAATAAGCTCTATACTCCAAAGAAGATTTCAGATTTACCCTTCTTCTTCAAATTTCTTTTTCTTCAGACATTTCGGGTCTTCTTCTAATTTCGTGTTTTGCATCTTTCGGCGAGACGCGCGTATATGAGGCATTGGTGCTATACCAATGTTGTCACTTCTTCAAATGAAATTCCGAGCGTTTTTGGTTCTAATATCGAAAATATGGACCTGCATTTGTTTTATGTTCAATCGGCAAATCCGTGCTGTAAGTATGACTTTTTTTTTTTTTTTGCTTATTGTTTATACAAATTTATCATCATTTCTAATGTAGTATAGTGTACAGAGTGGTTCGCCACTATTGTGCATAATTCACTATAGCTATATTGGGCCTTTGTTTTGTGCTGTTCTTTTGAAGTGTTAATAGTCAAATCAACCTCGAAACTCCTGCACCTGTATGTCCTTCGAGGGTGGTGAATGGCGGGCTTTTTAGTTGATTTTACTTTTATGCTAACACCCCCGCCCGCCCGACTGACTACTCAGCACATGTATCTCGTAAAAAAAAAAATAAATAAAAATAAAACTGCCGGGAGAGTGTATGTAGAAGAATAATGCATTGGGTTGGACTGGTTGTGCGATAAAACTATTATCTTTGATAATGGAGTATCATAGTCGTGGACACTGATAAATGGGGACGGTTAATTGCCAAAGGTTTACTTGAGAAGTTGAGATTAGATTATTTTTTCCATTTTATTGCGTGTTCATGTTTTTCAGTTTATAGCATCGACGATAGGCACAATATGAAGATCTATACACTTCCAATACATTTATAGGTATTTATCGGCAATGTTAGTATAGGTACTGATTTCGTAAAACCTTAAGATTCGGCTGAATTGAGTTTATAAGGATCGACATATTGTGCCTTTTGCGAAAATTATATCATCAGCTATGTTTGAATGGAGGTAGAGTTACATCGATTTTGAATGCAGCTAGGTGCACGTGCAATGCACTCTATAAAAATGTGGTTACCTAATTTCCAATTAACGTCAACATTTTGCTAGGTTGCAACAAATTTAGACAATTACTCTCTGTTAATGTATTTCTAAGAGTCTTGCTAATTTATTTCTTGTTTTGGATAGCTTATCCAAACTACCGTTTAATTACCTAAACTAGATTTTTTTCATATGCATAGTACTACAAGGGAATCACTCATCGGAGCCTGATCGATATCGATATGAAAACACTTACATAGTACCTACACTGAGTTCACATTATACATTGTGCTTACACCAACATTTTTAGCTGACAAAGCGGTCTAGTTATATTTGTTAAAAAAAAAAAACAATTCAGGGGTAAGTGAAGCACGGATATGTATAAATACACTGATCGTGGCCGAGAAACTCCTCGCTTACGAATAAGTTTCACAGTGAAATTATTGATGGATCATTCGACAAAATCAGCCAAATAAGCGAAAGTGCCACAGCAGATAAAAAGAGACAACGTAACGGAAAACATGTGAAATTATTTGTAGTATGTCATTATTGTAGCTAAAGACTTTCAATAAAGAAACATTTACAATAGAATGATAGGTATTTCTCATCAGTTTCGTTTTGCGAAATTTGAAGTACAACACTGGCGATAGTTGATGTACACTTTTGTTGACAATCACAGTGATTCTTACCATTCTTACAATACGTAGAACAAAAATGTGATAACGATTAACAACAATGGCGAAATCAACTTACGCGCTTCTCCCAATAGTCTTAAAATGTTTGATATTTTTACAGTGAAAATAGAATATGCAAAAGCTAATAAGAGACTGAGATCTATCTCTGGGTGTAAAAAATATAACGAAGGTTTGCCAACAAGGTTAGGTTAGGTTTGAGGGAAGTGCACAGCTTTTAGTGCACCGCAGGCCTTTTGGTCCAGTGTGATCCCTTAGTTTTGGTCGTGGATACAATTTTACATTTTATTTGACAACACAAAAACATGCATACACACTTTACCTTATTTCTTGGAGTTGTTCCTTGGCGGAGTTGGTCTACCAGATAAACCAATCCGTACTTTTAACAAACCTGATTGTGTCCGTCAATGGTACCTGCACTATGCCCTTTAGGTCTCCGAAACGTCTGTCTCCCAGATATCGGAGTCGACTAGTTTGGAGGTTTGGGCATTCGCAGGGCAGGTGCTTAATGGTCTCCGTTTCTTCTATGTCTTGACAGCTTCTGCAGTAGTCTACGAGTTGTTGTTAATGTAATTCTCTCAAACAATAATTCATAGACTGAAATTCGACATAATTTCCCAACAGAAATTGTCAGGGTCAATCCCAAACAAGCGATAATCGTTGTTACTCCTAACTTCCCCACTCAATAGTCTGGTGTTGTCAATACATAGTAGAAACGGGGACCATTAAGCACCAGCTCTGCGAAATGCCCAAACCTCCAAAATTTGCCAACAAACTTTAGATGATATTCTATCAAAACTGTCAACTTATTCTACGGTCGTTGGTAATATCGGAAGTTTGATCTTAGAGCAGGACTTTTGACAAGAGTAATTCTTTATTTGATTTTTGATGAGAAGTCACGTGATATTCCCTCGTATACTAGACACAAACATCTCGGGTGCCTTCAGCAACACGATGAGCTAACTCACCTTTTGTCAGTGTTTGTTTCAATTACTTAACCGTTTTTATTCATAAGAGAGTACCTATAACATTGGTCCGCTGCTTTTATGCATGAAGAAAAAATCTACACAAATCTAACACCGCCAGTAAATTCTTCACCAGCTTTGAGAACATGTTGCGATCCATTTAGAGAAGTGTTTTTATTATATTAGGTACTTCAACTCCTCATTCATATGAGCTTCTAAGGGCCGTTTCCTCACAACGCATAATGGTTTACATTTTTCATAAATGCATATATCTACATAATGTGCTACTTTTTGCAGGGTATAAATTATCACACACAAGGTTTGTGATTGTCGATCAGCGATCGTTACGACAATTGTCGATTGCGTCGATTGCTTTTAGCTATTCGTACGCACAACATTTTTTCACTTCCAAGAGAAAGCATCGACCAGACATTTGTAATCGACTACAAGCGACTGTCAAATCAATAAATATTAATCGCAATCGACAATCATATTCGTCGATCGATCGTCAGTTGTCGATCAACTATCGGCACTCACAATAGGGGGCTAAGTCGTATCACAAAACGTTTCTATGTGTGATTGTGCTTTTAATTTTATTTTATTCACTTTGCTCATTTATAATTCTTAAAAAAAAAATCTGATATGAGCCTCTTTAGTTTGTACAGTACCAACCAGTCAAATATGAGCTCTTTCCACTGTCGCCGGTGTCACGACACCGTCTCAGCATTGTACAAAGAAAAACCCTGGTACTCGATTTGGACGAAACACTTATCCACTCTCATCACAATGCGATGCCAAGGAATACTGTCAAGCCAGGTACACCGCACGATTTTACAGTAAAAGTGACAATCGACAGGCATCCGGTACGATTCTTTGTGCACAAAAGGCCACATGTGGACTTTTTTTTGGATGTGGTAAGTCATGCAGAGCGTGCCTCCTTCATAGTTCCACTGAATGTTTACTTTTTCCATATCATCATCCCACAGGTATCACAGTGGTACGACCTTGTGATATTCACAGCAAGTATGGAGATTTATGGTGCGGCGGTAGCCGATAAATTGGACAATGGCCGGAACATACTCCGCCGGAGATACTATCGCCAGCACTGTACACCCGATTTTGGTTCATATACCAAAGATTTGTCAGCCATTTGCAATGACTTAAATAAGGTAAGCACTTCAAAGTCAATCGCAAAATTTCAATGTTAACGCTCCAATGTCATATCTTTCGTTGCAGATATTTATCATAGATAATTCACCAGGAGCATATCGTTGTTTTCCAAATAA
The DNA here is from genome assembly GCA_949372485.1 of Cheilosia soror. Lineage (NCBI taxonomy): Eukaryota > Metazoa > Arthropoda > Insecta > Diptera > Syrphidae > Cheilosia > Cheilosia soror. The sequence continues at coordinate 97,202,632 of OX443563.1, read as the reverse complement.
TGCAATACCAATCAAAAGCTGGTTCTCAGATCCCATGGATGTTGCGTTATTATCATTATTGCCACTTTTGGACGCTTTAAGATTTACAAATGATGTACGTTCGGTACTTTCGCGGAATTTACATTTACATCGTTTATGGTAGCAGGTTGGTATTTGAATTCAATTTAAATCGCACTTACAATTGAACAGTTGAATGTAGTATTGAGAAGTTTTTTGATTTTTAATTGTAAATTTTAATTTGTACAACCCAAGGCAAGATAAAAAATATGATACTGTTTTTACCTACGCACTTGTTTATGGTCGTACGATTGTTTATTTGTTTGTTTATTTTCATTGAATGTTTGAGTTTTTCCATAACAAAAACTCATTTGAAATTGTTTAGGTGACGCTACGATGTAGATCAGAGCCTCAAAGACAATTTTGTTTCTTCCGAAACTGTTTTTGAGTTTATGGATGTTTTATTCCCAGATACGAAAGCATTTTTTCAATAGCATTATAATTATTAGGTTAGGTAATTTACAGATAAGCGCTACCGGCTAAATACTTCAATAGTTACATAATACAGACTGAGTTATGGACTCGACATGTTTTAGATTTCATTATGAATGTTTAAAGTTGTTAACAGCGTGAAAATAAATTTGATGTTTTTATCTGTAGGTGTATTGAAATAAGAATACCCTCCTTTCGAGGGTATAGGTGTGTCGTTCTTCACAAACCTCAGAACATATTTCGATTTAATTTGGTAAGATTTTTGCAGGTTTTAAAAGAACTGTCGAAGGAATAGCAAAACAAGAAATCACCATCTACCCGCATTTGCGAACGGTATAGAAAATAAAATCTTTCTCTCTACGATTCTTCGGACTGGAGCATTATGTGTCATCAATGAAGATCCATAACCCCCACCCCACAATAGGCTGATAAGGCCTTAACAATATGTTTTCACCCCAAACGAAGAAACTGCAATTTGCAGGTTTTATTTTTCTTTTAAATCCCGCGCCGGTGCCGTTGGTAGAATAAATACAAAAGCAAAAAGGCTTCATGAGCACCATCATCATCAGGTCTCCGCTAAATAAGTGATAAGTGAGGGTTTTCAAAAGCTATGTTGCTCTTAAAAATGTTTTTTCACTGGTATCGTTGTCTCTTGTTGAAAACGAAGAGCTAAAGTGTTTCCCGCGACCAGCCCTTGACAATTTCTTTAGGGAGGGTTTGTCAAGTTTTCATTTAATGTGTAGTTAAAAAATAGTCTAAACCAAAGACTATCACCATAATTGTGATTTCGATTGAGATTCGTATTTGGTTCATTTCTCCCTACATTCTCAGTATCGACTGGATCGAGTTAAATGTCAAATTCTATTCGAGCGAAAATTTGTGCTCGAAAGCTCTATTTACAAATTTAAGTTCAATTGTTTTTGCATAAATCGAAAACATTTGTACTTTTAGCACAAAATGTTACATTCTTCTTCTTCTTAGGGTTCCGCTCCGTTTCGGAGGTTGAAAATCATCGATGCTAATGTTTGTTTATTTGTCACTCCTCTGTCGTAGAAAGATTAAGCCATTCTCTCAAGTTTGTGAGCCAAGTCAGCCTCTGGCCTCCGACGCTTCTTCTTCCTTCGATCCTTCCCTGCAGCATTAGTTGGAAGAGTTGGTATTTTCTGTTTCTCATTATGTGACCGAGATATTGGGGTTTTCTTTCTTTGATGATAATGAGTATTTCTCGTTTTTTCCTTACACGTCTTAACACTTCTTCATTCGTGATCCTGTCAACCCAGGAAATTCGGAGAATTGTTTTGTAGATCCACATTTTAAATGCTTCTATCTTCCTCGTTGTAGCGCCATTTAGGCTGCAGTTATAGCTATCAGAAAAGTCCATCCGTAAAAACACGCAACAGAACAAAACCATGGCATATCATAGGAATTCAGTGGAATACTTCCTGAAACTGGTTGAGAAGTTGAACAGAAAAAGTTTTTCGTACGGAAAAATAAAGAAATTCTGTTTTTAGAAAATTTAAAGATCAATTGCTTAATTTTTTTTGACGAATTAGTTTTATAATTCAAAAGCAACTATTTAAGACCAAGATTAAGTTCAACGATTAAGTTTAAGTGCTCCAAAAAAGTGAAACAATTTTTTTACGGATGCATTTTACTGATAGCTATAACTGCAGCCTTAGAGTCCATGTTTCTGGTCGATAAAGAAGAACCGACCAGACGTAACATTTTACAAATCCCACTTTGAGATGTTAGTTAATCTCTCTGCTCATAAGAGTTTTCTTTATCTTGCAGAGCGCTGCTCTCGCTTGTTCGATCCTGCATTGTATTTCTTTGGAAGGGTTTGCTTTTGTGTTGATTACTGTTCCCAGATATTTAATGGTGTCGACTCTTTCCACAACGGAGTTGTTTATTTTAAGCACATAGTTTTGTGTATCTTGTTACTCTTCTCCCCCTGTCAGAAAGTTAACCACATCGATTCGACGTCAGTCGTTTTTCTTTAACCATGAGCAAGATATTTATATTTGACCATCTTTCACTCTGGGAACTAGATTGATAAAAAATTTGTTTTTGAGTCTAGGTGACTGAAGTATTCTCCGTCGTTATTTATGCAGTTTTTTTTAAGGCGTATTCTAGGACCGTAAACGGCCTTGGTGCATAATCTCTCTTCCTTCTCGATACATAATTATTTTTTCTATACCGCCATCAGAATGTAGTTGTTCATCGTTGACCAAGGTGAAGGCGGTGCCACAGTGGTCCCAAAAAAAACACAAATAACACCTGTAATGTTTTCCACTGGTGCCAGATCTCGCGAACATCTGACAAACATCCGAAATATGCTAACGCATATTGATTGAGCCACTTCAAAGAAAATCTTTGATTTTTAACCATAGAATAGGATAGGAGCTTATATGCGACATTAAACAAGGTTCTTGCAAGACATACGGCTGACGGCCTAGTCTCAGTAGCGTTTATCTTTTGCTAATACTTTTCTCAGGCTAGAACATCTATCTGCAAGTATCTCGGGCGCTATTGCATCGATAAATGTTCGCTCCTCATTTTATTGTTGTAAGTTGTAGTCACCAGGCAGCGACTTCCAAGTTGTCTTGTTCTGTAATGGGTAATACCTACAAAAGGCTCGCCTCCGTAAGTTGTTAAGTAATTTGAGTAAATATTTTGTGGGCCGAGCTGAATTGAGAAGATCACTCTTGGATATTCGTCCAACGTTGACGAGAGGTGGGGATGTTGAAAAAACTGTCAATTTTATTTTTGTACGGGATCGAACCTGAGACCACTCGAAAATTTGGGGTGTTATTTCCTTTTTTTTAAGGCCTTATTTCCTAATGAAAAATGGGGGTCCTATTTCAGGCGTTACGCAATAACAACCAAGGAAATAACGCCCAAATCAGTTTGGAAATATCGCCCTAAAAAAACTCGTACAATTTGTTGTTGTCAAATTTTTCGTCATTTTGGGTGTTATTTCCTTTCCAGGGTTCGTTTTTTTTTGACAAGCAGTAAAGCCCAAAATAGCATGCTGCTTCCCTGCAACCCCTCTGCTTGGGTTTTCTGTTGGATTTTGGAGTGGGTGGGAGTTTGTACTGCAAAAATAACCCTCAACTGTTTTTTGTTGTCGCAAAGAGAATACATTTCCTGATGTGAAGCGACCTGCGCAGGAAATTTTCATTTAAGTTGGGACTTTATATTTCCTTTCAGGAACCCCAAAAAAATCCACTGGCCAAAGTTGGCCATGTTATACATAACAAACTTCAAAATCCACTAACCCCAATGATCATCTCGACCACAGAACTTGACCCTAAAGTAAAGGCTTTCGAAACAGCTTTTAGTACTGAGCCACTGCGCCATGTATTTAGCCTTGTCCTCCAACTTTGCCCCTTAAATTGCCGTGAATGCCTCTATTATTCGTAAATTCGAAATCTGTTAAAGTAGTGCCTTTCGTGTTGACATTTCCCTGCGCACTATCTTTTTCGCAGGAGAGATGCATACTTTCGAATTGCACATTTGCACCGCGAGCAGGCAACACAATCAGTTTTAACGGGAAACCGAACTCGGCTATTGTAATATACAGCTCTTAAAAATGTGACTTTGAAGTTGACGACACTCGACTTGAAATTTTTATTGTTTTCTTGGATTTGCCTCAATGTATAAATTTGGTCTACAGGCCAAAACCACAAGGTAGGAACCAGTTAGTGTTTTCACACACTAGGATATGAGCTTATATGCGACATTAAACAAGGATATGACTTAATAGTTCTTGCAAGACATATGCTGCCCGTCCACTTAGTGCCCAACGCATCAATTTCGAATTCAACGCATTCAACTTAAGAGGCCTCTACCCAGAAATCGAGGAAAAGTGCGAAAAATGGCATTTTGTTTCCCTCCTAGAGAAGTCAATACTGAAGTGATCGAAATGATATTGGATGCATTGGAAAGAACAAAATATGTCCTTTGAAAGCTTTGAAGCATTTTTTTTAAGCGACATCTCGTTTTTCTTTTATTGAAAGAATTCCCAGCTGTGTTTGGGAAAATCGGCATAAAACCGACTTTTTGTTTGCCAACGCATGATATGATAGAGTTCGAAACAGTCTAAGATAACTTGTCCATCTTAAAGGTCATATGCAAAACACAAATGAGTTTAAAATAAATCTTAAAATTTCATCCTGGTTTTAAAAAAACAGGTGTTTTAAAACAAACAATTTTTTGAATTAAAGAACAACGTTTTTCCTGTATATATTGATTTATACTTGATGCAATTTTTACTCAAAACAACAAAGTATCATACCAGCTATCGGATGCAAAAAAAAAATTATGTATTTACATGTATTTTGTTGCAAAATACTGAGTTTAAATTTTATATATTTTTCAAGAAAAATACACTGCATGTGTCATAGTTGTTGCACATTCTCAGAAAAAAGTTCCAAGTTTCTCATTTAGATGGCGGTAGTTCTGTCGTCTGATTTGATTAGCCAATCAGAATGACACCCAAGCTATAAGGGATAAATGTGTAGTTTGTCAACGGCATTAAGAGGTGTGTTATAAATAAAACAGGTTTGGTGTGAAGTGTGATCGAAATGGAATCAAGCATGCGTGTGTTGATATGTGTGTAAGCAGGTGGGGATTCTTTATTCAAAGTGATTTTTGCTTAATGGGGATTCAAAGTAATTTTTGCTTCTTGAATAAAAATGAAAATGAGAGAGGGGTCGACAGAAGCACTTTTCAATATGTTGCTATATTTAATAAATTCTTATTGAAAATGCATTTATTTGTTTAAACAAAATTGCTTAAACTTCATAACAAAAATTATAAATTAATTTAAACGATGAATGTACTCAGATTTTTAGAAATTCTATATATTTCATTTATAGCAAATTTGTATCTTGAAAAGTGCTTGTCGGTCACACCGTGATCAGGTGTAAAGCAGATAATGGTTTGGTTTGTGTTGGTAGGAAAAGAGACGAAACGGAGAGGGTGAAATGGTGGGTTAGGCTGAAAGAGGTATAATTGAAAGCAAATTGTAGTATGAACCAGCAGCATTGCGCTGTTGCCATTTACAAGGAAAGATTATGCAATTTTGTTTGCGCTGTTGCCATTATCTTACCTACCTTTTATGAGCTATGGTAGGGTAGGTGTTTGGTTTTTCGTATGAAGAGGGGGACAGAGGAAAGAATTTGCAACATTATGAAGATCACCAAGGTAAGTAGCAAAAGCTACACCGGGATTGTGAGAGGGGATGATGCAAGGGGTATTCAAGTGGGTCTTAGTTGGGAAGGAATTGTGGGTTTTGCTAAAGAGAATATTACTGGATGCAAAAATATACATATACCTGTGTACATTCACTCGATAATATGCAGGATCCAATAAAAGGATTTATGTGTATTGGGGGTTTGTTGACTTGTGGTAACGATTTTATTTTCTACCCGCCATTACTTAACCCAATAGTACATTTACTACCCCTTATACCATTAAAATCTTAAAACTACTCTTTAAAAAAACTCAATGGATCACAGAAATACAAAATACATACCTACCTATTGCAAAGTAACCGATCTGCATTTTCACATTCTTTCTCTTCACGTTGTTATCCTTTATCATCATCAACCTTGCCATGCTGAAAATACCCTACCACACACACCATCTATATATATATGCGAAGATACCTACCCCATCGTTGATTTAATTTTTCCTTGCACATTCAAAGTCATTATACCTATGTAATGTAATCAGTGGAGAATGGATTCTTTGTCTTATGCTGATCTACATTTTCCTCTCACTCCAACATTCATTTGGATGCAATTCTCAGCAAGAAAAATAAAACATCCCCCACACACGATCAATAAATGACACAAAACCAGTTTTCATATCCAAGTATTATATAATATCCCACCTAAGTTCCGCCTCCTGAATTGATTTTAAATGTGGAATGAATGACGAGAAGTGGTTTCACACCATGATAAGAGCTTCGCAAATCAAAAATAGATGGCGCTTTGAGTTCCACTTTATGTTCTACAATATGGGTAGAGGCCTCTTAAATGTACGATGCTTCCAATTATATCCAACTAACGCGTTTGATCTGGGGCCGAATCGTCTCATCCGCAAACGAGCAATACGTGCCGGAATTTGTTTTTGTTTCGAGCGTAAAATCGGATGAGGCGATTCGGCCCCTGGTTGGACATCGTTGCTCATCGCATTGCTAAAGAAGTGTGCTTGGTAGTGTGCGAGCTCTTGTTGCTCTTTGAACATGCATGTTCAACGCGTTGCTGCGAAACGATTTTACAATAATGTGCTGCACATTATCTGTCCAACCCGTTCCTTAACTTCTTAAATTGTTTGTTGACTCGAATTGCGTTGGGTGCGACGAAATGTGTGTGCCTGTGCTAGTTGAGGCATTATTGGAATCAATCAACTGACATCTGTTTATGCACTGTGTATGGCTTTTCATTAAATTGCAACTGAGTTGTCTAGAACAAGACGATTATATCGCCTCTTAAGTAGATGGAATATTATATATGGAGCTGATAGTCTAATCCCTCCGCGTGTTTATAGCTAAGCTACCCTCTTCTTATTGGGTATTGGAACTGGTTCTTCGTTGGCTGGACGTGGATTCTCTTCTTGCCAAATCCCTCTCTTTACATGGTGCCCATCTGGCAGCCCATTAGAACAGCTAAAATTACCTTGTGTTTAGTTATCTTCTATTTAATTTGGTAGAGTAGGAAGCAGATTTGTATTTCATGCTCACATAGGGCATCCGTGTGCGAAATTTATTTCCCCTGCCCCCGTCCGTTATGTTACACTACCGTAGCCAATTCATGTTGTGCACTTGATGTTGTCGAGTAAACTAACTTTCGTGCTCTGTTCCTGATTATTTGCACGTTGAATGGGATGCTCGAAAGTCTTTAGATCAGGAAGCTGCATCATGTCGACAAGAACGTAGAAGAAGCTCTATTTTATTATTATGACAGTTTTCACTAACTTGTGTTGTTCCGTTCCAGTTTTTTTGTTCTGTTCTGTATCAAATCCACAAGATTGAAAATGGCCAATTATACGCTTACACACTCACACACACTGTTACTAAACTGCTATCTTATTTATCTTTACAGATTAACAAATTGAAAATTTGGTGCTGTGACACTTAAACGAATTTTTTGTTTATTTTATATTCTAAGGATAATAATACATATTATACACAAAACCTAAAAGAGAATTGTTTGTCTTTTGAATTTTTTGAATGTCTTTGTATTTTCTATATAAGCGAAGGGAAGTCTACATTGCCGTTTATGTTATTTTATTTGTCATTCTCCATTTTTAACTCATACGGAGCGTACTTTTTTGTTGTAACTATTCTTTTTTTTTATAAGAAAACACCTTAAAACTTACAAAAAAAAAAAACGATCCTACATATTAATGCGAGGCCGTACCGTACATGTATGAAACAAGCCAACAGAAAAAAAATGTGAATATATTTATATATCTTTACAAGAATTGTCTGGATTGAAGCTGAGGAGCGAACTACATAACATAATAGATTTAAAATTACATTAATTTTAAGCCAAGGAAAGGGAAATAAAATTTATTATTAAACTGCGTCTTTTCTTTTTTCTTTTTTCATTAAATGAAACCTAGTGTTAGTTAAGGAAGTAAATTCTACTTGTATAATGACAATTGACGACATGTACATAATTTCTCTTATTGTATATCTACAGCAGATATATTAATGTAAACATAATAAAATAATTCTGTTCATTTTTTGACAATGTTTATAGATTTATCTGAAATAGAGAAATATATTTTCTTGTTTTGTTTTGTGTTAGCACTAAAGAAGAAAACACACAGCAGCAGCTAAAAAATAAAATAAAATACATAGTTACGAGATTTAAGAACATAGTTAGAATTTAGCAACAAACGATGACAGAGCGTGCTGAGAAAGCGCGACAGCTCACCGCTGGTTGGTCGACTTAGAACAATACAACACTTCAATACACAAACAAATATATATATATACACACACATACACTTAAAAATAAATTAGAAGAAAACAAAATACAAAAGTAAATAATAATAAATTATTGAAAAACAAAAAACCAACCCAGTAGTAGTAAAATTGAGAAAATTTAAATTTGTACTCTTGTATTCAATCGACTTAAGACAAAAGAACAAACAAACAAAACTGATGCATTGTTAAAATATTATAAACAGATAAACAAAATGATCTTAAACATGTTGTACTAAAGTATAATACTATAAATTATATTTAAAAAAAAAGAAGAAACAAATCAAATCAAAGAAATTGTAAAATATTATTATTAATATAATTATAATAATGATTCAACAATCCAAACTCCAAAGAAACAATGCTATGTTTCCTAAGAATGAAAGAATAAAAGTAAATAAAAGAATTAAATAAAAACATGATCGGATGATCCTTACTTACTTACTTAGATGGAGCTATACAGTCCGGGGTGGACCTGGGCCTCAACTAACACGCCTCTCCAGTCGGCACGATCTTTGGCTAACCGCCTCCAGTTGCGCACTTCAAGTTGGTTGAGGTCCCTTTCGACTTGTGCCCGTCACCTATGGCGAGGTCTTTCTACACTGCGTTGTCCCTCCGGGCTGGAATCGAAGAAGAACATCTATCAAAGCAAAAATATGATACGGTATTTCAATCTGGTTTTAGAGAGGAACATTCTTGTGAGACATGTGTTAATTATGTGTTTAGTGACTGGAAAGAAAACGTGGATAAGAAAAATAAGAAAAATAGAGTTGTCGCAGTGTTCCTTGACCTTAGGCGTGCCTTTGAATCGGTAGATCAAGAAATATTGCTAAAAAAAAAACTAACGAAGATGGGTATCAAATCCACGGAACTATACTGGTTCAGATCGTTTATTACTGGGCGTACGCAACGAACCAAAGTGAACGAGAAAATATATCGTCCACGATATCTGTGAATATAGGTTTTTTTTTTTTTTTTTTTTTTTCTTTGTCGGAGGCTGTTACTATCTGAAGGAGCACTCAGACACAACTACTGGTCCATTGTACTGCCAAACAGACACCTTACATTGCTGTACATAGTTTTCCCGTCTTTCGAAGAAGGAGCTTCAGTGATGAAGAGCTTAGATGTTCGGCACTCACCACGTCAGCCCCAAAGATCCGCCACCTGATGCGAGCAAAGGCAGGACAACTACAGAGGAAGTGCTCCGCTGTATCGTCATCCTCTCCACAAGCAGGACAGATGGTGGTGTTGCTCAAGCCCAACACATTTAAGTGTTTGGCAAAAGCTTGGTGGCCCGAAAGGACGCCCACAAGAAGTCTGCAGTCGATTCTCCTGAGAGACAGAAGGAAAGACGCGATCCCCTGCAGATGTCAGGGCGCAGTCGTTTGGTCTGTCTACACCCAGCACAGTCACGCCAAAGACACTCGTGTTCACGAGAAACCCAAGTATCAATGGATGACCTAACCACAGATGCAGGCAAACCCAACACAGGTTCAGGTCCTAAGAAATCTTCTTCTGAACCCAACCTGGCCAGCTCATCAGCGATCTCGTTTCCCTGGATACCAGTGTGACATGGGACCCAAACAAGTTTGACCGTGTTTAGCCTACCGACCAAGTTCAGAGAAAGCTTGAGTTCGAGCACTAACTTGGACGAGGTAAGAGGGTTGAGCAGCGCTTTTAAAGCAGCTTGCTTCTAGCCCTCCACCTGTTTGTCACAATATAGCGCATAGCCATAAGGATAGCGAAAATCTCCGCCTGGAAGACAGTCGCATGGTTACCCAAGGGGTAGTGTAGTCTAATGTTCTCGCTTTCCACGAAGACTCCGGAACCAGACCCCTGTCCGGTTTTTGAGCCATCCGTGAATACACGATGGCATTCCTTCCCTGGCTCTGAGTCTGGCAAAAGCCATTCAGTTGCCTGAGGAAAGTTGACGTGGTAGTTTTGTCGCAGTAGGATTTCTGGTGTCATTGCGTCAGACGGCATATCCATAAGACAGGGGTCAAAGGATAATTCTCGCACAAGTTCATCAAAATTCCAATGCGCGTGGTACCAAAAGCCACATTCTTTAACCGGGAGATGGTTTTCAGCGTACACCCCATGATAAAAATATCAAGGGGGGGGAGGTTCATCAAAGCATCAAGAGCAGAGCCCGGAGTGCTGGGGAAGGCCCCTGTGCAGCCAAGGCAAACCGTTCTTTGGAGTTTGGCGAAAGAGGCCATAACACGTTTCCGCGAAAGCTTGTTCCACCACACAAGACACAACCGATGCATATGAGAGAAGTGGTCTAACCATTGCCGTATAGATCCATAGGACTCTTTTAGGAGATAAGCCCCATGTCTTCCCAAAAGCGCCTTTGCACTGCCAGAAAGTCGACAGCGCTTTATCGGTTTTTGATTCAACATGCTTGGACCAAAGAAGTTTTCTATCGAGGATTACTCCCAGATATTTGACTTCATCAGAAATCGGAATAGTGACACCTTTTAGCACAAGTTGAGACAGACCAGTGATATTCCTCCTTCTCGTGAAGAGAACAACCGTAGTTTTAAGAGGGTACACTGAAAGCCCATTCATTGTGCACCAATCATCGATCAAACCTAAGGATCTCTGCGCCAGAGAGCAGACAGTCCCAAGGTCTGAACCGACAGACAGAACGGCGACATCGTCCGCGTAGGCTTGTGTATAGGTTCCAGGAAGATTGAGAGTCGTCAGCAGAGAGTCTAGTACCATGTACCATAAGAGGGGAGAAAAAAACACCACCTTGAGGGCGGCCCCTGTTTACCCCTGTCATGGCGCACTTGCCACAATCCGCTTCGGCAATCAACGTTCTGTGCATTAGCACTGCTTTAATCCACAACACGTTTCATCTATACCGTGATGTCTGGCTGCATTACACATGCTATCAAAGGTCGCATTATCAAAAGCACCCTCAATATCGACGAAAATACCCAACGCGTACTCCTTCCGATCAAGAGCACTTTCGATCCTACCAACGAGGTTCTGAAGGGCAGTTTCACAGGATTTTCCGCGTTAATAAGCATGTTGCGTCTCAGAAAGAGGATGCAATCGAAGAGCAACATTGCGCATGTGCAGATCAACCAGTCTCTCCAAGCTTTTCAGCAGGAAGGAAGACAGACTTATGGGTCTGAAACTTTTGGCGAGAGTATAGTCAGTCTTACCGATTTTTGGTATGAACACGACCAAAGGGAAGGTATGCAGGCCAAGGCCAAGCTAGCGGTGAGAATATAGGATTACCGCAAAGAACAATTCTTGGAGTTATTCTGTTATTGTTGTAGGTGAATGATATGGTGAAAGCTGTGGCACACTCAAAGCTGATACTTTTTGCGGATGACGGTCTTTTGTATACTTGTGGGAGTGACATAAATAGGTGTATTGAACATATAAACAGTGACTTAAAAGCTATAAGCGAATGGTTGAAAATGAACAGACTTATCTTAAATACGGACAAAGCTAAGTGTATCGTAATAAATAATTCTTTGTCTCACGTACCCTCTAAAGTCTTCCTCGCGAATGTGCAAATGGAATGTGTTGAAAAAGTACCTTGGCATCATGCTGTATAATAAATTAACCCTTTGTGAACATATTGAGCATCTCTGATACGTACTTTTCTGACCAGGTCGATGTCGCTGTACAGCTCGCAGAGTTCGCTCGAAGAATTTTGCGTTCGAAGCGACCTTCCTCATCCGCCGTTGGTAACGTCCATGATTCTGCGCTATAAAGCAGGACTAGGATGATGAGGGTCTTATATAGAGTCTCCTTGGCGTTTCTCGACAAGGCCTTAAATATTTAATTGCCTTCTTAGGCCAAAGCCGGGGTAGACAAAGTCCCGAACTACCTCAAAGTTATAGCTGTCTATCGTGACATTCTGTCCGATTTGTCGATGTTGTGTGTCCCTTCTTGTTGACAGCATATATTTTGTTTTGCTCTCATTCACCACTAAACCCATTTTTGCCGCCTCTGTACCGATACTTGCAAACGCACCAGTGACAGCTCGCTGTGTTCAGTCGACAGCGTATGCAAATAGTTGCACAGAGAATTGTGCGAAACTCGCAAGCCAACACCAGGGGCACGTGTTGGCTTGCGAGTTTCGCACAATTCTCTCAAGAATGTTGTTGAAAAAGTCACATAACAGCGCATCACCTTGTATAAACCGACCTTGAGATTGTTTCCGACCTTTAAGGAGCAGCGAGCGTTCTCCATCGTCATTATGCACAATCTGACTAGTTTGGCAGGGATGCCAAAACTAGACATGGCTCTGTATAGATCGTCTCTATAATGCTGTCATATGCGGCTTTAAAATCGGTAAATAGATGGTAAGTATCGATTTGCACTTCTTGGGTTTTCTCCAGAATCTGCCGTAGTGTGAATATTTGGTCGGTTGTGGACTTACCGGGCCTAAAACCGCAATGATAGGGTCCAATCAGTTCGTTGACAAATCTTTTTAGGCGTTCACGCAGTACGGCAGACAAGATCTCGTAAGCAATGTTAAAGAGAATGCCTCTATAGATGGCGCAGTTTAGAGGGTCTCCCTTCTTATGGATCGGCCATACTTTCCTCTGACCAAATTTTAGAAAGGAGTTGGTGTATACTCTCTCCCGCTGCCTTAAAAACATCGGCCGATAAATCGTCCGGTCCTGCAGCTTTGTTGGACTTCATCTTGGATATTGCTATCCATACCTCATTTTGGTCAGGTGGGCGGAAGTCTTGGCTTTCATCGCCCAGGTTGAATGGTTTATTCTGCCTGACAGCGGAATTTGTGTCGTCTGCAGAAATGATTTTTCCATGTCTTCAGCACCGACTGTGACTCCACTACTCGATTTTCTTGTTCATCTCTACAGGCTTCTGTTCGGGTCTTGTTCCCGTGACACGTTTTTTTTTACCTTTTGGTAAAACTTCCGAACATTGTTCCTGGAGTAGCACCTCTCTATTTCCTCGATCCTGAGCTTCTCATGCTTTTTCTTTTTCCGGTAGCACATCACAAAAATTCATTTCCGATTTCATTTCGAGTGAAAGTGAAATGTGGAACCCAGCAGAAAAACTGACATTTTACTAGCAGTTCAAGTCCAATAGTCCATATATAATCTGTCAATGTGTTAAATGTATTGGTGGTGTTGTTGATGGAATCAGACGAAGGGAATTGGCACTTCCTATACCAAAAAAAAAAAAAACGACTGAAACCCTATTTCTCGATACTAATGGGAACTCTCTCTGAAATGTCCCTGTTCCGTCAAAGAGGGAAAGAATACCACGGAAGCCTTTGATGTCGAAAAAGGTTTAAGACAAGGTCGTCATGATGTAACTTCTTTAACATCACTCTTGAAGCAATTGTACGGAACTCGGAAGCCAACATCAGAGGTACAATTTTTCAAAAGTCGGTTCAACTAATTGCATATGCAGATGATAATTGACATATTGGAAAAACTTAACGAGCTGTCAACGGCGCGTTTGCAAGCATTGAAACGGAGGCGGGGAAGATGGGCCTGGCTGTTAACAGAACAAATTATATGCTGTCATCGAGAAAGTGCTCTCAACATCGGCGACTCGGACAAAACGTTACAGTGGACAGATACAACTTCGAAGTGTTTAAAGACTTTGTCTACCTAGGCTCTACAAGTACCCCGCAAAACGGGGTAGCCTTCGGGCTAAGAAGGCACCTAAGAAATAAAGCCCTCTCTCGTAGAACCAGGGAAATATTGTACAAGACCTTAATCATTTAATCATCCCGGTCCCGCTGTATGGTGCAGAATCATGGACCTTATCGAAAGCTGATGAAATCATCTTGGCACACTTTGAGAAAAAGATTCTTAGAGTGATCTTCGGTCACTTTGTATCGACAGAGTGTGGAGGAGGTGATTCAACGACGAGCTTTACTGGCTCTATAGCGACGTTGACCTATCAATAAGCTCAAAATACAGCGACTGAGATGTCTAGGTCAAGTGGATCGTATGGACAAAAACGCACCAGCCAAACAAGTCTTTGAGTCCACCCCTGAGGGACAACGAAGCAGACGAAGACCCCTAAACTAAAGTTGTAAAATTTGTATCTCTCGCTCTTGTTTACTTACAAGTTTTTTTTGAAAACGATAGACTATCATTGAAGGAGATGGGTTCAATTTCAACCCTTAAGAAAAATAAATCCTCAACGTTTTTTTTTACAGTGCCTTCTCACGTGAACGTCGCACGAAAGTATAACTGTCCTAAGAAAGTTTCTGAATTCAGAATATCGGAATCAACATAAAATTGACGGCACCTTATTTGTCTCAAAAAATTAGAAAACTCAAATGGATGGTGGTTGTTCTTCTGGTTTTATGAGAAGCTACATATAACCGGAGAATTTATCGTAAACGTCTTTACATTTGATTTGAAAATAGAAAAAGAGATCTTAAAAAAATTTTTTTTCAACTTACCATATCCCTCTTTGTTTTCGAAATTAGCGCGACCACCCACAGAAATTTGCAATGATTTTTGTTAAACATATTTGGCCTCATCTGCGATGCTCGAGCGGGTCAATAGACTCCGCTATATTTCTATCACCTGTAAGTTTTATCGCGCGCTTTTGGATTCTGTCTAGTAGGTGCAATGAAGTTTTTGGTGCACCTGACCAGATATGAGCGTTGTACTCAAGCTTAGGCCGAATAAAAGCCTTGTATATTGAAGCTAAGTCGGGTGTAAAGTATTTCTTACACCGATTTAAGAAACCTAGACATTTCGCAGCGTTTTTGGCGACTTCGTATATGTGGTCATTCCAACGGGTTTAGCATACGTTGCCGTTCCAGTTCCACGGCCGAAGAGCAGGGACGTGAGTCAGGGAACGAATATGAAAAACTGAGGGTGCTATCATCAGCGAATGAATGTATTGGATTAGAATTAACAGACAAGAGATCATTGATGAATATGAGAAAGAGTGTCGGAGACAAAACAGAGCCTTGGGGAACACCAGCATTTATATGGTGAATTGCAGACTTGAAACCGTCCAAAACAACTTGAATTGAACGGCCAGAAAGGTAGTTTCTAATCCATTGAAGAAGAGACGCGTCGACCATAGGCACGCATTTTCGACAAAAGAGCTTGGTGCCAAACTCTGTCAAATGCTTTCGAAATATCAAGCGCAACAATCTTCGTTTCACCAGAGTGGTGGAGAGATTGGTTCCACTTTTCGGTGAGATAAGTCATCAAATCACCAGTGGACCTGCTGCCACGAAAACCGTATTGCCGGTCATTGAGAAGTTTTCGTGATTCAATTCAAGATATTTCAGTGGTTTTGCCAGCGTTGAAGAACACCTCTTCAGAACTATGGGGGATATACCATCTGGACCAGCGGATTTGTGAATGTTAAGATCTTTTAATACTCTTGCTACTGTGCGAGTGCGAAAATGTATTTGTCCCATGAAGTATTCGACGCTCTCGAGCACAGGTGGAGACATGGTGCAATCTGGAATGTTAGAGCTTGCGGCGTATTGCGCAGACAGCAGATTTGCTTTGTCCAAAGAGCTGACAGCTGGAATGTCATTGTAAACGAGTGTAGGAATTGACGACGCGCTGGAGTTCTTAATATTTTTCACGAAAGACCAAAACTGTTTACTACCACTGGGACAGTGAAGTATTTTTTGTCGTAAGTTTTGGTCATGAGAAAATTTTGCACGTCGTATCACGGAGTTGCAGTCATTTCGGACTCGTCGAAACTTTTTTCGGTTTTCCTCGGTTGGGTTTGCTTTGTAAGCCCGAAAACTCAACTCTCTCAACCTGATAGCCTCTTTGCAGCTCGAGTCGCACCAAGCATTCTCCTTAGGCATAATACTCTTTCTTCTGTTGGGAATAAAGGATCTCATGCCCAGGAGAATGGTGTTTGTTATCATTTCAGCGGCGGCATCCACGTCACTATCGAGGAAGCATAGTGACCAGTTAAAGCTCCCAAAAAAGAGGTTAAGGCCGTCCCAATTGGCTTTATCATAATGCCATACTGTTTTTTTTGGGCGCTTGTTCTTTAACTGTGTGGTTAGTGTATGAGAATTTAGCTGAAATGACATAATGGTCCGACGAACCTAGAGGCGACGTTACGCCAATAGAGTATTTGAGAGACTTATTATTCAGAATTGTGCAGTTTTCAATTGACCTAACTTTTGTTCCCGAGTGCAAAAGTTGAACAAAAGAGAGGCAAAGTTCTGTCCATAAAAATGCCAGCAAATCTTTGCACAAGAGATTCTTTATGGATTCCTTTTAAAGTTTCGTTAATATTTGAATTTTTTTCTTCTAAACAAAATTCATTTCCAAATTTGTGGTCCAACGTGTTTCTGTACTTTTGAGGAACTTCAAGCAACTCTCAAATTTCGATGAGTTTATTTATTTATTTATTTAAATTTCCTCTGAACCTTTTCTTTCTTGCTTTAGCCATATTACCATGACGTTTGATTTCCTCAGCGTAGATATGTGTGCTATTTACACCGGATGAGCCCCGTCTAGCCAATACATCAGCTTCGAAATTCCATGTTCAAAGTCTAAATCAAAATCAACTTGGGTAGTCAAGCGGTATGTAAGCTTGGCATACGAATAACTATTTTGGTCAGTTTCTTGCTTTTTCCTTTCCTGCGTCTCTCAGGGCGGTTTGCTGATACGTAAAGTTTTAAGTTCCACATAAAATCTTATGTGACAGTTTATGCCATACAAAAAGTACACCTAAGATGTAGAACTTAAATCGTTATGAGTCGTATCAGCCATCGGCCCTCAGTCGTATATCTTGCTTTAGCCATATTACCATGACGTTTGATTTCCTCAGCGTAGATATGTGTGCTATTTACACCGGATGAGCCCCGTCTAGCCAATACATCGGCTTCGAAATTCCATGTTTAAAGTCTAAATCAAAATCAATTTGGGTAATCAAGCGGTCTGTAAGCTTGGCATACGAATAACTATTTTGGTCAGCTTCTTGCTTTTTCCTTTCCTGCGTCTCTCAGGGCGGTTTGGTAATATGTAAAGTTTTAAGTTCCACATAAAATCTTATGTGACAGTTTATGCCATACAAAAAGTACACCTAAGATGTAGAACTTAAATCGTTATGAGTCGTATCAGCCATCGGCCCTCAGTCGTATTGGAAAAAAATTAAACATCAAGTTTAAGCACATCTCCAACAGCGGTATAAAAATAGGTTTTAAACTTACAAAGTTTGCGGAGATCGACGAAGAAGTATTCTCCAAAATGTAGACATCTTCGACAGATTTTGGCAGAGGCGAAGAATAGACTCATCTTCCTACTTGTCCATGCAGCCTCTGCACAAATCGTCTGCAGGAAGACCCAGCTTGAGGGCGTGCCTCACGATAATGCCGTGTTCCATAATGGCATCAATTTTTGTGCTAAGAGGATCCCTTTAATCTCTCTTGTTGTTAGCTCTTGAGATCCAGCATGGACCAAATCTGCTTCGTGATTGGGTGCAGATCAACTACCTGCGGCTGCGACTCATTTATAAAATGCCCAACGAGTTCGTCGGCCGTGCAATTATGCAATTACACAAGTAATCAGGCCTTAAACTAACATTAAAGAAAACTCAATTCGTCTAGTTCGTTAAATTGTCTTTATTGGAAATCTCGGAAGAAAGTGAATGCGCGGTGGTCGCCATGCGCAACGACCCGAACCATTCATCAGACAAACAAATTCGTTTAAAATACATCTTAAGTGTGTTTTGCATATTTAATCTTAACTACGTATAAGTTGAAAATGTTAATAAAAACAGAAAACGTTTCGGTCTTAAGAGTAAAACAATAGGGACTGTTATAGGTTACGTTTTGAGTAAATGACGGGGATACAACGAAATAAAAAAAATGCGTCTACGACGGTACGTAATTGGATACTCTGCGGATAACCGGGAATTAGCTACCGATTCACTGCGGCGGCTGGTAGCCGTACGAATAGGCGCCGGAAGGTGGACCCTGCGGGCCGGGAGGAGGCATCTGGCCACCGGGTGGTGGCATTTGTGCACCTGGCCTGTAGCCTTGGTAGCCCTGCGACGGGGGATACTGCCCTTGTGGCATTGTGGGGTAACCTTGCTGATGGTACCCGTGTCCGGGGTAACCGCCGGGACCGGGCGGCGCATAGGGCTGTCCGGCTGGCGGAGCAACATAAGTCTGAGCACCTGGTGGTGGCTGATACTGAGTTGGAACGGCGACCCCGTTTGATGGTGCATTGGCCGATGGATTTGGCGGCGGAGGCTGTTGTGGTGGCGGCTGATGTTGTGTATAAGGGGTTGGAGGTCCCGATGGGCCAGCGGACGGCGGCGAAGAGTACGCCGGTTGTTGTGTTGGGGGTCCGCTGGCAACAGCTTGAGGAGGAGCGTACGAAGAGGGTGGATGTGAGGAGGGCGGTTGCGAGACGGGAGGTTGTGATGGAGCATTTGATGGGGTGTTAGGACCGTTGTTGGGCGTGCCTACCTGGTTGGGTGGAGGCGTCTGGCCTGGGCTAGGCGAGGAACCGTATGAACTGCCAGCCGCTCCACTTGGCGGTGCAGTCGAGGGTGGCGGCTGTGGGGCGACCTGATTTGGTTGTGATGATGGTGGGTGACCCATGCCAGCTGGTTGCTGTTGCTGCTGCTGAGCAGACGGTGGATAACCACCGGGTCCCTGCTGATACGGCGGCTGTTGTGGCTGCGGCGAATATGGTGGCTGGGCTCCGCCTGTTCCTTGCTGATACCCTGGCTGTCCGGGTGGCGGTATCTGCGGCTGGGTCCCTTGACCGTAGTTAGGACCGGCATTCGGGGCACCATACCCATAGCCCATGGGTGGTGGTGGACCGCTAGCGTTCTGCGGCGGATATTGACCGGGTGGCGCTTGCGCCCCAGCCGGAGGACCATACATTTGTGGAGGCGGTTGGGACTGCTGATTGGGTGGTGGAGGAGGATAAGAACCAGGCACTGGACCTTGGTGCTGTGAAGTATTCGGGTAGGGATGGTTTGGGGGTGGTGGACCACCGGCCGAAGAAGTTGGAGGCATGCCAGCGTGATGGTATCCCTGGCTGCTGGGTGGGTATCCTTGAGTTGGAGGCCCATATGGTGGCATAGCGCCTGGATAGCCGGTTTGCGGTTGATACGGTTGCGATTGCGGCGGATAGCCAGGATAATGGCTATGCTGCTGATAGCCACCGCGGTACTGAGACTGCGGTGGTGGCTGTTGCGGCTGGGGCTGCCCTCCAGTTCGTTGTGGTTGTTGATCTGCACAAAGAGATCAAAGATTAAAGTGACGGAAAGTGGAGAAATGGTTTTCTTACTGTTCTGAGTCGATGGAGGCGGCTGTTGGCCGGGACCTGGTACGCCACGATATGGAACATTGCCTCCCTGCTGCTGAGCTCCAGTTGGAGGCGGAATAGAGCTACCCGCCTGTGGCTGCTGTTGTTGTTGCTGCGCTTGGCCAGCGCCTGACTGAGATTGCTGCGCGTTGGGTTGCGGCATATTGGCGTGCGATGTCGGGGGCTGTTGATTGGGATTAGGGTATGGAAGTTGAGCATTGTTTTGTGGAGATGGCGCACCTGGTTCAGGCGGACCATGCCCATGGGGTGGCATACCCGGACCGCCAGCCTGCGGTGGGGGGCCCTGAGGCCCGCCCATAATTCCATGTGGTGGACCTTGCGATTGTGAAGCTAGAACATGGGGCGGCTAAGAAAAAAAGTAATTAGAAGTCAATCAGAGCAATGTAGCATATATCTGGAGCAACGAACAAGTGATAAGAAGGGTTACGAGATAAGGAGAGTTCATTGCGCTTTGTTGCCATGGTAGGAGTGTTTATACCCTTGACTTTCGATATACCTATCCAAATCTATAGCAAACATTTAAAACTCACCGGCAATATTTGCGCAATATTCATTGTCGGATCAGCCAACTGTGCCAAGTACACCAAATTTCGATGCAACGCCGCATGATACGTAATGCATTCCTGCGATTTGCCCATATTCTGAAAATCCTGTATTGTCTGGATTATACCACAATTTTCGTCGAGAATTTTTTGTATATGCGCCGGACTGGGCGGTGGAGGTACACCACGATTGGGCGGTCCGCCGGGTCCACCACCGCCGACACCAACGGGCGGACCACGCTGCATCGGCTGCAGCGTTTGCTGCGGCGGACCGCCCTGTTGAGCAGACGATGGTTGTGGCGGCACGGGCGGCGGTTGCTGCTGCTGTGTATATGCCACAGACATTTTGCCTGCTGCTTTTTTCTTCCTCTTGGGTTTCTCGTTTTTTTCCACAATTTTAACTGTTCACTTTTTACCGCAGTCTCAAATTTATTTTTCGGGGAATATATCTGCTCTTTTTATGCAGATATATTCGGATAAATGTTTATTGGGGTTTTATACACAATTAGAACCACATGAGACTTTTATTAAATGCGATTTATAGTTCGATTTTCGTAAAAAGAATTTGTGAAAAACGCCCGGAAAAAGGAACTCTGACAAAAGGGGCAACGAATACGAATCTTTTTTTTTTGCGAAAAAAAATGACGCTACGGTGGTAGTGTCCAAAGAAAATTGGCAAATAGTAAAGTAACGAGTCATGGCTGGTCCAGTGAACGTGTTCAGCGAAGTTAATCTAATTTTTATTACAGTTTTTAATTGTTGTATAATTTTGCATTTAAGCATAGTACACTGTTCGAGCGAAACTAAATTTTTGCGGCTCTCCAATTTTTCTCTCCAAAAATTAGCTAAAACCCTAGCTAAATGTTGACATGGAGTGCGTTGTGGATATAGGTAAGTGTCACAGAAAACAGATGTTCGTAGAAAATAATTTTCTTAAAAAATCAACGAAACGAAAAACGTTTTATTTTCGTTGCACTTTCTTTTTCCTTGTCTACTATTCTTTGATCTCAACATTTTCACTTTCAAAGAATTTCTAATCGAGGTATTTATTGAAAGAACTAATCCTTATTTACTTTTGGGCAACCCAAAATCAAAACAGAAAAAAAAACCAACAGATCTGTCAAAATTTAGCTTGAAAAATGTGCCGAACCATTAATGGGAGCGCTAAATTGTGACAGATATATCCAGTACAGTCTGAAATGAAAGTTTGATTTTTTAGCTGAAGCAGCGTACCGCTCGGCTAAATTGATTCGCTTAAATTTAGCTCAGCTAAGTTTTGGAGAGAATTTTGTATGGGAGCTAAAATTTAGCTCGAGCAGCGTACTAAGCTTTAGTTATGAATATTTTTATACGTTTCAAGACAACAGCCGCAGGCAATGATTTTTATTTGCTCTGAAGTGACAATATATTGAAATTTATTCTGTGGATAAAATCTTCAAGTAAGGCAGTATTCAATTGCTACGGTCCACGATATTTTTTATTACCATACAAGAAAATCTCCAGATTGATTAAATGTCAATGTAGTTAATATGATCTAATTTTATAATCAGGGAAAACTGAATTAGGGACTTAGTGGGAATACAAAAAAATGCAGAAAAGAAAAAAATTGCTTTTTTATATTTTGTACTTTTATCTATGCGTGATAATGGACAGCGCATCCATTCTGATTCACATTCACGTGTTTAAATTCATTCAAAAACTTAGAATTGGCTGCTGAATTTGTAATCCGTTGATGCCACTTCATAGCATGTTTAATTTTTTATAAACTGTTTTTGATTAGCATCAATTCTTTCATCCCCGTCAGCGTCTCTACAAAGGATTGCCGACAAAAAAATAGAACTTGTGAAATTAAATTAAATTGGAAACAATAATCATTTTTAGTCTATGAATTATTGTTTCAGAGAATTACATTAACAGCAACTACAGCAAATTCATCATCAGACTCATTTTAAGTGATTGTTTGAATAGCTTGAATTCTGACAGTCAACTCTCCGTATATAATCCGATTGGGAAGACATTTCTGCTTTCTCCTGTCAGGAAGTGAACCTGCACTTCGATTTTTGTCAATTGATCAAGTGACTACCACTTGCTCCAACTGAACGATGAGTACAAGCCCGCCAACTGGTGATTAGGACAGAGGAGAAGACCATTACCTCTGTGCGTTGTTGTTACTACGAGGTGTTTTTGTTTATTGTCGATCTTTCGGGTTTTCTTCGCCTCTTCCTCTCTTATTTCGCAAGTTACGAGATTTCGACAGATTCATACGAGTAGAGAGGCTTATTATTGGGAAGAATTGGTTGGCTAATACCCAGGCCATGATTTTTGTTAATTAATTAAATTTTAGAATACAACTTAAATATTTTTGACGCTGCTTGTCTCTGGACACTAAAAATGATTATTAGTACGCGCAATAAATATCAATGGAATATTGAAATTGAGGCCTATTTGAATATTTAAAAATTTTAAAAAGTTTGAGACGTTTTTGAGCAATTTTTTTTTGTTTATATTTTTTTAATTACCTACCATAAATGCTTTCGATAACATTTCCATTTCTGGACGCCGTGAGGGTGCTAATATTTTAGTCCTATAATTATTTCGGTTAAGTCTTATTTAACAAGCAATTTGTTTATGTTACGTATCCTTACAGCTGCTGTGACGGGGTAAAAAAAAAACCAGCTAAAGATGACATTCCAGTATCATTGCGCCTTTTTTGAGTGCAAAATGAACAATTCCACGCTTTTTTTACTTTTTACGAGATATTCGATATCGATTAAATTATTTCGCACACTCTGCATGCAATAAACAAATCATTAGGTTCATTCGCGTACGCGGTTTAAACCGAACGCAATCGATCGTAACCGCACGAAATCTATACACGTTCTCATCAAAAATGAGAGGAAGAGAGAAAATCAGCAAAATAATGAGTAACGAACATTTCCCCTCCTGGCTCGAAACAGCTCAGGGAATTTCTACGGGCATGTACTGATAAAATTGCCAAAAGCAAAAAGTTGACAGATAGGCGAAATAAAAAAATATATTTTTCAACGGTTGCTCGGTTATCAGCTGCACAGATATTGATAGAATACAAAATTACATCAATTTAATTAAAATTGTGAATTTTCGCTGCAGTTTGAAATTATTTTGTTTTGTTCAAATTATTATTAAGCTGGAAATGGCTCGAAGTAACTCGAAGTATATACACGTTCTTTTGGGTACATTTTCCGCTCTCTGAGAGAATTGCGCTCAAATTTTCGAAATTGACAGATTTCTTTTCTACTGCCTTGCTCGGAAAAGTACGCGAATAGACCTATTATTGCAATCATTGCAATTTATTGTACTTAACTTGATGCTCTTCCGATTTTGTTTTTACATACTGAACAACTGGACATTTTTTCGTCTTTCCTCTTTGGCGGCTAAAATCAACTTCCAAGTTAAGAGAAGGTCTCCCTTCGGAAATACAAAAATACTCACAAAATTTGTCAATCTATCTCGTTAATTTTATTTGACATCAATCATAAACAAAAGTTTTGTCTTCATAATATAATTGGCGCACAGTCCTACTCGTTACTTTGCTAACATCTAAGAAAGTTCATAATTAAGCGAACCGAACAAAGAACAATCAAAAATTTCATTTTTGCCGAGTAAGTGGATTCATCGTATTTCTCATCGACAAAGTGCGTTTTTGTTGATTTTTGTTAAGGATTTTCTATCAGATTATCGCGTTAAATTGAACGCTAAATAAAATAAACCATGACTGTCACAAATAGGGTACGTTTGAGCATAAATTTCTTCTAAAATTTATTCTATAACTTGTGATTTGTAGATGGATGTGGATAGCATAAAGGGTGAGGGATTCCGGTCCTACTATATTCAGAAAATTGAAGAACTCCAGCTCATTGTTGCTGAAAAATCGCAAAATTTACGTCGCCTACAAGCGCAACGTAATGAGTTGAATGCTAAAGGTATGCAAAAAGAAAATTAAAACAAAGAACATTTCAATAGCTATATTTCACAGTTCGTATGTTGCGCGAGGAGCTGCAATTGCTTCACGAGCAAGGCAGCTATGTCGGTGAGGTTGTTAAACCGATGGACAAGAAGAAGGTTCTTGTAAAAGTGCATCCCGAAGGAAAGTTCGTGGTTGATATCGACAAGAACATTGACATCAATGACGTCACTCCAAATTGCCGTGTGGCGCTTCGCAACGAAAGCTACACTCTTCACAAGATACTTCCTAACAAAGTTGATCCTCTTGTGTCATTGATGATGGTGGAGAAGGTTCCAGATTCTACCTACGAAATGGTAGGCGGCTTGGACAAGCAGATCAAAGAAATCAAAGAAGTCATTGAACTGCCAGTCAAACATCCTGAGCTGTTCGATGCCCTGGGTATTGCCCAACCCAAGGGAGTGTTGTTGTATGGTCCACCCGGTACTGGAAAGACTTTACTTGCTCGCGCTGTGGCACATCATACGGAATGTACTTTCATTCGTGTGTCTGGTTCAGAGTTGGTGCAGAAGTTCATTGGTGAGGGCTCTCGAATGGTAAGAGAACTTTTTGTGATGGCACGTGAGCATGCACCTTCCATCATTTTCATGGATGAAATTGATTCCATTGGCTCTTCGCGTATTGAATCGGGATCCGGTGGGGATTCTGAGGTGCAGCGGACTATGTTGGAACTTTTGAACCAATTGGATGGTTTCGAGGCAACAAAGAACATTAAAGTGATCATGGCCACGAACAGAATTGATATCTTGGATCCAGCTTTACTCAGACCCGGGCGTATCGATCGTAAGATTGAATTCCCACCACCAAACGAGGAAGCTCGCTTGGATATTTTAAAAATTCACTCGCGCCGGATGAATCTTACTCGAGGAATCAATCTGCGTAAGATCGCCGAGCTAATGCCTGGAGCATCAGGTGCTGAGGTGAAGGGTGTCTGCACAGAGGCGGGTATGTACGCGTTGCGCGAGCGACGAGTTCACGTAACCCAGGAGGACTTTGAGATGGCTGTGGCCAAGGTAATGCAGAAGGACTCGGAAAAGAATATGTCAATCAAAAAGTTGTGGAAGTAGGGATGTCCACCGAATGTATTTTGCTTTTATATTACAATACTAAACTATTCGAGCTTTTTTTTTTTTGTATTTGCTTATCATGGAAGTGTTAATTATAGATACCAACTGAAATAAATAAAATTGTTCATTTCATTGCTTAGACACAATAGGGAAACCGTTTCTTTTATACTGATTTTGCAGTTTACATTTACTAGATAGAAAATAGACAACCACTTAAAGTAATTTTCTTCGGGCTAAGACGGCATCTAAGAAGTGATCCCAAGAAGTTATAGAAGACCAAACTCACGCCAATCTGCTGTATGATTTCAAACAATGGTTTCCTCCAGCCATATAGGGAGAACCATTGATGTTACAGTCATCGAAATTCATCTGAGTTAAATAAACTTAAAATACAACGACTATGAACGCTAGGTCACGTGCAGCGCACGAGCAGCCTTCAGAGACAACGCAACCGTGGAAAACCCACAGTACAACACTGTGTGTGGAGTAAAACTAACCATCTTATAGTACGCAAGTGGTTGGAGCTAGACCATGGTGTGGCCCACTCCCTTCTGAAGGCGCCACCTACAGTCAGGATTTTTGATTCTACATTTTCCTATTTCACGAGTCTGCATTTATTTAACGTGTTTTATTGAACATCAATCTCGGCAAAGTAAAGTAGAGTACCTAACGCACGCAATTACAATAACTACATCGAGTCTCCACTCCAGAGCGTTTATTACTATACATTTTGATTGTGTATTGCAAAAAACCCTCGACCTCATGTCTAACTCAACCGTGCACTTAAGGGCCATAAGGTACGCACAGAAATTGACATTTTGCTTCAATTGTTTTATTTAACACAAAACCCAATAAGAGGTTCCATAGTCATTTCATTATGCTCAGTGAAGATCAAGGCATTCCCCAAAATTGCTGTTATTTAAATATTTGCATAATTCAAAACCACTCAAAAACTCTCCATAGCTCTCCACTCCAGTGACCGAGTCTGCAAAATAACATCGCATTCATCTGTCACTGCATAGAAACAAATTTGACATTTCTACAATTTAGAAAGAGACATACATATGTTTACATTGTTGTTGTTGATATTTTCCCACATCAGAACTGTCATGTCAGTGGTCAGTGGATTCGGATTGGATGGTGAGCAAAGAAAAATCCATCTTGATCGACTGAGTGCTGTATCGGAAAATTATTTTCACAAAGAAAATTCACAAATTTGTCATAAGTCGAACACCACCCTCATAATTTTCAATGAAAATCGACATTTCCATAATGGCGAACTGTGCGTGTGAACAAAATTTAGCATAGTGTAACTTAATTGCGATGAAACTAGCCACACATTTTATGTGTATACCCGTGATGGAAGTGAAAAACGTAGTTTTTAGCTAATTATGGGAAGCATTTCAGAGCACATTAATTTGTAAACTAGCCAATTGTGCATAGAAATGAACGAGGGTGATACTGAATCTGCTGCGGGTGAAGCTATAACAAAGACTGAATCGAATGAGGAGGAACAGGAAGAACAGGAGGAGGCAGCAGCCGCTGCTGCACCTTCAGCAGTTAAAGAAAATGACGTCGACGACGACAGCGGCGGTGCTGACCATGACAGATTAGAGTCATTGACACTCAATGCGGATGTTGATGATATTGATATTGATGATGAACCTGTTCTCGATGATCAAGCAGGTGCTGCTGTGGCATGTTTAGGGGAAGGGGCGGTGGCGGTAGTGAAGCGTTTGGATGGAGAAAAGTTAAATGCGCCATCCGACGAAGCAGGTTTGTTATTTTGTTGTAGCTTGTGCAAATGGGGGTTGTTATCTAATTTGACCTTTATTTAGAATCAGCTCGGGAGACTGTGAATGGTGAAGAATCGTTGATTAAGAAGGAGGCGTCGCCGGTGCAGTTGTCACCATGTTCCAGTAACACGGACCCGGATGCGATTTCACCGTGCTCATCGGTAAATTGCTCAGGAACACGTCGAAAAATAATTTCCAACACAAATTCCGATGCACAACTGAATGGAGCGAAGAAGAAAATTCGAAGTACTCCTTCGCCAGCAGCCAGCAGTGGGAGGCGATTATCTTCTGAGCATGACAACTTGTATCTTTGGATAGCTCGTGAGTGCTTTGAGAACATTCCAGCAGAAACCACTGTGTTTTTTGAGGATGATTGCAATGATTACTCTTCACCTACTCCGAGAACACCACTATCGAGTCGAATGCACCGACCACTGGAGCGCTCCTGGCCACCCAAGGGCACTACAAAGAATTCGAAACTCAGCGGAGATGTCTTTAAATTTGATATTGTAGACATCGATGATGATTATCGGTTGGGTGAGGACAGTTCCATACATTCAGGTAAGCAGCACTGAAATCCTTTTTACAAATCTTAAAATTCTTCCCTTACAGATAGAAACTACAGCAGCGGCTGTGTTCAATCGCCCTTGCTGGTTAACAATGACATGGAAGAGGGGGCAGCAGCTGCAGCTATAATGCCCTCAAGTAGTGGACCATCAACAAGTGGCTTGGAGCAAATAAAATTCAAACCATTGCTGAAGAAAAAAATTGGACCTGACAACTACATCAACACAATCCTTACGAAGAAAGTGTCAGCCAACGACTTTCAAACTTACGATTTTCCTCTGTCGAATGGAGGAAGTCAAGAATCCTCCCCGAACGAAATAATTCGCCAGCACCGCCCTCTGACGCGTACTCTCTCCAACGGAAAGGGCAAACCCAATTCAATACCCTCGCAAATGGAAAGTTCCAACGATCTCGCTGCCTATGCAGTGCCCCGATTGATTCATCAACAAGCGCGCCCACGTAGCCCTCCATCTGGTTCGTCAACTCGTAGTGCATCTCCGCTCGATCTTTCATCACCGGAACCGATAGGATCGCCCATTCCGCAGGTAATTCCCAAACCGGTCCTTCGTCCACAACCACGCCTACTGACGCGTATCGGAGGTGGCGCCACAAATTTAATTTGCCCACCTACGCCCACTCACCACGCACGGCGACAACGTCTAATTAGTCAAGACGAGCACGACTATCGCATACGTGACATTTCAGCTTGTTCCGAAAACGGTTCACCTGAAATTCGAACGGCAGATATTGTCAACATAGCTGGAGGACGGTCTGCAGATGCAATTCGTGGATTTGACAACAACGACAACGATATGATCCACATTTCGAGTACACGACTGCCATCAATCCCAGAGAGAGGAAGGGGGATCTTCTCTGATTCCGATGATCCTCTTCCACCAGCTTGGGAAGCACGCATGGACAGCCACGGGAGAATTTTCTATATCGACCATACCACACGTACGACCAGTTGGCAACGACCCGGTTCCAATGCCGGCGCTCTAGCCGGTGGTAGAGATCAACACCGTCAACAGTTGGACAGACGATACCAGTCCATTCGTCGAACGATAACTAGTGAAAACCGTGACATGGCAAACAATGGATGTGCTTCCAACGGCGGTGGCAGCAGCAGTTCCAGTAACCGTGCTTCATTCGCCGCTGAGTTCGATCGAATCCAGGTGTTAGGCACCCATCCAGCGGTGCTTATGCTTTGTCGCCCTGATTTTTATTCACTTCTTCACTCCAATGAGGAGGCTCTGGGCATCTACAATCGTAATGCAGCCCTCAAGCATATGGTGATACGCATTCGCCGAGATCCAAATACCTTTCAACGTTACCAGTACAACAAAGACTTAGTAGCTCTAGTCAATTCTTTTGTGCAACTGAGCAAAGATCTCCCCTCGGGATGGGAGACAAAAATGGACCACTCAGGCAAGCAGTTCTTTATCGATCATAGCAATAGGAAAACGTCGTTCATGGACCCTCGGTTGCCGGTCGAATGTCCACGAGTTGCACGTCATCGGCAACAGAATGATATGATGAACGATGTTGCTCCTACTCCGCCACCAAGACCAGCGTCATCGTTGCCTAGAAGCAATGCTCTGTCAGAGCATGTAACTGAGATTCCTGTCGCATACAATGAGAAGGTAAATCGTCACATTGCATATTTAGTGTTACTAAGTATGTGACATACATTTTCTTAATTTCAGGTTATTGCATTCCTAAGACAACCGAATATTTTGGAAATACTGCGTGAACGGCACGGCCAGGCGACAGTGTCGCGGTCGTTGCGTGAGAAAATAAATATACTTCGCGTGGAAGGGGTGCCTGCGTTAGAGAGGCTTGGGCATGATTTACAACTGACTATTTTGTTGAGGTAAGTTCGCATAAAAAAGGAAAAAAAAAGTAAGTTGCATCGGCCGGGAATCGAACCCGGGCCGCCCGCGTGGCAGGCGAGCATTCTACCACTGAACCACCGATGCTTGGTGATCCAAGGCTATTTATATTCTTTACGGGTTTATACTTCTAACTTCTCCGGTTTTTATTGTCCATCTCTGAGGCAAATATTTACCACATAAGTGAACTTTTGCGGAATTAAGTAAAGTTTAAATACGAGATCAAAACAAACTCCATAATATGTTGCCAAGGATAACACGAATTTGGCCCCATATGTGTTTCAAAAAATTAAAAAATTTGGTATCAAGACAGGTCATAAACCGACACGCCACTATTATTGTATTGCGTACTGGGGCCCTACTCTATGCTGTTTCGAAAGTCAATCCTTTATCGAAATGCAGAAAATACTAGGTAAAGGTCGGTCTATTAGCAAGAATTCATTTCACCGTTAACTATTATTTTGCTTTTAATTAAAATGTTCGCCTGTCAAAGTGTGCTTTTCTGTATGTATTAAATTTCATGCGAAATGAACTTGCTGCTCCTTTGAGATCAACTGCAGTTGCTGTAATTTTAAAAGTAACGTGCTTTGGAATCCGTACCATCGGGCAGACGTCCTCTAGGTAGACCCAGGATGAGGTGGTTAGTTGCAATTCATAATCTCTCCTCTACCCGTATGGGGATTGCCCTTGATGATTTGGAGTCGATGGCGGAGGATCGAGAGCTATGGAGGTTCCACTTGAGCAACCTACACCTGCGACCCACTTAATGGATAAGCTGGCCATTGAAAATCTATGTAATGTATGTGTATGTACTGTTGCTCATGATTACAATGGCATGACACAACAAACAGCATCAAGTTCTATTGTTTGCTTCGCATGGCCTTCTGGCCAAATCGGGATGTACACGCATGAATTCAACCAAAATTTCAAACAGTTTTTGTTTTGTATGCAAATTTTTGTTCAAAGATTCCCTGTTACTTAAAATTTGTTTAAATATGTATTATCACTAAGATCTTTCTATAAAATTTACATTTTGAGGTATTTGTTGACCGTAATGTGTTCCCATTTGTTGTAGAAACAAATTTTCTGTATTTTAAAGCTTTTGACATTCGAAAACGAGTTGCCAAAATTCCACTTTCGAAATTGTGAATCCGAAAGTAGTATATAGTATTCGGCTTTCGAACTAGTCCGTTTTCCAAAAAATTTTCGTTTTTGGAAAATTATAAAATAGCTGAGAGAAAAAATATAAAAAGTAAGTTGCATCGGCCGGGAATCGAACCCGGGCCGCCCGCGTGGCAGGCGAGCATTCTACCACTGAACCACCGATGCTTGTTGGAATTCCGTGTCTTAATTGAAATCTGTTTAGATCAGTGGAAGTAATTTATAACGACCGACGATAAGCAACGACCACTGATAACGTTAACTTTCCCTCCATTCGGTTTGTATCCTTATATTGTAAGCTATTGAACAGTCGGAGATAACGACGAGTTGAATTTAACGACCAATTTCCCTTAAAACGAGGGAATGACAATAAATTAAAGTAATCATAAAATGCATACACAATAACGTACAGACGTGTATCTGAATATTTCTTAGCTAGTTTATTTTTTGTGGTTTTACAATATGTAGCACGAAGCAATACGGGAAGCAGTGCGCACAGTGAACGATTTTCTGTGCTGTGTTTTTAATGGAAAATGTATCAATTCGTGGCCAAGCAAGTTTGGAAACGGCGGCGTCTCTCCACACACACCCCCTACGTACTTCAAACACCTGCGGGACTGCGGATAGGTATTTCTTCGCGGGCTGGTTAGCAATTAATGGTAAATCCTCAGGGTCAGCCACTTCGGCTTTTCTTTGTCTTTCAAGTATTCTACCTCTTCATTTGCGCTCGTTTTAAAGGAGTAATATGTACCTCCAACTAGTCTTCTTCTGACCTCAACATATTATAGCTTATTTAACTTTGAGGGCTTCCCCTGCAAAGCGCCTACACTGGAATGTTGCGTGTTCCGTATCTTTCCGTATCTTTTTTTTCATCTGGGTATGAAACAAAGAGGCGAGCTATCGTGGCCAAATCTGCGAAGGTATTTTCGATAGCCGCCGCAGTGCCCCGATAGGAACTGTGTATATATAAGGTATAGTTGCAGTCCGCGTTTGTTATTTTTTTCCAGCCCTTACTGGTGGGGATCGGTTTGTGAGTCCATCTGTCTTTCGCGGTGTTATCCCATCTGGTTTTCCATAGTGCAATAGATGTTTCCCTTTCTTATTTTTTATCCTTGTAGTAGCGAAGACCTCTTACCATTTGGGTGTTTGCCGAAGGTAGATCATCATTTGAATATCGCCAGCGAGAATGTAGATGGGGAACGGCAAGCTGCTTCGTCCGAAATTGTTGGAAATCCGCTTTTTGTTCTGCGCTCATCCTGTGTGCTGACGAGAGCTTTCTCCTAGCTTCCTTCGATGTTTGGAAGCATCCGGGAAAAAGCACCTTGCATCTGTGACACTTTCTTGCTGGCGTACTCGATGTGTCTTTTAAAGCTTAACCGGTTGTCGAGCATACCTCATAGGTACATTAGTGACTGTGGCAACTGCTTCTTCGTGTTGGATTCTACCTCGTAAATGTGTTTGATTACCGTCAGTTATATCGTCAGCAAAGCCGATTAACGTAACTCATTGTGGGAGCGTTAGTCGCAGGACTCTATTATACATTATATTCCACAGGGGCGGCGTCTGTTTTCACTCCATTTCAAGTTATATCCCATGGAAATGGGACACTTCCTAATGTTTGACCTATTATAGATACAAAAACTGTTATCTAAATTTTGTAAAAACAATTCAGTAGCGCATAAAATAAAATGCTAAAACTTTGTGTAATTTTATGCAGCGTGTTTTGATTAAGTTTTTATCTTTGACAAGTTGTCTAAAAATTATGTTAAACAAATTTTTCACCTGCGATGGTCCAAATAATTAAATTTCGTATTTGGTTTCTGATCTTTGGTGCCAATAGTGGTTAGTAACTATTTGTCTTATAAAAATGTTTGTTTTTTACTGCTACATCTACTCACACAAACTCTTTTGATCTTTTTTTTTCGAGCGAATGTGTTTGAAAAGGTTCATGCATGTTTTTCTTGAAAACCATGGTAAAATGTATACCGAAAAACTATGCAATTTTTGAAAAGCCTCCCCTGTGGGAGGGAAAACATAAAAATGTCCATATCAGTTGATTGTAAATCAAGTTATCAAAACATTATGTCGGTGCAGCACTTATTTATATAGAACCAGGAAGAGTGGTCTGGGTTCCTAGACACTGACATTGACATAAAAATAACACATTCCCCGACGAATTGGCACCAAATGCTGAAGAAATGACGAGAAATTAGCTCTTCGGGGAAATAAAGTCCTTCAGCATTATGCTGGATCGCCAGTGCCTAGTCTTTTCTAGTAATACCAAAGGCTAGTCTCGACAGCAGCACAATCCGAAAAAAGCTAATTATATTGTGCAGTGTGTAATCCTGTTCACCTTTAAAGTCTTTATACAATTGAACTACTTCTACGTATATTAAATTCCCAAGGCGCGTTTTAGCTCTTGTAAATACCAAATACGATTTCCCTAACCTTGTCTATATCTAGCCAATTATTTGTAGATAAATAGTTTTCGAAGTAAACAACCAGGCAGCAGAAGCGATGCGTCAGCTCATTTGTCCTGCATGAATAGTTTTACGTCCACGTACAATCTCTCCTAAACTTCTTCGTGCCCCAAGGCCAAGAGCAAGGCCGCCACAGTGCAATTCTCTGAGCAAAACCGCACATTCGACCAGGAAATTAGGTCTTCCATTTAATAATTGTACAATCCGCAGCAACCTTACTATTAATGCTGCCATAATTGATTAGAAAAGTAATCCAACAACGATTTTGTTCGTTTTTCCATCATAATTAACAAACCGTTGCCTTTTGGTTTCAGTTGATTGCGTTTCTCTATCATCAAAGCGCTTTACAGATGGTTAAAATCGGTGAAAAATGTTACGTATTCGCCACAGTAAACCACAAATCGAATCTGAGTTTTGGGAGTGCGTTCAAACTGGGAATGTGAACCCCTTTTGGGTAGGAAGGGAATTTTTGTTTTTTTTTTTTTCGTTTGCCGTGACAATACTGAATCACTATATGCGCGATCGGGTCATGATCTAATTTATTCAATTCGCCGACGACGACGCGACGGTTACACATAATTATTTGCGCTAAACACATGTTTGAAATTGTTGACATTTGCCAAGAATGAACAAAATCAACTTTTTGCATAGGTCATTCCAGTCTACAAAGAGTCTTGTGAACAGACTTGATCTCAGAGGGTATATTCCTATTGGCAAAAAGAAAAGAAAATTAAACATTAACCGGCTGATTGCATACAAACATGACTCAGATCGGCAACAAAACACTACATATTCTCGCAGAGCGTTCTACTCCGATGTTGGGTTGAATGCCTATAGTGCGCGATTGTTAACCGATTTCTCTACAAAAAAAAAAACATTATTTCCTCTTTACCCTAGATGGGTTGGTTAAATGGTTACAGTGCTCGGTCGGTGAATTACTCGATTATCACCCTTTTATCTATAAACAGAAAAAAAAATGTTTTTACGTTTTGGATTGATATAATAATTTCAAGTTTTCATTACTCGATGCATAGCATAAGTCGTGTTGATAAACAGCTTTCAAATTAGTTAATGAGAAGTGATCGGCCAAGGAAGTGTACAACACTGGACATAGTGGACAGAGTAGATAGCACGATACTAATGTTACCCATCGATCGCAAGGGATGATGCGAATTGGAGTGGTTGTACTTTTGAGTGAGCTGCTGTCAGTGTTGGTTGATCAATCGGATTTGAGTTGAGACTCTTTGTGGTTGGTTGACGTTATCAGCGCGAAGAAACAAAAAGTGTGTAACGTGCAGTTGTGGCTACTTTTCCGTAATTTCGACAGTCAAATGTTTTGAAGTGTTGTCTTGGGTATAAAGTGCGCGGAGCCCGAAGTGTTCGCTTTTAACGCACAAATTTTGCAGAAAATATTTAAACAATTTGTTCTTTGGTTGGTTTTTGTTTCAATTGCTAATCGGTCAAGTTTTATCTTTTTTGTGTATTTGTTTTGAGGTCAAATTAAGTGAATTACAAATTACAAGAAAATGGTTTGTTAAGAATTTGATATGATATATATTTTGTAAGTGGATTGTCGTACTATAGATAAGAGGAAAGGAATTGTATTGTCTTTTGTTTTATAGTTACCACAAAAAAATGTGTTCAACATAGACATAGATTGGATCAGAAAGAATGTTGGTTGTGATAAATTGTTATAAATTTTGTCGAATATGAGTAATATGTACCTACTTTGTTCAAGTTCATAATTATTTTGAATGTCTGCTTCAATTCGAGGAAAGGTTATTATTTGCGTACAGCTGTAATAATTTGTATACCCTCCACAGGAAGGTATATTCACTTTGACATAACATTTGTAACGCCAAGAAGGAGTCACCGAATATCCCGTAAAGTGATTGTATTCTGAATTAGGATAAAATTCTGAATCGATTTAGCCATGTCCGTCTGCCTGTCTATCTGTCTGTCTAAGGACAACCGTTAGGTTGGTATTGAAAATGTACTATATTGGTCAAATAGTTCTGGTACCTCCCCTACGAAACCAACACTAGACCCATGTGTTGGGTACGTACTAACTCACATGTCTAACATTTTGCTTGTCTTGTATGCAGTGGAGGCTATCAAAGCATCGCCCAGTATGATGATAACACTTCTACTTGTTTTAATCTTTTATTATACTGTGACAAGAAATTTTTGTTACATCTTTTGAAATAACCTCCATTTTTTATCGACTAAATATCGACTTAATATCGACTATTGAAAAATAAGCAGCCCAAGTTGGTCACTAAGCAAACTCTATGCGTCACCCACTCAGGCTTTTTTTTTTAATTTATAGTGATAGTCCTATCCATCTAGTGACATACTATTCCAGAAATAAGTTAAATAGAAGTGGTAACATTGTATCGCTTTATTCTGAATTGACACGTATCTCGAACATCTTTCAAAGCCGTTCGAGATACGTGTCAGTTCGTCATACGATCTTGTAACAGATAAAATATTTTGTTTTCTGAATTTTTAAAGCGACAAGGGTGTGATACATTCTTGACCGGCTAGTCGAATCGGGTCCTTACAGCCCTTATCAAAAAAGGATGTATGAAGATATTTCTAAATATTACATAACCACATCGACGTCATTTAGTTTGAATATCCTTGACACGGGTTTTCTTCTTTTTGGTTTGACAGATAAAAATCTTCTCGACAAGTCCTTAGAAATGTTATACCAAAACGATCCAGACGAAAAAGAGCTAATAATGAAGTCATTAACTGCTATTTATTGGGAAGAATAAAACAAAATAACCAACGACGGGGGGATTTTTTAAATCCCCAGAACTTAATTATGTTCTTTTTCATTATGTCTGCAGATTTTATTTTATCTTTTGTCAATATTGAAACTATTGAAACCTGTTCTCCGAAGTTAACACATAAATCATTTTTTTTACAACGTTTTATGTATTATTTTTTTGGCTGTATTTTTAAGATTTCATTATACAAGACTTCGCCTGATTTTGTGGAACGTATCTTAGCCGTTATCCGAGGTGCGGTAGGTTGTAGATCCTTTGAAAAAGTTAAAATGTTATTTTACGGCGTACTTCTTGTAGTAAAATATCCTACCTTGATTTCATTACATATACGTACTTAAGATTTGCAACCTGTTTCTGTTGTAGCGATCTCGTATAAATAATAATCAAAAATCTTAGTTTGTTTTTTGTGGTGTTTTCTTCAACCCGAAATGGCTTCATCCGTGCCAATGTCCGCTGAATACCTATGACCTTTTGGCGTCTGTTTATAATCAGCAGCTTCAGTGTGCTAGGAGTGACGACTTTAGTTTGTATGTAAAAGTCATTGTGCATGATTTTATCACAACTCACACGAAGTACAGATTAATGCCATTTGGCGATCCTTTGGGTACTTAATTAAATAATTGATTGAAAATGACAGTTGGATATAGCATGAACAAAGGAAACTTAAGGAACCATTAAGGGATCTTAAAATTGTCTATATCACATTTTCTTTTGTTTAGTGACCAACAGCACTTCATTAAAGTTATTAATATTATTTTCCTTCGAAAGTTACGACTGAAAACAATACATATTTTTGATTACCAGATTTTCTGACGTTTATCTCTCATGGGTGATATAATGTATCAATGAGATCACCGAAAAATTAAATGAGTGAAATGAGTAATTTGCAAATGCATGCAGCTAAGAGTTACCTAATTACATGAAGAATTTAATATGTGTAGATCAAACAACAAAATTCTCGTAGCCAGTTGGATTATTTTTTAGTTTTGCACACTTGTACGAAGGAACATCTTAGCTGGAAAATGGTCGCGATAAAGTCGACTCGGTGGATTCGGTATAATCTGGCTTTGTAAATGGGACCACATTTGACAACGCCTGCATCTCTGCATCAAAATACTGGAGATATGACAAACTAAAACAATCTGCTCGCTTTATTTATTGCCCAATTGTATTCTAAGATGAAAGTGTCAGCGACTGGAAATGGTGATTTTTCTTGTTAGCTTGATTCTGGCGCGTTATTATTGTAGAGGAGAGCTTACTCTTTATAGCCTCCATAAAATAATGCACTTTCTTATTACATTTGGATTCACCGGAGACACAATAAAGTGATATATTCTAAATCAGGATCAAATTTTGTATATATTTATCGATGTCCAACTGTCTGTCGGTTTGAAACACTAAAGCGTCCAAACGAGTCGACTTAGGCGAATACATTTTTTTAAGGGTACTTGTTTTTATCGTCAACTTGGTATTGAAAATGGGCGAGTATAGTTCTGGTACCTCCCATACAAAACCTATATTAGACGCATATGTTGCGTATGTACTAACTCACATGCCTAACATTTTGCAGGACTTGTATGCAGTGAAGGGTATCAAAGCATCGAGCATGCCGATGATAACACTTTTATTTGCTTTCTGTGACTCGGACTTTCCGAACAAGTTGTTTGTAAACAGGCAGTTGGATTGCAGTTAATTGTTCCCAACCCGAATGCATTTCAAAGGACTTAGCTGCAGCCCTTGCAGTTCATAGAGTTGCGTCTTTAAGACTACACATATAATATTCCTAAGCAATACTCACATTTGTTAGATGCATGAGAGCGGATAATGATGTGAAACATGTCCTTACGTAAATGCAGTTAATACCTGCATTTAAAATCTTATAGAATACAGTGTCCTCTCAACGTCTTCCCAAAATCACTTCACTTTTAAATAACTGTTATATCGATCTTGGTAGTCAGATAATGACTTAGCATTTCAATAGCCAATCTTATCCAGATTGTCCGCAATTTTCTCTGCCCATTAAACATATTTTAAAAATATATTCGCGGGAATATCCCGACATGGGTACCTACTTACGTTCACAAGTGGTTAAATTAATGAGGTTTTGATTCCTAGCAATATCTGATCGCATCATATCTGATTTAATTAATTACCCATCCACAATTGATAATATCAGATGAAGCCAACTTTCGCTGTATTAACTCTTATCGATGTTCTGTATTACGTATCGCGCTAAAATTATAAATATCACAAAATAAAAAAGTAATCAAGTGTGGATATTGAAAACACTAAAATAGCTGATCCAATAAAGTAGATAAGAGTACCTACCCCGCCGATAATTCTGATCTTATCTTAAACAAACCTACGACAATCCACAACTTAATGTTTTCGTAGAAATACCAACACCTTGCAAAAAGAACGGGAAAAAAACTATGAAAGGAATAAATATTTGCTAACATAAAATTAAATCTCGTCCAATATTAATGAGCTTAAATATTTACTCAACGCGTTTTATTGAATGCAACCGCCAAATCAAAGCAAATTGTTAATAGTAATGTTTTATTTTTTGTTTAAGGGTGTTTTGTTGACAGTAATTAAATTCTGTTATGATTAATAGTGCTTAGCTTTTAGATGATTGTATACATAATCTAACAAAATAGAGTTGAAAGATAATACGAGTGCAAGTGCATAATATGAAAACTATCCCACATTCGTTAAGTGTCATAAGGAAACAATTGTCAATTAGCAACTCTCTACAAATGATGGTTTCAAAATAAACACTCGGCCTTACTGAATCATTTGTTTGCGAACAACGCATGACAGTGATCCACATTTTGTGTAAATAATACTGCAAGGACTGACAGAGTGACAGACAATGGGATTCTTTTCTAAAGCAGCGTACATCATATGGGCTGTGTAAGTGTTCTCATTTTTTGTTCGTATTGTTTTAAAAGTAATGTTTCAACAGATGGTTTTGGTGGTATTTTCAATCATTTGAAATAATTATTACATTTTGCATGGAATAAAAAAAAACTTAACAAAAGACAGTATAAAACAAAAAGTTAATGTTGTGAAAAGGTTATCGAAATAATTTCTAGAGAGTTTGTGAGATCAATGATCGTATACATAAAGAGATGGATACACGTATACCACCTGGTTGAGCACCCCAGTGAAAAATGACAAAAGAGTAGAAGGATTTTGCCGGTTATCGCATAATTTTTAAATAATTTCACCAATTAAATGAGCAGAATATCTGAGCAAATGTTATTTGTGTTTGAACTTCTATCATTCATAGTGACACAAATTTAGTTCTTGCGATGACGTGAAATAGAGCCAAACGAAATAAAGTTCCAATTTAAAATT
This sequence comes from Cheilosia soror, assembly GCA_949372485.1. NCBI lineage: Eukaryota > Metazoa > Arthropoda > Insecta > Diptera > Syrphidae > Cheilosia > Cheilosia soror. Next base: position 97,163,169 of record OX443563.1, on the reverse strand, counting down.
TGGCATTATTTCCTCTAAAAAATGTTTGTGAACGAAATAAAGTCAAATTTTCGGTGTTTGGCCTTATTACGTTTGACTTTATTTTCCTTCATCAGTTCTTGCTATCCCATTTTATAGTGGTAAGGTTCGAATCTCTAGTTTGGTAAGTTTAACTAGGTATGAGGGAACTTCAAATCTCCAGAACACGCCGACTTACTAGATAGTAATGTCATTTGTACACACTAAATTTTCTGTGTGGCGGTGTTTTAAAGCAGCATATAAAATCCTTCCGAAAACTACCCGCTTTTGATTGATCGCTAGACGTCTAGCGGTGCTTTAGATGAATGAACCATGAGTTCTATATCGCAAATTTTTGAAACTAAGCTCGTTTTCCATTGGTTTCAATCAAAGATTCATTCACTCTGAAATCCAATGGCAGAGAAAACTGCTTCTGGTCGACTCCACTCATGTAAATATGACTGCTGCCAGCTGGCTTGTGCGGTTGTTTAAGTGCTTCGTAAGTGGATTCCTCCTCTCAAAATCATTAAAAAACAATTATTTCTACAAATGGAACATATGCGGAAGTGATTTCCTTTTATTCCGGGCGCATCTTTTTGCGATGGAGAACGAGAGAAATTTCTTCAGAACCTCAAGGGTTCTTAACCTCTCTTTTAGAAGCTGGTCTTACTAAAGGTTAACTAAAGAGTTTTTCAATAAGGTCGGGTGGATGTCGAAAAGCCATCGTCTCATATATGGCAGTTTTGTTTTTTAATACATATAGCCATTCTTCGAGAGACATTTCAGACTGCTGTCAAGCTTAGGAAACTAGACGAACGTCTCCAATTTAACACAATCGAAAATATCAAATAAGTAGGTAAGGTACTCAGTCGGGAAATTTCGTTTACCTTTCCGTATCTACACATCTCGACTCAGTGCGCACTGTGTCGGTTGCTTAAAACCCAAGGAAACCCCAGAAATTTAGTTTCGTTAAACACGAACATTTAACCCTGAGACATGTCACTTCAAAAATGTAGTATAGTTTATAGAGTTTTAATAAATTTTAATATATTAAAAAACACATTTCTGGTTACATTTACGTGTACAGCACTAGTTCACAAAAAAACGAATTCACACAAATGACAGGTATGTTGGGTATTCCATCTTGTTGACAGTATATACTTGGTTTTGCCCTCGTTGACCGCTAGACCCATTTTAGCCGCTTAACGTACCAGTGAGCTTTTCGGAACGTGGTTCCGACAAATATGTAACAAATATGCGATCGAGTGCGTTTTTACTGATATTTTTGACAGCTTTATACGAATTTTCTTCCGATACTCACCGCCAGGAATTGCGATTTGCAGTGAAACATTTTAGCAACGTATTTCTTTATTGCATAAATTTGTGTTTGCAGGGCAATATCAAAAGAAAAACAGGCACCAAATAGGAAAACCACCATGTTTCACGGAACAGCAACATGTGTATTCAATGCATCGTCGCATTTTAGTTATTCTTTCCGAAGACGGATACTTCGAATGGGATTTGACTTTCCGACGGAGTTATACGGATACCTCGATAGGGCCGTATATCTAGGATCAGCTCCCATCAGTGCTCAACTAGAGTGCCACAGTGCTCACCTCGAATACAGATTTTCATTTTCAGTGCGAACTCAGAACTCACACAGATAACATCAGGCAACTAGTGCTTTAAACGTCCTCAATTTAGGCTATTCTATGTGCTCGAATTCTTTCCTTTTTCTTCTGAAGAGCTCATGCTCCCTTCTTTTTTGACCGTAGAGCTCGAGTGAAGTTCTATCAGCTCAGCAGTTCTGACTTTGCTCTGCACTATCAAACGTGAAGTTTTGTTGTGGCACGTCGTGACGATTTTAACAGAAAAATCTGGAAGGGGGCATCTCAGTCGAAAAGCACAGCCAGACAACACCTCTGGAAACGGACATTTCGACCCTTAACAAAGTCGTTTATCCTGAGTCCGTTTTCGAGGTAGCAGCTGATCGACTACACGCGTTCTGTTTCAGGTCCGGATATTCCAGGTGCAGATCCGAAGTTTTTTATTCTAATACCCTCGTCTGTTAGATTAACATAGGTCAATCCATAATAACTTTGCCGTCCAACCAACCCTGTTCTATAGACGTAGTCTGCACGTTATCTCACTCATTCACCCTGTAAAGCCAACCACTCTCGTTGATATACATTTTCATAGTACTATATGATTTGACGTCAAATTAAATGCTGGGCAACTAAAATGTTCACACTTACATTCTACAGTTCACTATCCCCGAGTTATTGAACCATTACCAACAACGACAATGTCAATGAGGTTAACTACCCTTATAGACCACGCAAATACAAATCCTTAACTTTTCTGGCAAACAAAATAACTGAAATTTTATTTCAATAATTTTACTGCAAATTACGCGCTGTTAAATATAATATGTATTGTATATACATACAACTATGCTAACACTGTTCCTAGCTCAATTAGTAAAACGTGGATTAGGGTCCAATAGAGTTGACCACAATTGTTTTTTTCTTGTTATATTAAAAAAAAAATTGTTTGTGATATGTATTTGCAATTCTTTCACCTGGTGGAACAAATGGACTTCAATTAATGATAAAATTATATCTGCGGTTATTACAGTAATTTGCACTTTATTCCTAAAAACAGTATCGAAATAAAAAATTCGACCAGTCACTGATTGACAACATTCAAATGCAATTATTCATATAATTGACATTTTCCTCATCAGTCGTAGTTGAGTTGTTTAGTAATTTTAGAGAAAAAAAAGCCTCAATTGGCTCAGATCTTCGACTGGTGTCATCAAACTGATGAATAACAATTTACGATAGATTATTCAATGGAACGTTAATTTCGTATTTGCAAAATTAGGTGCTTATTGGAGGAAGATTCTTTCTCCTGCGTCGACCTCACAAGCTAGAAACTAGACTAGACATGTGAGCTGAATTTCAAATTGAACTATTATAACTACTAAGTGATCTACAGCGTTTATAACCTTACTGACATGTTTTCTTTTCGCAATTGTTGCTGATGTAGAATCCATAAAAGCCCAGCACAATGCACCTGAAACCACCAAATAATCAATCCCTGTTCCCTTAGTTGCTATAGTTAAGCTTGGAATGCATCTACAACCATGAGCGTGCCTATTTCTAACACATACACAAATTTTGAACTGTCACAACCGTCTGGCGTCTATGGCGTTGATCATTTATTTAACAACGGTGTAATTTAAAATGCAGTTCTGATTGACAGATGTAATCTACTCTGATAACATAAACAAACAGTCGCAAAGTAAAATTTACACTACCTTTGATCGACATTGCTTTTTAATTTGCTAATGAACCTTCAGTCCGATACGGAGCCAAGGCGATATCCGATTTAGGATTATCTATGTGGTCTTTGTTTTTGGTTCTACATATTTACTGAAAAATTGATAAAAATGCATTTTCGATAAGATATGATATATTTATTTTCAATTTCTTTGTTATATTTCAATTGTGACGAAATCGAAAGCAATCAAATTAGGTAATCACCACTTAGGGTCTTTGACTCAGTCGTTTCAGACTGAGCTTCTGCAGTAGCAGCAAGACAACAGACTAGCCTTGTGATTAATTCGATTAATGATGGCAGCCGATCTAATGATTCATTTAAGCGTGATTACAGGTTGCATTTGCCTTGCGATACTCAAGCTAATTGATTGTGGCAAATTGCAGAAATATAAATTGACGGTGTAAATGCGGCATGAAATCATGATACAGCGCGTTTGTTCTATGCGCGGCACTATGTCTGTTTGTTCTTAAAGTGATGTCATTGAACATTATTACTACTTTTATTACGGTATTTTTTAGTAATACATTCTACAGTAAAATTAAGTTATATGTTCCACGTTTTGTTGTTAATTAAAAAAAAAAAGTCCACACAAACGTAGTTCATACCGTTAAAGTATTTAGTCAGGTAGTCAACAGTAGATATCTGAAAGTCGTTAAAATATAATAGATACTGCAACGCTGTTTCAAGTGTTTCCCACGGAAAATGTGTTATTTACGTGCATAACATAAAATTTATTCTATTTAATCGAACCTTTAAGGGTCAACCATAATTGAATTGTGTAGACTTGACTAGCGTAAAAAAATACGTTGAAAGAATCAATAAGAGCCAACATGCAAGCGAGTTACCTACCGCAAACCCTTCGAAGCAAAAAAGATCTGAATTTATAATTCTTCGAAATAGATGCAACCTAATTATTGAATCGGCGAAGACAACTTACAATGAAAGAGTCACTGACAAAGTATTTGGATGTCCTAATGGCTCACGCGCATTCTGATCCATTGCAAAGGCAATCAGTAATAACTTTAATTGCTTTTCCTTTCCACCTCTAGTAAAGGAAGACGGCTCGCTAGCAACAACACCTAAAGAATAGGCAGATCTTTTTGCTGGCATGTTTTCAGAGTATTCCACCCTAGATTCTGCACAACTAGAAATATCCCGAGGGTGCAAATATCGATGGCAGAAGTGAAATTTCGGCTTCGAATAATTCAATGCATCCTTAAAGAAATAAATTGCAATAAGGCAACTGCACCCGACGGAATTCCGGCTATAGTACTCAAACACTGTGCACCAAAACTTGCACCTGTACTATGTAAGCTGTTTAGCATGTCGTGCTCCCAGAAGACGTTTCCTTCTTGCTGGAAGACCGCTCGCATTCAACCTATTATAACGAAAGGGAGGAAATTGAACAACACGGCGAATCCAGAGCCGTAGCCTTGGACATATCAAAGGCATTTGACCCAATCTGGCATAGAGCCCTATTAGGCAAATTAGAGTCTTATGGATTACCACAAAAACTCTGCGGATGGATGCAAAATTTTCTTCTGGGAAGATCGTTCCAAGTTGTTTTAGATGGTGTATCATCATTTGGATCCTTAGATCCAAATGGATCACCATCCAATCCATCCCAAGGACTTAATGCACCTTCTTGGAGTCACAGTCAATTCGATACCAATAGCTAGATCGGCGTCCGCTAAGTTGAGCTACCTATTTAGAGCAAAGAGGTACTTTAGCCCCAAGCAACTTCTCCTTCTCTAAAAAGCACAGGTTAGACCAGGCCTGGAATATTGTTCCCATATATGGAGCTCGGCCCTAAACCATTTACTTAACCTACTTGATAGCATACAGAGACAAGCAGTTCGACTTATTGGATACCCTACACTCACATCGAACCTACAACCGTTGGTGCACAGAAGACAAGTCGCTGACCTTTGCATGTTCTATAGGTACTTCCATGGTAGATGTTCCGAGGAACTCAAAGACATAATCCCTCGAAATGCATCTTTTGGGCGTCCCACAAAACAGGCTGCTAATGCTCATGCTTTTGCAGCTAACAATCTAACATACATCTCGGGGCGCTGATAAAGCGTTATAGGTTCTCCTTTCCCGGGAGAAGTATTTAAAAAAAAGGCTCCTCTCTCCTAACACCACAAGTTTACAATGAATCTACTGATTCATTCAAATAACACCTTAATTGGGAATCTACTTTTGTATGAGTGTTGGGCGGGACAGGATTCCAACACAAACTTTGTTACCAAAGTATATAATCCATCATTGTAGATTTTTGTGACTAATAGTTAAACCATTCATTGTCGTCTAAATTGTAGATAGCGGAACGACTATTAAACCATGTTTTGTTTTATTTTCTATTTGCAGTCTATTTGAACAAGAAATTATGAGCTATGTCCCCATCGAAGAGCGCAGTCCACAAGGTTCGCCAAATCTTAACTCACGAATGCCGCAGCGTGGTCCACCACCATTCCGACGAGATTTCGAAGCAAAACTTCGTGGCTTCTACAGAAAGCTCGAATCGAAAGGCTATGGACAAGGGCCGCATAAGCTAAAGTAGGTTAACATTCGAATTTTCATTGGAAGGTCTGTTTTTTTTATTATTTAATGTCTCTTTAAAGGCTTCACATTCGTCGTACTCATTTATTGGAGGATGCCTTCCGTCGCATTATGTCGGCAAATAAAAAAGATCTACAAAGAGGACGTCTTGCTGTACTTTGGGACACAGAGGAGGGCTTAGACTATGGGGGTCCATCAAGGTAAGCAAATTGTCAGTGTGTGTCCGATCTCAGTAAAAAGTTTTCTTTCGTTTCCAGGGAGTTTTTCTTTCTTCTTTCACGTGAGCTGTTCAATCCATACTATGGGCTCTTTGAGTACTCGGCAAATGATACATATACTGTCCAAGTGTCTCCATTGTCCGCCTTCGTGGACAACTGTCATGATTGGTTCCGATTCAGTGGACGGGTTTTGGGTCTAGCCTTGGTCCATCAATATCTATTGGATGCGTTCTTCACTAGACCTTTCTATAAGGCCCTCCTTAGGCTTCCAGTGGCGTTGAGTGATTTAGGTAAGGTTAAATAATCAATTCCGTCAATTTTGATATCACGCTTTTACTTTTAGAATCCCTCGACAATGAGTTCCACCAATCGTTGCAGTGGATTCGGGACAATGATATCGGCACCGGCAACGATCTCGGGCTTACATTCTGTGTGACAGAGGAACTGCTTGGTCGTGTTGTTGATCGTGAACTTAAGCCAGGCGGAAAGAATATGATCATTAACGAGAAAAATAAGAAAGAGTATTTAGAGCGCATGATAAAATGGCGACTAGAGCGTGGCGTTCAGGAACAAACCGAATCGCTTGTTCGAGGATTCTACGAAGTTGTCGATTCGCGTTTGGTATCGGTCTTCGATGCCCGTGAACTCGAGCTAGTCATAGCTGGCACAGCTGAAATCGACATTAACGATTGGCGCTTGAATACTGAGTACCGTAGCGGCTATCATGATAATCACCAAGTGATCATATGGTTCTGGCAGGTGATTGAAAAATTCACCAACGAACAACGACTGCGTTTGCTGCAATTCGTTACGGGAACTTCAAGTATTCCCTATGAGGGATTCTCCGCACTTCGCGGATCTACAGGACCTCGGCGATTTTGTATTGAGAAATGGGGTAAACCGAATGCTCTGCCAAGAGCGCACACATGTTTTAATCGTTTAGATTTACCTCCATATCCAACACCAGAGATTCTCTATGAGAAGTTGCTGTTGGCGGTCGAAGAAACAAATACTTTTGGAATTGAATAAGCACCGCGGAGGGAAAGCATTTTTCGTTTTAGTAACTCTCGGCCAGTTAGAACTTAGAGAAGTAGTAACGGAATGGAAGAACGACTGGTTCTTCATTAAAACATTCTGAATATTTCAGAGATACGGTAAACTATAATAGTACTAGTATAATTCCCGAAGAGAGCGTGTTAATGGTGGAGATGGGAGATATTTGTGATTTTTCATACACATTTATACCCACACGTTAGTTATCCTTTTATATCCTTGTCTTCGCCTAGATTTATTTAGTTTTACAAGCATGAATTTATTTTACATACATTTGCCAATCGAGGCAGATCATTTAATTAATTTAAGTATTTTTAAGTATGCGTTAGGGAACGTATTATTTTTTATGGGTGCGGGTGAAAATTACCTATTCTAGGATCTCGTCAGATGTTAATTTTATAACATTCCTTTATACAGCCAGTTAAATAGAGTTATTTATTTATAGGATTAGAAGAAACAAGTTAGAGGTGATGATAACGATATGCCTTTTAATGTAATTCCATGAAACCACGAATATTCCGAGTTGATGCTCGAAGGGCTAACTTTGCTCATGTAAGCAGCCCGGTCAGATTGTGGATTACCTACCCCAATAGGCTCGGCAATATATCGAAGCGGACCAGCGATGACATGCAATTCTTTACCTGTTTAGGTCTGGATTTTGACATCTAAGAAATTTAAATCAATTCGATCTCTTGTGCGAGGACCGCATAACTATACCTCCAACTCCTTAATCTATCTTGAACCGATTAGTGTGCCAAACATGAGAATCATTAACAAATGTTGGTTTGTACCAACTAAACATACAGTTTAGATGCTTTGTAACCTTAAAGTTGTGTCTGAAGTTGAATTTGGGTAATCATTTGTTTGATAAATTATTTCCAAGTAATTCGTTGTGTGAACTAAATTGGAATTAATCTACCGACTTACTTTGATGATATGTGAAAGATATGAAAGATAGTATCTAGTCCTTCTGTGGGTGGATGCAGTTCTCTCATACGAAGATGTAATTATTCTCTCTTAGAGAATGTAATTATGGTGTTTTAGGATTATAGTATTTAGCCCAGCCCTTGTGCACCATGAAGCGGTCCGATGTTATGTCTTCAAATGTTCCTCTGAGGAGGATAGCCATATGCATGTAAATAGTGCTGCCTAACTGTTCAGTAGGAATACCTAGTATCTTCTTTACGTTAACTTTGCCACTGACACCGACCCGACAGACCAGGCCATCTGTATAGCTCGCAAATCGTTATCTTATCCTTTTAACTGTCATCGTCACTGCTCTAATAAGTTTCGTACAAACCTCTATTCTATTTAGCATCCCACTTATCATCTAAGCCATCTCCTGCCATGAACACAAATAAACTCTCTTCCAGTAGGCATCGAGGGCATTTCATCTCGCAATTTATATTTTTTTTTCTGTCTCTCTTTTTCTGCAGAGATCATCCTATCGTTTAAGTCAGTGTTTTGTTACTACAACTGCTGTAGCCAGTAGATATTAGAGATTCTTAGATAAGTAGATATTTTTAGAGTTTGTTCTTCGAGCCTTAATTACGACAAAGTTGTTTTTTCTATTCCGAAAAATACAAACCTGATTTTGTAAGTAGGAAACTATTTAGACCTAAGTGAATGTTTTTTATTTCTAATTTATTTATTTATGCTAGTCAATATATTTATAAAAACCTGATGTTGTTTAAACTTAAAATTATATTTTATTTATAAAAAAATACAAATTCTATTGAGCACTTATTAAATGCGTTTTAACGAGCATAACATTGAGAGATATACTATAAAGGAACAATTAAAAAAAAGAAAACTATGTAGTAAACAAGTGTAGTGAACAATATAAACAAAAGAAAGAATGAAAAAAAAAATACCTTATATTGCCTGAGTAGTGTGTAAACATTTTTCAAACACAAAATTGGCTTAAGTATTTTATACAGTTGTTTTGGTTTTTTATAAAAAAAAATGAAACAAATTGGTAAACATTTTACAATTGGCATTTATTTGTAGTAAAATTGCGTCAGCTTTTCGCACACGAAGGGCTAAAAAAATATATATTATACATTTACTCAATTCAACTATTATATTGGTGTGTCTTAATAAAACAAAAATCCCATTCAATGTCTTAACCGAGACAACAAGAGTACTCCTTAACTAAATATTAAAAACACTTTAACAATATGCAATAAGGCAAAACAAATGTGATTTTTTCGTATGAATTTGAGGCATATAAAGATTAAATTTATTTTTATGATTTTTAATTTTTTATATGCGAAACTATAAATTATAATAATTACGTCATATATTTTGTATGTTTATGATTGATAAATAGAATGTTTTGTATTCTATAAGAAATGCAGTCAGTTTTAGTACGAATAAGATGAAAGCCATAGCTAAATAGTTGATTTATTTCGACGTCATCAATATTATAATTATTATTGTGGTTAATATAAATTATATACACAAATATATTTATTTTTCTTTTGCAAATTTAAATTATACAATTTTAAATAAAATATAATAAATAAAATTAATTTATAGCGCATGTGAGTTTTATTTTTTCTATAAAAAAACATTCTTTACTGTGGCGTTAAAAATAAAGCGTGAATTGCATAAGTAGGTAATCACCCCTATTGTCGTCGTCTGTCGCAAACGACTGGCGACATTAGTCGTGTCGAGTCGTTTGGAATTTGGTATTGCGTAACTGAAACGACTCGACTCTCTGAACTCTCACATTTCACATACATTCCACAAACTATACACATGCGGTTTGACATTTCAGCCGACGAATTTATATTTGGTCTGGTGTGTTGTTTGTGAGTTGGTTAATTATTTAATAAACAAAATAAAAAATGAATAGTCTTGAGATGTTTTTTGAAAGCAGTGACGAAGAAGAAACCCAGAAAAAAGAGCTGGTAAAGTTAAGGAAGGAAATTCTAACAAAATCCAAGACATTGGATTTGCCCGACGTTAAGTGAGCGGTAGAAATAATTTCAATTGCAAACTGTTTTAATAACAATAATTATTTTCAAACACATTTTAAATGTTTTAGAGTGGCCCAAGACAATTTAGAGATAAGGTTATGTCGTCCCATTGCCGATTAACATCACTTTTGCTAGGCCTTCGTGAATGATTTTGCCAAAGGAATATTTTTCTGCATTTCGTTCACTAAATGTAGAAATTGTCTTTTATTCGTCATCTCCATTCTGCAAAATAACTATAATTGTCTTTTAGTTAATTAAAAATTAAGTACACCTACTTTTTTTAACACATTATCACACAGTCGTCCGCAAAATAGTCGACGACAGAAATGTATCATTTTCAGGACAAACGTCGTCACAAAACACCTTACGCAATACCGACAAAAGTCGTTTATTTTTAGTCGCCAACGACAACGACAATAAGGGTTAATGAATTTTTCAGCGGAATGAATTTTTCAGCGGAAAATTCATGCGGGTTTTCACTTTTGCGCTTTTCTTTAAAACGTACAGTAGACTCTTGATAACGTGAACAATGAATGCCCCTATTAAGACAACAACATCTGTCTCTTGGTTTTATGTTATTCAAAATTCGGTATTGTCCGTATTGTTATACTTTATACACAACCTTGATAGAAAAGTTGTCTGTTAACACAACAAGTATAGCGATGGTTGTCTATAAGTTGTTAGTTAGTTTGGGTTGTGTGAAAGTTGGGTTGAATTGAAGACAACTCAACTCAACTAAGTTGAGTTGTGTTCCATAATAGGGGCATAAGAGCCAAGCCAGTTGACGTTTGTGAGAGAGTTTACGTTTGCGAAGGTAGAATTTTAATAACCCTTATTCTACGTGGCGTTTATATTAAACGAGAAATGGCGTTTTTTGAAATCGGTATTCCATGTGGAGTGTTTCTAGGCGTTTTATGTCGTTTAACGACATGTGGCGTATAAGTAGTGTGGAACACAAGTTCTACACAGTTTTTCGCATTCTGACTGTCGTTTTAGTTGCACAAAACGACTCATAAAACGCCGATTATTGTCGATTACAAATTCTTAAACGACTAGGAGGCAAATCTAAAAAAAAACAAGTAAAAGTGTTATCATCGGCCTGGCCGATGCTTTGATACCCTCCACTGCATAAAAGTCATGCAAAATGCTTGCCATGCGTGTTAGTATGTGTCTAATATTAGTTTTGTATGGTAGGTAGCAAAACTACTTTACCGACATAGACAATTTTCAATACCAACCTGACGACGGTTAAAAAAAGTCCTCTCACAAAATTTCATTCACCTAAGTTAAGCCGTTTGGACGCTATCGTGCTTTAACAGACAGAGAAAGACGTGGGTCTAATAGTGGTTTTGTATGGGAGGTACCAGAACTACTTGACCGACATAGCTCATTTTCAATACCAACCTGACGACGGTAAAAAGAAGTCGTCTCAAAAAAATTTCATTCGCCTAGGTCAATTCCTTTGGACGCTATCGTGCTTTCAACAGACAGACAGACAGACGGACAGACAGACAGACAGACAGACAGACAGACAGACAGACAGACAGACAGACAGACAGACAGACAGACAGACAGACAGACAGACGGACATGGCTAAATCGATTCAGGATGTGATCCTGATTCAGAATATATATACTTTATAGGGTCTCCGGTGAATCCTTCTTGGCGTTACAAACGTAATGGCAAAGTGAATATACCTTCCTGTGGAGGGTATAAAAATGTGAGTTTTGGTATGTAATTGTTTATATTTATGCAGTGATTTCATAATTCTCTTATGATTAAAGGTAAAAATAACAAACCTCGATCAAAATAAATTCCAGCCTTTTGGTAAAACATCATTTTTGCACAATTCCTTTCTTCTTCCGTGTAATTTATTTTTATCCATTGTGGGCATATATTTTCTTCGACAAAAGACCCAAATTAAAATCATTCCCTACACCACAAGAAAACACAATGTTGAAGACAGTTTTAAAATGACTGGAACTTTAAAATACAAAATATAAATATGTATGTACCTACAACCGTTTAGAAGACGAACACCTTATTGACTTCATCTTCTTGATCTAAACTGTTGTAAAATCGCGACCATAAGGACTGTTCAACACTTTTTATACCCTCCACAGGAAGGTATATTCACACTCGCCAAGAAGGATTCACCGGAGACCCTATAAAGTATATATATTCTGAATCAGGATCACATTCTGAATCGATTTAGCCATGTCCGTATGTCTGTCCGTCTTTTTGTCTGTCTGTTGAAAGCACGATAGCGTCCAAAGAAATTGACCTAGGCGAATGAAATTTTGTGAGAAGACTTTTTTTAACCGTCGTCAGGTTGGTATTGAAAATTGTCTATTTCGGTAAAGTAGTTCTGCTACCTACCATACAAAACTAATATTAGAGACATACTAACTCGCATGGCAAACTTTTTGCATGACTTTTATGCAGTGGAGGGTATCAAAGTATCGGCCAGGCCGATGATAACACTTTTACTTAAATTTAAATTTCTTGTGTTAAACAATTGACCAAACGAAAAATCTCCCCCTTTTGCTGCCAAAAATACCTACTTGTCAATTATCAGTTGTTGATGTGGAACTCATGTGGAATGTAAAATAAATGAGAGAGGAGGCGTTCAAGGAATAGAATACCTATACTAAAACGACACTAAAGCGACTCGACTCAAAAAACGCCAGCTTTCGTTTATTAAAACGCCACGTAGAATAGGGGTGAATAAAAGAATAAAAGAATAGAGCAATCCCCCTGATGACATTTTGATCATTGCGTTGGTTGGATTAATGGAGTAAAGTTTGGGGCATAAGCACTGCAGTAATACAGTAGCCCAATTTCCAGAGGATGTGATGGAGTATTTTTGACGAATTTTACAATTATTTGGAACAGAAATTGTAGTTCACGTTTTAGAGTTTTAGTTTTAGATTTGTTCACATTTTAGAGGTGCCAATGTTACAAAAAAATTAAGGAAAATGTTTGCTGGGAAGGGACCTGCTTTTTCAAGACATTCATACTCTCGGATGTTAGTCAGACGTTCGCGAGAGGTGGCGCAGTAGAAAAAACAATAAGATGTAATTTGTGTTTTTCCGGGAATTGAACCTGGGATCCCTCGCACAGTAGTCTAGCACACTAACCACTGCGCTACTGCGCCCACAGGTCATGGTAACTTCAGGCATCATTTAAGGAAGGTGGACCTTAGAGAGGATAATACTTGTAAGCTATGCCTGGAGGAATCTGAGACAGCGGCACATTATACTGTGTCAATGTCCAACTTTGGCTGGCAGAAGAATGCGGATCAGGAGAACTCCAGAGAGTATCTCTAGGTAAGGTTTTTAGTGGTAGAGAGACGAAAAGAGACCCGCAGCGCTGCCCCCTTCCTACAATTGTAGCGTTTGTACTACATTTTGTTGGTCAAAAAAGTGAGTACGTACAATTATTAATTGCGTAATTTGTACTACAATTTCTCACACTTTAAAAATAATAATATCAAAATTATTAAACTATATTTTTTCCCATCGCTTGTTGTTACTACAAACTGACTTCTGTATATAAACGAAGCAATTAGCATTTCCAATTAACAAAAGCCTGCATTTGGAAAAATACGTAACTAGCAGTACCACTGCAGAGCGTTATTTTTTTAGTTTAAATTTAATTAAAAACAAGTAAAAGTGTTATCATCGGCCTGGTCGACTTGACCGACGTAGACAATTTTTAATACCAACCTGACGACGGTAAGAAGAAAATTTTCATTCGCTTAAGTCGATTCGTTTGGACGCTACAGACAGAGAGATAGATGGGTCGAATAATGGATTTTTATGGGAGGTAACAGATCTACTTGACCGACGTGGACCATTTTTAATACAAACCTGAAGGCCAAAGTTTAAGACTTCTCATAAAATTTGAGTTTCCTAATGCTGGGTTTCCACTTGTCGATTTGAAATTGACAATTGACGTATTTTTATGCCAATTAAACAATTGGCAAGCGGAAATAACGAAAAATTGCTTGTCAATGAATTGACTAACAGCGTTTGCCAATAACTGACAAAGAAACCACTGGACAAGTGGAAATTGCTGAATTGTCAAACAAAATGTCACTTTGTCTATAATTGACAGAGAAAATTTAATTGGCATCGAGTTCATAAGTTGGTCAATCAACTGACAAACGATTTTTTGGCATAAGTGGAAATGAACTGACGTTGGTGTCGTTCAATGACATAAACGCGAGGGCTGTCAAACTTTGTTAATCAACCGACATATGGAAACCCATCTTAAGTCGATTCGTTCGGACGCTATCGTGATTTCAACAGACAGAGAGAGACGTGGGTCTAATAGTGGTACCAGAAGGTACCAGAAGGTACCAGAACTACTTTATCGACATAGCACATTTTCAATACCAACCTGGCGACGGTTAAAAGATTAAAAGAAGTCGTCTCACAAAATTTCATTCGCCTAGGTCAATTCGTTTGTTTCTGTGATTATTTTTCGAGCTGTGTTATTGTATTTAATTTTTTCTTAATTGTTTACCTATGAATTCATGTTTATTTATTTAAAAAAATCATTATAAAGTAATTATTCGTGTTTTTTTCAAATTGTACTACATTGTACTACATTTTAAAAGCCCCCGTACTACATTTTCGACCTCTTGGGGGGGCAGCGCTAGACCCGACTGGTCTGATTCGAATGCCTCTCGAAATCTATATATATACCCAATATATTTGTTATAAAGTAAAATGTACAGTACATGGTAGGTAGGTAGGTAGGTAGAAGCGGAGATTCATGCATCATGACGCATGAACCCAATTAGCACTAAGTTGTGCCGTTTTGTTACCACGACTCGTGTGACCTAAGGCCCTATTTCACCAACCACTTTTCACTTTGCATTTTGCAATTTTGCAATTTATCTTTGCAAATTCCGTTTCACCAAACGCAAATTTGCAAAGAGGAAATTATTTCTTTGCAAAGTTGAAAATTTTTCCTCTTTGCAAAATTCGTTTCACCAAAAACAAATTTTCAAAGTGCAAAGCATGTTTTTGCAAAGTGCAAAGTTTTGCGAATTTGCAAAGAATTCGATCATTTTGTTTCACCAAACAAATTAGATTTGCACTTTACACTTAAAATCGTGAAAAGTTTGTCAATAATATGCAAAGAAAAAAAATCATTTGCAGTTGAGGTTTTATTGAACAGTTGGTGGAAATAGTTAAAAAATATTTAATGAACCGTTTCGAAACACGCTTTAAAGACAAAGAGGATAGGTACTAATAGTTTACAATGAGTCGTATTAAGGGAAACAAATTGTAAAAATCTCAAAAGTCGAAAAGTTTAATAAATGGAGATTTCCACCACCAATAATAGCAAAATTCGAAAACCACCGGACCAATTGAACTCAAATGTTGAGAAAATATTTTTATTTGTCCCAAAGGTGATTCTGTTTGGTTTAAATTAGTGTGGAAGTCATCAGAATTACTTAACCGACAATTTTCAATACAAATCTGACTACACGGTAAAAAGAAGTCCTCTGACAAAATTTCATTCGCCTAGGTCAATTCGTTTGGACGCTACGTGTTTTCAACAGGCAGACGGACCGACAGACTTTATAGAGTCTCTGGTGACTCCTTCTTATCGTTATAAATGTAATGACAAAGTGAATATATATGTATGTACCTTCCTGTGGATAAAAAAAAATCGTGTAGGTATCTCGAAAACAACCGAAACGAATAAGCTAATTTTCTGGCATTCTTATTCGGCCCTAGCGAGGTATCCGTCGGAACGGAAAATTCTCCGATTTCATACGAATCGCAGGATTTTTGCTTCGAGGTATTCTTCGGAACAGCTTTTCGGAACACTAAATAGGAAAAATCAATGCGTCGTCGCATTTTAATTATCCTTTCCGAAGACGGATACCTTGAATGTAATTTGAGTCTCCGACGGAGTATGCGTTGCGGAGAAAATTCCGTTCCGACGGATACCTCGCTAGGGCCGATTATATTCGCCCGGTTGGTACGAAGCTCTCCGGGTCATCTAGTTGCAAATTATTTTCAACCCTAGAAAGCTTCCCTTTAACAAAGACAAATATTGAATGTGTTTTGACAAAAATTGGACATAATCTAAGGTTTAACGGACAAAGAAATAATTGCTTAAGTCCCTTGCAAAAACTTTTATACGTTGGAATGGAAATGGAGGCCAATATCATATCATGGAGTACCTGCTATGCACCGAACAGTGTAGTTCCATGACGCGTCGTTTTTAATTGTCGACATCGACACTCTGATGTCGTTAGTGTCGTTAATTGCGTCGCTAATGTCGTCAATAGGATTGCCAATGCCATTCAAAACTGTCGGAAGTGAACAATTGTACAGCTGCTTTATTCTTTAGATTTTAGATTTCAGTAGTTCATGGTCTATAAGTTCGATTGAAATTTTAAATTAATATTATTCCTTTTCCAACTTTCTTCAATAGAAGACCTAAATAATATTTCTTTAATCTTACAGCGCCTTTTGACTGAAATAATAAAAACAGCTGTTAGTGAAACATCTCTTAGCTCTACTAGTTTAGTTACTAGTAATATTAAGCGTACTCACAGGGACAGAATAGGACTGATTGAAAATGAATTTATTAATAAACTAGCGAAGCCCTTGCACACTTCGTAGTGCAAAATAGAAAAATAAACTGACTGTCTGTGAATTTGAGCTCAATGAGCCGTTGCGTTAATTATTATCCGACCGATGCCAGAGAACAGAAAAAAATGTATTTACTTTGCAATAATGTGCAAAGAATAATTATAATGCAAAGTTTTGTTTTTAGTTGGTGAAACACCTAGACTTTGCGCTTTGCAAAAAGTTGTCAAAAATCGCAAAATGCAAAGTCGTGAGAACTTTGCATTTTTAATGAAACACATCGCACTTTACTTTGCAGGAATTAAATTTTTTGAAAATTTGCAAAATGCAAAGTGAAAAGTGTTGGTGAAATAGGGCCCTACTTTGTGATGATTGTTAAGGATGTGATCCAGTCGGTACCTATAACCAGACTGTGTAGTTGAGCGGATAAGATCCTGTATCCCTTTGCCCCAGAAGTCGCTAAGGTCGTTGTCTATGGTTAGTTAAGAAACAAGCTACAACCGAAAAAAAAATTATATCTTTCATTTTTTTTTCGGGGGCGTATACGTACTAATTGAGTTACATAATTATGTGAAAGGAAGCAGCAAGGTATAAAACGACAAGGCTGCATTTCTTTGAATATTTTTGTGCGCTGTGTTCAAATTGTGAAACGCAAATAATGTACCTTTAGTTAAAGAGACGTGTTCAAGGCCCATCCATTTCGACTCTTTTTTATTGATCTCACGGGCCATTTACTCGTATTCATGCCTTCTTATGAATATAATTTGCCGATTTTCGATGATTAAGTCAATCGTAAGCCAACGTATGCCATATTTATTGAGCAATTAAAAAATCTCGGCAAAAGCTGTGTTTAAAACAAAAGACCATAAAGAAAACACCAGTTTCTGCATTTTTAAATTATGTAGATTGTTTTTTGTTTTATTAATCGTTTTCTGTTTTAGAATCCATAATAATAATATAATTCATAGTAATTACAATTAAAGTTACACAAAAATAATTTGTTTGTTTGTCGTTTGTTCAGTTTTACTTTATTTTCTTCTTCCGTTTACGATTTAATTATAAATTAAATTGTTTTAAATGTAATTTACATACATATGTCTGTCTCTGTTTTGTTTCTTTTATTAAGGATACTAAGAATAAATATGTCTTTCTTAACTAACGCTTAATACAAAAAGATATAAGTGGATACAAGGAAAAAATAAATATTATATAAAAGATTTCATATTTAATACAAAACCTTATTTTATATTATTTTTTCCCGCTCCCACTTATGTTTGAAAACTCAATTTAATACTAAAAAAATAAAATAAACAAAAACTAACGGTTTTTCTTGTGTTAAGTGTGGCGTGTGTGTAAGTGTAAGTATGTGTATCTTAAAATGCGAACATTATTTTATTTTTTTAAGTGACTACATCGAACATACATATATATTTTGTTAGTTTCTTTAAGTTTCTAAAACATTTTTTCTTCATTTCTCTCTGATAGAATATATGCCATTTAATTTTATTTAAGTAGTTTTTGTCCTATTTTGCAGCATTCTTTGTCCAGGGGCTGGCGACAATACGTTTGAATCCATTAAGACTAGGTATGTATTTGGAAAGAAAGCAAGATACTAAATAATTGGGTATAGCTTAAACGTCCTAGCTTTTTCCGACCGGTTGAACTTGCTTGGTACACGTTTTACTGAGCTATATAAAAGTTACATAAAAGTACATAAAATTTACGGGTTTGAAAGACAGTCGAAGTGTGCAGCAACAATGATTTGTAGCATCATCGTCCTTCCAAAAGGTCAATTTCGGACAACGTTACCATATTCTAGACGACCCGACGTTGCCATTAGGCTCAAATTCAATCATAATGCTTTTCAATCTGATCGTTACACATTTCTGATTGAGTGCACTTTTTTCTTTAGTCCCATTATATGTTTCTATTTGTATGTTTTTTTCTACTTAGGTACATACATACATACAAATTTCACTGGCATCAAAGGAAAATGTCGTGTCAATTTGACTAATGGTTTTGACTCAAAATGTCAGGGAGACGTTGTTCAGCAAAAAAAGCTCGAAATTGAGGTATCGATTTCTATGCAATCCACCGCGCATTTGAGAATAACCCACTCTAGGACGATGAAAATTCAGAATAGCTCATGAGCTATTTTTGCTCAGAGTGTTTTAAGATATCTTATCTAGTGCCTAACGAGGAACGACGCCGTCATCATTATTATTTGTATTGAAAGAACCCTTTTTTCGGCTCTTAGCCAAACATTGTTGCTAGATTTAATAATTGCTTTACGTGGGTTTAAATAACTAATTCAAAGACATTCCTGCATCCGAATCAATTATTTTCTGATGCCAATGGCAGTTGAAAGAATAATGTATCTTTTAATGAAATTTTAAAGAATTTGGACGGCGCGCTCGCGCTGCAAACATCCATATTTTTTATTTACTTAGAAGTGAAGAAGGTATCACCCCTATTCCCGTTGGCGTTTGTCGTATACGACTCATGTTTCGTGTCGTTGGAAAATGATGTTCGGATTTTTTTTTTTTTAACTTTTGTTAACAATTTTATTTCCTTTTCTATGTGTTCACCATCTTTTTAATTCATTTGTCTCAAAAAAGTTAAAAACACTGACTAAAAAACGAAGTGAAATATGAGTCGTTTACGACAAACGCCAACGGGAATAGGGGTGAATATACATTTATGATTCCATTGCAAAAGTTGAAAGTTCGATAGGAAAAATAGGCACTAAGGCATTTTAAATAAAAACTCCAAACTCACTTGACACTTCTCGTCCAAACTCCTTTATCCAGAAATTAGCATATTTTTATTTTTTTTTTCCAGAAATTAGCAGACAATGTAAAAACTGTTTGTGTACGCAAATTTCGAATGCTTATTTCAAAATTTCTTGAAATGGGCCTCAAGTGTCCACAAAGAACAAAATGGGATAAAATTGAGTTCCTAATAATTTCGTTTTATCCACTTTTTTAAGAACACTTCTTAAACGAGCCAAGGTATATTTGGAATTAGAACACGCTTCAGGAATGGCATATTAAAAGGAGAGTTAAACCCCGTTGCAGCTCAGCATCATTAGAACAAAGGCCAGAAGGATATCAGGGAGAACTTAATAATTTTAACATAAGAACTAGTTTTTAAGAAAACTCGGTTGATACGAAGTATTACATTGCATTGGCGTATATCATACAAAGACATTTACTTAGTGCGTGCAGGGTCGGGCAGCTGAACACCGATAATGTCAGTCTTGCTGAATTTGGTGTTGGTGTCTAAAATAAATCAGATTTCATGGGAGTAATCCAGCTTAACTTACTGTACGACCACATTGAAATAGTATGTACTGACCATAAAAGGTTTAATGGTCCATTTCAAGCGTTTGACAAATTTCGTTCATTTTCCATACTAACTTAAGTCCAAATAATATTGCTCCTAATTTTGTTACTACAGATTAGAAGCGTATGTTTACTTATTGTGATAGCAACTTATCAATTAGAATTTAGTTCTTAATGCTCGCTTGCAGTTTTCAATCTTCACCCAACCACAGAATTTGTTGAAATAATAGCCAATTTTATGGTTTATTTCTTTTATGCATTATTTTGTTGACAGTTGTAGCATAAATACCGCCAGATTCGACAAAAAATCCGTGAGGGAAAAATTATATTTTGCTAGCACTTTTCAAATTAGATTCGAAGAATACTTTCGAATCATTTCAGCAGACTAAGATTCCTGCTGATAGAAAAACGTTGTTATTTTGACTGTTCGGACATCCACTCAATATTTCAATATCGCCAGTAACTCCTTTTCGAAAAATCACCCCAAAATCTCCACAAAGTGAATACAGAACAGGACAATTTATATTAATTTCATATTTTTCATTTTATTTAGAGCCGCGCGAATATAATTACAACTAACACGTTAAATTTGAATCATCATAGTTTTATATATTATGTACTTCCATTAATATATAATATTCAACAACAACACTGCCATAATTTCTATTTTTCTGTTCAGGGAGTTCAATTTACATTCTCTAACTTTTTGTTTAGCTCTCCTCTATTTTCCATTCTTTGCTTAAGTTAACAATTCTTATTTAAAACCATTTTTTTTTTAATTTTTCATTCAATAAAATAACTCCATTCTAATAATTTGTTTGTTTAGCGAATTTAGACCGTTTTTATTTATCATTTGTTTGTATTTAAGCTATAAATAAAAATAAAGTTTTTTTTTTTAAATATTTATATTATATAGATTTTTGTTTAACTACAAAATACAACAACCGTTTTTCGTCCTTTTTTTCAAAATATTTCTTATCATCCACCTTCATTTGTTTGTTAAGTATAATCCGAGAGAATCTTCTTTAAAAAGAAAATAATAAGCAAAATGTCTTTTAAGATTTTATTTAACAAGATATGGAAACAAAAACTTAATTTTTTGTTTAATAAAATAAAAAATAAAAATATATAGCATAGAAAAATAAACAAAACAAAATAATAGAAGATTTAAGTTTTCGAAAAATTGTATGTGCGCGTTTTCTTCAAAATTAAATCACTACATGCCTATACAAATGGATTTGTTTAGTTTTTATATAATTTAAGTGTATATTCTTCCCGCATGGGTGGAAAATATATAGTTTATATATTTTATAATAAATTATTTAGAAAATGAAAACAAATTAATTTAAAAACTAAAAAAATAGATAATATACTTAATGCAGCGTTTTATGTATTTTAAATGGCGCTTTGCATCCTGCTTCCTTCGACTTCAGCTGCCGTATCTCGTCGTCTTTGCCTGTCTGTCGCTCTTTCTCTTTCTCTGACTTTTATGCGCATTTCTAGTTAGCGGTGTATTTGTTTATATTTTCTATTCGATATGCTTACACACCTATGTTCTTATTTATTTTATTTAAATTAAAAACAAATATATATAAACTATTTACGAAACAGAAAATAATTGTAATAATTAAGAAAGAAAGAAACAATCAATCTAACTGCATCTAACGCTATAGTGAATATTACATGCAGCATAGAAAACGATTGAAGAAACTTTTGGCGTTTCTTCGGGCCCTGCTGGCCCTTAGCTAACAGATGATACCCTGATCCAGGCCGATGCTGTTCGTTGTGGTCTTATTGGCAACGGATGTGCCCGAATGCCGGCATCCGGGACCGCTGCATGTCAAGCAGAATACACAACTCGTTTTGTAGCTGGCGCTGTTGTTGCTACTGCTACTACTGTTGGCCATCGCTGATGACGAAGACGGTGATGGATTTATCATTTGCAGTGAAGAGGACGAAGTAATGGGCGCCACTGTTACTGTTGTTGTTGCTCCAGATGTGTGTTGCTGCTGCTGCTGCTGTTGTAGACCAATACTGACATCTGTCGTTGATTTTAATTGTTGTGTCGTCGTTGTTCCGTTGCTTTTACGAATACTACTACTACTACTAACGCTATTATGACTATGATACTTGGAGGAGGAAGTGCTGTTGTTGTATTGTTGTTGGTGATGGATCAGATGACCATTAAATTTTCTATCACTATTATTGTTATTATGATTATTATTGTTGTTGTTGTGATGGGCCTCTTTTAGCAGTAAATTGGGCGTTGTTAGAGGCTGCTGCGCACTCTCCAGCTGGAACTTCTTTACCAAGGCTTTGACGCTGGTAGGTGACGACTCGGAAGTGGGAGCTTTGCGGATAACTTTGGGTGTTGTTGGCGCGTCTGGAAATAGACAGGGTGTCGTTGCCGAACCATTTGTTGTTGGTAATTGCAATTGCAATTGTTGCTGCTGTTGGATGGGGTTGATGGTGGCATGTCCATTGCTACTGATCAATTTGGAGGAAATGGAAGAATTCGTCGATGTGCTGCTGCCACTGCTGCTCATCGATGTTGGTTTCCGTAAAAAAGTATTCTCTTTGTTGGCGTCGGACGAATGACGGCGGGATGATGGATTCAGTTCGTGATGCTGTTGCGGATAGCCATTGTGTTGCGTTTTGGATAAAGAGGTGCTGCTGCAGGTTGTGGTGCCGTTTCTCGTTGTACCATTGTGCATCATCTTTTTGGTACCATTAGTCATGCCGTTCATGCCATGATTGCTACTGCTGTCACTGCTGCTGCTGTGCTCGTCATCGTCCTCCTCATCGTCGGAATGAGCACTGCTACCACTGCCACCATCGCCGCCGCTGCCGCCATTTGAGGATAGATCATCGTGAGCTGTGGATATGTTAAGGATCTTTCTATCGACGGGCATCTCGTCGCGCAACCAAATGTGTTCCAGACATCCTGTTGCTGTCATGCGGTCACTGGAAGGAAACAAAACGTGTTAATCGTGGCGTGTTAATTAAGATGAAAGGTAATAAGTCAGACTCTTCAAGAATTTGAGTTTCAATTGATATATGAGGAGATAAGAAACTTATTAAGAACTATTATTAAGACCACGACCGGAATAGCTTAACTGCAAGTATAAGCTACATGGGCTCTAGAGTGTCTCTCTAGATACTCAAAGCGACGACAGCGATTAGATTTGATTCACTAAAGCTCTGCGTTAAGAAACACCTAGAACATGCAAAGATACATAAGTGCAAAAGCTATTATAACTACTCGATCAGTGACGCCGGTAACTATTCGCATCAAACCCGGATGAGAAACAGCCACTGTCAAATTTCATTGAAATATTGAAAACAAACGCTTTGGTTGAAATTGTAGCTAATTCGGTTGCAGATATATTCAAGCCTTATATCAATTGCCCAAGTGTGTACCACTTGCACCAACTAAGCGCTAAGCTGCCGACCACAATAATAGAATAGAGAGGATAAATCGCCGTGACGATTTGAATGCTTGTAGTGCCATTTCGAAGCTGAGCCCAAGGGCATTGCATCATTGCATAATATAGGAAAACTTGTTTCATAAAAATGTTTCAGGACTTGAAATAATACGAGCGAAATAACTCCTAAGAGATCTAAATAATAAAGGATACCAACATGGGTCAAGAAAAATCTAAAACAAAAAAAAAGTCCAACATAAATTGGATACATTATACTCACTTTGGTTTGATGCGCAATGCCCGCCGTATAAAGTCGATGGCATGTACTGATACCCCTTTGAAGAGTTTCTCGGGAAACGTGAGGGCACATTGTGATATGTTAAGGAAGGTCTCTTGTTTGGTATCGCCACCAAATGGTGAAAACCCCGATAATAGGACATATGTTAGGACACCAACTGACCAAATATCTGTCTGCAGGGATAATGGTTCATATTGTAGTACCTCGGGTGCAACGTAGTCTGGGGTGCCAAGAATTTCACGAACATTACTGCCATTGGCTACAACACGGGATATGCCAAAATCGCAGAGTTTTAGACCATCTGTGGAAAGAGAAAAGAAAAATATTATTGTGATGCATATTCTTATTGAGTAAGTTATTAGCTCTATAGAGAGATATCATTTTGAATGCTCTATTTTTTCAATGGGAGCTGCTTCACGGGCTATATTTTGCAACTTCACAAGTAATAATCAGAAAAAAAGCAACATCTGAACAACTGCAAATGTCTCCTTGAAAGTATGAATTCCCATCAAGCAACCAAAGTCGTTTGCTTAGATCCATCTATCATTATCATGGTGGAACTAGGTCGAAAAGAAATTTCCTCTTAAAATATTCGCAACAGACCACAGTCGATGACCTTGATCTGACAAATCTGTATACCTTTGGACAATAAATTCTCAAATTCCGCAAGTGTATACAGAACTTTCCCTGCTTCTTTCTTCTGATATCGCGCATGCTATTTACTATATCCATTCATCTACTACACTCTATTAGTATAGCGCACACAAATCCCATTCATTTGCCAGTAGCAACAAGATCCGAGTAGAGGTACTCTGTATGCTAACTCAGTAAGTTGAAACCGCAGAGTCAAAGTTCGTGCGCCGATTGCAATGATTTATGTGGCATCGCCAAGAGACAGAGTGAAAGAAAGATCGACCAGAAAAATGCGCTTCACTGTTCTCATTTCTTTCCCATGCGCGCGCGCGCGAGCAAACAACACTCATGATGATGGACTTACCCTCGATCCTTTCACCAGTGAGTAAGATATTCTGTGGCTTCAAATCCAAATGTGCTATCGAACGTTTGTGCAGGTACTGAAGGGCCTTAAGTACTTCGCGCATGCAAATTCTTGTCTGTGCTTCGGTTAGGGATTCCTCGTTGTCCAGAAATGTCTGTAGCTCTCCTCCAGTCGCTCTGCGTATAGAAAAAAAAAGAAATTACATTTTTTATAACGTCTAATGTCTAGTTTTGCATTCTACTATATATATACTTACAGTTCCAATAGTAGAGCCGATTCAGATCTGGACTCATGAACGGCATTCAGTTTAACAATATTGTCAGATCCCGCGCACAGCATTAGCACAGCAATCTCATGCTTTATCTCCTTGTCTGACGATTGAGCTCGGCGGCGTCGTTTTAGAAATTTTGCTGCGAAATGTACGCCGGATTTCTTATGAATGGCTCGACGGACAGCGGCGAATTTGCCTCTGTAAAATAAAGAAACACAAAAAGAATAGAAATTAGTTGTTGTTGCTGTGTTGATAGTTGATAAATGGAAGGAAAAAGTTTTATGTTTATATGTACTTCTTTGGTAAAGAGGGTCAATGCTAGATTAGTGAAGTGAAATCCAAGTAATTGCGAAGTCATTGTAAGGAAATTGCTCCTCTCTAGATTATTTATGAGAAACATTTGCTCAGTCTGATTAATGGAAGTGCGGATTTTTATTTTTTTATGGTTCAAATAGACATTTTACTTTATATGATGTGATATGAATGAAATGATGATTGCTTCATATAAATAACGAGCAATGAGAAATTTGTCAACAATAATTTAAGTAGAAAATCTGTCGTTCAACTCTCCCGACTGATAATTTAAAGCAATCAATGTTTCGGTAAGAGCAGCTATGTTATACTGTCTACAATTGAAGCTGTGATATGAATTTAATGCGTTATCATATGAAATTTGTTTACCAATACCCCAAATTTAACACAGACTATGGAATGAGCGCTAAAGTTCAGTCTGGAAGGAGTCAAAGGATGACCAAGTCATCAGCGAAGAGCAAATGATTTATTCTTAGGCCTCCAAATTCGAAATGATGATTGATGATCGTAAAGGTTGCTCTGAAGTATCTAGGCCATCTAAATACACTCTTGACAAAGTCTAACGCTCACGGAGAAAGGTACGTATTGCTTTCACGCCAACGGAATACAGCTTAAACTGTTTGTCCCTTTACACAATGTCTCCAATGTCTCTCAGGAGAGAACACTTAATTCTATACTCCCCCTGTACATTACAGAGTTTACCTCGAGGGACTCGATCCCATATACCTTCTTCAAGTTTACAAAGCATAGGAACTTTAATTCCCTCACTCGGCAGACTGACTTAGTTGGAAAATTAAGGAGATTATGGCTATGGGAATTTTCGAACATTTCATTTAGATTTGATTTAAGTTCCTTCATTTGATGCCTACTCAAAATATTCAAACTTTCATTCGTTGTAGTTTACGAACATTACTCTCAATAGTTGGTAAATATGCATAAGTATTTGATTTCGAGTGCCTACCCTTTTTGCACTCGACAACAATGAAGCTAATAAAACGATCTCATACCACACACCATTTAATCAAATTCCCCTTTGTCCGCCGGATGACATTCTTAAAAAAACACTTCAAGTGCCGGTCATTAAAACAAAGTAATGTCCAGACCCTCACAAAGTTTTACGGATTTTAATATCTTTATCATGGTGTGTATAGTGCATTTTTGCACGAGACATTAACAATGAAATCCCCATAAATCATTTCGCGCAAACAATCGTAAACTTCAACCACACCAGAGAATGGTTCTTGAAGATCACACACTGGACCGCGCCAGCCGGCCAATTCCAAATTCCCACACATGGCGGGGGGAGGTCATTAAATCATAAAAAAAACAACAACAACTCTCAATACAGACAACAAAGCGCAAGCTAATGGAAGGAAGTCTTCATCGTTATAGACGATAAAGAATTATACTGGTCACCATAAAGATTTTCTAGATAATAGATAAAAGGTGGTTTTAGATGAGTTACACTCGAGTTCATGTTGCTGGTGTACTTGCAACAGACCTCCCAAAATGGAGACTGGTTTGCACCAGACTTCTTCCGCCTTGCACAGGTTTGTTGGAACGGAAAATCACTTCGCATAACCGAACTCATTACGACGAATATGAAGAGGAGGCACTGCTCTATGGCTCTCTTCACGATGATGAGCACATTTTCCCATATTAAAGTCAAGAAATAACAAAAAGCCGAGTAACAGTTCTGTGTTCCATGGGATCATCGTGCACATTACATGAATTTCATTCATTTATTCGGTTGCAGCAGCAGAAGCAGAAGCAGGCATCTTCCGTATGCGGCAGCAGTATAGATTGCGCCAGGGTTGGCAGAAAGTAACAACATTTGCTATAACTGAGCGCTCCCTCCTGGCCCGTTGAATTGCCACAAGTAGCAACTAAAGTGCTTTGAACTATGAACTGTTTCCTCACATTGCTTCTGGTAGCTGCTGTTGCTGTTGCGCTGGATCGTTTGTTCATTTTGTTGTTTGGATTGCATAACCTTTTGCGCTTCGAGGGAAAGAATTGCGCGCATTTGGATAGCGGTAAGGTAGGCTGAACGAAGAAGGTTTTCAGTTTGAGTTGAGTCGAACTGCAAGTTGGCGGCATGTGGCGAAGAATAAATACATTTATGTGTGTACTTTGGCAATAATGACAGAGTTTACTGTTGCAAAGAAGGGACACATGCCCATTCGAGCAAATAGATGTAGTCTAGCAGGTTTTCGGCCATGTTAATGGCTTTCGCTTAAGAAAAGCACGAAAACTAAGTGCGATTGGGTTTCTAAGTGACTTGCAAGTTCTGGAGCTAATTTTTTCTAGTTTTACAAAAAGAATACATAGGACGGCATTTGGTGTTGCACGGTGACATCGTTCTTGTGAATCTGAGAGAGATTTATGATACTCATGTGAATATGAGTGTGGCCGTAGACAAAGGTTACCATTTAGTCGGTGACAATTCACTTGTTTCCATACACCAACCCCATGCAAAAAATTTAACATAATGTTAGCTACAGCTATTGTCCGATCGATCAAACATTTTATAGGCAACTATTTCATGAAATTTGCTGTGTTCATGAACGCTTTTGAAATTAAAACTATTGCAGGAATTACATGCCATGCGATAGAATTACGAATCACAACAATTATATTCATATTTCAAATACAAATTTCATCAACAAGTAAACGTGACCTGAAGAGATCGAATAAACACAGCGTCATCTAGGGATGAAAACAATTTAACAGATCAATCTCATATAAGTGGGCTTTGTTTAAAAGCCGTTACTGTGGCTAATTCTGCAAGGTCGGCGAATTAACTTATTCACTAAAATTAGAAACAATTCGAATAAACATTAACAATGAATTTAAATTACTCATCAACACTCAGCCCAAGCGGTAAGAGCTAGGAAGCTGACATTTTGAAAGAAATTTCATTTTATGGCCAAAGTGAGCACTCCATTGACATACATACTACATATGGACTGCTTGTTAAATGTTAGTTTCATACAAACCTGCGAGATTAAATGAAGCAAACATAAGCACTAGCCCTTTTGGTTCAGTGCGGCGAAAGTATGAAACCTGCACGCCACTGCTATTTTGTAAATAGAACACAGTGCCATCCATTGTAGAAACATTGCAACTGCGCAAAATAACGACTTATTCAAATTATTACGAAAGCTTTGTAATAGATGGCACACTCAGCACTCAAACAAAATCGCACGAATTGCTCGATGACATTTGTGTGTTTTCGTTTCTCTCCGTCGTGAACCAAAAGAGCTAGTGCTTATGAGCCGGCGTCAAATGGCCGCAAAAGGTCGTGAGATTTGACGCCCTTACAATATTTCCTTTGAGGTTACGTTAAATATCTGGCCTATGACTATAAAACAACAACAATTTCTGACTTTGAGGACCACGTTATTGACAACTTTTATGCCCGAATAATCCAAAATTAACCCTGTCGGATGACAGGTGACGGATATTGTTTTTTTATGTAAAATCTACACGATCCAATGCTTGCTCACGGATGCGGTAATTCGACATTAGGTCAGAAAATCAAGCAGTTTTGCTTGAATGACATTAATAACGAAAACGGTATTTGTATGTTTTATTAGGTACATTTAATATTTAAATATAAATTGGTCATTTCGTCACATACCAGCTGAAATGAATTATATGAAATAAGAACGATTACTAAATTATTATATTCACAGTGCAATTTCGCTCCAGCTGGTGTGGCAAAATATAAAAATCCACGCGGAATCAACAGCCAAATTTTTTTTTGCAACTCGGGTGTGTCTAGTCTACAACCAATTTTTCCTGTAAAAGGCTCCGTCAAGGCCAGAATTCGGTTTTACATGGGCAACCCCACTTAACTAAAACACGGATATTGTAGAATGTCAAATTGGGAAACAAAACCACTCAACTACTCGCCCAGACCTGTCAGCAAATAAATCTTACACCAACTCTGACTATAACCGCATACGGAAGTCCTTAAGCATCAGCCGTCCACTCCTCAGTCATAAAAGTAAAATAACCAGTAAAATCCTTTTCTACATATCAAACGCGACAATCAAAACACTCATCATCACACATCAAAAGCTTATGGAATTTATTGAATAAATAATGTTTTATGAATGTACATTTCACAAGAAAACCACTACCCAAGAAGGAAGCCAACAACTAAAATGATTTACAGACAAAAAGTGTCTCCAAGGTTACAAAATACAATATACCAACGAAAATACCCCCATTGCCTGAAAATTAATTACCAACACTTTATCATCGAGAATGGTAGTGTCGCGGCGATCGGCGTAGTTGCCGCATTAACTTGTGATCTTCAAGTGGTCGGTAAATAAGAGTCGTCATTTCTGCAAACATCTTCTCCTCCTCCTTTGGACTAGCAGCGTCGTCGTAAACCAATTTAAGTTTCCCTTTCTATCTGTGTGTGCGATTTATTATTATTAATTGTAGTGAGGAACAAAACTAAAATGTGCCACTCCCAATATGAAATTCTATCTCAGCCTCCCTGTGGAAACGCTCTTATCAACACTCGTTGGGCCATAAGTCACTGTCTCATTTGAGTACAACAAATGGGCAGCAGGCAAGCAGGCCCGCACGAAACAATCAATAATATAATGGACATAAAGCAAGATACTCGCTCGCAGCCGTGCCCCTATGCCGTATGCCATGTGCAATAAACCAAACCACAATAATAAGAGTGCTGTGCTGCAAAAGATAGAGTATCAGAGTACATACACCACTGAAAGGACGGCGGCGCGGCGAGTGAATTCTTAACAATTACATTGTTTCCAGGCAACATTTTCGCACCTTAAAGCAATTTTTTTCTTCTTGTTTTGCCGACAAACTGAGCGTCTGACTTGTCCGACGAAGGAATGCATCAGAGGTGGGATTTTTCTTTTCAGTGGCAATGCTATTCTAGTACATTTTATCTTATAGCAATTCAATGTAGTAAAAGGCCAATGATGACATTGAGTGGAAACAATCACGAACTTACTTATGGGAGTACGTCAATATACTACTAAGTTGAATGTCGGTTTAGGTAAAACTTGACAACCATGACAGTTCGACAAATGTTTCGTTCTGTCACGCTTATTGTAAGTCCAATGAAACAGTTCTAACGTGGGCAGGGCAATAAAATTGCAGTTCTAGCTGTAAAAAATTAGCAAAAATATACTCGCAATTGACATTTCATTTGTGTTATGAACAGGTAACCATTTTCTATGTAATATAGCGGATTTCGATGCTGTATTCGAACGGGATTAATTGCACGACTTTCAACCTTTAATAGGAGAGAACATAAGACAATGTTAACTTGTGAAGAAACTAGTACAACATGTTTGCAAGTAGGGTAGGTAAATTTACATTTTGGTTGAGTGGTTAGCATTCTACGATACATCTAAGGTCCCTGCCTTATGCTTCAGCATAAACTCAAAGATGAGGCTGCACTTAGATTGTGTAAATTAGGACAAGCATGTACTGAATAAGCAACCCTTAACATCGATCAAACAGTTTCTGAACGATACCAATGGCGGTCTCACAAAAACAGTCTTCATATTAAACAAATTGCACGACCAAGGACGATGTAATTTGTGTGTTTTCCGGGGATCGAACCTGGGATCCCCCGCACAATAGTCCAGCACACTAACCACTGCGCTACTGCGCCACCTCTCGCGAACGTCAATTCAGCCGTTCGGACTCGGCATACAAATTGTAGGCTCCTTCCATTCCTCTTAAAAATAGAAACTCAGGCCTAGGGTGTCCACTGTCCACCCCCCTCTTGCGCCACCTATTTATTTATTTATTTTTACGAACAGAAACTCATTTTGGCAGATCAATCTTTTTAACTGGATGCTGTTGAAAAAAATCGAAACCTTAACCTAACTGCCTCTAAAATCTCTCCTAAAATTATAGCGCTATTCCGACAATCGTCTGAAAAGTTATATTATTAGGACCCTGATGTTCGACACATTGTTCTGAGGTAAGAAAAAAATAATAACACCTATAAGAGTGGGCAATCATTTTAAATCACATGCTGGGCGAATCAAATTGTGCTGTAAATTGACTAAAGTTTGGCCTCATTAGCTTGTAAGTTTGTTTTATACCACCATATAGTCCATAATCCATATATTCTGCAAGCGTGTCGAGCTCTGTTTACGAACTTCAAGTCCGTCTTCTCCTTATAGATCCTAGTGGCTACTACAACTGTAGCTATTGCCCTATAGGCAACCTTCTTGAATTTTAGCACTCCATAAGACTTGACAATCACTCTCTTCTTTCATTCGTCAGGAAAACTCTCTAAATGTTTAAAAGTTTCGCACTGTAAAGTTGAATCCAATAGAAGTCAATTTTTATAGGAATTCATTTCGGTCCTCACTTTTGGAAGCTCAACAAAACATTCCAAATTGATTTTGAAATTTTCAAGTGTGATTCGCTTCAAAATATGTAATTGTCAAACAGTAATTAACCCATCAATCTTTACAACGCAAATAGAAGACAATCATTTCTCCCTAAATACCGCCATCTATGAATGAGATTTTTCAACTTGCTAGCTCAACTTTGTTTCCTGTAAAAAGTTTACAAATTTCCAGAAATTTTCCATTTAATATAAGAATCCGCAGGGTTAAAGAGGAATTGAAAAATGCTATGGTCCTGTCGACGAGATGTGTGCAGCAAGAAGTGATATTTTTTTAAAGGGGAACTTGGCTTAATCTCTCTTTTTTTATGGAACCTTCAACACTTTGGTTAAGTTCCGCAAACTTTTTTGAGATCCAGACAATTGATGTCGAGAAAGTTAAGCGGGTGACGCGGATTAAGTAGACAGCTGCAAAACGAACTATCATCCACTGTGACTGTCGCGGTTCAAATGATTTCAAAACCCACTGCACTTAGCTAGGAATGCAATGAGTGACGGGCCGCCCACCGGATATCCGACAAAATTCCATGTTGCGCTGTCTTACTTGCATCGATAAATATCCTGAAATTGATCGGGCATCGTGTCATCGTTTGAAGGAGAAAACTGTTAAACACCTACTAAACACCAAAACCATTGTGATGCTGGACAGCTATGAATATGAGCAATGAACTTGTGGTCGGTTTTGTTCCAATTTCTCCCAACTGAAGGCTTCTCCACTCCTTGAAAGGCTTTGTCGTAACAAAAGCCGTCAGTGGTGGCAAACAAATTTCTATCTTCTCAACCCACTTTATGCTGATGGAAGTATAATACAGTTCCAGTGTATAACAAAGAAGACGAAACAACCTTTAAACCCTATTTATTATCCATTATACCGTTAAACTCCTGCTCTGACTATGACTCTGACATACTTGCTAATGCT
Source organism: Cheilosia soror (assembly GCA_949372485.1). Taxonomy (NCBI): domain Eukaryota; kingdom Metazoa; phylum Arthropoda; class Insecta; order Diptera; family Syrphidae; genus Cheilosia; species Cheilosia soror. The sequence goes on along the minus strand of OX443563.1, from coordinate 97,130,403 downwards.
GTAGCATAGGATCACTTTTCTTTTGCTGGAGACCACAAAAAGAAAGCAAACAGCAGCGTCGTCGTAGTCGTCGTCGCCGCCGCAGTCGCCATCATCAAACGGAAGCCAACAATAACAGAACGTAACGTATACCGCATGGAAACAACAACAAATAGCGCCAACTAGCACACAGAAAACAACAAGGCTTCTGTGTCTTTTTTTGTCGTTGTTTGTCGATAGATTTCAATTTGACAAGCTGCGCCGCATTGGCAGTGCACGAACGCGTTTGTCGAGTCGTCTCCAATCCAACCAAACCAACCAACCGACCGACAGACCCAGCGACCAATCTAACTACCTCCGCGCGTCAATTGCCACCATCATCGTCAACATATCAGCATATAGCCATCACAAGCGGTAGTGGGGAGGCGTGCGGCCATTGAAGATCACAAGGAGGATACGCGCTAGCAGACGACAAAGCCATGGATATCCATTTACCCATGCAAGTCGTATTATTAGATTTACCTATATTTGGTTACTTTTGCTGTGCAGTTTTGCGTATTTTTAGTATTTTTAGCGGAGTTCCACTATCTCCCTGCTTTTTGCCAATTTTATCTATGCTGCTGTTGCGGCAGCAGCCATAAACAGCAATTCCAGTTGCTTTGCATGTGCAACGTGAGATGAATACAGAGAGAGGGAGATCGGTAATCCCTACGCGATTCACGTTGTCACATGGTCCGGATGCACGCGCCATGATGAAAGCCTCCAGATTTTCGAAGACTTCCTTTTTGGCAGCGCACACCGATCAGCACTCAACGCCGATTGACAGTCACCGCACCAAGAGAATGGGCGGAACACCATCGACCTACCAACCACAACCACCACCACCACTGTCTGGGACAACTTTCGTGTATGACGTCAAAATGCATATGATTTCTCGTCCAAAGACAGACTCAGCGACACCTGTTTGTCAACTTGCCTCCTTTGGATTTGTGCATTGGCGAGGCTTTAATAGTTCGCTTCCGGCAGACTAAACAACAGCAAAACGCACTTCAAAACGAGTTTGGTATATGAGCATAAGCTATTAATGGTCGATTCCATTACCATCAGCAATCAATATGTATCTAGAACAGAATGATGCCCGAAGAAGCTGCTAAAATAAAAAATAACCTGTGGGAGCTGGATGCTGGCCGGCTAACTGATTTGTCTACAGACGGAGATGCACAAGGACCATGACGGAAGAGAAACTTTAATTGCGATGGCTGCTTAGGCACTTAGAAGTAATTTTTTCCGGCATGCCGCTGCTCATACGCAACGGATTGAGTTACATCTAGAATCAGGTGGGTTGAAGGTGTTTTGTTTGTGCAAACAATATAGAGGTCGTAGGATGGAACCTTGAGGGAGGCCATTAGGGGATTTGACTGGCAGATGGTTTAATTTGATGGTCATTTAAGAGGCCGTTCTCACTGATTGTATCGAATCACTCATACATGGGTTATTATTGTACTTGTGTATGAGTCTTTTACTTTAAATATGACATATGAGCCAGCTGGCGACTCTCATCTCCAAACAAGAGGTCGTCAGGCGGTCTCAGTCACAATCTGACAGTACAGTAGTACAGGCCGTATAGTCGTAAAGTCCAGTAAAGTAGAGACTAATAATCGTATAGTTAATAGTACAGTACAGAATAAAGAATTAACAATAGTCGGGTTTTTATATATTTTCCCGACTTTAAACAAAAGTCGCCGTGTTTTATTTCCGCCTTATACACTGATACTGAATATCGCTTTAATGATGCATTTATTTCGCTTTTTTTTGTTCGTCACATCTGTGGTTAGTGTGGTGGACTACTGAGTTAGGACGAAGTCGCGGAAAATAAAAATAACACCTCACCTCTTGCGAATGTCTAACAAAGATCGATGATTCATACCTCCTCAGTGAACTAATTGGTTCATTTATTGAACTAAAAGGACTATTAGTTCAGGGGGTACAATACTTTGGCCACGACATTTTTGCCAAAACATGCCGTAGTAACTGACACTGTGATTAAGACCCTTCTTTATGGTTTTCCTATAAAGACCGTTCTGTTACATTTGTTTCTGGATTGTTGTCCTTCACGGTTCCCCACAAAAAAGTTCAAAGGGATCAAATCGCAGCTCCGAGGCGGCCAATTGACATCGCCAAGTTGGCTGATAAAACGATTTGGGAATTTCGTGCGCAAAAGACCGATTGTGACATGGGCTGTATGGCGTTGTCGTCCAAATCCATGTCTTCAGTTTCTATATTCCGCCATTTGCCACCACTCAACAATCCGCACCAAATTGTCACTCTCTGTGGATGCATTGCCACCGTACGAAGACAGGGACCATGAGTGTTGTCCACTAGCACACCAGTCTCATGAACTTTTTGCACAAATTTGCGTACATCAAGGTGGGTGCTTCATTTTGGGCCAAAACGTCTTTTAAAAAAACGCACTACACAGCACTCACTTTGGAAGAAAATTTTCAATATTTCCCAACGTTGTTCAAGCGTAAAGCGACTCATTTCGTTCCGCGGAGGTATGATACTGACTTTCTGTCAAGATTTCGAGCGGGAAACAACTGTCAGTGTCAAAATAACCTGTGATTTAAAAAGAGACCACTAGATGGCCCACCCTTTATCCTCTGCTTATATGCACCTTTTCTGCATTTCTGTAAGAGGTTTTGAATATCAATCATTTGCATAAAATAAAAAAAAGCAAAGAACACAACTGTGCTATTTGATGTTGGAAAAGCTGCTTAGCATGAATGCAATTCAATCATTATCCACGTTAAAATGTATAGACAGATATTTTGTATCTACCCGTTCGTTCAACTTTCATTCAACCACAATGAATGTCAAAATTATGATCTACGAGTATAATTACATTACATCTCATTTACAAGTTTTATAATTTCAATCACGTTCCATTAAGCAGACATCAAGGCGACGACATGCCAACAAAATTTGTTCATGTCTCTCTAACAACATCGCATTCTCCACTTAAACGAAGGAGGTCCTTCATAAATCTTCTGTTTGTTTCTCCCCGCAAAATAAGGCAACAAAAAGTTTTCCAAATTTTGTACACCAAACAAAGACAAAAAATCGAAAGAACTTTTATTTAATAAAGCGCTCGAGAGAATGTGTACTCGTACTTTATTTGTTAAAATTGAATTTGCGCAGAAATAACGAAATATTTTTGGAAATTTCCACAAAATGATGAATTGCAGTTTTGGGATGGAAGATGGTGGCTGATGGATGTCGATGTATGTGTTGAAAAAGGTCAACGTGGGAGGTTTATTTTTTCTCGATTTAAAAATGATTTTCCATTTTATTTAAAATAATTGTCGTTTGTGCTAGAAGTTTTGCAACGTATATGTATATCCTACATTGAGGGAGCGATACCCATCAGGGATTATATTGATTTTATAACCAAGATCAAAACGACATAACCTCTTTAAAGAAAGGCTTATAAGAAAAAATAATTCTTTAGATTGATGCTATGCGTTTTGTTTTAATTAAAAAAATACTGACTATGAACAATCGATAAATAGCACAATAAAAAGATAAACTCTTCCGTTGTCTTTTTAAAATCCGTCAAATCTATGTATATAAAAATGTCTGTCTGTATGTCTGTCTGTATGTCCTTTATAGAATCGTAAACTATGCATTTGATCATGTGATGATCTTTAGCAAAGTTGTTGTGCATGAGCCCACGAAGGTTTCTGATTTGGTACGACCAATTTTGGACAAAGGGGAGTGGCACCGCCCATACAAAAAGACATTCAAAATCGTATATCTCAAATTTACAGACAATCTTAGGTATTGGCCCGGTAGCGTTCCCGTGAAGATTTGGTCAAAATTAGACTAAGGGGCGTGGCACCGCCCATAAAAAAAACAATCAAAATTTTGTATCTCAAAAAGCGCTGAATAGATTAATTTAAAATGTACAGACAATCTTACGTATTGGCCCAGGAGTGTTGCCGTAAAGATTGGTCAAAATTGGACAAAGAAGCGTGGCACCGCCCATACAAAAAAACATTTAACATCTTTACAGACAATCTAACAAAAGAACATTTTTATCGGGATCTAAGCAATACAATTTCTGTACACGGGCAAAGCCGGGCGGGTACAAATTATATAAAAACGTTGGTGTATGTAAGTCCGGTAATGGCCGCTGAACCACTGAAGACAAAAATATCAAAATAACTTTAAAAAAAATTAAAATAACTATTTTAGGCAGAACAACGTTTGCCGGGTCAGGTAGTTGGGATATAAAAATTTCAAATAAACAGGAACTTCCATGTATATTTCTATTCTAAAAATAAGAATAATTGTTTAGAAATTTAATCTTTTATTTTCTCGAGTCTAAATAAATAAAAATATGTATGTTTTCGAGTCTGGATGTCTGTCCGTCATTCCCATGACCATACAATTTTGTCAAACCTTCTTCTTGTGCAATGCACAAACTGGTGAAAAGATTTTGATTTTAGTGCGGTGTTAGACCGGAACAATCCACCATTGACCAATTGTTCACACTACCGCAGATTTTGGAAAGACCCAGGAATTTCAAATATTCAAATCGATACCCACACCTCTTCATCGATTTTAAGGTTGCCTTTGATAGCGTATAAAGATGAACTGTACAGAGCAATGTGTGGATTTGGCACGCCCGCTAAACTCGTCCGTTTGTGCGCGCTGCGACCCAAACGGCCGGCGCAGTTCGCTTGCAACTTTATGTTGCACTCAGACCATTTTCAGAAATGGAAAAAAGGCCAAAAAAACTTATTGGAAAAAATGCCTGAAATTGTGGAAAGATTGCCAGGAAAGAAAGCCAGACTTTTTTTTTTTACGAAAAATTTTCTGGCATTTTTTTCCAAAAAAAATTCTGGCGTAATTTCCGGGAGCCGCTGGAGATCGCTCGCTGCTCTGTTAAGGTCGGTAAAACACCACCGAACCGTTCGATGTCAGAAAAGGTCTTATGACAAGCTGACTGACGCGTTGTCGTGTGATTTCTTTAATATTATACTTAAATGAATTGTAAGAAACTCACAAGCCAACCACGGAGATATAATATTTAAAAAGTATGTGCAACTACTCGCCTAAGCCTATGACATTGACATAATCGGAAGAACTCGGCGAGCTGTCAGTGGTGCAGTGGACCAGCGGTGAATGAAAGCAAGACAAAATGCTGACATTCAACATGAGTAGCAAAGCCCTTATCCTTATCATTCCGTCCTGATATATGGCGCAGAAGAATGGACTCTGTCAAGGGCGGATGAAAGCACACTCAGTTGCTTCGAACGAAAAGTTCTCCGTGTGATGTTTGGTCCAGTTTGAATCTCAGGAGGAGAAGGTACAAGAAACCCTAGTCAAAGGATTAGAATTAATCGACTAAGATGACTGGAATATACAGATCGTATGGACATCAATGCTCCGACCCGGAGAATCTTCAACTCTAGAAAGGGACAACGCGGCAGAGTTCGACCTTACCTAAGGTGGCGTTGTGGAGATGGAATGTGACCTCAACCAACAAGGCGCGGGCAACTGGAGTCAGCTAGCGTTGGGTCGAGCTGGCTGGAGAGGAATGTTGGTTGAGGCCCAAGTCCTAGATTGTAGCGCCGTCAAAATAAAAGGTAAGTAAGTTGACTGGAAATGGTTAGGGACAGACTTCTAACTTTTTCCCAAATTTCTTAGCGAAAAACTAAAGACGTAACTTGGATTTGAATACTTATGGTATCCCATATTTGAGTTTTCATCAAAATTGTAGGTGCTAAACGGAGCTTGAACAAAGTGCTTAGCTATAGTTGCTAATGATGAGGAAAACCAAATATAGGCAGCATTTCTTGTAATTTTACTTGAACTAACTGAAAGAAGCAGTTTTCGTGTAATAATTTTGGGCCAATTTGTAAAAGACTTAAATTCTATAAAAGAAAACTGCATATCTAATTTAGTGACGCAACTAATTACCGAAAATATTCTGTGTTCTGCAGGTTGGACGCCTAAATATTTGTGAGTAACGTACAAATAATTTTTAAAATAATAAACGGCATCTATGGTCTTGCTACCCTGATGCCTTTTCAATATTTAATTTATAAATTAATCTTTGTAAATTAGTTTTTTTTTTAATAAATAAATAAATATTTGTGAGTTCCTCTTTGACCGTAGTTAATACAAATCTTGTACTCATAAAAGTTGAAAATAATTACATGGGATAAAGTTTTACCACTTTCCACTCTCTGACAAAGTTGAGTTCATTCATTAATCTTATAATTGCAAAGTCGGTGGTCCAATTTATTTCTAAAAAAAAAAAATTAAAAATTTTATGCGCGCACAAAAAATGTTTACCGTAAATACTCGTAGTCGTAAGAAAATCCCGCGTAGACGTTTACCAACGCAGAACTTCATTCAACGACCCAAAGTGAACTCAAGTGAACCCTCTCACTATGGGAGCCTTTGCATTCAACGCCTGCCACATTAATTCTTCTGCTGCTGATTGTGTTTTATTCTGTTTTTGGAACCGAAATCATAAAAAAAAACTCTTGTAAACATTGTACCAGAACTATGCGTGTCATTGTACGAAAAAATGATAATGACCCAACAACACAAAAAAAAAGAGAGCTTAACGCTGAGCCATATGAAGGTCCAATAAACAACGTATTGCCCATCAGAAGCACATTGTGCTGGAACCGCATGTACCTACAATGGTGAAACCAACCTTCTCGACGCGGGTGTTATGGGTGATATATACGTGTTCTATGGTTCTAGCTCCCCCCGCCCCCCTTCCCTCCTTTTCACTGCCTAACCCACATAAAAAAAAGTTATGATAAACTAATTAAATATAAACACGGGCCCATTGTATGTGCCTAGACATAGAAAAACGAAAAGAAAAATGTGTACGCTTCGAATCAAGCGCTGCCTAGGCAAACAAACAAACAAACAAACGTATAGCGACAGATACAGATACAAAAACGAAAAAAAAAAAAAAGTTTAATAAAAAAATAAACAAATTACTTGAAGATAAGTGCAGACACTTGAAAAGCAAATACTTTTCTGTATTTAACGGTAAGAGACCTACATAAGGTGAAACCAGCCGTTTTGTTTCTTCTGTCATAGTATTCACTTATTCAGTTTTCAAAACTTTGACCTTGATTCCATTTGTAGCAACAAATCGAAATGAAATAAACTACTTGGAAAAAAGGTCAGCCCACTACCAAGTGTTCGCTTGTTGGTTTCTAATTAGAAGAGGAAATCTTATCGTGCGATAAGATAAAGAACCTTTACGCCTCTTAGGCACGGGGTTTTTTGTGTTTCTTTTGAATTATATATTCCCGGCTGAATGTTAGAATTGCGCAAATTGGCTGAATTTCTGTTTTGGATACGTTGTTTTTCCATTTTTAAGTAATCGATAAGGAAAATGTGAGCGTGAGAGTTATCATGCATGCGACTTTGACAGGGAAATCCTTTATAACAGGGGAAGTGATTAATTTTTATTAAAAGTTAACCAGAAGATAGTGAACTTGACCACCAAAAACTCAATGAATGGGGGAGTATTGCACTTTTGATGATTTTGGCGATATCGACTCGCTATATGATTTTGGTGAATGGAATGGAGGTTAAGCGGTAACTGTATTACCGGAGAAGGACTTTCCGAGACAAGGTGCGGCGATTGAAGGGGCAGACTTTTTAAATAATGAAATAAGGAATCTGGAGAGGTTTCAGGACTTCAAAATATGTGTTTATATTCATGGCCATCACCGCTTTCGACTTCGATGATTTATTAGCTCTATGGACTTTTATGAATTTCAAACAGAGCAGTTTGCAATTTTAACATTTGAGCCATTAAATTCTAAATCAGGCTTCGTAAGGAAATGTATTAAAAATTTGGCCCCTTTATTCTACTCGAGAAATAGCTTGTGTATTATGGTTTTCAAAACGACTATACCTAATAAAGAATCGTCAACATTTTTGCCCGTTTCGCTGAATATCTCGCGCCCATCCACTGAGTTCGCTGAATATCTCATGCACATCCACTGTATTCAAAAAATGTATGACCCCATGGAGTAGAACTGATACATTATGTAGAAAGTTCATAATACTGGAAGGGAGTCATAAGGGTCTTGAGACGGACTGTTCATCCACGACGCTCATTGAATACCTCGTTATATGAGTTCGAAAATATGCTTAAACTCAATCCAAGTAAGTATGGATGCATATTCCCAAGTCATGGACGGAAGTTAATGTGGTTTTCATACCCAAGGCTGGTAACAGCTCGCATGTCAGTTCCAAAGATCTTAGACCCATAACTTTGTCATCATTTCTACAGAAAACCTTAGAGAAATTGATAAGACTCCCATATACGCTGCAGTGTTAACGCAAATCTTCTGTCAGCCTCCCAACATGCGTATAGGGAAATCGGTTGAAACGGCCCTTCACTCTCTTGTATCAACTGTTGATAAATCTCTAGACTGTAATGAATACACATTGGTAGCTTTCCTGGATATTGAGGGAGCATTTAACAACGTCGAACCAAAGGCAATTATTGGCGCACTGACGAGCCTTGGAATTGATAAGTCGATTGGCAAATAAGTGAATCAGTTGCTCACCAACAGGTTCATCAATTCAAAGCTGGGCGAAGCATCGACTCGGAGGTTCGTCAGTAGGGGTACGGCAGAAGGTGGTGTGATCTCACCTCTTCTGTGGCACCTTAGCCTTGTTTTCTACCAAGATTTAGATTGTGCGATCTCATTCCGTCTTCCTAATCTCTGTAGCGTGTTCCAGGCGGAAATTATGGCGATCAACGAGGCCCTGTCGTGGCTACGGTTTGATGTAATATCCGCTAAGGATATCTTAATTTTTACCAATAGTCAAGCCGCGATTAAATCCCTGGATTCGGTCATCTTCAAGTACAAAACTGCCCTCAATTGCCGATTATCTCTTAACGAGATGGCGGAACAATTCAACATTCACCTTATATGGGGTGCCGGGCCAAAGGGACATTTCGGGAAATTCCAAGGCCGACGAAATCGCTAGGCATGACACAGCTTTGTCGATTCTACCGGAAAAGAGAATCTCTATATGCCCCTCGCTACGTGTAAACTTTTAATTAAACAAAATGCGATAAGCGCCACTAATCGAAGATGGTCAAACTCCTCCACGTGCTCCAACTCGAAACAGATCTGTCCTGAAATAGACATCAATTGGTACTAACATTATTATGTTTAGTAGTTAGTGTGTTGAATGGACCAAAACTGAGCGAAAAGTTGCGAAAAAATATGTTTCCACTCTCCGGTAACTCTTGTAACAAATATCCGAGATTACAACCACCACAATCTGGGCTTAAGGACCATTTTAACCCACTTTTTATGCATTTATAAACAGAAAATTGCACATTTTACTACTCCAAGATGAGGATAATTAATTATTCCATCAAAATTTATTAAGAAAACAAGTTTATTAACAATTTAAATAACGAAATTTCAAAATCCAAATTTTTTGCCGCGAACGAAACCACCTTGGCGCGAATTGTCAGTCTATTCACAATCCACATCATTTAAATCGCGTTCCACAAAGTAGCGAATAAAAAATTCGTTCGAACTTAATCTTATTCCAAGGGGAGGATATCTTGGATAATAAAATGTGGAATTTTCTGTTTATAAATGCATAAAAAGTAGTTTATTCGCATTTCATCAATTCGTTCGTTCGCTCCCATGTGAATAGTCCTTTAGGGTCATATATGGAATGAACCTGTCCACTCAATATTTATGTAGAATTAGGAAAAGAACACATGAACCCAGCACGTTCACCTAATTCTTTTCCCAAACTATAGCTACGTTGACATTCAGGAAATAAATCTACCAGGATAGATAACAGCCAACGTCCAAATTAGCTGTGTTCCCCGTCCGATACCCTTGAACAGAATATATATGTGCGCTGTTACACTTCTGAACAACTTCACACGCAATACCTTCCACAAAATAAAGCCGACACCTTCTTATCCCATACGGCTGTCTTCAATTTTTATTGATCCTTTGCGTGTATTTTCAATCTCAGTTACATGTGGGTGTAACAAGAGATACTTGTTATCCCCAGAAGTAAACTATCTTCGTCTTTGTTGCAACAAAAAAAAGAAATATTTATTTTTCAATTAAAATGTTCTTTTGCGCAACAAAATCCACACTCTGTCTGATATGAGTAGATATAGAGTGTGTTCGATTAGTCCTCCATATATACCATTGCGTGGGTACACATTTGGAATTTCTCTCTAATTGGTCAAAAGAGTGGAGAAAATACCTACCACAAGATATCTTGATTTGGATTGAAAAGCCACAAGGGAAGTTTCAGTTTGTCCTTTGAGCTGCAGACAGCGATGCCTAATGGAATGTGGGAGTTTTTAGTTTTAATTGACTTGATGTCCAATTATGGTTTTCTAGCCTCTGCAAGGAAATACTTTTGCACTGTTAATTGTCACGAACAGCCTACGCACAGTGATTGTGGATCCTCCACCCCTAAACTGTCTACAAAAATGCATCCACAACTTGGATTGATTTCGAAATGTTTCCATTAAACAAACCAGATGCTTCTAATCACTTCCATATACAATTCGACTGTTTTTTTTTTTCTTTTTTCTTTATGACCATCTCTACACGGAATGGAGAAGAAAAAAAAATAATAAATTTCAAATTTATGGCGAAAACAAAAAACAAATCTTGAACTACATCAGGTTTCTGGGCTAATGGATACGCCGCGCCATCTCCAGACCATAATGCAAGTAGTAGCCAGCTTGCCAATTATGGACAGATCGGCAAAACAAAAACCCAACCCAACACAGCTTTGAAGATGTTACACAAGAAAAAAATGTGTGTTTTCCGTATCTGTTTGTGTTATCCACCCAATTTAGCAGGTGTAAACAAAATTAAGACTCACACACACACGCACGTTGGACGAGGCAAAGAAAATTTGTATTAGGGCTCGACTGGTGGCAATTAGAATGCGTTTGCGAGGAGCGCTGCACTTTGCACCACCTGGAGATTTAAATCCAGCAGGTGGGTGCTAAAAGTCTCGACAGCTCTAATAAATATTTCACGCCTATCTCTCGGCACAGCAAACAATGGGAAACTATAATAGACACGGTGCTCCTCTGCCCCAAAAAGAAGATCAAAACTGTTATGCAATGTGGCGGCGGTAGCGCGGGCACACAATGCGCCCGTTGTTGAGTGTTGGTACTTGGTTAATGTTGTGCATCTAATTGTTGAAAGTTTCGGGGGGATGATCTTGCGAAAGGTTGTACACTGTGGGTGTGAGGTACGATAGATGCAAGTCTTGTGTTTGCTGAAGGAATTAGGAGAGGAGAGCTTGAACCGTTTTGATAGATCATTGCCCGCATATGGGAGTGATTGTTTGGATGTTTTCTCAGGTATTGATGTTGCCGCGAGGGATTTATGAGTTTGCTGTTATAAACAGTCATGTAGATTAGGAGAAGGTACGTCTCTCAGGGCCTACTATATTGAATGTGATGATCTCAAGCATTGAAAGTTGCTTTTAGGGCCGTGTTAATGTAGGCAATTAAATGCGATGGTACAGTCATATATGTTACACACACAAATAAAGTGATCAGCAAACTATAAAATGATCAGAAAAAAAAGCTCGAGTCCTATTTTTCGACCTCATACAGATTCCAAACGTGCGTCGCGTCGCTCAACATTGAGAAGTTTTTTTCCTGAAAATCTTTGCCAGTAACTTGCCCGAATTGTTTAATATGTATGTTGCCCCTTGCTATTTTAAGATACAAATCAATTTTCAGATTATCTACAATAACAAGCGATTTATTAAAATGTGAAAAGTATAGGTCCGAGTACACATCCCTGGGGTACTCAATTTATTTTCTTAAAATCAAATTCTTAGATATTTGCCACACGCTTGCAAGAGGTGGAATCGAATCTAATTTGTTTATGCATCAAAAACCTAGCGACGCTCATTAGTCCAGCCCCTTAAGATGACATGAACCCTGGATACGATGCCAAAAACCAAAGACCCCGCACATATATATTTTTTCGAAGGCATCAACAAAATGGACAGAAATATGTGCTTCCAGGGGAAATTGTTTTCCCGGTCGCTTCTTCCACGGATAGATATAAATAGAGAAGTTGCGAATTAAAACACACACCTCATGTCCGTTTCCATCAGCAAGAGATTGGACCCCACATAACCAAAATGTGATTTGAGCATTTGCTATTCCCAGTCCTAATTGCTTTTCAAAGCAGCAACCCCTCTAATCGCAATGTATCCATAGCTACCCCCAGCTTTTCTATTCTCCTCTAAAGTAACTGAGTGCAGCTCAAGTGCTGGACATTAATCCATTTCATTCACTACAGGTATCCGGTCGTAAGGAATAAGTAAAACCTTAATCACTTGAAAAAAATATATCCGGAAAAACAAAGTACATAACCAACCCCAAAGCCTTTGTTGTCTGGCAGTCTATTAGACTGGAGTTGAATACCAATTTCCACAAAAAAAAAAAAAGGGGGACCTCCCCAAAATTCTCGTATATCAAATTTCTTCTCCATAACGAAGCAATCATCGTCTAGCTGTGTGTTTTATGTACTTTTCCCTTAAACAAATGGCCAGTAAATAAAACAAAAATGCCATTTAGTGTCAACTGTCAACTGCTCGGCAGTTTATGCTCCCACTTTCGAAAACGAATATAGGAAACCCCACGTGTCACGAGCAAAAGGGTTAAATCTTAATGTCCCTTTGACCGGATGAATGAACATAGGTACACAAACGCCCCTCGAATACTAATGTGTGTGTTGTTTGCCTTTTTGTAATTAAACAAAACTGTCAACGCTCGACGTGTGTCGATCATTTGACAGTTCTTCTATTTCGAGCAATCAGAGCGAAATCATCTCGCACGATAAGATATAAATAACACCGCCATTTCCCAAAATTGGTGGAAAAACTTATCTAAATATTGCGCTGCCCCTTGTTTTGACACCTTTTCATTTCTGTCACATGGGCTGTCAGCGCGTTGACATAACACACATTTGCTGAATGCAAACTATCACAGTTTTAATTTACGAACTCAAGTCGAGGAGAGATGTGTTAATTAAGACAACTCATCTAGTTTATTGGCTTTTGACGCGTTTTTGTTTCAAATACCGATTAGAACGGACGCAATTTTTTTTCTCATTTTTTTTTATAAATTCACGCGAGTAAGAGATGGTGAGATAAGAGGGTTTAGATTGGCATTTGTCACATACAAATACTATTCGTATATGACAAGTGTGCGAGCTTATTTGACTATACGTCTAGGAGGCATAGTGATGTCGAAATGTTTGCTAATTGCACAATCCCGTTTGCTTCTAATTTGATGGGAAAATATTTGCTTTGCCCAAACGAAAGATGATGACGACGATGATGGTAGGTGGTGGACGTAGGGGTGGATGAGAATATTGCCAGTTGTAGTTGACAATTAGGTTAAATACACATAGCGAGAGAGAAAGAAAGTCTATTTTGACAGATGTTGTGAAATACGTTGTAATGAAGTGAAGGCAAAGAACCGTGATGTAAGGGTGTCGTTCATGTAAGGGAAATCCACCCTTTTGCCGAAAATTTGTGTCCAGTTTGCGCAAGTGATTGAGTTTCCCTTCCTTCTAATGAAACTAAATTGTTCGCAACAAGCATCTCTTCAGGCGGGCGATTTTAGACTTTTTTGGGTTTAGGGTAAAAACCAACTGTAAGTTCGGGCAATTTTTAAAGTAGTGAAATGTAATCAACTTGACGTAAGTGGCACCATGTAGGTAGTGAACAATCGGCATAAACTAACGTTTGCTGCAAGTTGACTTAAAAAACACCGTACTTCGGATAGATCGAAATTTCTTTGTGTAGCATTAAAAAAATAACGATAATTTCCACATCTATTTTTAAAATGGGAAGGAAAATGAAAATGTAGTGAATTTAAGATTCACAGAAGAATACAACAATTGATTAAAGTTTCCCTTTACCAACAAAAATTCAAGAACAAAAAATTCAATAGATGGCGCAACTGTGATCCATAAAACTACTTTTCACCAAAAGTTCGAAAAAAGCATTTAAAAAGTTTAGAGGTTGTTCCAGATTGTTTGTAATATTTACAAATTAAAATTATTGTAAATGTATTTTGCGAACAGTTTTATCAGAAGAAGCTCAAGCTGGAATTTACTCAAATTTCAACTGGAAGCATTTTAACTTATTTTAACAAAATTTATAAGTTAGACGTGAAAAATATGAGTTCCATACATTTGCAGCGGAAACAAAAAATTTTTTTTTTTTAATCAACAGAATTTAGTGACAGAAAATTGCTGTTTGGCGACAGAACATTAACAAGTCTATATTGATTATTATTTCTGTTGCTGGCAGCGAGAAATTTAAATTTTTTGTAGGAGGCATGCTTTCTTTAAATTGTTCTGCATCTGTCATCTGGGTTCCTGCTTTACGTAGTTAGAGTTGCTAATAATTCAACTACTAGACGAAAAACATGTTTTTAGGTAAGGTTAGGTTAGTGGGTTGTCAACACAGGGGAAACATGATGCCCTAGGGGTTTATGACTCCCGCACATTGGAAAAACATACGGATTGGTACACCAACTTGATGTATTTACAAATTTAAATAGGTCATTGATGGACCTGTCGGAAAATTCTTCTAAATGCTCGAAAAAGTAACAACCAAGGATTTTATTTCTTATGTGGCAGAGCGCTGGACAGTGGCAAAGAAAGTGTGGGATGTCCTCATGCACCTCTTCATCACCGCATGATCTGCACAGTCTGTACTGATTCCCATTTTCTTGGTATGGTATTTCAGCATATTGTGTCCGGTGATAATATCCACAATCGAGGACAATGATTTCTTGGCCAATTGTACTCAGTTTTTTGTTTGTTAGGTTATGTCACAGAAGTCGAACTGATTCCATCATTCATTTGTCGCTATTAGAATTTTGTTCCCAATCGTCTGTCTGAGATTACAGGGGGGGCCATAACCGTGGTGTCCATACCTGGTTTAGTTCAAGAGAGGACTCTTTTCTTGCTAGCTCATCAGCTTTTTCATTTCCAGACACACCTCTGTGCCGGAAGACCCAGCATAGTCTTACGTTTTGCTGCGCGCCTAGAATCCGTAGCTCTTCGCGATACCGACTTACAAGATTCGATTTTAACTCAACGGAAGAAATCGCTTTTATTGCCGCTGGCCTGTCAATGAAAAAGGTAATAGTTGCACGAGGTATTGCCATCATTGCAACCTGTTTAGCAGCTGTTGTCACTGCTCTGCTAGTACCTCAGCTTAGAATACGTTGCTGAAGTCACTAGTCAGGAAGTCTGATTGAACTGGATAGTCCAAAGCGTTCGGAGTAGAAAAAACGGGCCAACACCGACCTCCATCTTTGATCCATCTGTATTGCACAATACTCCGATTTAAATGAAACAATTACGATTTTTATTTTGGGAAAAGTATACAAAAAGCCCACATTTATTATCTCCGTTTCCAAGAAAGAAAATAACACGTCTTTCTTGGCCAGGTCTCTCTGATCAAGAACTAAAGTTACATATCATTTCACAATAATAATAATAACACGTATGGCCAGTGTTGCCATACATTACACGTATGGTTTTAGTTGCAATAATTTCTCATAATAGCATTTAACAGACGGCAGCCATGTTTTCTTTTTGGATCTGTTCCAGTTTTGGGTAGCTGAGCGAGAAACGCAAAGCAGAAACGGAATTCACTACAGTTTCCGTTGTTTGTCACTTGGCGCTTTTAGTAAAACTGAGTTTCCCTTCGAAAAACACATCTATTCGAATATACTGTTAATTTTAATTTCGAAATTGGGTGCTAGGAGATTTTGTTTTATGTAAAGTGTCAACCCAAGGCCTAGATTCTCGCAACCATTCGTTTTGTGTGAGTTTCTATTTTTGGGACGAATGGAAGGGACCTACAATTTTATGCCGATTCTGAACGGCTGAATTGAGAAGCTTTTTCATGACAGTCATACTCTCGGATGTTTGTCAGACGTTCGCGAGAGGTGGAGCAGTAGAAAAAACCTTAAGATGGAATTTGTGTTTTTCCGGGGATCGAAACTGGGATCCCTAGCACAGTAGTGCGCTACTGCGCTCTAACTTATAGTTTGCAATACTAAAAATATTAATAAATTAAAATTTAAATTGAAATATTTACTTGAAGGCTTACAGCTTAACATACCGAGAGAGGACAGCTAACTAACTATTGCGAAGGTGTGATCAGTGATCGTATATCTCGAGTACGCTAACAGTGTTGCCATTTTTTGTAATACTACAAAATACTACATAATACTACAGTCAGCATAAATCGTCTTATTCAAATATTAAGGTATAGTCAGTATTTGGCGATTTGAAAATGAAAAAGAAGTGATCCAATGAGTTACTGAGCGTCATTTTGAATAGGTATATTCAATCTAAAATTTAACCAGTTTCTATATTTTTTTTTGTATATTATTTGCTCCAATTCTGCTTAAAACATATTTACCCATATTTCTAGCATTGACCTTTAATCCATATTCGTTATGTAATAAATGCATACCTGCAAGAGAAAGAAGACAAAACGTAAATAAAATATATTCAGAAATAAATATGCATATAATTTATTATTTATCTAATAAATATCTAAAGAACAAAATATGTAAATGTAATATGTTCGATTTCCATTTCATTCCCTCTATGGCATTATCCTAAGCTCCTGTCTCCCTACACAACAATAACGCATCCTACAAGTGGCGAGAACTGAAATATAATCCGAACGAATATTGAACAAGGGGTCACAACAGCAACACAACAAACCGAAACCAAACCAGTCATCAAACCACATAAATAGAAGGGGAAGCGATTACGCCCTTGCAGAGAATTGAATAAATCGACCAAACTCCTCACTAAATGGGTAACTCGAAATAAAGGTGCAAAATATGGCAAACAACTACCAAATTCACTCGTTGTCCTTGAAAAAAAATCAAGAGCCATTAGCAACTGGGCAAGCAGCAGCCGTTCGGTCTCATTTTCATATCGCAATCTGTTCTCGTTTTTTTTTTTTTAATTTTATTTGCATCATTCAGATGTCATCAGAGAGCACCTAAAAAAAAGAAACAAGTTCAAGCTCCTAGCAAATTCCAAAGAACAAGTTTCTTTCATCACATTCATCTCAATGAAGGATTGATTTGCATTTGCACGGATAGGTGCTGGCAATATTATGACCCAATTTAATGAGATTGAGGGATATTTTCAGTTTTACTTTTTTATTATTTAAATAAAGTATTGCAAACAAAATTCAGCTTTCAATGTCACAAGGGGTCGCGTCAATTAATACCAATAAATTACAAAATTACGCGTTCACCCTCTGAGTCACATATATATGCGCGCGGGGGTTGTTGAATGTCACCAAGATCGACTTAATAAAATCGTTGCTATATTGTTAACTACTGCTACTGCTATTTGAATTGTGATCTTGGAAATTTAACCGAGACCCAACTCCCGCGCACGCTAAATTAACTAAATGTAAGGTGACACCGAATTTGCGGAATCGCGTGCAACTTAGTTTCGCACTGTTTCTGTTTTGCATTTAGAGATTAATTAAAAAAAAAAGTACCTATACAGAAATCTCACACACAACAGGGGGGGTGGGAGAAGTGTGTGGTAAAAGGTTTGAAAAAACGCATCAAAGTGGAACGGACTATGGTAAAGATCATATACCACATAGTGGGCTACTGGCTTTGGTAACCTTGTCACAATTAAAATCGAAATTGTTGTGAAATAGAATTTGAAAAAAAATTTAAATTAGATTGTATTTGATTTCTAATGAGAATAAAGTCAGGCCAAGTATGCGTGAAAAACTGTAACAGAAACACTTGTTGTGGGGAAAGGCTTTTCAAAGTCAACTTTAGCTGGCGGGCAATATGATAGGTCATACGCACATTTAAATCTAAGCAAATTTGTTGAATCATGCATAGATATTCAGTAAATTCTAAGGAGGTAAACAAATTTGTTGACAGTGAACCCCGAGATTTGTCTAGGTATTTGTTCGGTTCTTGATTTCGACTCTGGCGTTGAAACTAACATTATTCCTTTAAATTCGCAATAATCCAGCTTATATTTAAAACATCTGGCGAAGGAGTCTACCCCGATTCATAATCAGATTACACAAAATCCAAGATTTTGATAGAAATCCCGGATTTCAATAAAATTAGTTTTCCTTTGGCATTTTGAGAATATTTTAAACATTTACTGAAACATTAGAATATTCTCTTTACAGATCTAAATTAAACTGCACTGTAAGTTCAACTACATATCAGTATGCGAAAATGTGTTCATAGACTAACTAAATGATTGGTAAATATCTCATGACGGCTTTCCTGAAGTCTTAATTTTTGCAGCATTTGCTTTATTCTCATATTTTTATGTTTCGTTAGCAAGTCCAAAAATTTAATTAACTCTGCCAATCTTTCCGTCAAAAATGGACAACTGTCCTGACAGTCAGCTGCCCTTTAAATCTCTGGGAGTTTGACGCGAGCTAGAGGATTGGAAATTTGTTCGAAACCGAAAATATATTGAAGTCCGCAAGTCAATAAAGGAAAAAGGTTTTTCAACTATACTATACACGAAATTCACTTTTTAACTTTCTCGTATACGTAGTATCTAAGAGAAAGATATTGTTTTCGTACAAAATTTCGAACTCGAGATTTTGATCAATTCTGATATTACGATGATAGGGGAACTCAAAAAAGTGTGTCTCGCAATTCTGTCCGTCCGTATGTCTGTCTGTCCCACCCCACCCCTGGGGAATCTAAACGCTTGGACGGATTTGCTTCCAACTTCGTATTTAGAGTTTGTAGGCTTCCCGCTCGGGAGGTTTTTTTTTTTTTAAGCTAGCCCTAATATTAACGGTACCTCCCATATAAAAATTGTACGAAATATGACGAAATATGCCTAAATTTAGATTTTTTCGAAAACGGCTCTATCGATTTGAACCAAAATTGATGGTTGAGTTAATGTAAGCATGCTTAACATGACTGCATACCCAGTTTTTCGCTAAAAAGTCCAGCAACGGCAGTTTTGAAAATTGGCTTTTTCTCGAAAACGGTAAAAAAAAATTTTTTAAAAAAAATAATATTTTTTAAAAAAAATATTTTTAACGTACTATTGTCATTCTTAACTTGATAGCAAACTCAGTTTTTCCCTAAAAAGACTACGTCCTTTGATATCCACCCAAATCCCTAATAAAAGTACATACTTTAAAAAACTGCTCATATCTCAAAAACGCCATTTTCGATTATAATAAAAATGTTACTTTCAGGTAATGCTTAAATCCATAGTAATACCACTGGCTCAGTTTTGAGCTAAACAGTTGAAAAACAGTGTTTTTTGAACCATGAATGCGTCCTTCCCAATCGCTAAAACCGGTACTTTAAAAACTGCTCATATCTCGAAAACGCCATTTTCGATTTGGATGAAAATATATCTGCTAGGTAATGTTTATATCCTGAAGAATATGTCGTACTCAGTTTTCAGCTAAACAGTTTAATAACAGTGCTTTTCGAATCCAAATTGTAACATTTGTCAGCATAATTTTATACATACATATTTAAGACAACATAAGCATTCTTAACAAGATCACGTACTTAGTTTTTCTCAGAAAACTCTAATATTGCCGTTTTATGAATATTTCTCAAAAATGACTACCCAAATCCCGCTCTGTATTCACACACGGTATATTTTTGTAAAGTCCAAAACTTCAGTACATAGCAATATAATTTGAAATTCATCGCCTACTTGCCTCCTTCAAGTGTCAGTTCGGGGTGAAATTTGAAAGTAATAAAGTGTTCTAGTTAATACGTAGGTTTATGTTTATGTAGTATGTATTTACGGTATTAATTACACCTTGAGTGGTGTAACGTAAACGTAAAATTTGCTAAAATGACTCTGAGATTCTGCGAGATTCGCAATAAACTAGAAAGTTACGTGCGACCCAGTCGTGCACATTTTTTTCATTTTAACGAAGGTATGTATAGGAATTTGTTTCTAATGGGTGACAGCTATTTGATAGAATTATCTGAAAATCGTGGCGCGTTGTTTAAAAGTGCTTCTTGACAAGTAAAATTTTCGAATTGAGGTGGCAACGCCATCTGTTTTTATTCACTTATTGAAATAACCTCGTAGAAACATGTAGCCCAGGGTGACATCGTTTCCAATTTTCGAGTATGAGCTTTGCATTCGTGGATAGGAGAACCACTCGTGAGTGA
Organism: Cheilosia soror; assembly: GCA_949372485.1. NCBI lineage: Eukaryota > Metazoa > Arthropoda > Insecta > Diptera > Syrphidae > Cheilosia > Cheilosia soror. The sequence goes on along the minus strand of OX443563.1, from coordinate 97,110,119 downwards.
CACCTCCGTTAGGAGATATTCAATAATTTGCAGCAGAAATTAGTCACACGTTATTCTAAAAAAAGAAACGTTGTTACTCCTGCTTATTTCGAAATTCTCAACTATTCGTTAGCTCTATTTCACACTGTCAGTCTGTCAGCACTCTAATCTTAAATCTGTAACAAGATTTTTCCCACAGTCTACATCAAACAGGAAAAGCCTTCTTAATAACTTTAAGCCACGTGCCACCGTTAATTTCTACTGAAATAGCACGATACTTCTCTATATGGAGTCAAAAGCCCTCCCGCTCATGTATATTCGATTGCTAATTAAAGCATAACTCAAAATAATCCAGATTACATTTTAAGCTTTCCTTAGACCTCCGTTCATGTGCGGATTTAACAATAATAAAAAAAAAACAGCGAAACTTCTCACCGGCCACTGAAAGTCGAACTCTAATTGATCGCATCCGTAGGTTTTTAGCTGCGACGAATTTGCCACCATTCAGAGTTTCGAAAATCCATACCAAATGCGGTAAAAGATTTACTTAACTGTACAACAAAAGATCAGATCATTTGTCACTCAACCGGGTACTTGATAAAATCAATTTGGAACTGGTGCGGAGGCATATTCGTCAAAAATTGTCTACAAGTAGCCGCCGCGGACGAAAAATTAAAACAAAAAAAAAAAAAAAATTCGCAACCATTCACATTTTTTGGACAAATGAACGTCAGGAACAATCAATCAATCAGCGACAGATGTCAGTTACAAATCGGATTAGGAATCAAAAGAAACCAACGCGTTTAGAATTGGACGAAGGAGCATTGTCCAGCCAAATTGAAAGGCGGCACTTTCTTTTGCGTGAATGCTAGTCTAAAGATTTTGATTCTTCTTTAAGGTGAATGTCAAACAAATGTCGAGTTACTGAAAGACAACGCCTTAATTGCCAAATATAAGATGTACACTATTGATACTGGGCCAGTCGATGGCCAAAAGTGTGGCAAAGGTAGTGCAAGCAAATGTTGTTGAAGATCGGAATCTGACATATTTTTGTTGAACATAAAAATTAATCGAAAGTAGTATACATAATTTAACTGCTCTCAGGCACATAACGAATGAAGGTTGCGACTTTTGTCGACGACCATCCGTAGTCTGTCCAACGAGATGATAAATCATTCATGTGTTGTTTTTCTTTCCATTTCGATTGTAAACTTTTTTTTTTTTACCGCATTTGTGTTGGTATTATTGCAAATTAATTCTTCGCCGGGTAATCGCGAACAACGGTCAAAGGGAGGGGGAATTTAAATTTAAGCCATTAACGGTCAAAAACGATTTGTATCTCAAGGCCCTCTCTTGTGCGCAGTTTGAATAGCAAATTTTTATTTACTTAATGGTTTATTTTTGTTTTTCTTTTTAATTTTTTTTTTTTTTGTTATTGGAATTTTATTATTATTGCGGCGGAATCTACAGATTGGATTGATTTTCTGCATGTTCAGCGACCGCAATTTCTTTGTAATCGGAGAATATAATTCAATAACAATGGAGTAATGGGTAAGTCGATGATAAGCCAATTATGTAGGCAATGTGGTATCCAACCTTGTAAAATATGAGTTACTTGACTGTAATTAAATTAATCTATTAAGGAGTGCTGTAGCGCACAACTCCAGAACCACTAGGACGCTGTGAAGAAGACATCCCCATACTTGCAGCTTTAGATGTTTCTCACGCCCTTTTTATAGCACGCGGTCTGACCTAACATTTACAAATAGTGCAAGTGATAGCATTCAACCTTGTGGGACCCCAACTGTATTTCCCAGACTCACTTTGCATACCGAAGGAGGATTCCTTAAAAAAAAAAAAAAAAACTCCCACCATCTTAAAAGATACAAAATAATGTAATCCTTTCACATGACAGTTAACATATGCTCAAGGGTGATGTGATGACAATTCAAATGTGAATCCTGAGCACCAACACAGACTACAGTCATCATGGCACGTCTCGCGTCGTTTTTGGATGAGTTCTTAAGCACATTTCCTAGTTTTCCTTTATTCGTATTCATTGGTGTCTTCTTTTTTTTTCCAGAATTACCCACTTATACACATGAATCCCCATTGCGCGATGCAAATAGTGTTGTGGTGTGGTGGAGCTGAAGCCAGCACCATGCCGATAGTGCAGTGTAGCGCCGTGTGTAGGTAGAAGGGAAAGGCGCAGATCAGCACTAGCTCCACTCGTGTTTCGTGTACCTTGTACACCAGGATGAGATGATGGCGAAAATTCTTGCACAAACAAACAAAAGGTGGGCTTTGTCACATTCTGTTCTGCGAGTTTCCTCTTCCAGTGTATGCCCATGCCCACTCTCTGTCCCCATAGTCTGTATGTCCCATCCGTATGGGTCCAGGTGAATGAACTGTATGTGTTCCTTTCCTTTCATTTCGTTTCCCATTCTTTTTCTGTATTTATTTACTTTACTTTTATAGTTTTCTTAATTTTTTGTTTTTGTGTGACAAAACGGAAGCGCACATGAGAACCGATGCCTGCACACACATAGTCATCCGGTCCGGGGAGTAAGTAAAGTATAGAAAAGGAAAAATATAAGAAATTGGTCAAAATATATACGGAGGAGGAACAGTGAGTAGTAAAGTGAATGAATGCGTACGCTTGTTGTTCTCCCAACTCCTCGTCGGCGTACTTCTTTTTGTGTAATTAGCCAGTGTATGGAATATACGGGAAGACATGGGGTGGAGTATCTGCTTTTATTTTGGCGGGGGAATCTCATGTGGGCCCCTTCTTCTGCTTATTCTTATTCGTTTTCTGTTGTTTTATTCATAGTTTCCATGTGGCACTCATGTAATTGTATTACAACGTTCTTGTTGCATTCAGTGTAATTCAAGGGAAGTTGCATTTTATTCGAAACGAACACTAAAGAAGAAGAATGAAACGGATTGTCATGACATGTGCTAAGGTTTTATGACGGTTTTTCTTTTCAGAGTTAAAATGCTTGTTCGTTTGTTTTTTGAAGGAAAAAAAAGATGAAAAAACGAATGAATGTTAAAATGACAAGTTTGTCAAATTATAAAAGTCCATAATAAATTCCGAAATTATGGAATACAATTTGACGCAAACAACTCCCGAAAAACCGATTTCTCGTATTCTGATAGTCATGTCAAGTGTCAGCTGTCACATAAATGTAAGGGACCGTTGGCAAATGACAGTTCACTATTTAATAACCAAGCTGTCCCACGTGTGGAAAATTCTGATAGTTGATTGATGGGAATTAACATATTCCGATAGTTTTATCGCATGTCAATCGAGATGTCAGTTGTTCCATTCAATGGTATTCTGAGAGTCGTGTTATTTGTCGCATTTTTGCAATGAAAGAACAATTAAACGCACTCTTCGATAGATAATGTGATGCTGAAAGCTGTTGTAGTGTATTGTATTATAGCAAAACATTTTTGTCATTCTGACAGTGAAAGTGACACATGTCCCAAACGTGTTGTTCAATCAGTTCTCGAATTTAAATTTTAAAATTATAAACATTCTGGCAATGAAATCATTACATACTTTCGATTGCAGTAGACATTACGTACCACCTGTCGATTGAAATAAGCGACTAACAAGTACTGACGATTCGCCAACAATACGCTTTTATTTATTTATTTATTTGCCTTGACGTTTGATATTGACAAATTAATTTTGAAGGAGCGAGTTGCTATTGCATTTCTACATGATTTGTCGCTTTTTATATTTGCAATTTGTCACGCTATTCACCTGAAAATTGGCAGGCCAGATGCAAAGGGTTTAATAATTTCTATTTCGAACTGTCATCGCTTGCACGCTGAATCGAAAGTGTGAAAAGGAATATCGAAATTTGAATTTTTCTACCGAAATACAGATTTAAACAAATTTATTAATCTGTGGCCTACCTTAATCTGTACCACGTTGGAATCGGTTCAGTAACAGGTAAGAAACAGATTTTGGAATGGAGTTCCCTATGGTGACGTTGTTGGACCTATAGTTTTACTATAACTTAATCGAACATCTAAGCACTTATGAGTGATCATATTTCTGAATGTTAAAGTGCATTACTAATTCCAGCACGGAAATAGAGATACTTACTACTGTTTTAAACCATTAGAGTCCTAAATTAGAAATTTACAACACCACCATGACAGCTCAATGTGTACTTCTTTAAACTGACACATTTTCCATTAGAAATACCCAAAAAGTAAATTTTCTATAAATAGAAACCAAGGTAACACATTTTCTAATATCCACTTCCTAAGTCAAACATCCTTAAAATCACTATACCGAAACTATACAAACTTCCTTAAGGGACAAAAATTTACAAAAAAAAAAAAAAGTAATTCAAAACCACAACCGCTTAACATCACTCAAAGGCATTGATGACTTGAAGAAGCCCTCTTTACCCATAGAACCCAAGTGTGTCATCGGATATTGGATTTCAGAGCACACTGTGCGCGCTCCTGGTTTCATTATCCTCATCGTCATTTCAAATGACAACGAGTGTTTCTCTTTTTTATGTCTTCAAGGGGACAAAGTTGCTCTTAGAAAGTGTTCCAAACTTGAATAATATCCTGGAACGTGCTACCCCATAAATTGATAACTCTGTTGATTATGGTTTTAGGCAAACGAAAGAAAGGGCTTCAAGGAGATTAGAGACCCATTAACCTATTCACTTACTACCACAAGGCAGAATGCACAATAAAAAAAAAAGAACTTTACTTGGAAAATCCCGGAAGACATTTTTTTGCGGAAGAAGCAATGAAGAGAAAAAACAAAAAAAAAAAGTGAAAATCCATTTGCAAAGCCTAAAGCTCATTTAAGATGATTTCGAGAAAAGAATGAGTGCTTTCTCATCGCAACGTTGAGGTGAGGGAACCTTGTCAATGGCGACAAATGAGTTGTGTCCTCAATTCAAGAGCGAAGAAGGAAATGCAACTGTAGGTAGGCTCTGTTTGTTTGTAAGGTATACTGTATACAGATGCATTAAGGACTGAATATGCGATTGCATTTGGTATATAGTGAAAGATGAACAACTTGATGGGCTTCATGTGAAGTGGAAACCGTACCATGGAACACTTAACTGTTTCGCCAAGTAATTGTGTTTGCATAGCAAATTCTTTGGAAGTAAACTATATGTACACAACGAGTTCTAATGGGAATAGTTCGGCGGAAGTGGTGAGTATAACGCTTTCAAATATTTAAATTGTATACACAAAGGATAGACTCGATTGAAGGATGAAACTGAGTATACATTAATGAGAGTCAACTTGTTGGTTAAACATAGATTCAAATTTATATCATACAGAAACCGTTGAACTTACTCTATTTGAAGTCATTTCAGTTCATTGGGAAAAACCCAAATAATGGTAATCGTATTCGCTTACAAAGTCCATTGTACTATTGACCAAGTATGAGTAAATGGAAAATCTGTAAAGCATTAGAAATTAAACAGGTTTCCATGTCAGCAAAGGACTTACTTCCTATGTGCTGGTTATGTGTTTAAATCAAACTAAAGATTGAATCAAAAGAATCATCAGAAAGTCTTTGCGCTGAATTGGCAACCTCAAGAATACACAAGATCATAAAACGCATAAAAATACAAATTAAATACGCATAAATAACTGTAAATCCACAGTAACACTGCCAGCGCCATTGTAGCAATTGTAACTTCATATAACTAGAAATATTACGTTTAAGAAAAATTGCTACAAAACTACTTAACGATTAAATGACGTTAATTCGGAGCTGAATGTGTCAAATACAAAATTTGATTAAATTAAACTTTAGCCACTGCGATCTACGGGCATTCTAAATGACGATAAACTAAAAATATTTCCGCTGAATTAAAGATAAAGTATGGCTTACAAAAATGATTTCCTCTTGCACGAGGAAACTGCACAACTAACCTAGCTGAATGAGCTGAATATGTATATAGATATACGTATGATATGGATAATCAGAAGAGAGTTTTACAAAACGACAGGAGAGCTTGGCCATCTGAAAATGTCGAGCTGAATTAGAAACGGGTAGGCGGAAAATAAATTCAGAATTATGTATTAATATTTGGAGCGATAACTAACGAACTGAATATACTTATTAATCAGCTGAATAACCTGATTATTTTGAAAATTGTATAATTTATTTGGTACTATGAAACATCTGCATGGAAAAATCGTAACAATTAACCCGCTGAATGGTGAAGTAACGGCGCTGAATGAGAACATTTTATAAAATGTATATCTTTTGAGAAGAGAAATCATGTATATTTAAAATGCAAACAAAATGGCAAGGCCCTTTCGCTTTATTTGTTTACAAAGTAATGCTAGAAGACCTGAAACGTCGTCGGTCATATCAGACAAGCATTTCTTTTCTGTCAGGTTTGAACTGCGCCATATTTAGCTATTTAAATGTATGCAATATCATGCAATACGCGTACTGTGAAACTCATTTAAGCTATAAATCCATCTGCCCATAGAAGGGATTCAACCTTCATTAATCTCACAATCTGATGTCCTCATTATCCCAAAGTTTAACGCTTAATATCGTCCCATTTCCTCACACAAAAACAAAAAAAAACCTTGAATTCAGATTTAATTGTCCAACAAATTAGGAAACATCTGGCTACATGCATCTGCGCGGCGTCGGTTGTCCCAAAATATCCGCACTATGTCGTTGTCGTCGCGTGAAAGTGAAAGACTTGCATTGCGATTAGTCACACGTTGCAGCATCACAAAAATACCACCTACCATATCTACCTACTTTTTTTTTTGGATGTGCTCTTAAAATACGCGGCTCTTTCGATTTACATCCTCGCGACTCTACATCTGTAACCTTGCTGACAAAGTCGTCGTTTTAACACAATTCCCTGCGTGCGTTTATTATGAATCACTTGTGCCATTTGGACTTTGCCGCCATCTGACTAACGTCTCATTTTTGTTCGCGTCGGTCGTCGTGAGTGGTAAATTTGCGAAGCGAACCCTTTAGCAATCAAAATTCATTAAATTCATTTGTCTTGCCAGAGAAAAAGACAACAAAACAAAACCTCAAGACCTCATCGTCGTCGTAGTCTTCGCTTACTAAACGCACTCATGTGTGAAAAGTGTTTTTGTTTGGCCTCCTCCCTCCCTCAACAACCCCCTGTAGAGTAACTTGGGGTCAATTAGTGTATTGAAATTAGCATTTTGTTTGGTTGACTTAAGGATGGACGTCAAGAAGACTTGGCGGCGGTGGTTCCCCCCCCCCCCCACTCTTCTCTACGTGTCAGTGTCATTAATCTGCATCACATCAATCACTGGCTGGCTGCTATATGGGGGAGACAAGGCGACTGTGTTTACTTGCGACGTGGTTATGACAACTGCACGTCGCTCCCATCTGTCATTGAAGAGGAGTCCGCCATTTGAAAGGAAGTCTGTGAATGGAATGCACAACCAAAGTCAATTAACCCTTTTCTCTCACTGCACATAAGAGGCGGATGTGGTGGAAGGGACAACACAAAAGATCTCCCTCTAGCTCCAATGCGTGAGAAATGCAGTTTGATTGCATTAAATGCACCATTGCGTCTAATTCACCACCACAGCCATCGTTGCGTTGGTTGGAGAAAACCTCACACGATATTGGATTGTAATTAGGTTACGGTCATACTTAAGGTTTTTGTAATCCAAAACCCAAAATAGAGACAACAGCGCAACGAAGAACCAGCGCAAAACATAAATCTCTTCTCTCCGGCAATAATAACGTGCCACAAGAAAATCCGTCACCACCTTCTACAGCACTGCAAAACGCAGTCACCTAGGATCGGATTACACTGTGCAAAAGTTTTCCATTTGTTTAATTTGCGTGAAAATTCATTCGCGGATAAGGCATACGTATGTGTATAGACGAGATGGGTGCATTGTGATGATGACCATCAAAATGCTGGTGGTTTGCATCCAATATAATGCTGATGGTGGGGAAGAGGATCTATTCACGGATTGGTGTCGAATTACCTCTCATGTACGAGTCTCTGAGTTTTTCACCTTCACCCCAACCGCTGAACGATTTTTCCACTCATACACTATGCTTGGTAAGCCGATAGAAGAGACATCATTTAACATTTTGCCGATCTAATTTCACACACAGAGTTGCATGACAGTTTCTCTGCTGCAGTTATACTTTTATGCACAAAAACAAATTAAACAAGGTTTTTTTTTTTTTTTTTTGATTTTAAAGTCTGCCCAAGGTAAGGTGGCCAAATTTGATTGACAGCCGTTGTGACAGGCAGCGTCAAAAGCGGTGACAGCACTCTGTGGCATGGTGGTGCATATACAAGTGACACAATTGACAGATGATTCGGTTTCATGAATTATGTTTTGGTTTTTCGGTGCTCAGGCTCACTGATGGTGTTTTCTCAGAGATCTAGGTGGTTTTAAATAGCGGTATACAGTTTTTGAAGCAGTTGTCATAATGATTGGTGACATAGTGTGTTTATTGGTTTATGCGCCAATATGTGGTTAGGTTATCGTACCTCCAATGTCAAAGTGTTGACAAATTAAGTGTAATTGTCACCTCGACAGTCTTTTCACATTGGGATCTCACTTCTGTTTGGACAAGTTATTAACCAAGTATGGGATCGAGTGCCATAAATGTCACCCTTCTCACGTCAATTTGTGACGATTTGTAAGAAAAATTAAACAACATTCACACCTTCTTCATTTAATGAAGCAAGCAATGTGACACAACCCACATTTGACACTAAATTAAACACTGCAAAGTGCGCTAATAACTTTATCGCAATTAAAAATCAAAATGCCAGTTTCCACACTGTCTTTAGGCATAGCCATTAAGTTTGACATTTCACAGTGCAATGCACATAAAAATAGATTTATATTAATGGAATCCAACGAAGTTACCGTAACAAATCCGCCATCAATCATTGTAGGAATGCGTATGCGACTTGTGAGGGTTACCACCTTATGTAAAAATATATTTCACGAGCGATGTAGACAAAGATTAAATTCAAAATTAACTACGCATAAAATATGCGTCTTTTACTATGATACTGTCTGACTTAAGGTTTTTAACAAACAAAACAAAAATGTATCTAAAGTCTAGGGCTTTGTAGTGACTCACCATTTTACAACTTAATGTCGTTAATCAAACATAAAATCGTGTAGGGGAATGCATTAAGACAATGTGGAAAATGACAGTTTGAATGCAATTGGCGCTATTCAAATTGGGATGCCATACATACTACTTTATAAAATGCAACGTCTGCTTGTTCGTCCCTTCATAACCATTCATCCGATTTTCATGATTTTTTCTCTGACTGATGTGTGTGGCCAAATTAGGCCGTAGGGCGGGTGAGAATTGTTGAGGAGTAAAGGGGTCACGGGGAGTAATAGGGGTCTCACGAACCGCTAACTGTATGAACTTGAAAGTTTGTATGTTGATAGACAATTAAATTTTACATGCCTTATTTACCGATTTTCAAAATTCGTCCTATCAGCGTTGAAAAAAGGGGGATCAAACTTTTCTATTTCGACCTTACTACGCTTAACTTGCCATTATACTCATAAATCTACGTATGTCATTTCAAGAAATGCTTTTATTTGTTAGGCAATACTTTACCGAGTTTATTTCCACTCAAAGTTTCTACAAATTCAGCGGAAGGAAAGTCACTGCTCTGAAAGACGATCTATGTCGCTGTAGAACACTGATGGGCTATTGTGTTTACACCCGCGAATTTGATACACTCTCCTATTAATATAACTTAGGCAAACTTAGAGCGTATAACACCAATTGGGACGTAACCTATGCAAAGCAAATTAATAGTCAATCAAATCAGGAACAGAAAAGGAAAAAAAAAACAAAAAAATAGTATTGATTGTCAAAAATGACATTCCGAATTTACTCGCAGTGGTTATAATATAAACTGCAACATTCTGACAAAAAACAAATATTGCAACGATGTGACATTTCTGAAATCATTATCATTAAACTGACACTTCTAAGAAAACTGAAATAAATTTATTAGGGCTCATACACAATAAAAAAAAACAAACAAAACTGTCCTGATTTGCAAAAGCATATGAACTAAATTCTTATTCATACAATGATGTGTCAATTTGGACAAATGATGCAGCAAAACAAAAGAATTCCACACCGGACAACGTAATACGACGCGACCTTGGCATTTCCTCCTCTGTATTGTTGGTCAGTTACAAAATAACCGATGAACTCAATGCAATTAGCACTTAAAATGTCTGTAAATGGTGGTGTTAAAACAAAGTGCCTTAAAGGTTGATATCTCTGACCTATATTTTGTTTTTATTGCATTCAATTCAGTTCAGTGGTTTACGGAAATGAAGATTTGTCAATAAATTTTTGCATTGTTATTTATCCCATAATTTCCGTTACAATCAGAGAAATATATATATATATAAAAAAACACTTACGAACGATGGAAGAAGACAAAAATTAAATTAGTGACATATTATGCATAAATTTGATATTTATCTCTATCTACATTCATTTTGCCGGTTCTGTCTTTCTTTCTGTCTCGTTTCTTGCTCTTTATACATCTGTGATCGAGGTAACATTACGTTATGTATATTACTCATCGGTGTTTGGGAATAGATCACCGTTCGTTGTTGAGGTCTTTTTATATGCGCATGACTCATATTCAATCTTTGACACTTCTCTCTTACTGTCGATGGAAACAGAAAACAAGCGCAAAAAAAAAAAGGATTCATAATTTATGGCATATTGATAAATTGTGGAATTTATCTGACTTTACTCACAGGTGAGAGGGAGTCTTTCCAAGATTGCGATTTACGATTGTACCTTTGATTGCCAATGAGTGCTTTCAAGCTCAAAATTATTATAAAGCGATGTGTGCGTTTAAAATGTGTAACCTTGCAGTGTTTTAGCAATACGTCGCACATGGGATCTAACGATAGAATAGCACGTACAAGACTGTAATTATTTTTTTACATAGGAAATCACAGCCATCAGTGCGGAATAATAGTGATCTCATCTTCCGGAGATGTGTGTATAGACAATTTATTTTTATACGTGACTTTGGTGTGATAAGCGAAAGATTGACTTCTTCGTGACAATATCACATAGCACTTAACCAAAGAGGCAAGATTCTAAGTTTCCGATAAAAGAAGTTCAACGAACGCGAAATAGAAAGCTAAAGGTAAGCGGCTTGTGAAATGGACACAAATTGACAGTTTTTCAATTTTTAATGACGCAACTGTGCTGTCATTAAAGAAATCAGTTTTTAAGTAACTTGTATCCTATTAACGTAGCGATTTTAATGTAGAACGGAAGAGCGAATCATATACGTCAAATATTTTATAGTGGTGTCAATTTTTTAATTATCCCAAAATAAGCGTCTTCAAAAAACTATGCTGCTGTCAAATATTTGTACGAAAATTGCGAATGAGTTCAACCTTTCGCAAGTGAGGATAATGTCTCTATTTTGTAAGGCAACTACAACTAGAGTTGAGTTGTCTCAACATTGATAGAAAAGTTGTCTGTCAAAGCACAATAAAGATGGCGGTGGTTGCCTATGAGTTGTTAGTTACCTATTTTGGTTGTGTGAAACTGTAAAAGTTGAGTTGAGTTGAAGATAGGGGCATACGTTTCTCTAAAACGCAACAAATGGTATCGTGGGGCGCCGTACTTGTCCGCTATTTAATGAACAACAAAATCGTTCCGAAAGTTGTCATATCAAGAAAAGTCTGTATGGCGAGGTGGCTGTCAGTTATCAGTATTACCTTACCAAATTGACGGGAATTACATAAACGCCAATTTTAAGATATCGCGTAGATAGAAAACCGAGTGAAAGAATTTTAAATATAAACACTGATTCCTGTCATGATTTTGTCAAAAATCGATTTCAGCTGACAGAATACCATGTGTAGGTGAAGTGAATGTATTTGGTTAAAATGAAGGTATTCATAATGGATACCAAAAGTCCAAAAACATGTATTTTCATTGGTTTTCTGATCATGACATCCGATATACAACAATTCTTATATTTAACCCTTAAAGTGCTTCATTGAAGACAGCTCCCTACTCCGCCTGATTCGGCGCGCCTGCTAGCTAGAGTTGACCTTTCCAGCCTAAGTTCTAGGATCGCAACTCTATCCCCTAAAAATATCCTCTTCAATTCTTGTGAAACTTGTGAGTTTTTCCCACAACCGCACCAGAAAGATCTTGAAGGTGTTACTTCCGTCATACAGCCTTTTGGACCTATCTTTTGATAAAACTCTGTCAAAGCCGATTTAAAGTTTGACATCAACAATATGAACACAGGAAAGTTCTGTGTGTGAAGGAGTGATTGTCTTAAACATGTTTCCTTCCTAAAGGCAACTAAACAAACAAAACAATTTGACATTTGACCACAACTTGTCAGAAGTAGTGTTGTCTGTGTTTTTTAAGAGCGTTACAAAAGGGGATGGAGGTCGTATTTCAAGGAATCCCCTCTCACATTTTCCTTTAATTTGTTCGAGCAAACTAATTGTCTGTTCCTCGTATACACATTTGCAACTCATTGCAAAGTACCTTCATACTAACGACCACACAACGTGCCGGACTGTGAGCGGTCGGCTGCCAATAATAACAGAATTTATAAGCAATCCATCATTCGCTCCTCAAAATGTATAAACATTCAATGCTGCCTCTTTCCAAGTCAAAATAAACTGTCAATCCTAATTAAAGCGGAAGCTGGAAATAAACACCATCGCCCATTCACGCCAACATAAACCACACATTTCCTGCCGGTCATCGAACTCTTCTCGAGACACTCTCCACTCCAGGCGGTAAATAAACAAAAGTCCTTCCTTATTGTCGAATGACATATTTTCGAAGGTTCATTGTTCCTTGACAGTGAGGGGGGCGTGTGGAAACATTATTCGAATTATTCTTCGTTATCCTTCGAGTTCTATTGTTTATCCCGCGCCCAAATCCCGCAAGTTTATGGGCAAGGATTCTTAATGCAGAAAATAATAAAAAAAACAGCCCTGAATAAAGTTCATGAACTCTTTTTACTGGTTTCTCATGCGGACAACATACAGTTTCTCTTTTCTCCATTTTTGGCATTGGATTTCATTCATAAAATTTAAATCTCACATTCGATTAGATTTGAGATACAATTTCAGTTGAAACTAAAATTACCAGTGGGAGAACTTGAATCATATATGTATGAAGAAACAACGAAACAAGTCTCAGCCAAGTTAGCATGATTCTAAATTTAGGCTTAAAGTGAAGGTTTCTTTTTGTCGTCTGTTTGTTGGTGTTATTTTCCATTTTTTAATTGACATACACTCGAAACTCAAGACTCACAGACAGCACCGCCGAGAGTGACTAAACATGTAGATACCCATTTCGAAATCAGTTAAAACCATTTAACTCTGAGTACGGGTTTATTAATCATCACTTGATTAAGAGCCGGTTGCTTGGTGTCCAAATCGGGGTTATTATGTAGGTTTTTAATTTTATTTTTTTTAAGTGACTCTTGACTCTGTGTTTCCTTCTACAGACACAAATCCAGTAGATACTAACAGCTAAACCTTGTACCTGGTGGCTAAAAGTAATTATTTTATGTTCTCTTGAAGGAAATGCCGAGCCAAAATTTGCGTTCAATTTAGCAAAATATAAATGAAGCGTAAAATCAAGTTGACACCTCCTTAATCGGCGGAGAGGAGACATCAGGCTTCCCTGAGTGGGCAGTAGCAGTAGTAAAACTGTCTGCAGTTTATTTTTTATTTTTGCTGAATGCCCACTTGTTTTATGTGGTGCTGTTATTGTTGTCATCAGAATAATTTTTTTTGTTAGTTTGGTGTCTACGTACTAACGTGTTTCCTGTTTATTCCCAAAGAATTCCCAGTTCGATGTGAACAAACAACTTGTATTCGCACTATTCCTCTGGAGGGATGGAGAGAGCAAGAGGCTAAAATGTGCTTGTTGAAGCGCGGAAAAAAGGTGGCACTGCGCCGTGGTCTTTGAAGTTCTGCTGATGGATGGTTTATTTTCTTTTTTCTTTTTTTTTGCGTTTTCGTTTCGCTCCACCTCAGTGAACTTCAAGTTCGGTATACGCGGAGACGATATTCCCATTCTACTTCACACGGGGGGGATTATCAGCATCAGCAGCAGCAGCCACAGCCAGTCAGAAAGAGCATTTGCCAGTGATGAAGTCACCTCTTGGTCTCACGGGCATAATGGAGTGTTTTCGTTTTTCTTTGAATTTTTGTGAGACCGTGGTAGTGAACCTAAGGCGGATTCCAATGAGATGACGACACTCAGCAAAACATACTGATAGTGTACAAATTATAAAGTTGCCGAGTTCTTACCTCGGGAGTGTGGTTAAGATTTACGACTTGAACGTTTGGCTGCGTTAGCAGATTTGACAAATTAGTAGTGTTTTGAACTTAATCATATAGTTACATGAGTAATAACTTTAAACACTTGTGCAGTGTTATGAGTTGTTGGAGGAGAATTTTCGTTCATGTCAGCTTAGGATATGAAAATTGCCATCAAAGTGGGAAGTCAACTATATCTCTCCACACTTTCGCTACCAAATTGTAAAATTTTCGCTTGAAACAAGAAAAAAAATTGGAAACACTACATGTGTCCTTATTTTATACCTCAAGTATTTCGGAGGTAAAGAATGTTGGAGTACAGGTTCCCTTACATTTCCAAAACATTTGATAGTAAAAATAATTCCCTTCAAATGCATTAATTTCTAGATTTTTCATGATTTAAACATTTTTTTTAGTTGTGAAAATACAAATGAAAACCAACCTTCGAATGTATGTGTAGATCCGGAATTAACTAAGACCAGACATCGCTCCCTTAGGCCCAGGGGCGTAGCGAGCGTACAAGCCGTGAGGGGTGACTTTCATTAAAATGCCGACTTATTTTAGGAACTTGCCGACTGTATAGAAATCACGAAATTCAGCCCAGCGGTTATCGAGGTATAACATCATGGAATTTTACCCGAATTTTTGTATGGGAGGTGCCACGCCCCTTTGTCCAATTTTGTTCAATTTTCACAGGAACTATCCCAGGCAAATACCTAAGATTACATGACAATTTGAGCTGAATGGGTTCAGTGGTTTTCGAGATATAAGATTTTTAATGTTTTTTTTTTCGTATGAGAGGTGCCACGCCCATTTGTTAAATTTTGATCAATTTCCACAGATACCTAAGATTGCCTGAAAATGTAAGCTGAATCGGTTCAGTGGTTTTCCAGATATATAAAAGATTTTGAGTGTTTTTTTTTTTTGTATGGGAGGCGCTACGCCCCTTTGTTCAATTTTGATCAATTTCCACAGATAGCTAAGATTGCCTGAAAATGTAAGCTGAATTTCGACCATTCTTAACATGAACACTCCAGGGCCGATAGCTAAGATCACCTGTAAATTGGAGCTCAATCGAGACCGGTGGTCTTCGAAATGTGCGCCTACAGCCCCACGAGTTAAGAATTTGTTCGACTTTTCTTTTTTTCTAAACCTTCGCGTAGCAATTACAAACAAACCTGCTAAAGGAAGTATTCAATTTGGTCCTGTCGTTTTCAAATTTTAAGGTGTTTAGTCGGTAAACTCATCGATGCCGATCGTCCTTTTTAAAATCGAAACTCGGAAAAGGTACCTACATAAAGGTAAACAAATATAAATTGGCATTTCCGAAAGGTGGAACCTTTGAAAATGCCGACTTGTATACATTTACAAGTTTGAAAACCTTTACCTAATGAAAATCAAAACCCACTTCTTATTTTTTAACATTTTGTTCCGAGCTAATTTTTGAAAATTGGCCGTTTTTGACGGTTTTTTTTAGTTGTTCAAGTGAATAAATGTAGCTTCCTTGATTTGCCGGCTCTTGAAAAGCCCAAGTTACTGTTAACTGCTGACGCAAATTAAGGCATCAGCAGACGACATTATTCGAAAATATTTCCGACAGGGTATGTCCGTGGGCGTGTACAGGTGTTGTGTTGCTTAGATATCTTCATCCTACGAGTGTCGAGAAATAGGGTGAAATATGATGAACTATATGTCCTTACTACAGTTAATCGTGGGTTATGATATGTTTACCACAATTTATATGCAACGCTTGTATGGAAACAATAATTGAACAATATAGAAGTTGATATGCTGCATCGCCATCTAGTGGTGAGTAACAATGAAGTGAGTCATATGTGCTAATTTTAAAGGTGATCGGTCAAAACGGTGTCGATGGCTATCTAATCTCAAACAAGATATACCAAATTCCATTTTTACAAGTATAGGTATCGCATACGTATAGCTTGTGCTACATTTCTACCCAACAGATGGCGCTGTTTAAAAAAAAAATAATCCCGTGGTATATTAAAATACGCGCGTATTCGAATGCAACGTCGTTTTATAATTTCACTCGATGCAATTATTTGTCTGACAAGATTTTCTTTATTATGTTACATGTATAAATTTAGAAGATATCTATCAAAGGCAGACCTGATAAGACTCTTCTCCCTCAAGAGCCAACTAGATGTCACTGCATCAAGCAAAATGTATATGTAAATAATTTGAAAATGCACTAAATAATCCTTTAAAGGGAACCCATCTCTCTGTCTATAAGTATCCCCCACACATGCAGTGCGGATGCATCCATATTCGGGTCACGTATTACACATCAATGAATGAGGGTCTTTCTATACGCTGTGTTTAGGGCAATTAACCCCAATTCCACTCTGAAGCCTGAACACACCCATAAGAACTGAAAAGCTCTTAAAATAAGGTTTATGACCATCAGACGATAAAAATTTGACACAAATTTGGTGAAAAACATTTTTATAAAAGGGTGACTGATAATAAAAGGATCTAAAAAACTGCATGCCAAATCATAGAACAGAACTAATACGTGTCTTACTCCTGCTCCCATGTGTTCCACCACAATACAAGAATGTGGGTTTGTCACATACACTGTGTGTGTGTGTTAGTTAAAAAGAAAACAAACATCATCGCTGCACACATTACCTGGAATGAAAAAGAGAACAAAAATTAAGAACAATAAAAACGACCATTCAAGCGTATTAAAAATTTTTCAATTAAAAATGCATAAAATATAATAAAATCGTGACAAAGTTAATAAAAACCAAAGACAGGGTCAGAGCAAGCAAATAATAATACGCACCACACAAATCCACGCATAAACATGCCCAATAGCGTTTTTATAAAAGTGCAACTGTAAACCGGGGCTTTTATGAGGGCGATTTGTCTCTCTGAAAGCCGTGACAATGAAATCAAATAGATAAAACTACATATAAAAGGTGAATTAGTTATGAAGAAAATTCAAAATAGAATTGTACTGGCACACTCATGTGATCCAATCTAATCCGTTTCGACGAAGAAGATACTTTGGCTATGCTTTGTGAATAAGAATTATGCACATTGTGCCCCACAGTCAGTCCTGCTTTTGCTTCTCCTGATTAAATGTAAATTAGGCTCAGTTTTTATTATTTTCATTGACGCCATATGAACGTTGAAATTGAGTTAAGCAAATGAAATAATTTTTTTATGGATATCTAACGACCATCAACGGTTAGATTGTTCTTGTAGTTGGATTGGAAAGATTGGGGGCTCGGAGTTCTGAGTCATTCGACAAAACTTGATTTTCTTGATCGAAACGATAAATGATGAGCACATGTTTAGGAAGTTGTTATACTGCAATAAACTAACCAGTCGGCACTGGATTTCAGCAGTGTGATTTATGAGAAATTAAATTGAATGTATAAATGCTGTCATTTTAGGACAGTGACAGGAAGTATATGTCAGAGGTCGGCGTAAATATTTTTATTAGAAGTAAAAAGCGGTTGATCTGGATAGGAAATGGGTTCATCAAATGTGATCTAAATGCAGTGATGAACTCAGACGCATTGTTTTGGAAATAAAATTCCAGTAAAATCAAATTTGTTGTCCTGGATTTTGAGTTAAGAAATTTCATACATTTGAATAGCAAGTGAGTTTAATTAACACCTTATGAAAGGTGGTAACGTCTCTGATTATTCTGCTTGTAAAGTGTGCGTCTGTTGGGTGGAAGGATGCGAGTTCGAATACGAGACAATACCACGAAATATTGCAACTTTGGATTCGAAAAGCACTGTTAGTAAACACACACAAAAATTCATTTCCGATTTCATTTATAGTGAAACTGAAAGTGAAATGTGGAACCTAGCAGATATTCTTCAGGATATAAACATTACCTAGCAGTTACATTTTCATCCAAATCGAAAATGGCGTTTTCGAGATATAAGCAGTTTTTAAAGTATCATATTATCAATATCTTTCTCTTATGTACGAGAAAGTTAAAAAAAATTAAGCGGAAACGTCAAATTTGAGTACAATTTATTAAAATTATGAGCAACCATTGCTTCTCCATTGCGCAGTGCTAATCACAATTTTAACTCGTAGTCTATGGACGCTTTTATTTCATTTCCATTTTACGAACTGACAATATGAACATTTTTCAGATTAAACTATCTATTGTGACCCATAAAATATTTAAGGTGATTCACAATTGATCCTTTCTTTCTAAAGCGCAGCCTGTGGAGAAACTGTCCTATTTTTATACGTTTCCCCTCCCTCTGTCTAAACCAGGAATCAGAAAGAACTGCAATTATTGCAAAACCCAAAAAAATGAGTCAACATTAGGCGTGAGTTCTTGGATCTTTAAACTCTTATGTGGATTTTTCTAAATGAATTTTTATCTTCATTATTAGGACAGATAGAGACATAGTCGCCGAAGGAACTAGTATACAATGCGCCCATCTATCCAACGGTCATATACTGAAGAGCACTTCCACATCGATCAGATGGCACTCATCCAAGCGAAAAAAATTCAATTCATGGAACGACCGCGCAGAGTATTTTTTAGAAAGGACCTACTGATCTAGGTCTCAGGTACTCAAATTAGGTTTTTTTTTAACCGAGACCTAAGCCAATAAGTCTCCCAGTACTTTCCTTAACTAACTGCGTCCAGTTGCGGTTGAATGGTCCTAAAACCGTCTTATATCTTACAAAGAATGTTTCTTTTCAAATGGCAAAATATATCTTCATTCGCGTTTGAAAGTGTTAATGCTTTAGATTGGCTTGAATAACAAAATTTAGATTAGTCTCGCTCGAGATCTATAAGGGTAAGTAGGGTGAGTATAGAGTACGGCCCGAAAAATTTCGCCCGGAGCTGTTTGTAATTTCCACAACGGCACTGCTGCCCAAAATCATCACTATCGACACCATTTCCAATGTCTTGATCTCATCTTGGGTGTATCCAGACGGGCATTTTCCAATAAATATTTGCCGGAAAATTCCTTTACCAAATTTTGCTAACAGCAAACGATTCTTCCTATGATTGCGATGGACCGTTTTTGATTGGTGCACTCATGTATTTTCAAATCCCCAATGCAGTATGTCACACGTTGAAATCACGCAGACGACGTTTTAAATATCGTAGCCAATATCGATGACAGCTGACTGCGTCAATTTATTCCTATTGTGGATTTAAATGGTTATCTGTATACGAAAAACTATTTAAACCTCTTCCACTTTGTGACAATAATTAAACAAATCACACCTTTCTTTACCAACATCCGTCTCCTACTCAAAAACCAAGAAAAGGATACAGAAACAAGACACTCCGCCATTAATATAGATCTGACTGTGTCAAGACGCGTGGGTATTGATTTAGAACTCTATTACATTTTCTGTCTTTTCTATAACACCAAAGATTTCAACAAATCACCTCAAGTGTCAATACATATATTAGTAGACAAAACTTTTATTTGCATTTCATCGGTAATTGTTAACTCGCCACCGTTATTTTTACGACTCATTTCAGCCCACTTTCATCATTATTTTCAATTTTTTTTTCTTCGTTTTCAAGTTTCCTTTCATAAACCCACTTCTTTTATCTAAGATCGTAAAACTCGATGAGAGACAGACTGACAAACAAAAACGAAAAGAAAACAAAAAGTAATTCACCGTTCCAATCGAGATTTGACTTTGAAATTACTCGGTATCAATATTCAAATGCTCACACTGCCGCAAGAATATTAATGTCAAACTTAACGTCTAAACAACCAACCACCCACCTACCTACCGTTTATCCTTCGCTTTTAATACCTATGACGACGACGGAAAGGAAAACGTTTAAAATCGAAAGGAACTGCACTCTTGACTCGACTCCGCTTGACATCGACTCCATTGAATAAAATCCAAATAGAATCGGATGTCAGTGTCGTCGTTGACGTGTCAAGAATACCGAGCAGTCATTTAATGAGGGCGAACTTACTTTTGAGGGATATATACGAGTACGACTGTATGACAGAGTCTTGCCATTGATTCCCGTTGCAACAGCAATTGATTAGTAACAATGACCACGATCTCGTGCAAGCGTCAGTCAGTCTGACGTCTGGACATTAACATCGGTTCCTACTACTACTACTTCTACCACCACTTTCCTCTCTTCTAAAAAACAAAGCAAGTGTAAATAAATGTCAACTGGAAAAGATGTGCGAGCGAACCCCACTGACAATTACGCTGGTGAATTGATGGAAGATTATCCAACACTATTTCACCGAGAGAGCGTGCGTTGCGTTGTAGTGTATGTCAAATGATGCAACTGGGGTATTAAGGGGCGACAACGACAACGACAACGACGACGACGACGGCGACGACAACGGGCACGTCGAATAGAATATCAAAATATTGCGCGCCCACACGTCCAAATTACCCGGGTGCCATGCATTGGTCAAGCACTTGCATAATTTAGTTAAGACCGACACCAAAGGAGGAGTGTGACCGGACATTACTTCAATTGGGAAAAATTGAATTTGATCGTTTTAGATTTAAAGTAATAACAGTAATGGGAGCTGTGTGCACCGTGTATTGGGTTAGCCGACCATTTTGGGGAAGGCGGTCTTCTATTTTGCGTGCAAACTTTTTGTGTTACTCGTTTATGTAAATACTTTTGCATTATGTACGAATTTGCAAACTAAGCGAAGAAAGTCTCTAAACAACAAATGCCAACCGAAAAAGGAATTCTTTGCTCGAATCGATGTTTTGAAATGTCAAACTTTCGCCGCTGAACATCGTGTTTGTTGTTCCAACGTGGATTGCGATCAAATGTTGTAAAAATGGTTGTAAAATGATTGACGTAACGACCTCTGGAATTGGCAATCGATTGGATGGACACAAATGTCACACATTTCGAGTTAAAAGTCACATTTTCGAAGTCGCGACATACCTAGTGCGTGCGTTTTAAAAGAACAGTAAGCAATTTAAAATTTGACTATTTGATTGACTTAATGCTTTCGGCAAAAGAAATAAAAGCAACTTTTTGACGTTAATGAAGTGTCTTTACGAACTAAACGTCAAATTGTATACCGAATACATTTATTTTCAAAATTCTATAGTCAAACTCTGGTTGACGCGTTATAGGGTTGCCTTCCCAAGAAAAGTATTTCAGAAAAATACAATGAAAAATTGTTTATTCCACAAATTTATGAAAATTGACACATTTTCGAAGTAAGCTTACGAATTTCGATATAACCTACTTAGATTGATTTTAAACTACAAAAGAAACATTGATAAAATATAAATCTTTCGTATTGATATATGCAAACGATTTATGGATTTCGATCTAAAAAAAATAAACTACATGCTAAACTGTCACATTTTCGAAGTAGATTTAAGATTGACCACTCAATTAGAAGCAGTCAAACTTCAACATCATTACTATCGTGCATTGAATGAAAGTTCGCATAAGCAACTGGCATGGCAATTTGTCAAATGACAAACATTAATGTACGTACCGAATTGTGACAGGTTGCACTGTAAGTTATATATTTTAATGCATTACTGGACAAACAGACTTTAAAGTCATTTATGTTCGAATAGGTTAGGCCAAGTGACAGCTGTGATGAGTGTAATAGCGCTTTGCATAACTAATGACTTGACTGAGCTATGCAAGTCAATTGAAACTGACAAATATACCAACATACATGTATGTTTGATTTTTAGTCAAGTTGAAAATTTGTGAATCAAATTGTACAAACAAATCTGTTTTGCGAAAGAAGAATTCTGTCACTTGAAGAGAATAAAAAAAAAATAAAAAAAGTTCAACTAGGTCAAGTTCAAGTGGGTCCATCACTTGGTGCTTTCAAGTATTTGGCAATGGCATATGTATGAGGTGTCGGACCATGTGAAAAAGCATGAGACAGTGACTGAGTCGCCTATGATAGCGTATATAGGGACGAGCTATACAAAGCCATGTCACGTTTCGGCATCCCTGCCAAACTCGTTCGCCTGTGTAGGATGATGATGGAGAAATCTCGCAGCTCCGTCAAAATCGACAAGAACATCACTGAGCCCTTTGATGTCGAAAAAGGTTTAAGACAAAGCGATGCGCTATCGTGTAACTTTTTAACATCACCCTTGAAGCAATTATACGAAACTCATAAGCCAACATCAGAGGTACAATTTTTCAGAAGTCAGTTCAATTGCTTGCATATGCTGACGATATTGACATTTTTGGAAGACCGCAGCGAGCTGTCAGTGGCACATTTGCAAGTATTGAAACGGAGGCGGCGATGATAAGATAAAAACAAAGAATATGCTTTCAACGAGAAAGGAGTCTCAGCATCGACGAATCGAACAAAACGTCACGATGGAACGATATAATATTCTAGGCAAAGGCTGTTTCTTCGGGCTAAGAAGGCATCTAAGAAGTAAAGCCCTCTCTCATAGAACCAGGAAAATATTATATAAGACCCTAATCATCCAGGTTCTGCTGTATGGTGCAGAAGCATGGACTCTATCGAAATCGGATGAAAACCTTCTGCGATGTTTGGAGAGTAAGTTTTTTCGGGCGATATTCGGTCCAGTTTGTATTGAAGAAGTGTGGAGGAGAGGGCTTGTTGGTTGAGGCCGTGGTCCACCCCGGACTGTAAGTGCCCCCAAAAGTAAGTAAAAGTGTCTGAGTACGGTCAATGAAATACGATCCCAAGTCACAGTATACAGGATAACACAACAAATGGAGCCTGCCAAATTCGTAGAGGTTATACAACCAGAACATTAACCAAGTCTGGTCATGGTCACCCCAAAGATTGATCTGAGTATCAGTTCCATAAGACCATTCTTGTAAGAATTATTGGTCTTTCCAGTTAAATGTCACATATAAAAGAATCTATATCCAAAGCATTGGGAAGGCATCTTAGACAATTCTGCTACCTCTAAAGTGTATCTAGACTTCAAAGCAACGCAAAAAGCATACTAACTAAAAGTAGAGGCCGTAGCAATCAGCCTTGTGGGACCCCATTAACGTTTCTAAGCCCCACTGATAATAATTTTATTAAAACTGGTGATGTCTGCCAAAAAAACGAATATGCATTGATAGAAAAAAAAATTACTCCAACTCTTAACTCACTTAAAACTTTCCATGAAGCAAAAGTTCTCCATTTCACATTCAATCGATACATTCCCACCCTGAGGTATTTATCTGAAAATACACCCGATATTAAAATGGAAATCCATCTCTCCCTTCGGGGAAAAAAAAGAACTCATTTCAAAGTGCCAACATTTGGATACCTCTCACAATTTTACGAGCGTGCCAGTTGAATTTTTTAAATGTAGACACATTCCTCTCCAGCTACCAAAAAAAAAACTGATGGATATGAAGCCCGGTAGCAAACAGCAGTAGCAGTTGTTAAAGTTATTTAGGTTTTTCCTTCCATTTCCAGCATGGGTCATCGATCTGTATGAAAATGCATCAAGCTCATCCACTATTCACCTCTCTGCCTTTCCTAAATTTTTGATAATGCTTCACTCTCATGTTCCGTGGAACTGGGTCAAACATCTGTATACAGGGCTGCCGCAAATCAGAGTTTTTTTTTTCTCTGTTCTTCGTTTTTCTTTTATAGTTTTCAACTTCAATTAATTTTGTTTTTTTGCCTTTTGTTGCTTTTCATAAATTTCATTATGAATTCGTGATCATAGCCAGGGATCGGGTGGCGGAGGAGGAGGAGGAGGAGAAGAAGGTACAAGCCCAGAGAGTCAACGAATCGCATCGGTTTCTTAACAATTTCTGTTTTTATTGTAAGGCGAGAAGAAGGTGGTGAATACATTTTTTTTTTTGTAAAATGCACATGCGATGTTTTGCTCAATTTTAATTGAAATTAATTTTCAATTTAAAATTGCATAATACAAGTCGAGAATGCATGCAGCAGTACTCCGAATGAAAAGAGCTGGTGGTATAGGGCGCGCGTTAAAGGATTACGAATGAAAGCATATGGATCGTGTCTTGATTCTTTTTGTGTTCCTCTCATCCGTTCATTGTTTCACTTTCATAACTTTTGCTGGGATTTGTGGAGCTGAAAGCGAAAGTGTGTGATAGATGGGTGGCTAGAATAAATTCTGTAATCGACCCAAAAAGGGACAGACCTACTTTTTACTTTCATGGTATACATACAAATACATACTCGTGGTACCTATATGGCAGTTGGAAATTTGTTTTACAATCTCGCACGATGGTAAGCTATCGCACACAGGAACCTAGGTCGGATGCACATTTTGCTAATGACATCCCCACAGGGAGTCACACCCTTTGAGTTAAATGTGTTTGTTTATGAATCTGAGGGAGGCGAAGCAAAGAAAAGGACACTTTTAATGAAGGTTGTCATCAAACTGTAATTAAGGTGCATTTTGAAAACTCGTCATTTTACCCCAGTGACTTAGTGTCGGGGGATATGTGGGCGGTGTATCCTGCGATGATTGGGATAGAGAATTATGACGAAGGAGGCAGCTTGCCTTCACAATTAATAGTAAAACGAGCAAAAGTGCGCCTTTAATGATGGTGAAAGAGCGAAGAGGTAAGGTATAAGGAACTTTTTACATTGTAGTGTATTTCGATTTATATAAGCAAGAAATTAATACAGAATGTTGACTACTTGGGAAGAGGGTAGACTATGATTAGCATCAACTTGGCGGTGCAAAGTTTGATACAACTACTTCATACACATAAATTGCACTTATTTTAGCTCCCCGTTGTAACCAAAGGATACTGCTCGCTCATCCGGGCTTGACTTGCTAAACTTATAAGCGCGAGTGTTGAACAGGAAGAAAATATAAACAGTATAATGCTCTGTCGGAACTGACTGTCTGTTCGACCCTCAGTGGTCCTTGATAGCTTTCCACAATTAACCGGGCCGTATACCATAATATGGGTCTCACTACCATGTGCATCCAGTGTACCACAATGCGGTTTGAATATCCATGTGCTGAACGTTCTTCTGCAAGCATACGGTGTCACGTATGCCCCTTTAATACTACCTTCTATGTTTTTCTAACAATTGAGGTTAGAACCTAGGATGACGTCCAAATATCTTACTGTCTAAGATTTAAGTCAAATCCGGATATGTTTAGAGTTTTAAAGACAAGGATTATATTTTTCCTGGTAGACAGATTTCTGTACGGGCTGAACAAAAGTCCTCGACCCGAAAATCCAGTTAATGACTAAACCATTCACATAGAACTGATCTAAATTGACCTGGAGCCTTATTGTTCCGGTATCCTAAACAGCTCGTCGACTATACCATACAAGCCATATGAATGCTGAAAGAACGCCAAATTGTTTCTCTATTGACTTAAGCTACGATGGCTACACGGCCATTTTTTCGAGTCATTTAAATGGCGCTCTGACGTAAAAATACCGTCACAAAGCAGTCATTTAAATGTCGCTCTGTGTGATCGCCATTTTTAGCAGCGTCATTTAAATGACTAGGAAAATGGCGCACCAAATGACATGAATTAAGTGCCATTTAAATGGCGGAAAAAAATAACCATGTGATCGCCCTTCAATGACACATCCCAACGGAAAATTCTAAATGACTCGAAGTGTTTGTCATTTGATTTTGGGACACAAATGACGATGATAGTCATTTCGTGTGATCGCCATTTTTTCAATGATGAATCGTAGATTAAATGTCGCTCTAATGCGACATTTATTCCTGACGTCACAGCGCCATTTAAATGACTCAAAAAATGGCCGTGTAATCGTAGCTTTATCGAGTGATGCTTATGTGTCGCTAAGACTGCTCTTGAATGAATTCGTCTTAAACTGATCAGTTTTGACATTTTTATGGATCCTCTGTCCATAGGTAGCCACTCAACGTACATCCTTTTTGTTAATTGCATAACGCACTTCATTTTAGACGAATTCAGTTTTTCCAGACTCTATCACTAGCCAAAATCAGTAGTTCTATGACCTAAAATCTGAAAATGGAATGTCAATATATGTATCAATAAATTACGCCATCTTTAAGTAACCAATTGCAACGCAAGATCGATGTTAGAAATGCAACATTTAACGAAGAGTCTGAGCCGTTTTGGCGAATAGGCAACTAATTTGTATCAAAAACACTAACTACCATTATTTGGGTCAAACAAATCGTTTTAGCGGGGACAACAATCATAACAGTATATATTCTGAATTTCAATTTCTCCTTTTCGGCTATTAGGTTAGGTTAGGTTGAATAGGCTGTAAGTTCATCACAGTGGACTAGGCACCATACTGGGCTCATTGCCATCCCTGGGGGAACCTTAATGGTCAAAAACCTAAACCAATTCGCCCCAGCAATTAATTTCCTTACAAAACCTAGAAATTCTTTCAATTTTGTTAGTAAGACAAACCTCCTCCAAATTGTCGTAGAAGTACCCTCCAAGGTGTCTCCTCCTGTACCAATTTCAATGGCTTGAAATTCATAGAGGAGATAAGTAATATCCTCTCCGACATGTAAGTCTTCGCAATACCGGCATGTGCCCGTTTCTGTTAAACCTAGTCTCATGGCGTGCTTCCTTAAAAGACAGTGCCCGGAGGGAATCCCTATTGCCGTTCGTAGCTTTGATCTGCTGAGCTTTAATAATTCTACAGATTTTTTCCGATCTAGCTTAAGCCACAGACCCTTTGAAACCCTGCGACCTACTATATCTGACTATCTTTGATCTGCCCTATTTTTAATTTTTTTGGGAATAATTCTCTTGGCTACGGCTATTGGTGGTCTTATGCCTTCAATAGTTTCGAGTTGTGGAAGCTCTGTTCCGTTTTTGGCCAGAACGTCGGCCCTTTCGTTACCCTCAATATTGCAGTGCAAATATATTGGGTATCAAACATACAATCTGACTTGGTTCTGCGCGAATATAATGCTCTGAACATCCGCTACAATTACCTATATGGAATAGACTGAATGACTCGATCTCGTTACCATATCTCTTCTCTAATAAAACCTCACCATAAAATGTTGGTGAATGCTAAAAATGATTAATTTGTCAGGTCCAATGTCTTTAGAAACAATATGACTAATCATTCATACTAGTTATATCTGAGTACTGAGCTTCTTCATCTCTATAGTTCAGGCAGCAACCATGTAGTAAGTATTTAACCCAAACTACATTGAAAGCGTTTAAATCATTGACATACTATACATGGACTGCTAGTGAAATGTCAGTTTCATATAAACCTGCTACGAGGAAAAATGAAGCAAACATAAGCACTAGCCCTTTTGGTTCAGTGCGGCGAAAGTAGGAAAGAGATTTCAACCTCTGCGCGCCTTTGCTATTTTTTGTTACATAGAACACAGTGCCATCCATTGTAGAAACATTGCAACTGTGCAAAAATAACGACTTATTCAAATTATTTCAAACGTTCTATAACAGATGGCAGTATGGCACACTCAGCACAGAAACCTCGACACAAACCAAATCGCACGAATTGCTCGATGACATTTGAGTGTTTTCGTTTCTCTCCGCCGTGAACCAAAAGAGCTAGTGCTTATTTTTGCTTCAACGAAAAATTGGCTACTAGCAGTTCATGCATAGTATGTCAATGGTTTAAATATATTACGTTCGCAAACTCACTTCTACGTCCTTACATCCAATGAAATTCGCGATTGCAGTCTGGAGGTTACTTGCAAAACTTCCATTTAAGAATATTAAATTCAGAAATCACTGTGAAGTAAGATAAAACTAATCAACGCATTTACAGACCTTCTAGCTTCTAAATGAAAATTACTTTTATCGCATCCGCAGGTTCAAAACATAAAATGGTCTCATGGTCAGTGCGTAACTGAGGAACTTTTTTATTTAAGATTAAACTCCATTGTAGCTCTTTTATTTTGTGCAAGCTGTTCCTTGATAAGCACACGACTTCTCATATGCAAGTTCCAAAAAAATATAAACAATTTCCAGATAAGGCATTCCATGATAATACCACACGTTAAGTAAGAATTTAATTACTCACTTTTTTTCAACTAATTAAGCCACAGCTTTGGATTGGGGAATCCCATATCTTGATCTCGTATCACTAGAGGGAAAATATTTACACAAAGCTATCCAAATAATAGCCGTCTTTAGGGTCTTATACTAGCTCGTTGTTCGGTTCTTTTCTGTGATATCATTGTTTTCATTTTTACCTCATTTTGTAATAAATGATGGCAATTGGAAGTGTCATCGCGAATACGAGACAAACGAATGAGATTAGAACGAGAGGAACTTTATGGCAGTGTTAAAAGATGCCTTTATGAGTGTATCATAATCATAACTCTTTATCTCTGAGTTCATGGTATTCCACATTCCAGAAAAGATTTCAGATTATGAATGTATTTTTATTTTAGTGATTCTCGTTCGTGCTTTTTTTTCGATTTTGTTTTTGTACGTGCTTGTCTTCAACCTCACACACACACATATGACAATGGATTGTAACTGATTGATGGCATTTAACCTTTTCCTTTGATGCAATTAAATTAAAAGGTTAGAGATTAGATGGAAATCTCTTCGAAAGAAAGATGAATTATACATTATTGACGTTGATCTTGAAAAAAAAAATTGTTTTATGCGATCATCATAATACGTTGCAAACAAGAGATTCGTTAGTAGTCGACTGAAGAGGTGGTGACATCAATAAAGGATTTATGATCAGTAAGTCAATGGAGATCAGTGAAGATTTGTCAGCTTTTGAGTGGGCGAGGATGGTGTGGTTTTTTTTTTACAGGAAGGTCGGTTTGTTGCAAGGCGTATAGTTATTTGGGAAGTTCGGATTCGAAAGTGTAGTGAAATAGATCGTCTATATAGGTCGACGTGCCTCTCATCGCCTACCAGCCTTAGTTCGACAAAACAGACCATATATTCACGAATCTTGTAAGTTATGACAACTGTGACGATTTACGATTTTGACAACTGGTACTTTGCACTAAAAAGGGGCAATCTGTCGGATTTGGTATGCATTTAAATATAAGGTTTCACAGTTCAATCTGCTAAGCGCTTTAAAAAGGTAAAGAATCGTTTTTTAATAAAAGGGCAAAAGCTTCCAAAAGTGGGGTTTACATTTAGCAAGAATAAGGAAACTGTGCTACGTCCTACGTATTTTGTTAACGGCCTTATTTCTAAAAGTTATCCAGTCGGTGGCTTGTGGAAATGTTTGCACCTTCTCTCGTATTTTCCCGCTTTATAAAATTCATATATAGAGTGTTCCATCTGTTGGTTTCTTTTTAAAAAATATTGTTCAATATTTTTCAACGATTGTTGCTTTTTAAACCTTCCGATTATTGAAGGAATATTCATTCGAATGACTCCCTCGGATGGCTTGGTAGTAGACTATCCTGGCAACCCATTTCATGACAAATATTTTTCCCGAGTCTCTGGATTTGCATAGATCGATCCCCATAAAAAAGTACAACGGCGTCAAAACGTAGCTTGCCATTCTTCGTCCTGTTATACGAAAATTTGTTCTCTATATTGCAATTATTATGTCAAATTTATAATAGTATCGTTAGATTTGAGGTATTATCCATGACAGGTATACAACTACATTTTTAAGACAGGTAAGACTCCAGAACTAGCACTGCAACAGGCTTATGAGAGATGGGGGGATCTTGACACCTGCAACAATGCAAAACAGACCTGGCCACGGATAAATCGACGCAGGACAAAGGTCCTGTTAAACGTCAGTAGAACACATATCGGAACTCTTGTCGGAGTACTAACAGGGGCTTGGAGTTACAGCGCAAATGACTTCTTTTGGCAGTTGCATGGACGAGGAGAAGGATGAAACACCGCTCCACCTAATATGTGACGCAAACGGCGCTATCCTCTATTAGAAAGCAAACTCTAGGAGAGTACTTCTTCGGGGAGCTTGCTGATATTGCCGAAACGGATGTCAGCAAAATACGGAAATTTGTCCAAAATTTGAAATGATTCCAAGAGTAGCGGAATGATCCCAATGGGTACATGCGTGTACAAGCTCTCTTTGTGCACTCTCTGTTGACGTTTGAGCTACATACGTATGTGTTTCTTATTTTATTTTAACAGATCGCGAACCAGCTTTAAAAAAAAAATCGACGATTTGGGCGATGAAACTAGGATTTGGATAGTACGTCGCTATCATGCTTTGGATACAGTGATTTCCGTCAAAGAGAACTCGGTAAACACAGTCCTTGAGCAGATGGACTGAGATCACGATATTTAACCCTTTAGACCACAGGATAGGATTGCTGCTGTAGAGCTACTGCAATATAAAAACAAATCCTTTCGTTTCCACATGCATCAATGCACCTTCTAGGAGTCACAGTCAATTCAGAAATCACATGGCAGGACCACATATCCTATATCGCAAGATCGGCGTCCGCTAAGTTGAGCTATAACTATTTAGAGCAAAGAGGTATAGTCCGAAGCAACTTCTCCTTCGCTACAAAGCAAGAATATTGTTCCCATATATGGAGCTCGGCCCCAAAACATTCACACTTGATAGCAAACAGAGACGAGCAGTTCGACTTATTGGAGCCCCTACACTCACATCGAATCTACAACCGTTGGTGCAGAGAAGACAAGCTGACCTATGCTTGTTCTATAGGTACTTCTATGGTAGATGTTCCGAGGAACTCAAAGACATTATCCCTCGAAATGCAACTTTTGGCCGCTCCACAAGACAGACAGCTAATGCCCATGTCATGGCCATTATAGTACACTTGACAACCGCGAGGACATCAATTTTCCAAAACTCCTTCTGTTACAGGACAAGCAAACTTTGAAACTCGCTTCCTGGGGATATATTTCCAGAAGACTACAATTTGCAGCAATTTAAGTGCAGAACTAACTTACAACTGCAAGCATCTTGGTTCTGAACAAGAATGAATTTATTTTTCTCAAAAATGTAAAATTTTGATGGAAGAGGACAACAACATGTTAAAGTTAGAGAGGATGCTGAGTTTTCAGAAATTCTAAGCCACAAGAAATGTAATAGCAGTAATATGTATATGTATACGTTTTAAGGACCGTAACATATTCTATCAGAGTTTTCAAGGAAGGAGGACTATTCGATTAAGTAGTAGTAGTATACAGAATGACATTTGCGCCAAAGAAATCGTCTAAAAACAAAAACCCAACCACACAGTCTACTTAAGGTCCGACGTCATCATTAATTTTCACTACCCCCTCGCCCCCAAATGATAACTAATTTTCTTATCAAATACAAAAAAATTCCAAAGCAGGTAGTCGCCGCTCGTTTCAAAACGAACAATACCCGGACACATCAATCGCAAAACATTCAACAAACACAATACCCAGAAGCGTCTTCATTCCTCAGTGGTAGCAGCCAGATAGTTTCCCTTACATTAGAGGGAAACAACTTTTCCGACAAACAGAAACAACACACAAATGAAATACATAATAATGAAAATTAGAAAACAGCTTGAGAAGATGAAAATTATGCAAGCACCCACTCACCCAGCATTCGGGCCAGTTCAGCTCATCTTTAGCATTTTTTTTCTACCATAATCATCATTTTCGTTGTCGCTGTTCCCATATTCATTTTCCACCAGCTCACATTTCAGGCGGAAAATGCTTCACCCCAGCTAATATTAAAAAAAATCCCTTCAGTCTAAAACGTATCGCTGACGGAGAATAGAAAAAAAAATTGTGTAACACAAGTTGGCTGAAAGTTATGCAGATCATTGGAATGCAGCGCGAACTGCATTGAGCGTGCAGCTCCGGTTGAACACCGCACTAGATACACTTTCTATACCAACCAACTACTGTCGATCTCTCGGCTATTGAGATGATGAGATTTTCCCCAGCCGCAGTGAGTCATTTTACGAATGTAGCGCATTAAATGTGATTCTAAATGGGATTACAAAACGCACACCAGACATTTTACGGAACATGACATTATGGCACCCCCACAGAATTTTTTTCTCTATGTGGTGCCGGCCGCCGCCGCCGCTGTCGACCTAATAGCCATGGCTCAATTACACCGAGCCGACCTATTCATTAAGTTGTATATACAATCCGTATAAAACGAATGGAAAACCAAAAACAGACACGTTCCCGCACCACACCACGCAATAAGTCTTAATCCATCAGAGGAAAACCAAAAATGTTCTTCGACTTGAAGATATTTGTCAGCTATCCATCTGGCGTTGTCGCCTGGTTCTGGTTGTTGAAGCGATGAGGCAAAAATAAAAGAAAAAGAGCTCTTCTCTAGACCGGATTCATAAACTTTTGAAATGAATTACTATTGTCGAGAGATTTGTCTGATTCAGCTAATTACTTGTCAGGAGTTGCATTTCGTAGGGGATTCCTATTTATAAGCATTTGCCATTAAGAGAATTAATTGGGGTGCATAATGCACATACACACACATAGATTCAGACATCAATGGGTAGAGAGTTATTTTTCCGGACGAAAACACATAAGACGAGACAAACATATATTGTGGGTTGTGCAGTTAGGAATAGAGAATTGCAGACAGATGGATGGATGGATTCGAAGGTCATAAAAGGTGGAAATAAATGAGAAAAATATTTTACAGTTCACAGGATCAATAAATTTAAATGGCACTGTCATTATAAATGTGGAGAAAAGCACACAACTTTTTTTAAATATTTATGCAAACAGATGGCTTGAAGAAGTCTTTATTTATACTGCGTTGTGTAAATGATATTTATTTATAATTACATTTTTATTTAAAAAAATATTTCCTACTGAAATTTATTACATTTTTTTTTTATTTTTTTTGATAATTTATTGAACTGCCTGAGCTGAGCACCACCTACGGTCATAGGGAATTGCTTGAAACGTTCATATGTACTTACAAAAAGGTTTGAGAATCAACAAGAAGGACGGGTGTTTAATATGGATCTAGAAATTTTATGTTGCAAAAAAATTTGATGTATAACATTCATACGAATAAAGGCAGCACAAAATGTAAAATGTCTGTATGTTTATAATGCTGAAATATGAGCTTTAGGCAATATTGACCATTCGGCGAGCAGAGCACTGCGAAAAATCAGTCGCAAAGAATGACTGACTACACAGCTTTTGGCCAATTGTATAATTTTTGGAACACAGTAGAGTCTGCTAATCGCGTTTGGCTGAGTTTCATTCAACAACAGTTTAATTGGAAACAACGATTTTTTCGCAAGAGTTTGAATCCACAATCCTTCGAGTCGCGGCTTACAAAATGTATACTCTTGGGTCTACGGATTAACGGCGAGTGTAAGCAATATTTTCAACTGACCAAAAAATGACAATGATTGACGTTTTTTTCTGAATTGCGTCGCTATGATTGCGATCTTGAAGCATGCATGCCTTCTCTATCAGTGATCACCTGATCACTTAAAAAAAGAAGACACATCAAGGCAAAGTCGTAAAAAATGTACACGTCTATTTGCTTAAAATATCTTTTTGAAAACAACTCTATATTTTTTGGAAAAGTGGCCAACATTGATGAATATGATTTTCATGATCAATCTTCCGCACACGAGAATAATTCTGCCGGCATAAAACCGATTTTGTTGGCGAGGGGACTGAAGTGAGGGGAAATAAACGGAATAAAATGTTCTGCCGAGTTTGTGCGGTTGAACAAGGCATAAAACTAATACATACACAACTTTCAAAATATTTCAATTGTGAAAATAATACTACACAATGAAAAGGGGTTCATATATATATAATTTTTCTGCCGGCAGAAATCAGCCCGTGTGCGCTCAAAGTATGGTATAAAAACCGTTTTCAGCAGGCAGAATTAATCTTGTGTGCGGAGGCCCATTAACCTATCTGTAAACGTCAAATAGTCATTTTTGAGGAATGTTGGTCGATATTTGTTGTGATTGACTACAAGTTGACGTAAAATATAGGCTTCCGCCGTAATATCCATGTGCCGACGACCTACACAGACGTGAGAAGAGCGCAATAGCTCAAAAGGGAGCTCTTAGTCAGTGTAAAGAAATACATACAGCAAGGCATGCTATCCAATTTAGGGTATTCACCAGATCTGCAGTAGAAATTCTCGCTATACTAATCGAGCGAGTCGAAATGACCGGTGCAGGGAAATAAGTCCCCGGCAACTAAGTCCACTAAGGGACTTAGTTCCCACCTAGTGGGAAATAAAACCACTTTCGTACTTAGTTCCCATAGTTAGGTGAGAACTAAGTCCACTTTCTTATGGGAACTTATAGTACACATTGAACAGTTTAATACGTATGGGGGACATGCTGCCCCCTGCAATCCCCCTGCTTGGGTTTACTGTCAGATTTGCAGTATGTGTGAAATTGGGTGTATTGAAAGGGAAATAAAACCAATCAGAGTTTTCCACTTCACAAAAGTGGTTTTATTTCCCACTAGGTGGGAGGAACTTAGTTCCCGGGGACTTATTACCCTGCACCGAAATGCCCATACATTTGGTTTATCGGAAGATGCTATAATTTTTGTAAACAGCGGAAAATGTCAATTCTACTTTGACATTTGTGAAAGCAGATACAAACTACAAGTCAACAAGACATGAATCGCTATACTCCTAAAGAACGCGGAATATTTTGTCGGCGGTGTTGGCGCAGCGTGAAGTTTGGCGGTCGTCCAACACCAACTGGGCGAACCCTACGATACTTTTAGCCGCTCGCCTAGAAGAGTTTCAGACAACACGAGATGCGGCCAAGTCTGCCCGACCCCGGTGCAGCCGTTAAGCTGAGAATATCGCAGCTGTTGCTGAAGATGTCGGAGAGGACCCCTGAAAATCGACCAGACGACCACTTTCTCCTTCGAATTGATTGAATTGGAACTGGAGAACATGTGGTTGCAAAAGGATGGAACAACGGCGCGGCGAGGCGCATACAGCACGAGCTACAATGGGCTGCAGTTTCGGGTCGCCTTATTTCTCGTTTTGGCAATTTGCACTGGGCGGCAAGATCGCCTAAATAAACCGTTCCAGACTTCTTTTTGTGTTTTTTTTTTTTTTGAAGTCACCGAGCCTGTGTCAACAAACTTCAGACTCTTGAAGCCCTCAAAGGTAATATCCATCAAAAATGCGAGTACCATTCGCCAACATTTTTGGCAAGAGTGTTGAAAAAAGCTCAAAATAAATCAGCGGCATCAATTCTGGCGGTGGTCACTTAGCCGATATAATTTTCTCGACTTAATGGAAACAAATTTAAAACATCAAATAAACATAATCTAAAAGCAGAACCAAAGTATTTCATTCATAAAAACTTGACAGCCAACTTATATAGCAATATTTCTATCAGTACTTACGGCTAGACTCGCATGCTATAAACAAGTGTTTTGTATTAACAGTAAAATACTGTAGGTTAGGAACAATCAGACATCCTTGAGGAACACCAGGTTATCTCATCATTTTGCCAATTTTCTGTGAACTAATGCCTGAGGGAGAGTGAATCCCCAATGACTTTGTAGATCACATCAAAATGGGTAAATTTCCCAAATTGAATGTGAGTTTGGTAGAAAATGATAAATAGGTACCTTAATGGCCTATGGTAAAAAAAAAAAATTAATGACAAAACCGTGTCCCTTGACAACAAATAAAACTGCTATCCTCATGATTGAAACTCACTAATTAATTGTAAACCACATTCAAAGAGACCATTTCGCTACAACACTTAATTAATTCGTTACGCTTTGTAACTGTCACATAAAATAATTAACCGATGCGTAAACATTCTGAAAAACATCTGTAAATACCGCGCGCACAGGCAGCATCCTCTCCGAAAACCACTTAATTACTCATAAAAGCCAACGCCAAAATATATAAACAAATAAAGAACGTATAGTATCTAAAAATTTTGTTTATCCGTGGCGGTGGCGTCTTGCCACCCCCACGCGCGCATTCACAGCGCCAGTTCCATACAGCATCTTTGGGGGGCCTTCCCCTCCCATATGACACACATTGTTGTGCCGAAGATCAAAATACATAAATCTTTCAAAAATTATTTCAATTAAATTGTGATTTGTGGTCATATGTAGATACAGATATGCTCAGTCGCAACTTACAATTCGAAATGAATGAACGGAGTAATAGTCTGCAAACAATATAGATACACTTTGCCATTCTTAATTTTAAAAGCAAATTGAGTCTTCTTAACCACTGGACAAAAGAGCCAGAGGGAATTGACCCAGTTTCGCATTCTGGAAGGAAAACAAAAAATGAAAAACAAATTAAAGAGACTTTCCTGGTCTTTAACTTGTTTCTTTATATTTTTTTTGTGGGCAACATTCCAAAGACCGCGTCGACCATCTGACCAGTATTAGGGACAATAAACTCAGCCCTTCCCTGGCTTCCTATGTATGGCACAGTCTGGGCGACAATCGCAAACCAGTTTAAAGAGTTCTACAATTTCAGCGGATAACCGTTTCTGTTGATGACAACTTTTACGCACATACCAGTTAAAGATTTTATCATCATCATAATTGCAATCAAGTTCATTGATGTTCTACCGGAAATTGGAAACTTAATTGACAGACTCACAAAAAAAAAGCGGCCATCGCAAAATAATGAATGAACCGCTACTGACAGAAGCAACCCGCGTCGGACTTAATTGAATTAAAAATCACTCGTTTATTGGTTCTTATGGAATTCGAGTGTAGTTGAAATTTACGTTGAAAGACATTTTCAACACTCGCCACACGGGCGAAATGTTTTAATTAGGATTTCGTCGATTTGGAATTCTGTTTAGAATTTCCGAATGGAAGGTGGCAAATGATTGTTTGATGTGCATGTGCGTCGTTCATCGGGAATACCATAGCGAAGAACATTTTGCAGCTAAATGTGGAAATGTGCTGTTGGAATGTAGGTCATGAATCGGTGTATAGCTGATTGACTGACATATGCGGATGCGGAAGATAGTGGAGTAACTATTTTTGAGAAAAATAACATAAACAGGGGCTGAGTGTGAGAACATTAAGTTTATTTTGAATTCAGATGTCCTATGGGATTATTATCCCCTATCTGAGAGAAGCTAGGATATTTTTGCAAACGACTATATGTTAGGTACTCATGTTAGGGATGATTAATTGACAAGGAAATTACTTCCATTCACTACTATAGTTGTACCTAACCACCTGGTTTTGCTCTTGCCTGGGAATTGTATTGCGGTTCAAATTTTAAGTCTTTAGTCGAGAAATAACCTTTGCAAAGTCGATGTTTTCTAAGAGAGTTTAGAAATTTATACAATGTGGCACGTAGACTCAGATTTTTCGTTGATCTAATTTTGTTCGACTACTTAATAAACAAAGTAAAATGGGTCGAGGAAAAGACTTAACTGAGGCGGAAAGAGGACAAATTAAAGCTTAAGGGACGACAGAACTTCGACTGAGCGAAGGGAAAATATTAATTTTCTTTGTATGCGCAGCGAAGAATGTTGTTGTTTTAACCAATGTAATTTAAAAACACTAATTTACCTATACTTTTTCCAAATAATTATTCTTCTTAGCACATCTATGAGTGATAAACTTGAATTTAGTAAAAAGAAAAATAGATTTGGTATACTTTAAGTAGGGTAAATGACTCCGAGGCGAAATCGGGTCGGCTTTTAATATTATAATAGATAATTTGTATGCCTCCAAATCGGATGTGTGCAGTTTTGGAGCAGAAAGTTGGCTCAACACACTATTAAAATTTTTTGGCAATTTCAGCTGAATTGCCAGGAGAATGTCTTTACGAAAGAAAATTTTGGGAAAACCCTCCGGAAGAGTCGGGAAATTGAAAAAATCAAAAATTGTTTTTTTTTTGTATGGAATTTTGTGTGCAATTGTTCCAGAATGGCTTTTCGAATGGAAAAATAGAAACTTCTTAGTGGATAACTCGGAAAATTCCGAAAAAAACATTTTATTTTTTTCGACGAAATTTAGCATTTTCTTTGATTCTGGCAACAATTCGGACAAAATCATAAATTGCGTTGGTTGTTGCATCCTCTGGCATTGCTGCCACATTGTTGGAAGGCAGTCGAACTGCACATTCCGCTTTGAAGAAAACTTCTCACGGTTGACAAGCCAACGTGCACGCACAATGACCAAGAATTCGGCGACATGCAAAATCATCATTTGGAATGAATGGACGATGGCGCACATAAACGAGCTTTGGAGGCAGTTGACCGAACGATGAAGTAAAAGGTTTTTCAACAGGGACGCTACAAACAAAAGTAGAGCGACAGGGACAGCAAACGACGCCGAATTTCTTGCCGCTCTTTTGACATTTCTCTTCAGTAAGGTTTGCCATTTCATGATGGAAAGATATACGAGCCAACAACGAGT
Organism: Cheilosia soror; assembly: GCA_949372485.1. Classification (NCBI taxonomy): domain Eukaryota; kingdom Metazoa; phylum Arthropoda; class Insecta; order Diptera; family Syrphidae; genus Cheilosia; species Cheilosia soror. The sequence goes on along the minus strand of OX443563.1, from coordinate 97,071,506 downwards.
GGAAATTATTAAAATTTACTACCGAAATTCGGAGTCAGTGGCCTCAACGTTAAGGGCGCTACGTCCAATTTATGGTCGTCATAATCGTCCTAGCAGATCAACAATTGAGCGTCTAGTGGAAAAATTTGAGTCCACCGCCTCGGTCGTGCGATTTGACGCCTTTAGACTATTTCCTGAGGGGCTACGTCAAGTCTATGGTCTATGCCAACAAGCCAACCACGATTGATGAACTTTGTACGAATATCGAACGTGAAATTGCAGCAGTATCGGCCGATTTATGCTTGAAAACCGTCGAAAATTGGGTTCAGCGTCTGGACTTCTGCAAGCGTGCCCGTGGTGGCCATGCAAAAGAAATCGAGTTCCATACATAATGGTACTTTCACAGGAATAAAGAATTTCATTGATATCCAAAACCGTTTTTGTTTTATTTAAAAAAACTTTTGTAGTGCTCTTATTGAAAAACCCTTTATTTATGAGGTGAGACGATTTGGTGGGACTATGATATTGCTCTCCGGAAATTTTCGTCAAACGTTTCCCGTAATCCCGAAATCTGCTGCAGATAAACTTAATGCATGCCTGAAATCGTCGTCTTTGTGGCGGCATTTCAAGAAGTTGAAATTGACCACGAACATGAGAGTCGCATTACAGAACGACCCATCTGCTGCCGAATTCTTGAGAAAACTGCTGGCGCTTGGCGTTGGCAATGGCCAAATTCCCGTTGATGTTTCGACTGGATTGATATCGTTCCCGGCAAATTTTTGCGAGTTCATATCGTCGAAGGAGGTACTGTAGTGGATTTGTGGATATCTTGCGTTTCGATTTCAGTTAATATAAAACGGCCAAGAAAATATCATATGCACTGAACGCTGTCTTTCCGAGCACTTTCTAAAAATAAGAAACTGAACGCAGCCATTCAAAACGCGCCCTAAATCAATGCTGTTCAGTGTAGGTACCGAAAATGAAAACCGAGTTGACGTGCCAGCAGTAAAAGAAAAAAGATTCAATCAATCAATCGTGGCGACCAAGCGTGGCGAAGAATAAGGACGTCGATTGCTTTTTTTCAAAGACAAATCGCTAGAGAACTGCATTCTTACATATCCGACGAAATTTTTGAACTAGTTTGACGTGCCAGGGACTCCACAGCATAATTTACAGCTGAAGGTGGGATCGATCATAATCATGTTGCGGAATCTGAATCATCCGAAATTGTGCAACGGTACGCGGTTGTCCGTCAATAAACTGATGAACAGTGTGATTCAAGAGACGACCATCAATGGCAAATTCAAAGAAGAGGAAGTCCTTATCCCACGAGAATTCAGATTATTTCAACTGATCTTCCATTCCAATTCAAGCGGATTCAGTTCTCCGTTCGATTGGCTTTTGCGATGACAATCAATAAATCGCAAGGCCAATCGTTGGAATTCTGTGGGATTAATCTCGAATTTCCCTGTTTTCGTTTCGTTGTTTGTTTTTGCGCCGAAAAACAAACTGAAAAACATTGTTTATCACATCGCTCTCTACTGATTTAGGTTCCATTCAAATAAATCACATTGAAATTTGAACAATCTGTGTTTTATTATCACTCTGGAGTTTATCTGAAGGCGTTAAATTGGGGCGAGACGAAGTTCGCCGGGTCAGCTAGTGTGTATATAAAAATGAAGTTTACGACTCACTGATCATCAACGCCCAGCCCAAACCCTTTGTTCTAGAAAGCAAAAATTGCTTTCTTCCCTTTATGATGTTTAGAAGGAATAAGGAACCAAAAAATCAAAATAAGTGTTGATAAAGAATTGGATCTCCTCCTCCAGCAGGATCAAAAAATGAAGTATTTAAATTTCGATCTGTTAAAAGTATAGTAATTCGAAATTCCACCCCTGAAGGGGTAAAAGGGGGGGTACAAATTTGTATGGGAACATTTTTATTTTCATCCGCTCCACTTCAAACTCGGATTGTGTACTCTATTTTAAGAAATAAAGATATTTCTTTTTCGATTTTGTAAATTTTGCTTGGGCCCGAGTTATTGGCGGATTGCCCCTTTTAAGGGGGGCCCTTTTCTTAACTCACGAACCGTTCGTCTTATCAATTTGAAACTTTGTAATGTGTTCCAACCTCTGTCACTGTTGCTTATCGTTTCATCTAACTCCAGCGTATGTACTCCAAAGATATTCAAGCATAATTCTGTAAGAATGGAGTGGTATTGCTAGAAAGTCGTACACATTCCTACGATGTTGCTGATTGTTTCACAGTATAGGAAGATATGGGCGGTAAGTAATATAATTACGAATTTTCTAGCTAAGAAATATGTTTTGTCCCGTAGATAGTGTCTCAGTCAGCAGTGTGATCTGTGTTGAGATGCCACCGCTTTACTTACAAATTGATCATTATATAATTTGACACTATGGCGGTAAACATATTTTTCAGAGATACTAAGTCCTTAGGTAGATGTATTTTCTGCGCGATGATATAAATATAAAAGAGAAAACTAACTGACTTTAAAGAAATCTCTGTGTACCAAATCCTGAGGGCTATGCGAGCAAAGCCGCGGGCAAAAGCCATTATGTCTATAAAAATACTATAAATAGTTTGCGCAACAGGTTTTCTATCGCTCAATTGTCGCAAATGGTAGGCATTTGTTCAATTGACGGCAAGGCAAAGTGCATTTTCACTTCCTGACAGAGCAAAAATCACGATTCAATAAGAACTTCTGCTGGCGAAGATCTCGTCTTGTCTGAGATGATTTTTTCTCATTTCCCTGTACCTATATGCAAACACAATAATTAACCTTGCCATCACGAAATACCACATGATTACAAAGCGGCAAGTAAATTCCTCACGCTTTCTTACCAAATCCGAGAACCACTGCCCGCCTATTTGTCACTGATTCAGTTTAGTTTTCTGCCAAATTATGTGGCATATCGAAATCTTGGTGCACACTGTCAATTTAATAGTGCATTTTATTACATTAAGTATGCATTTCTGCCAAAAGTTAAACAAAAAAAAACCCCAAAACCAAGAAAATGTTGCAATTTCTTAACACACACACAGCGATACAGGCAGGCACAGCATCAATTGAGTTGACTGCACGAACAAATCGTAAAATCGCCTATTGTGCGGTTTTTCACCGACTAAATGCCAACCGAAAATATAATTCAATTTCATATCAAATTCTATGAGAAACGTGCTCCGCTCTGTACACTGTGGCTTTAACTTATTTTTCATACTGCAAAAAAACGTTTATGTTTTTTTTTTGTCTGCAACAAAAGTTTTGAAGAATGTTTTCAATAACAACAACAACAACAGAGAGACAGCGATAAAATATTGCATAACTAAATGAAATATGTATCTTTAAGACGGAAAGGTTCAACCAACAGTACAATACTTGCAACAATAACATTTCCTCGACGCGATTTTATACCATATGCCTGTGTCGATGCTCTTTGTCTGTGTTGCGAAAAAAAATTCCTTTTCGTTACATACCAAAAACATAACATACTCATGAGATGAGATGAGGATTTTTGGCTGCACAAGCTTTTGGTCCAAGTGTGATGCTGATGACCTTCGATGGTATTATGTGTTGTTTGTGTGTCTTACCTGTAAATAAATAAGAAAAATTAAAACACATTAATAAAACTTACAAGCGACAATGTCAGACTAGGTATTGGCATTCATAACACATGCACCAAAAGTGAAGGTGTAACGAATGATAAATTATGATGTTTACTAGGGGGAAAATTAAGGGCAAAGATGGAAAGCAGCTGTCATCCGTAAGAGCTGTCTGAAGGTTAACAGGAGATACCCTCGAATAATACAATACGACAAAAAAAAAAAACCAGACACGTGCTGCATCGGTGAATTGCACTCAAAGCGTCTTGTTGACTCGCCAAGATGATGGGCAAACATAAACAATGTGATAAGAAATTTGTGGTCAAAAAAGGTCAACTACGAGGTTTTGATAATTCAAAATTACTGTGAGATAATGTAAGACACATGGCCAGGCCACCGCTCTAGTATGTTTGGGAATCGGGCGGCATTATACATGTCTTCAAAAGGAAGCCTAGTGGAGCTTCGCTTGACTAGATGCTATCACTAATAATGCTCAAAAATCAGCTTAATCACGATGCCGTTTCTCGACTAATATGTAGTCTATTTCAAGTCGGTGGTTATAACTATTTAAATATAAACGATTTCAAACAAAATATGATTACCGTTGTAGCAACGACATGACATAAATTTTAATTATGCATCAATCGTTTTTGACAGCTGTCATCAACAATGATTCACTATTCAGTTAACATGATGATATCGTGGAGACAAATCAATAACAACACGTTATCGTCTCTCAATTGTGCTTTCAAAACTGTTGAATCTTACGCACTGAGAATCTAAACGCTATTGTCGAACACGAACTGCCTTCCATTCACAACACTTCGAGTGATTGCTCTTTTGTGCGTTTCGTGGCGTCATCGGACCGTAATTTTTCCGAAAACAAAGACGCTGACACTCTACCGAAAAGAAGCTGACTGATGGGTTTTTGTACGTAGATACCTTGCTTTTTTTTTTTTTTGTCAATGATCGAGACGGGCATCGAAATCGGTTTCGGGAAGGGTGAGTCACCACTCACCAATAAAATAATTTAGTACGTTACTGTCGTTTCGTTACGTGATCATGCTTTCAAACCTAGATGGCGTCGAATCAATAGAGATTTCGTTATGACGTATTTCCTACTATATACGCACTCCTGAAAGTGTAAAATGCACTCTCGATCTTCCAAAGAGTATTTATCGGAGTAGTAGAGTCTTTAACAAAATAAATTGAGGACACATTTTGGAAAAATTGCAAAGTTTCGAAGTCACTTAATTAACACAACTGGTATTTTGTTATTGTTTTGGCGACTGCCAAAATCTTCAACTACGTTGGGAAAATTTCAAACTCACTTGTTTACCAGAATTGTTGTTTTGCTAAGTGACAAGCGCGTGGGACTATAGTGATTTGGCGATCCCAATGACAATCAGGAAGTTGACTGTACGTAGTAGGCATATTTAAACGTTTCGAGCTCACTTTTTTATTACACTGAGAATAATTTGCAACGAAAAAATCAAAAAGGAACATATTTCACTTTTCCATATTAAAACATGTCGCCTTAACAAAAAATTCAATCCAAAATATGGTAGAATCAAACCAAAACATGTTCTATATTGAAATAATGGTTATTTTAAATATATTTGTCTTTGGTTTAAGCTCGTTCATGTTTTTACTATTAATAAAACGTAAACGAGCTAATTTGAAAAATAATTCTATTCAAACTAATTGAAAATTAAATATTCCAATAGATTTGTATTTAATCAAACTTAAACGTGTTTGAATTAAACATAATCGATTAGTTTAAGTCAAACATGTAGGTACTGTACATACACGTATCATTTTGAATTAAAGAATATTTTAAATATATTCGTATTTTGTTTAATCTTTTTCATGTTTGATATTATCAATAAAATCACAACCGAGTTTTTTGTGAACAGAATTCTAGTAAAATCGATTGAAAATGAAAAACTTGAACAGATTTCTATTTTAATTGACTATAAACGCTTAAAAGAAATATGTTTTACGCATTACAAAATATGTGCAGTGAGGTAGTGGTGTCACGTGATTACGTTACGATATATGCAGATTTGCAAGTTCTTCTGGAGAAGTGGAGTTTATTTTTGGTAAGTTAAATCTTCTATTATATATTTAATAGAATTTTTGCTTTTCTTAATTTTACAGCATGGTACGAGTTCAGACTAAAATCGCCATCGGGTTGGATATGTCGGCAATTCTTCACAACGCGACAATGGAACTTTAGGTCGGACAACTTTATGCGGGTATGTATTTAATTATCTAAATGTAAAAGTTCGAACGATGTATGATGAGCTCGGCTTTTCCCTTTTCCAATTTATTTTATTTGTTTACGTTGGTATAACAATTTTGCAGATTCAATATGAACACTGAAAATTTAGATGATCTGGAGTATTATGAAGGCAAGCCTACTGGGTGGAAGATTATATGTGATGAAGGAGTCTGTATCATCACTGCCAAGAGCAAGGACGCAGATAAAATAGTAAGCAAACTAATGGGTTTATATGCGGGTGTTTTGTTTTGATTAAAGTTGTCCATCTTTCAGTTTGTTATGTCCTTGACCGATTTTGCTATTTTGGATCGCTGATATATACTGGATGTGTTCGAAGCTGAAACCCAATTCGCTGCTGAGTTCATCAATGGACTTAGTTTCTGGGAAATTGTAAACCTTAAAGTTTTGTTTTCTCTTTGCCCATCAAGGATCGGTAATCATTTCATTTTTTTTTGTCGTCTAAAATTGCCATACAAATAATTTTCATAATTTTGTTAATTTCAAATAATGCTTTTAATAAAAATAATGCTTTTAAATAAAAAAAAAGTTTTATTCAAATAGGTTTCTTTTTAGCAAAATTAACTCGAACGTATTTATTTCAAACAAAAAAAAATTTTGATTGAAATAGTTCCTATTTAATAAAATTAAATCGAACATTTTCAATTCAAAAAGAAAACAGTTTTATTTAAATAAGTTTCCATTTAGAAAAAATAAAATGAACATCTTCATTTCAAACAGCAAACATTTTGATTTAAATAGGTTCCTATTCCCAGAAATTAAATTGAACATCTTTATTTCGACTACAAAATACTTCGATTCAATCGAAATCCATGTGAAATCATGTTTCATAAAATTAAATACATTCGTGTTTAAAATAAAGAGAAACCATTTTGGCGCCAAATCATAGGTGTTTATATTTGATTTTAACACGTATGAGTTTAATTTTTTTGTCTGTGTACAATAATTGTTGTGAACTCACCAGTCACCAATCATATTTCGGCAAATAGTGAACTTTCGTGTTTAGTGATGTCACTGACAATTTCAAAATTGCCATTTTCGATACTACTGCATTGCTTATGGACCTGTGAATGCTTATCATCACTATAAAATTACAGCAGCACTGCCACATCAAAATGTCTGTTAGGGGAACATCGAACTACTGAGAACATTTCAAAATTTCGAACTTACTTAATATTCTCCACAATTATTCACCCCTATTCCCGTTGGCATTTGCCGTAGACGACTCATGTGTCGTGTCGTTGTAAAACTATGTTCAGGTCGTTGGTGGCAGCAAACGAGAGAGGGGGGAGAAGTGTCCTCTCACTAAGGCACTTACTCTTAGGCGGCAACGGAGGACTTCTCTAGATGGAATCAACGGTGGCGCCTACAGCTCCAGTTAGTTTGAACAGGTAAGTGTAATCCCTATATGAGCCGCTTCGACATATTTGAACACCAGGTCTATAGGGACTTTTAATACTAAGCCAGGGTGTTGGGTAAGAGTTGGTGGCGGAGGAGCCCTCAATGGGTCAACAGCGCTCATATCCCAAAATGGGTTACTGACATCGGTTTTTCCGGCCCGCTGTCCTAGGGTCAAAGCAAGGGCCTGGTCCTCCAGGTTGGGGGTTGTGCCGTCGGGGTAACTTCCCGACCATGGAAAAAACCACTATGAGAGAGACACAACCAGCCTCGGATAATGGAACTCCTCAAATGGCAACCAGACCCGGAACATTGACGTTCCTAGGATCTAAGGTAGTTAAGGAGTTCACCTACCTCGGAGTAAACGTAAACTCCACGAATGAAACCCTAGTGGAGATCCGGCGAAGAATTACCCTTGGAAACCGTTACTACTTCGGTTTGGCAAAACAATTGGGTTCCAAACTCCTAACTCGAAGGACGAAATGTGTGCTCTACAAAACCCTTATCCTGCCAGTTCTGCTTTATGGCGCCGAGTGCTGGACGATAAGCAAGAGGGGAGAGCTGATACTGGGCTCCTTCGAAAGAAAAATACTTCGGCGGATTTTTGGTCCTGTGTGCGAGGAGGGCGAATGGAGGAGAAGATACAACCGCGAACTCTATGAGCTGTACCAAGATGTGGATGTAGTCCAAAAAGCCAAAACAAGTCGACTACATTGGCTCGGCCACATCGAGCGAATGGACAATAATGCTCCAGCTAAGAGGATCTTCGAATCCCAGCCCCCAGGTTCGAGAAGACAAGGAAGACCGACCCTCCGTTTCAAAGACCAAGCCATCGCGGATGCCAGAGCGCTTGGTCTGGACAATTGGAAGCAGCGTGCCCGGGATCGTAGAGGATGGAAGGCTGCAGTGTCTCAGGCAGAGACTCTTCACGGGTCGGGAGCCCGATAAGTAAGTAAGTAATACTGCCAGTGATATGCAGAATAGAAGTCTAACTTACTGGTCGGATTAAATGGCTTGCAATGGAAAAGTTTCGAATTTTCGAACTCACTTATTGACGACAACCGATATTATCAACCAGTGAGTAGTCATTTTTGGTGGATGCCAATGACACTCACTAAATTATCGCAATTATCGCCAAATTTCCGATTTGAATGCGAACCGGAAAGATGTTGCAAAATGTCTGTAATATTGCTTTTGAAAGAATGAAATCTGTGCGCTCAAAAAGAAGTGTTCGATTTCAGTTGTTTTTAAATTGTGTGCGCTTGCGAAACTAGAAAATTAGTTCTTCGAACGGAGCTCAAATGAAGCAACCTTAAATCTTCGGAAATAGCTGCGTTATCGGTTCGGGGGAAAACTCATTCTTGACTTGGAGGACGGACAGGCTCTTTCTATATTGCAAGCCTCTTAATATAGAGCGTTCCAATTTCAATGATTTTCACAAGAGACTGACACTTTATTGAAGACCTTACAAAATGAGTTTAATCAAATCTTTAATGCGTCTTTAACAGCGTCGAGAAATGCTTGCCGATAAGTGTTACTAATGCACTTGAATTGCTGTGTGCTTCATGAAATCAATGAGTTGAAGTTGGTTGCAATTGTAATATTTACCTTGGTGTATACGATTTTTAATTTGCGTCCACATGTCATCGTCAGTTTTCGAAATAAGTTAAAGTACACCTCAGCACACCTTAAAACAAAATCTATACATACATATAATAAAACTGTAGCAATTTTCGTTGTCAGCTAAAAGCTCGAGAACTACAGGACAGATTTCAATGAAACTTTGTTTAAAATGTTCCTTAAGACTGTGAGACTGCTATAGGCTATATCGTTTATAGCCACGTCCTTAGGAACAGTTTTTAGACAAAATGTATTTTTTGAAGTGAAAATTTGTTCGATGGGGTATATTAATAATCTTCATTTTCGTAAGAGAAGAGATATATAATACAAACCAGGTTTCATTTCAGAATTTCATTCGGATATGTGGTATGGTAACAGTGTAGGTTTGGGGTAGGTAGTTCCTTGGATTCCATAGGAAGAGGGAAACAAAGGAAAGGAAATGCAGTATTACAAATAAGTAGCAAGATCTAGGAGAGGGAGGAATTTTCTTTTTCTAAAAGCGCGAAAACTAGTGGACAGATTTCAATGAAACACTCAAAGTGTAATTTTAAATGAACCAAATATAATTTTGTGCGAGCGGGAAAGGCGAGCACGGGTCCAGCTAGTTAGTTATAGCTTGCTCGAGTTCTGTATAGGTTTAGTTTGTTTTTTTTCCAATTAAAACTCACGATTTTTTTTAAACATGAAATTCCTCCAAAAGAATGCAAAACTACGCAAAAATGTGTGACTACTAAAGTTCGATTTAAACCTGCAAGCTACAACCAAGACCGAGACATTATCACCTCGATGGATATCTTAATTAAATAAACTTTTCCGTCTGTCTGTATAACCTTGTTTTATCGATAATCAAAATTTATGTCAGCGATTTAAAACAAAAAAAATTATACAAATCAGTGGTGGTGCGGCCCTCGTAAAACAAAAACTGTAATAATGCCAAACGAAATGATTTTAAATCGCCACTTTACACTCCATAACTATTAATGGTCAGGCCATTTAAATACGTTGCCATACAATTTGCGAAATTAAAAACCGCAAATTGGCAAATTATTCATCGCACAATGCGCTTCCTATGTTATTTTCGCCGATCAATTATCATTCTAAACTTGGCTTACATCTACTAATCTGCTTCTGCTAAGCCGCGCGCGCCGCCGTCACATCCTATCGGCTATACAAAATCATGACCAACTTTATATGAAGATCGCGCATCCCCAAAGGTCATACTCATTACCTCTTCGCTATTTCTAGTGCGAATATCGCACTTTACGGCGCAACATAAAAATATAAAATAAAACCAGCAAGCGGCAATCTATGGCCACAACTAATTATCATCGATTGTTTATGAGTAACACACTCGGCGACGGTGACGGCGACTCTGGGCCGTGCTCACACAACGGATACATTTAAACTCGATGGAGATACAAAATTTACATGTGAATGCGAACATTCTAATTTGAGTGTGCTCGTGTTTTATTTTAGCAAATATACTTTATCTCCATGTATCTGTTGCATGGATTGTTGTCCTGGTGTTCTCAGACTGAACGATGGAAAATTTATTGTTCGATATTTCTGCAGAACAGGTAACAACTGCTAATTATCCGCCATTACCATTGTGTATTTTATGACTTATAGGCAGATTTACATACATAGTTGTTGCCGCTGGGAGCTGGCAAACCGACCGACACGGCGACGACTTGCCATGAATCTAATAAAGAAAAAGAGTAACAATTGCAGTTTTGTATGTCTTTTCTCTATGCATATACACATACGGAGCTTGTTACATGTAAAGGCGCAGGCATTTCCCAAATCGGCGAAAAAAAAAAAAAAAAAAACCTTTCGAATATTTTTGTCGCCACAAGTCGAGTGACAGGGCGCTCAACACACCGAGAAGGGAGGGAATCAAGGCCAACGTGCACTGCCGCCCCCCACAGAGGCGCATTGCTGCACTCTCGTATACATACATATATCTGGAATCTCAGAAAAGTCAAGCATATACCACGTTTTAGTCGGCGACGAGATATAGAGAGAGGTAAAAATACATATCGTATTTTTAGATTAAACTTTTAGCAGTTTTTGGATGTGGAAAGGATTTTTACGTTTGTTCGTTTTTGATTTGTGGATTTTGAAAGGTGGCCTAGAAATTTATCACGGCATAGGCGAACGAGGGATTAAGAGCGATTTGGTAATATGTATATAGTGTTCTTTGGGGTTTGTGTCGCTTTTGGTTGTTTGCTTAACATTTGGAATGGTTTCGAAATAAGAGTGGCCATAGATTTTTGTGTAAAATTTGTACTACTCGTAGGAGCTATGCGAAATGATTGCTTTTAGGATATGGGACATTTTAATTTTTGTATAAAATCAGACGCAAAAACTACTAAAACATTGAGTGCAAAATGGATACAAAACATTAAGAAACTAAAAAAAAATAAAAGTCAAATATGATGCAACTGTGTCAATGGTATTCTCTATTAATGGTCAAATTTTAAGAAGTTCCAAGTATTCTTTGAATTTAAATAAAAATGTAAGTTATTCCAATTGAAATGTCCGAGAAATATACTTTAGATACTGCACGAGAGTGCAGCAACTACGCTGTGACTGGCTCTAAGCTATAGATACCCAACTTATTTGTCGAATAAACAAAAAAAATGAAGACTGCCGGGAAGCATATGCAGCAAAGGAACTGGCCTACAAAGCGGCGCTGCAGAGAAGGACGAGAGCAGCTCGTGAGCTCTACGAGCAAAAAAGGAGGGAAGAACACCGGCTTCTCCGGAGGAAAAAGAAAGAGTGCGCAATTGAGGAAATAGAGAGGTGTTACTCCAGGAACAATGTTCGGAAGTTTTACCAAAAGGTAAAAAGAACGTGTCACAGGAACAAGACCCGAACAGTGACCTGTAGAGACGAACAAGGAAACCTTGTAGTAGAGTTACAGTCGGTGCTGAGAATATGGAAAAACAATTTCTGCAGACTGCTAAACGGCGAAGACGACACAAATTCCGCTGTCAGGCAGAATGAACCATTCAACCTGGGCGATGAAAGCCAAGACTTCCGTCCACCTGACCAAAATGAAGTAAGGATAGCAATATCCAAGCTGAAGTCCAACAAAGCTGCAGGACCGGACGGTTTATCGGCCGAGTTTTTTAAGGCAGCAGGGGATGACTGTTAAATCTGCTCCTCGAAAGCACGTCAAAGCAAACGGGACCGAAAAACACCCAAAGAATTTAGCGTTCGAAACGACCTAGAAGATCTTCATCGGCCTTTGTTAACATCCATGATTCTGCGCCATAGAGCAATACTGGGATGATGAGCTTCTTTTAGAGAGTCTCCTTGTGTTTCTTGGCAAGGCCTTACTATAGTCAGTTACCTTCTTAGACCAAAGAAACAGCGGTTGGCAAGTGTAACTCTTCGTTTGATTTCGGCTGTCGTGTCATTATCAGAGTTTATAGCGGAGCCAAGGTAGACAAAGTCCCTTACCACCCGAAAGTTAAAGCTGTCTATCGTGACGTTATGTACGATTCGTCGATGTTGTATGTCCCTTCTTGTTGACAGCATATATTTTATTTTGCCCTCCTCATTCACCACTAGGCCCATTTTTACCACCTCTGTACTTATACTTGCAAACGCACTAGTGAAAGCTCGCTGTGTTCTGCCAATGATGTCGAAGTAGTTGCACAGACTTTTGGAAAATTGCGCCCCTGGTGTCGGATTACGAGTTTCGCACAATTTTCTCAAATATGATGTTGAAAAAGTCTGAATCCTTTTTTGACATCACAGGTCTCGGTGAGATTGTTTCCTACATTTATGGAGCAGCGATCATTCTCCATCGTCATTCTGCACAATCTGACAAGTTTGGCAGGGATGCCAAAATCAGACATGCTATCATATGCGGCCTTAAAATCGATAAATAGATGATGAGTATCGATTTGCACTTTTTGGGTTTTCTCCAGGATCTGCCGCCGTAGTATGAATATTTGGTCGGTTGTGGACTTACCGGGCCTAAAACTGCACTGATAGGGTCCAATCAGTTTGTTGATAAATGGTTTCAGGCGTTCACAGTACCGCAGACAGGATCTTGTAAGCGATGCTAAGGAGACTGATGCCTCTATAGTTGGCGCAGTTTAGAGGGTCTCCTTTGATAGACCTTTGACTTCAAAAAAAACCCCAAAGAAAAAAGTCCAATGGTGTTAAATCGCAAGATCTGGATGGCCAATTTGGAAAAATGGCCGATTAAATGGAAAGATGCATGACCAGCCGCATTTTCGAAGAAGAATGGTCCAATAATGCCTCCAGCCCAAAATCCGCACCAAATAGTCACGCTTTGTGGATGAATTTTTTTCTTAGCAATTACTCGTGGGTTTTCTGAACCTCAAATGCGACAATTTTGACGAATTTTGGCTTCCATCAAGATGAAAATGAGCTTCATCAAAAATTGCCGACTGTAGCTGACAAACATTCATTATATTTAAAATATTTCTCAACAATCAAATGTTCTTTTATATAGCGCGCCATTTTTACTAACCCCGAACTGTCAGCTGTCACATTGTTATCTTTTTTCCGTTGGCATCACTGTAGTGTTAAATGGTGCAAAATTCAAATTTTGCGTGAATTATGGTACAGCCTTTATTATGTTCAAATAAGCAGATCTGAACTTAGGCCGCCCTCTCAAATAAATTAAAATTCACACTGACCATAGATCAGCATGTCATTAGAAGAACTAAATACTCAGTAACCGAATGTGAACAAGGTTGAGCGCTCAAATGAACTAAACAACAAATTGCTCACTAGAAGAACAAAATAGTTCAGTAAGCAGACTTGAACTAAAGTTAACAACACTGACTAGACCATAAATTAGCTATTTCCTTTTTTAAGCGCGTGATATTTAGAAACTGACAGTTTAATGACATCAGGCACATAATGTAGTGTCAAACATTCGCAACATTCGTAGGCTGAAGAAATTAAAGATTTATGTTTGGCGGAAGGGACCTTTTTTCTTTGTCAAAATGTCATGCCATTATTTTTGTGCTACTGTTCCCAACCTCCGATAGTGTCAGACAAGTATTTGTTTCCGTAAATATAACACAAATCTCAAGCCAAAAACAAATCAACCTGACCAGTGCCAAATTTACTAATTAAAATACGCATTGTGCAGTTCATCATGCCAGCAATCGTGTATTCCCCCCAAAAACAAAATAGTTCCAAGTGCAAATCAATTGATTTGTGACCAAACCCCATAAATTCAGTGGCGTTATCCAACTCTGCATACCACATTTGTCTTTACAAATTTATTTCAACAAAATAATGAAATTCCTTTCATGCCCACGCCAAAACTAGGTTATCTCTCATTCAAATTCAACAAATGTAAAACTGATGTTTTGTTGACATTTACCACGAGAAAAAAAAAACCAATCCTCCCGCGTCGTTATCGACCACACGTAAGCAATAGACCAAATTCCAGTCGCAATTCATGCAGCAATTGCAAAGAAAGAAACAGCAACACTCACCACTCTGAAACCAAAAAAAACCACCAGCAAAAATGCCAAAACGCTAAAAAGGCCAAAAACCAGTGTTTTATGGTCAAAATCTGGGAAAAGAAAAACGAACACAAAATCGCTGTGTGTTACGTCGAAATGTTATGCCTCCAAAGAGACATGTCAACTGATAAGTCTGTCTTTTTTTGTTGCCTTTTTACATGCAACACAGACACCCCTCTCCACATGTGGTTGTTGTATTTGTGTACGTACCTACCTATCTTTTTTTTTTTTGGTTAAGAGTGAGTAATGTGGATCGGTAATATGGAACGTGTTTGAATTCAAATTCCGAAGACGCAAAGAAATTGCAATTCAATGCCAACAAGCAAATTTGTTTTATTTGCCATATTTGAGCAGAATTATGAAATTCTTCTTCTCCTCATGCGCTGCTGAATCGGACAAACTTCATGTGGAGAATAAATACGAAAGGGTAACTTAAATTTTTTTATTTTTTTTTTTTTATTAATTTGCAAAATATTGTGGGAGACCCAGGCTAGGCCTCATTAGGAATTTTGAAATAATTTTTGTTTATTCAACAATTATGGAAATTTGAAATATTTTTCTTTTCATTTATTTCTCTCAGTTACGCAAGTCAAGTGCTGCTGAGTGGACAAAGAAGGTTCGACCAATGCGGGCAGCTATGGGCAATAAGACGTAATGCTAGTTTGAGAGGAATGACTGGCTGGAGCTGAGGTGGCGAGACGTTTGAGATACATATTGTACATATTTGAAATATAGATCAGAGTTTCTAGTAACAGATTGTAGGACCAAATATTTAGGGAACAAAAAATGGGATTTTTTGTTAAGCTTAGTACGCTGCTTGAGCAAAATTTTAGCTCCCATACAAAATTCTCTCCAAAATTTATCTGAGCTAAATTTAAGCGAATCCATTTAGGCGAGCGGTACGCTGCTTCAGCTGCTAAAAAAATCAAACTTTCATTTCAGACTGTACTCCATGTATCTGTCACAATTTAGCGCGCCCATTAAAGGTTCGGCACATTTTTTTAAGCTAAATTTTAACAGATCATATGGTGGTGGTTTTCTGTTGTGTTTTTGTGTTGCGGAAAAGATAACGAGGATAAGGATTTTCAATGAATACCTCGGTGAGAAATCCTTTGAAAGTGATCAATTTGAGATCAAATAATAGCAGACAAGGAAAAAAGAAAGTACAACGAAAATATAATACTTTCGCTCGAGCACCGTACTAAGCTTTAGAACCTACAGATAAAGAGTCCGGAATTCGGATCTGGCTGCAGAATTTTAAAGGCACCCTTTCTTTTAACTACACAAAAAATGAGGACCTAGCTTTTGGTATGTGCGAGTTATATATTGGCCACGAATGTAAGGGATTACAGGTTTTTTCACTTGAAAGAAAGATAGTAGAGGTAGCTTTCTCATGACAAGAGGAGGGACAGTTGCATTTTTTTAAGTTTCTGTATGATTTTTGTGTGGATTGACCCTCAAACCTTTTGCAATAGTCTGTGAGTCAATATATAAAACCCATTTTAACTCACGTGCCATTTAAAACCGACTTAATTCGAGGCAGTTAAGAACTTTGTCTATAAGTACCTCGGCTCCGCTTTAAACCCTTATAATGTCATCGAATCTTGGAAAGAGTAAGTCTTGCCAAATCGCTGGATCTTTTGGCATAAGAAGGCAAGAAACAGTAAAAATGCCTTCATCGTTCTAGTCGTAATGACTTGCTCTATGATGGCGCAGAAGCATAGACGTTAACAAAGGTGAATAAAGATATCATTCGTTGTTCCGCCAGTTCGTCAGTCCCAGAGGCCATCGCACCTCAGAAGATCTTTTGTACAAAGTCAGGGATCTAAAACAATTCTGCCTACAAACCTATAACGACCAGAATAGGCTATATTCGATTGGTTTGTTTCTTTGATAATTCTAAGGTTTTATCATATTTGTGGCATTTGGAAAACCATTTCGTCTAAAATCCTAGGCTTTAGCACTGGATAGCTGATTTCAAAAATTAATCGTTTTGACGACGACGAATATTAATTTGAGCCCAGTTTTAGAAGATCAGGGGAGCCTCAATTCTCCTTAAGAAACAGAGGACTGTTGCAATTTTTATCTACACAATTGTTCTTGGTGGGCGCAGTAGCGCAGTGGTTAGTGTGCTGGACTACTGTGCGAGGGATCCCAGGTTCGATCTCCGGAAAAACACAAATTACATCTTAAGGTTTTTTCCACTGCGCCACCTCTCGCGAACGTCTGACAAACATCCGAGAGTATGCCTGTCATGAAAAAGCTTCTCAATTCAGCCGTTCGGATTCGGACTCGGCATAAAATTGTAGGTCCCTTCCATTCGTCCCAAAAATAGAAACTCACACAAACGAATGGTTGCCAGGCCTTGGGTGTCTACCGCCTGTTGCGCCACATATTTATTTATTTTTAGTTCTTCAGATGCCAAAGTACGTCTTAGGAAAAGTTGCCTGCTTATAGCAAATAGAACAATGCATTCAATAATAATATTTATTTGGTGTAAATTTGTCTAATGGTGGAGTTTTAACCCACGATCGTTATGGCTTTAAAAATCAGAGACTGAGCTGTCGAAAAAATCAGTCTTCCCTATCCAACAGTGGTCTTTAGAGCAACCTACAGTTTTGACATTTTTGATTACTACCTTTGCCGCTGGTGAATGTCACTGATCTAATAGCTAGTACACTTTTTAGTACTAAATAATCACAAAATACAATCGCTTTTAGAGGTCTGTGTTGGTTTTCAATCAAGTTTTAACTAACCTCTTGTCTGATAAGGCAAAATAATGTTTTAGAGTCAGCTTGTAAGCAAACAAAACCACTTAACACAATCATAAGCAAATAATTGCTAGGTAATATTGATTTTTCCATTTTAGACCTATGTACTAATTTTTAGTACACACTTTTTATTTGTGGTTATAGATAAACTATATAGTATGTACTAGGTACAAAAACTTCATTGTTTCAAGTACCTTAAAGTTTGCATACAATGTTAGTAAAATTGTACTAATTTCTGTAGATTAGGTACCAACAGAAAAGTAAACGATATTTATTTTTTTTTTTTCAAATGACTTGAGCAAATTAAAAATATTTGCATATCCCCATCGTGTGCCTACCTACGAAATGCAAATTGAGTATCTTGGTAGCTTAAGATAAACATCAATTATTATTTACACATTGGGGTGAAGGAGGGGCTTTGGAACAATTAGCTCTACAACATAAGACAAATTAGTATCTACCGCTAGCCGACCTCCCACTCAATCAATATAATGGATCTTTTCTTAGCATTTTTATTCTTTGTGTGTACACATACGTCAAAAGTTATTAAAACTGATTTTTTCCTGTTCTATCTACTACGCTCTTTTGCGGGCATTTTTTTTTCAAATATGGAAATCACTTTGTTCCGCGGTTCCGCCTTCCACTGCTCGATGAGAGAATATAAAAAAAAAAAAAACTTGTCAAGCTACTGTACCGTAGTTGCTATCGGAACACAACTCAAACATTTGATATTATTTTCCACGCATGATTCATAATGTATCTAGTATCTCATATATGCGCTTTTTGACCGTTCCACCAAGCACACTATGACATTTAGTTGTCAATCGGTTTATGGGCGCCTTTATGCTGTTCTTATTTCCATTTTGTCTTATTGTTATTTATTTAACCAAAAATAGATACACCACCTCTCCGGTATGGGGTGCAGTTTTTTTTTTATAGCGTCGTGTGCGTGTGTTTCTTTGTATCACTCTAGGGAAAACAACATAACATGTGTACACGGTTTTGGTTCAGAGTTGATGCCAACCCGATCGATGTTCGCATTGTGTTTAAATCGGGTCTTGTTAGTTATTCATGCTACCGCGATTTTGTTTTCAGAAATATCAAAATTAATTCTGAAGGGAAACAAATTTAAATGTTCACTTGTAAAATTGTGTGTGTGAACACAAAGCAGCTTTGTAATTGTATCTAGATGTTATATAGTTGCATTTATGGAAATTTTGGATGTTTTCCTGAGAGTTGAGAAGATTTTATTTATTTCTGGCAAATGGCATTGGAGGCAAACGTAGGACGACGACAACAAATTGAAACGTCAAATAAGGAGGAGCACTGATTCAAAACTGAGAAGATAAACTTCCGCTTGTCAAAAGTGACATGTTGAACTGTGTTGTTTCTAACCGAATGAGGTTTTAGTTGTTCGAAACTATGATGATCATTATTATAACAGTGGAGATGTGCAGTACCGAGTTCTTTGTCGAAACGATACTTGTATGGGTTAGCACACAAAGGCAATATCGAATGGCGGTAGGAATTACAAATAAAGTTCCAACATAATGCTTGGGCACAATATTTGTTTTGGAGACTACAGCTTTGACTAAAATTTGTGTAGTTATATACACTTTTTAATTGAACACTTTACTTTTCATAAAATTATTTTAATAAAAGAAATGAGTGCCTTAAATACGAAGTCGAAAAGGTAATTCTTCGATGGTTTGGTCACGTTAAACGTGGAATCCTTGGCCTCAGGCTGGCGTCATAGGCAGACCAAGGATGAGATGGTTAGATCAAGACGAACGTCTTTTGCACTTGATGTTTTAGAGTCGGTGGCGGAAGACCAAGAGTTGTGCGACATTAAAAATTAATAAAAAAATAAAAAAAAAAAAAAACGAAGTTGGGCGCCAGTTAAGGTCTCTTAAAGGGACACTGAAAACGAACGCTTTCTATTGTAATATACTATTTTTAGAGGTATTGTGAAAATCAATTCATGTTTAGGTGAATAATTTAGGACATCTCTGCAAATTTGGCTAGGATAGGACAATTCTAGAGAAGGTTTCCGCTTTATCTTCATTCGATTTCATCTGAATCTAAAAAAAGTATATTTTCTTATTAAATAGTCTGCACTTCACATACGCGAATAAAGCTAGTATTAGACGATATGTTGAATCAGCATACATACATACATACATTGTACTCTTAACGATTTGCTTTACATTTAGTTATGACTAAAGCTAGTATTAGACGATATGTTAAATCAGCATACGTATGCTGAAAATTGTGTTCCAATCACAACTTATCTTACATATAATGATGACAGAATTTTATTTGTACACGATGTGTTGTGATTGGAACACAATTTTCAGCATACGTATGCTGATTTAACATATCGTCTAATACTAGCTTTAGTCATAACTAAATGTAAAGCAAATCGTTAAGAGTACAATTGCGGAACACTACTCTTTATTCACAGCTTTTACACATGAAAATTCCGCACATTGACTCTCCATCTATAAATGGCATAAGCCTGACTTACTTCAATGAAGCCAAGTATTTGGGTATTATTCTAGACAGAAAGCTTAGCTGCAAGTCTAACATACAAGAAAGAGTTAAAAAAGCAACCATAGCTCTCTTCTCTTGCAAAAAAGCAAAAGCAATATGAAATAAATGGGGCCTTACGTACGGTGTGGCTGTCTGGTGGACTGCCTTAGATAAAGCGACAAATCGCAATAAACTAGGCAAAGTCCAAAGAACCGCTTGCGTGTGTATCAGTGGAGCTCTTCGCACCACACCTTCTGCTGCACTTGACATCCTGTGTCACCTGACTCCCATTGATATCTTCAGCAAACAAACGGCGGCATCTTCAGCAGTTCGTTTGAAAGCAACTTCACAGTGGACCAGCAAAACAACTGGCCATGCTGCTATCTTAAATATATTTAAGACTCTCCCGAACAACATCGACTACACCATACCACAACTACAGTTTGATAAAAACTTTCAAGTCTCCATCCCCAATAGGTCATTCTGGGAGGAGGGGACATTCTTTGATGATGATCAAATCTTCACAAATGGATCGAAAACGTCTGATGGTGTAGGAGGTGGTGTTTTTTCTAATAGACTAAACTTCAGTCTCTCCTTCCGTCTCCCAGAATACTGTAGCGTTTTTCAGGCGGAAATTCTGGCAATAAAGGAAGTCTTATCCTGGCTAAAAGAAAACGTGATATCCACTAAAGATATCCGCATCTTCTCGGATAGTCAGGCTGCAATTAAGTGCCTGGGATCAGCCTCTATTAACTCTACTACAGCCCTAGACTGTCGCACGTCTCTCAGAGAGATGTCGGAGCAGTTCAACATTCACCTCTGCTGGATGCAGGGGCACAGAGACATTCCAGGCAGGGCTGACTTTATGCGACTAAAGTTGCATTTTTCCCCTTTTCTTCTTTCTATCCCCAATGAGACCACTTTTCCAAAATTGTCCATATTTGCCCCTTTTCTGTATTTCTTTGATAATTTTCCCATTTTGAAAAAAAAAAAACACGTTTTTGTATGAAACACGAAATGTTCCATAGTAAATACTTCAAGAAACTAGTTCACAATTGGGATCTGTATTAGTCCTTTTTCTATTGGCTATTGTCCTATTGTCATAAGTTTAGCCATTATAGCCATTAAGCCATAACTTCCATGTTCAATGCAACAATAAGGTAAAACGAGACGAGAAGATGCGTAAGCCATTTTAACTTTAGCGAATTTAACTAGTTTTGCGTTTTTTTTTCTGCCATTTTTAGGCAGATTAGTATTGCCCCTTTTTGTATGCAAATCCCCTTTTTTTTTGCGACTTTTTCAAAATCTTCGAAGTCAGCCCTGTCCAGGTAACTGTAAGGCTGATGAACTTGCCAAGCTCAGAACTACGCTACCTATCGTACCAAGCAAATGTACTTTAGGTATTCCAATCGCTACGTGTAAACTTATAATAAAGCTGGATACCATCCAAAGAACAAGCCTTAGGGGGACATGTGACACGACGTGTCTAACGACAAAACAGATCTGGCCAAAGCTAGATCTCAAACGTCCTAAGAATTTGATCTCTCTTGACAGGAGGCATATCGGCGCCACAATTATAGGTGTCATTAGGGGACACTGCCTTATAGGTAGGCATGCAACAAGGTTTGGCGTACTCAAACGATTTTTGTAGAAGTTGTTTGGACGAAGAGGAGCAGGAAACTATTCAGCACTTTCTCTGCACTTGTCCGGCACTCTCCCGAACACGGAAACTCCATTTAGGAGCCTCCTACTACAATGATCTAAACGATCTAACAAACCTAGACATTCGTAGTCTCCTTTGCTCCAACAGAAGCTCAAACTGGTTCAACGAGTAGGACGAAATTCACAAGGGACCTAATTGGTCCAAGTGTGTTGGCCTTTTGCCGGCAGCCACTTCAACCTAACCTAACCTACATGAAAATAAAGGTTTACTTTAAAAATGGTGCCTCAAATGGGACTACAGTAATTCAAACCACATAAAATTTGACTTGTAACTACTGTCAATTTTTAATTCACTCGAAAATATTTTTTAGCATTCTTTCGCAAATTTTGTCTACACTTTTAGCTATAGAAAAAAGTGTGAAATTTAGAATTTTTAAATTTTTAGGGTTTGCTTGTACAGTTGTTAAATTCAATTGTAGTTGTAGTACACATCTTTGTTAATCGTTAAAATTTGCATGCTTGTTCAACAATTTTGTGGTACAAATTTGTGTGACATCCAACTAAAAGATATGTGGTTACGAAAGGATTTTGCAAAGTGCATTCTATCAAGTACTGCAAAAAACATAAAGCGGTCCATACACTTACTTGCCAAGTTGTAGGAAGCTCTGAAGGCGGAAGCTACAACCACAAATGTTCCAACCAACAGTGGAAAACTATTCAGAAAAACAAACGGAAAGTGCATTTTAAAGCAGTCTCTATCTGGTCTATACTCTTAATAAAAATTGTTGTTACAAGAACAAGGTATAGCCATCTGACATTTATATAAACATTAGTGAGTTTTCAATGCATTATGAAACTGCCAACTAATATCGCTTCATCGGCAACTGTTATCGCCATTAGGTAATAAACTTGTCCTTATCTGTCCCCCCACTAGTAACACACATCAGTGGTTAATGATATGAGCGCATCGCGAGTCGTAAAACAAAGTAATTAGTTAATGTACACGGCATAATCATCCATCGAGTCTAACCATCGCATTAAGTCGAATGTCCTGCTATTAAAAGCCAACTTTGTAAAATTATACAACTTGTAGCTAATACCTACCACATTTGGAGTGCATTTTAACAAAAGTGTAACCTCACCTGTAATCAAAAAGAAATAAATAATCAACTATTAGTATCGTTGGATTATTGGTTATTTTTTTTTAAAAAAAAAAGGTAATAAAATAAATAAACAGTCAGACACAATACAATTTCATTGCTTATCGCAATGGCTACAAAGCGTGTACTACAAAAACCTCTTATCCTCTTATCCGCTACAGAAAGTGCGCATTGTGATATCTTTTATCTGGCGGAATGAAGAATTGTCCTCAATTCCTCCTTCTACAACCATTCTACGGTAGACAAAGTGCAAAAAATAATAAACAAACCGACTGACGCGACACTCCATTTATTTGTTGCACTTTGTTGTGCACGCTTTGTGGTGTTCGGGTGCAACTTGTATCTACTGAGCGTACTTCTCGTTTTATCCGCATTATTTTGTAATTTTCCAGCGGTATACATCAAACACGTACAAAAACTTGGGAAAAAAATGCAAATTACAAAAAACTAAATGGGAAAAACGCTTAACAGAAAGAGATAGAGAGAGGGAGATAGACTTCGAGGCGTCGTAGCGGCACTGCTTACAAAATAGTAGTGGTGCTACTGGTAGGTGCTGCCTGGGTGTAAGAACGATTGAGTATCTCCCATCGAAGAAAAACAAAAACAGCACTCACTCGCGGATAAATTCACCACAAAAACAGTTTTTTTTTTTTTTTTTTGTTTGGTTGCAAACTCAAATTGTGTCTGTTAGGCTCGATTAGGCACACAAAAGTCGAGAAACCACTACCACCAATCTTTGTATGTGCGCTACTGGCAGAGCGCAGTTTAACTGTTGCGTAATGCCGGTATACCCTGCTAATGGGCAACAATCTAACCACCAACATATACCCACCGTCGATTTGGTATGGTTTCTGTTTTTGGGTTTTGCAGATTTTTTTTTTTATTTATCTCACAACGTGAACTATATTATTCGTATATAGATTTTTTTTTTTGTAACAACAAATGATTACTCCATTTTTGAACCGAGAGACACAAAGACAATGACAACAACACTCAAAGGCTCGCTCTCCTGCTTATCGGCTTTTAACTCGAACCTACATTTATTTAACTTTCGTATCACGATTTAATTGCGATCAATAAGGTTTTCATTTCGTTTATGCAACAATAACAACCACTACCGCCATCATACAGTCGAGTTTTATGTGTCATTATCTGCATACGGTGGGAAGGGGGTGTGGCAGCATGGGGAGACCAGCAAAGAATCGAATTGTTATCATAAAATGTGAGTAATTGTTAATTGTTTCCAGGTAAAATACAGAGAGTAGTATTTGTTGGCATTGTAAATGGCGGCTATTTTTACGCGCCAGCCAATTTTTAAAGTGAAGCACTTCACTTTGCGATAAGATGGTTTGTGCGAAAAGTAAAGACTACTGGGCGTATACGTAACTTATTTTGAAGTTTTTTTTACTGGAAATGACTTGGTGTTTAAATTATTGATTCAATCGAAATGAAAGCAAACATGTTGCATCAAAGTTGATAAAATGGAAGGCTTTTGAAGAGTCCACAGAATCGTTGAGTATTACTTGGCTCGACAGCTTTCAACATTGAGTAAGCAATGATAAAGTTGTGTGAGACAATAAGTATGCTTGTCATAAGAGGGAGGGTTTTGAAATCCATCTATTAGATATGTCAAACTTGTTTTATTAATTCAAAAGTACGTACCATCAATGGAATTGACACTTCGCAAGGTATCTTTATTCTAGTGATGCAAACATTTTTTCAAACAATTCTAATAGTGACGGGACAAATCTCTTCGCTAATACATATTTTTTATGATTTTTTTGAATGGAATGATCTCAGAAAAATTTTGTATGAAAAGGAGGAAAAAGTGACTAGTAGTAGTAGTTTTCAGGAATTTTCAAAAAATCATATAAAATTATTTTTTGAAGTCGCTATTAGAATTGTTTGAAGAAACAATTTTTTGTTTGAAACCGAGAAAAGAAGTCAAAAAATTAGACTTACAAAAAATTTAAATTTTCAATGGGTACTTAATGGGTTAAGGAAAGTTTTGTATCGTTAAAACGGAATTTAAATGACCTTTCCATTGATGCCAAAATTTACATGAAGTAAGTTCAAACTATAAGTAGAATTAACTTTAGTCTGGTCTAAATATTAATGCCCACCACTGTGTATTGTTTTTGTGAAATGAAGTTTAATACAACTAACACAGAAATGAAAAGAAAAAAATCATTTAACGAACATTGTGGTTGTCATCCTCTCTGTTCTATTCCATTATTGGTCTGGCGTTCATCGCTCAACTGACCTAAATGGTAGGCGCCTTGACATTTGACAGCAAGGCGAAGTGTTTCACTAGAGGCGGAAGAACATTATCTGCGAACTGAACTATGTACAACTAAAAAACGAGGTATTTTGGAGTTATCCTTGACAGTAAGCAAATACACTTGTGACTAAACTTAAGGTTATTGCCGAAAAGAGTTCTATGGATTGGATATACACGACCACCAGAGTGGAAGCAGAACTCCAGGTGCTAGAAAAATATAAAGTCTTATAGGATCTTGAATTTGGTCGATCGGACGGTTTATATACATAACGTGATCAAATTCTAAATAATCATTGGATATATGACATATTCAATAAACTTGTTAGACAAGACTTAGAGGAAGACCTTGCAGAAATTAAAAAAACTGCTTTCTTAATTGGAGGCGGCCTGAATTTGTGATTGAGTTTCTTACTGCAAAATGAATACACCATAAAATGGAAACTCAACAGAGCTTAGGGCAGAAAGGACTGCAGAGGCTCTGAGGAAGAGCTTGCAGAAACTGAAAAACTGGCTTTCTTAATTGGAGGCGGCTTGAATTTATGATGCAGAGCGAATACGCCATGAAGTCTATTGAAACTGAATTAGGGCAGAAAAGACTGCAGATGACACAGTTACTACCCATAGTCACTATAGTTTGCAAAACTTCTTGACCTTAGTGAGGTTGGCTCAAGCAACGACAGTGTCAATGACAAAACATTGCATCAACATGCCTGTGATTGTCCCGGGCTTTGCCTTGGTGAATGATTATTGACAACTCCAGCTCAATATCACTGAAGCCTTTACTGATGACGTTAGACAGATTAGAGGAATTTTCTGGTAGGTTGTTCTATGGACCAGTTTGGAGCTGCCTCATATCGAACTTCTAAAAACGCACTGAAGTAAGCTTTAAAGATCCATAATCAATAACCAGAAATCCACAGGTTGACTAGCAAAGCAGATCTGTAGTTTAGCAACAAAGTGTTCATACAAAACGATGAATCTGGGTAAAATATGCTTATCCGCGGTACCTACAACCAGTCTACCTACAAGAGCCGAACCTAGATACAGGTATAGGGGTTCCAAAAACAATAGCTGTTGATTGAAAAATCATATAGTCTCGGTGAAAATCGAGCAAACAGTGCGTCTAGATCAGATGTGGTGGTCGTCTACTGATGAGCTACCCACCACATCGGGGCGAAACGCATTACTGGAGTCGAGGCCAACACTATTGTGAGCTCTTGTTCCTATTTGCATGACACGAGTTCTATTAATTCGGTTACCAGAAGAAGTCATCGAAAAGGACCTGGACTATAACGAATTTAGCTACAAGAACTGGTCCCGGAAACCGTCGAGTCATAAAAGCGGATTCGAAAACAGCAGATTTACCTCTTAAGGTTGTGCCACGAGTTTGACAGATTTAGCTGCAAGGAGCGCTCTTGGAAATCGACACATATGGCTTTTAAAAATGGATTTATCTCCTAAGGTTGTGCCAAGAGTTTGACAGATTCATCTGCAGGGAGCGCTCTTGGAAATCGACACACATGGCTTTTAAAAATGGATTCGGTGATATAGGTAGTTTTAAAAATGTAGATGTAGCTCTTGTGAGCCTGAGGATGCTTGTAATTCCCTGATTCAGATACGAAAATTGGTCATTGCGTTAGCTTAAAAAAGTGACAGAGATAAAGGTCAATCTATGAGTGAATAACAACAACAGCTCTAGATCCTAAGACCTCGGAATCAGCTAAAAGGAAGACTTATCCGAAGTAAAACCAATGGAGATACGAGCAGCCAGCGCTACGGAAATGCAACTAACAAGAGTCTTTCTAATTGCCATGACTGTAAAAAAAAAAGACTTCCAGCAGTCTTGATGTACTCATCTTAGGGTGCAAGTACCGCCCTAAAAGTTAGAACCTGTAAGAGATTTCACTATTAAAATGGTCTTGCAGTGCGTAAAAACCTTCGAGCAAAGACTTTTAAAAATACATACATATGGTCAAAGGAAACCGTAAAAAATATGCAGCCATCGAATATCAATTTCAATTCACAATAAGTTAATGTTATCGATTAACAAACTGTTTTAAAATTCCCACCTCAAAGCTTGTGTTACATAAGTCACTGACCTTTCCACTGACCACCAATATCTAATACGTAATCGAAAATATTTTATAGTTCAGTAACGAGCACTTGTTTTTTTCGGCAGACTACTCTGTACACTGTATGTACACACTTAAGCTGAACCCATTGAATTATTTATTCTCTTTCATCTTTGATGTGATACTGGGTATCTGCATTGCAAAATACCCTCCAACACAATTGAAACGAACATAAATTGCAAACCACAGCGCGTACCAATAAAATAACAATTTGCCATCAATAAATAAATTCGGCCTGTTTATTTATGCTTAAAAATTTTTATTTATTTTTTTTTTGTGTTTTTCGTTGGAAAATCCCACTGTGAATCGACAACCAGGAAGAGCAGGTTTATTGCAAAAAAAAAAAAAATGCTGCATAAAAATAGCATTTCACTGCAACAAACAAAAACAGAGAACGCTGGACAAAACCACCGCTCGCTGCTGCTGACCACATGAAAAATCATTTTTCCGCACGATTGGTGACCACCGCGTATCACAATAAATTTCTCCGCGGGACGACACGGCGGCGGCCAGCACAAGTACCTCGGTACTATCACCCACCGAAAATGCAGATCAAAATGTATCCCGCGGATACGTGCTGACCCATTGAGACACAAACAACGGATCGTCTCAGTGGCCAACTTATTCTCTGTACCAAACTGGCGCCCGCCGCACCGCAATGTGTTTAAGCAACTTTCGCGCGCACTCACGCTCTCTCTTTGCCTGATGTGATAATTTAAATCATATTATTTGTATCCCTCAGAGATGTAGTTTCTTCAATTTATCACGCGAGTTTTAGAAGGTGGCTAGAGCCGAATGATGATGCCCACAAGGGACGACAAGGCATACTGTAACTGCGCTTAATTTATCAACAACACTATACGCTGGAAGGGTTACCAAACGATCATTTTTGAATCGTTTTATAATGTCCAATTAAATTGTGAGCGAATGCAAATTTCTGAGACTCACAGATTAAATTGGCTAATTAGTAATCAGCGTTGAAAATGTTTTCAGCATATTTACATTTTTCTCAGTTTAGGGGGTTCTTGCTCCTACCGAGTATAACGGTATAGCAAAGGTATTTCAAAAGATACACATATTTTGCGCAGCATTTAGGTACAAAGAAAATGAAGGGTATGCTGGCCACCGGACGGGCTAATGACCTTTGGCTAATGATCCATAAATAATAAAACAAGATATGTCTTGCCATTTTTTTTTCTGTGTTAAATGAATAAATCGAAGATGATGAATTATTTCAATGTAATGTTATTAGAAGGACTATTAGTTGGAGGAGAATTAAGTAAAGACAGTTATTTGTATTGCCCCCATCAGTAGGGCCATAGAGGCTGTATTAGCTGAATACAAAGTTTATGGGTCGAACGCAAACAGTCAAGATCAAAAAACGTCAATCAACTAAGTTGAGTTGTGTTCCATAATTGGGGCAGTAATTTCAAGTGTAAGCTACTATTACACAGGTCAAAAATCGTGTACATTTTTCGACCATGACACGGAATGAACTGAATTGCAAAACTCATTGCTCAATGTTCATACGTGTGGACTGATTCCTTTATTCGGGACTGTTTCACGTCAGCAGCAAAATTCGGTGCCACAAAAACTACTCGTTCAAGGCATAATTCTAATATAGTTCATTCGCGAGAGGTGGCGCAGTGAAAAAAACCTTAATGTAAGGATCGAGCATGGGATCCCTCGCACAGTAGTCCAGCACACTACCCACTGCGCCCACAGTGGCTCTCACGGTCGTGACAAAAATCCGAGAGTATATGTGTCCTGAAAAAGCTTCTCAATTCAGCCGTTCGGATTCGGACTGGGCAGAAAATTGTAGGTCCCTTCCATTCGTCCAAAAAAATAATAAAAACTCACATAAACGACTGGTTTCTGGTTCTGAGAAGCTGGGCCTAGGGTGTCTATACGCCTGTTGCGCCAAATTTTTATTTATTTATTTAATAGAGTGCATGACTGAGTCGCGCGAAACTTGCTCGTTCATTGTGAATTTGTTTTAAATCTTTTGCGTTATTTATATGCATATTTTTGTCCAAACTCTTTAGCCTGCAACCACTGGGAGCAAACGTATAGATAGACAAAATTGTGAGGCACACTTTATTCAGTTCCCTACTTTTGGGCTCTTTATAACTCTCGATCTTCCGACTTCGACTCCTAACTCATTAGAGGCAATCCTAGTCCTCATACGCATAGAGAAGACTTGATCTTAACAAGTCATCCTATGCCTACTATACCTAGAGGAAACCTGTTTAATGGCATGAACCTCATAGCACGTCTTGGAATCAGAGTTAGGGACATGCGTTTAAACTGACTAAACCACGGAAGTGTGGACCGCTTCTTCCAAAGTAAACAAAATATTATCTACCTGTCAATAGGTAGAATTACAATGTGAATGATTGATGATCGGGGACAATTGACTAAAGGCGATGAAGAGGTAAGGCTTACAAAGCTAAAGCTTACTTTGAAAGATCTCTACAGAAGTTTTTATAAAGGGTGATTTTTTTGCTGTTTGGTTTTTCAGTCTGATTTTTTTGACAGTTCACGCGTGATTTGTGACATGTGTCAAAGTAAAAAATGCTGAGTTAGCATTGCCATTTCACCATGGATAGACCAACGCTCGAACAATGTTTGCAGTTATTGAATTTTATTACCAAAAATCGTGCTTAGAAAAAATATGTTTAGAGCACTTCGTCCATTTTATGGTCGTCGTAATCGTCTTACTGAGCAGGAGCAGGCTAAGTTGATATTGCAAGAACTGCCAATGCATCCACAAAAATGTACCGTTTGGTGGGGTTTACGGGCCGGTGGCATCATTGGGCCGTATTTCTTCAAGGATGATGATGGCAACAACGTTACGGTCAATGGTGCTCGCTCGATGATTTCGGACTCTTTTTTGTCCAAAATTGAAGAGCTGGGTTTGGTCGACATGTGGTTTCAACAGGACGGCGCGACATGCCATCTCACGTTTTGGACCTGTGAATTGGCCGCCTAGATCGTGAGATTTAACGTCGCTGGACTATTTTGTATGGGGTTATGTGAAGGCTAATTTTGTTTGGGGTTATGTGAAGTCTCTCGCCTATACGGATAAGCCAGCAACTATTTCCGCCTTTGGAAGACAACATAACTCGTGTTATTGGTGAGATACCAGTCGAGTCGATATGTTGGAAAAAGTATGCCAAAATTGGACATTCCGGATGGACCACTTGAAGCGTAGTCGCGGTCAACATTTACTCGAAATAATATTTAAAAAGTAAATGGCAAAAATTGATTTTGAATTGATTTTTTTTTTTTATTTTAAAAACCAAAAGCTGAGAAATTCACGCTTTATATGCAGGCAGGCTGGGATTCTGCATTTTCTTTGTAGAAGTTCAGACTTGTCTCAAAGAAGAATACCTTGCCCCCTCCAAAATCCTTGACAATTTGAAAATCCTAGACTTAGCTTCAATTATACAATAAATTTGTTCATTGCTGCCTTATGAGCTAGACTGCCGACCTCCTCAGCGAGACAAAATTTCATAAGCCACTGTCATTCACCTTGATTGACAAAATGTTATCTTGCAATACTAATTATCCCCTCAAGGCCTACCGGCTCTTTTATTGAAGACCAAAGTCCACTAAATCAAATTCACTCCTTTATCTTAATGCCCGTTCCAAAGGTCACTGCGTAGATACACATCCATTACAACAACGCACAAGACCAACTTTTTACTTTGTGTCTATATGTAACATTAACCTCACAATACGCTCTAATTATTCTAATTAATCATGGGTATATCGGGTATCACATAATTGCCTCTACACAAAACAGTCGTGTCAATAGCATTAAATAATGAAATCACAACTTTGCTCATTAACTCATCACTCAATCGGCTTGCACACGTGTGACATTCGCTATTAGCGCAGCGCTCTTTCTAATCAAATTAACATCTCTAACAAATAATCGTAAAATGTGTCCTTAGATACTTAACAGAATACAATTAATATCTGAGAGGTATTAAATAAATCCAAGCCAAACATGGTGCGAACACCAACAACAGTTCGTTCATGTAACACCTCAAGTGTTACTCACCCTTCAGTCGAGTTTTTAGCTTTCAGCGTTTTGCTTTTGCAATTAAAATCTAATGAATAAAATATGACAGATATAATTGCAATCCTTTCCAAGTCGCGCTACCCAGACGCCAAAAAGATATAAATTATCACAGCAAGATATCTAAAGAGACTTTTCAGTTTGGAATATAAATATCGATAGCCAAAGCCAACACTGGTTTGTTGGTCGCTGCTAATTGCATCTTTCAAACAGACAAAGAGAACAACGCACAGTCAGCGAGTGTTGTATCTAGAACTAGTTCACTACCACGCCAGTAATATACTGGTATCTTTTTGCACGGCTGCCAATTTAAGTCAAATGCAAATTTGTTTTCATTATTCTTTTTCGCTTTTGATTGTGTATCGTGTGTATATGAGTGAAGTTCAGTCTGAAATAAATACCCTCTGGATATGGTCAAACGTAATTGAACAAGATTTCATTAAACTATAAACGCCGAGTAGGTATATATGAGATGACAGACTATTCTTAACCGAGAGTTGGACAAATCTGCGGTAATTGTTTGCAATTAGAAAAGTCGTGCAGGTAATTAGAGGAAAAGTCTCAGGCGTGCTGCGCTCGACGTTGATTTTTCAGCAAAAGAATGCAAATTTGATAAATTGAATATCAAAATGTACCGCGAGTATCTATCTACTATATAGCGGCGGGAAGGCTGACTTTGATGTGGATATTTTTATTTTTATTTTTCGTTTGCCTTTACAAAGCACCGCCGCACCCGAGAAAGGTGAAGAATGTTGAATGCCATGTCAAATGGGTGTTGTTCCAATTGAGCGATTGATTATTGTGTCATGTATCCTTTCTTGGTAAGGTTATGTGTGTGGTGGATATGTTATCGAATTTAAGGCGACCAAGAAGGTGGAGATGACGCATTTCTTAGTGAAAAGTCGTATTAATTGAGTGTGTTTAAAAAAAATATTATTTCCCTTAGCCATGTCTCAAAATTGTGACCTGCTCAACCACAGCTTTAAGTCGGCTCTCACATTGAGGCAACATTCAATAAGCAACTGGCAATAGGAAACACGCAATATTATCGCTCACAATTATTTTACATTCAATTAAATTAGAGGTCTCACATCAAATCAACTAAATATCGCTGGAACGAAAAATGTTGCTGATTGCTTATTGGCAGTTGCTAGTTGGTTATTGCTTGTTGCCTCAATCTGATAGCCGCCTAAAGTAACACAGGTCGTAAAAATTGACACAAGTGTTTTCTTATGTTTTTCTCTTTCATTAGAACTTGCCTTGCATTTTAATTTTCGTTGGGAATTATATAAGAGAGGCTGCACCCTTATAAACGCCTGCAACATCAAAATTAGCTTAATAGTTAAACCGAAGGTAGTTGGGTTCCACATTAAGCAAGGCGCGCACTAAAGAGGTGAGCATGAACAAGTGACGTGGCAGTGGCGTGGTGACCAAGTGGCATCGCTAAAGCCTTTGTAAATAAATAAAGACGCGCGTTTTAAAGCGGAGTGTAGACAACGTGGTAGTTTACAAGTGACGTGATGCCAGTCTGGTGCAACTATTCTTGGTTTAATTTTCGAGTGGCAAGCGGCTGGTGACGACGCGACGTAGATTTTACACTGCGTATTTTTGTTTATCCGGAAACTAAAAACATGCGAGACTACTAAGAATTTCATAGCCATTCTATCGCCACGCCAAATGTTCATCACCCCTATGCCACCTAACTCTTGGTCCCCACGCCATCGCCACTGCCATGTCACTTGCTTGACAATTTGGTGTGCGGCTTGCCTTATGGTAATATTATTCTCTATGCGTACGATTGATTTTGAGCCGTTCTTGTTCTTTTCACACCTTTTCTTCACAGCGCTCGTCTTCTCTTGATCTTAGTTTCGACAAGTGTCACTTTCACCATTCATACTTTAAAACAATCGCCATTAGATCTCTTTGACGACATTTAGGTTGTCATAAGCTATGCCAGACGACTGTATGTATCATCTGTGATCTATTGGGGATTGAGCACCAAAAGTAAAGTGCTTTTATAAGGTTTACCTGTATATCTAACAAAAAGTAGCTTTCCACAGATTTGGTATTTTAAAATCAAAAATTGTTTGCGAGTCTTTATTTGTACAAGGTTTTGACATCCGTTGCATGGTTAGAGCCCCATGTGTTTGATCCTCGTAAAAATCTTTTCAAATGCTGTAGCTTGAGTTTAAAATGAGAACAAAGAAGACTAAAATGTATTCCGATTGTTGTTATCGTCTCTGTTCTATTCAATATTTGTGGGTTGACGTTTAGATATGTTACTGTTGGATCAAATGGTTGGGACTTGTCTTGTCTGACTTGATTGTCAGGTGAGTGCTTCATCTCCAGCGATGAAAAATTATAAATGTCTTTCCAAAAATGACCACTGCAAATTTACTCAGAGTTAAAATTTTCAAGCAATAGTTTAAAAGAGACCCATCTGGAGGAAATCAGAAATAACTGCAAATCCAACTGAAGGGTGTATGTATTAGCAAAAAAGTTTTGTATTTCTGCCAACAAAATTGTAGTCGAAACGATATGTACCTTCAAAGATATTCATTCATTCTGATTGATTTGAATATTGTAGCCAATGATTTTAAGACGACTATCCAAGATCATTCTCGAATATAAAAAAACAGCAAGGAATTTATTGTGTCACTTGTGACGAAATTTAGTTTTGTTTGCGACTCATGGAATTGATACAATTTTACTACCAAAAGATCGACTTAACCAGCGCACTTAGTATCGAAAATATATCTGCAATAGCACAATCGATCCCAAAATAAAGAAAATTGATAAATTCACAGACACAATGTTCTAAATTATATTCTGCACTTAAATTCTTGGAAAAGAAAAATCCAACAACCACAACCGGAAAAATCCAGTCTCGTACTCAGACTCAATCAAATATCAAGCTCGTCTAACCCTTATCCGCTGCCGTTTTTGCGATCATAAAAATGCCATTTCCATTTGCATATAGTAGTGTTCAAATTCCAAAAGCTAAAAGCTCATTAACGACTTTTAAAAATCGATAAATTCTCACTCAATACGCCAAACAGAAAAAAAACGAAACCAAACCATATAACAAACATTTCAAAGACCAACAAAATATAAGTTCGGATTAAGTCCGCCCTCGGAATACCACCGAGACTATTGCCATATCATTTTTGCAATCAACTCGATCCAGTTTTAATTTTTTGTCTTCTTATAGCAGAGCGGGGTACATTAATTAAATAAACTTGACCACCTGTCCAGTTTCCAAAATAACCAAACCAACGAATCGCAGAAAAAAAAAATCAAAAATCCAAAAATAGTCAATAATTCGAACAATACGGGCAAATGAATTCGATGAAAATAAAAAAAAATATGTTAGTTATCTGGAAAACACTCTCAAGGTGAGACAAGGTAACCAGGTTTACCAAAAATAAATCCAACCATAAGCACGGTGGCGGCGGCGGCGGCTGAGACCGACCACGCCAATCTTGGAAGTGTCTCGATATATACGTTATATGAAAAGAACCAACGACGCGTGTGAAGTAACACTCATACCAAAGCCTCTTAAGACACACGGTGCAACGATGGAGCAGTCGTTGTCGTCGTCGATCGACAGATCTATCTTTTATTGATGTTTTTCTGTCGCGTTGAATGGAGTTTTTTTTTGTCGCTTTTTTAGTTTTGCAAAATTAATTATTATTCAATTGTGGGCGCGCGAATTGTCGTCTCCTTTAGAAGCAGCGGCGCCATAAATATCAACGAAAATATATAAAGCAATATTGTGTTTCTCGAGATCGGATTTATTTTTGCAATGTCCAACAATGTTGTCGTTGTAGTTGTTGTCATCTCGTCGGGTTGTGGATACCAAAAATGGGAATTTTCTCTTCGATTCGCTTTTCGATTTTGTAATTGTCAGGCGTTTGATTTTGAACAGTGTTGGCTGTTGAAATGATGTTGACCAAAAATTATCAAGTGGGCTTGGAGAACAGATTAACACGTTTTTGCGATATATGCTGAATATAGGGTTTGAGTTGAGCCTCATGGGAGTATTGAACTCATTAGCTAAAATGTGTGGGTAACTAGACTTTAAGGTGAAATGATTTGTTGTGGAAATAGGGCGCCTGCCCTAATTGTAAATTGGTATAATATGCCTTATATAGGTTCTAGAGTGTGAGGTATTTAAAAAGAGCCCTAAAATACTTAGCAATGACCAAATTAGGCAATTTCCTCTAGCGGATTTTCGAACAACTGAGTGAGTCATGAAGCCTATGGAAATGACCGATACCTAAGTTCATTAAAGTAGGTAGTTTAGATCAATGAGATGCCCTAACTGGAGTAAAGGCAAGTGTCGAAGATACCTAATTGATTCTAAAAACATATATCATCTAGCAATTATTGCATTGATAATTGTGGATAGAGCAATCCTTGATGTTCAGACAAAACATGTAATATGTCAGAGTGACACTTGACACACCTGAACTACGACGGTAATGCCAAAATCGGAATGAACCACGCCAATCGTAAGATTATTATAAAGAAATAGTCCGCTCAATGTCAAACCGTGCGAAAACTGAACAAGGATCATCGATCTTGCAGCGGGGCAAAACATTACAGTCTCATAATTCATAAAGCTAATAAGAGGTCATCATAGATCAAGCAATAGTTAACCAAGCTAAACGAAGGAACATACTCCTCAAGTGTAGTGCATATTCGAACTTTCCGGCCGAATACATCCACTCAGTTCCATTTGTGAGGACGTTGAACAAAAAAAATCTACACACACAGTAGCAGTTGAGAAGAGGCATCCCCAAACTGAAGCCTGCAAAGACAAAGACATGAAGGCGGTGCATTCAAAATTTGAAAATAATGTTTCTGTGGACTGAAAAAGCGAAAATCCTACTGCCAGGCGGTCGAACAGTCTGATCTAAAAAAGATGAGAAATGCCGGACCTGAACGAAATTCAAGCAGTTGAACTAAAACCCAACGAGGTCACAGGACTTGAAAGCTTAGGACTGAGAGTAAAGGTGGTTGAAGCGTCTGGAAGTGAATTGGTAGGGGAACACCACTTTTCACCGACAAAAAAAATTCTCAAATCGGCAAAATGTCTAAAATAATTATCGAGAATTTTGGAAAATCACCGAAAAAAAGTTCATCAAAAGCACAATCTCGAAAAAAAAAATTTTACTGAAAAATGCTGAACATTTTCGAGATATTGCAAAAAAAAATTTATTTTGGTGAAATAGCTTTTAAATCCCTTAAAATATTTTTTTAATCGCCCTTAAAAAGACGGCAATTCACTTAGTTTTCCTTAACGTGGAAATGAAGCACTGTTTGTGATAGGCTCCATGGAACCTACGGACGGTTAGTTGGCTCTCAGATTCAGGCACCATTCAGTAAGCAACTGGCAATAGGAAACACGCAATATTATCGCTCAGAAGTATTTTACTTTGAATTAAATTAGTAGTCTCACATCAAAGCAACTAAATATCGCTCGAACGAAAAATGTTGCTGATTGCTTATTGGCAGTTGCTAGTTGGTTATTGCTTGTTGCCTCAATCTGAGAGCCGCCTTAAGTGTAACTCAGGAGAATCGATGAGATTTTATAAGTCCACTTCCCCTAGAATAATTTCTCCTATGTTCACTCCTTTCTTAGGAAATCGTCTTGAGCTCAAACAACACTTCTAAAGAAGAATTCTGTGTTACAATCACTGCTAAGTATTTCATATTGTGTAGAAACATTTTTCTCTCGTGTATTGTGTGGCAGTGTAGTGTGTTGTGTCCAAAGCCCTTATGGTCCGATTGCGCCATACTACTGTATGGCAACACATTACACGTTAGAAGTCTGGGCCTGACTTTAGGTACTTAAACCTGTGAGAATCAAGAACATTTTCCTTCTCCGTGATTCTCATGACTTCGCGAACCTTATATATGAAAAAAATATTTGGATTATTTTTCTCTTAAAATACACATACAAATTCTTGAAAGATACCGAAAGACAAAATCTCGAAAATACCTGAAAATGATTGGTGTTCAAAATTGCGGTGATTTTGTCTTTCAAATTTTTTTTTTCGACATTTTGTGTTTCGAGATTTTGAATTCGATATTTTGAGATTCGGTTAAAACTGGTCAATCACTTCGGTAGGTACTATGCAATAACCTGCTTGATATGCTTGAATGAAAGCACATACACGATTGAAATCAAAATACCATAAATGTCGTATTGATAATCGTGTGCCTATTAGCCTATTAGCCTTCTAAATACCCCGTTAAGACCTTTTCCGATGTAATATTAAGTTCTAATCTTATGTCGACTGTCCTATCACTGAGTTTTTAGGCCTGAAAATCTAGAGAAAAATTTGAAATCGATACCGACCATCTTTTCTTCGATGGTGTCAAAATCAAAAAGGCATCAGATATACGATTCCAAGTCGAGTTGTGAGAACTGGGCTCTTTCGATATACATGAAATTATAACCAATCGCTCCACTCTGGCAAACCGAAGTTTCGAGCGAAAGTGGCTCATTATCGAATTAATGTACTAACTAGAGCAGCGGTTCTCAAACTTATTAAGCTGTGGAACCCTAAAGAAGGCCCAGATATATTTCGGAACCCCAACTCTTATGCCGATTTCGATAGGCAAAAAAATCACTTTTTCTTGCCCCAGACCACTTTTTGCGTTCGTTCGTTTCAAAATAAATTTTTTTATTAAAGATATTTTTTCAAGATTATTGTGAAGAATGAAACTGTTTCATTGTTTGATTTATATATATTTTTTAAAGTTACTTCTATTTTTGAAAGCTGTATATTCTGGAGCAGCGCCCAATCTCGATCTGTAGGTATTTAATCTTTGCATAAGTATACGCTGAAAAGGCTGCTTCACAGCGATATACGTTGTGACAAAAGGGAGCGAATTTAATATAGACTGTTTGGCAAGTTCAGGGTATTCAATGTATATACATGTTTTGATGAAGAAGTACTCTGCAGATCTAGCATTTTCCGGAACGCTTACGGCGATATTATTCACTCACTTTAATCCGGATTAAAGTTTACACCCGGGTTTAAGTGAGTTTAACCCAAAAATGAAGCCCAATGGGCCTCCGCACACGAGATTAATTCTGCCGGCATAAAACCGATTTTTTAGGTGAGGGGAAAAAACGGAATAAAATGTTCTGCTGAGTTTAAGCGGTTGAACAAGGAATAAAACTAATATGTACATACAAAACTTTCAAAATATTTCAATTGTGAATTCAGAAATCATCTCGTGTGCGGAGGCCAAATAAGTTCATAATATTCAGTCGTTAAACCGGATGAAACCCATTTTTTAAACCTTGTCAGCGTTTGATCCGATTGAATTTAAACTGGACTTCGTCGACCAGTTTAAGTACTTTAACGCAGGTTAAAACTCAATTTTATATCATTGACTGTTTTTTTAGCCACATTTTTGACGGATTTTATTCGTTTTGGCTACGGTTATGGCACGACATGCAAATTTTGGAATTAACTTTATAGTATCTAAAATTTCTCTTTTATTCTATTAAAAAATAAATTTATTAATATTAGCGTACACGAGTACACTCATTTCACATTGGACACAAAAATTAGTGAAATTATTGACAAAATGTTGATGTCACAACAAATCAAATCAATTTCCAATTAGTGACAAAAAACAAGTCTATGTGAAATTTGACATTAGGTGGGCTTAAAATCGGATTAAAAATCAGTTTAAACTGTTTTAAATCTGTTTTTTGTCCAACGGTAAGCCCGTGCGTGTTTTTAAGCGAATATTATGGATATAGGTTTAAATTGTCGGGTTTAAACAATGCGGATTAATGATCAACTTAAACCTGATTTCCAGCCAGAGTAAATAATTTGGCCGTTAGTGTCGTAACTTCATTTTGAGTATAGGTATTTTCATTCTTTGTGAGATATTATGTAGAAACTTTACAAAACCTGCCATGAATGTTTGCGCAACAATGTTTGTAATTGCATTTTCCAAAAATTATTTTGTGTTTTGTGACTCTCAAGAAAGTTGCGGAACCCTGAAAACTATTCCACGGAACCCCAGGGTTCCGCGGAACACAGTTTAAGAACCGAGGAACTAGAGTATTGTGCGGATTTCAATTTCGAAGTCACCCGTGTCTACTTTAATCTGTCACAAACTGAACGCTTATATTTAACGTCGTTTTAGCTGTGAAATAAAAGCGAAAGCGGTTCACTATATAGAATGGCTCTATAGGAGTTCTGGACGAATCTTATTTTCGAAATCGTTTATGTCAAGTTTAAACTGTCACAAATACAGTACCTACATTTTTATAGCTAACATCGTTTAGCAGTAATTTCTCGCGAATGTTGGACAAGTTTCTGAGAACATGGTGGTAGAATTTTATAACCAACATTCAATAATGACAGGTGGTTTAATAATTATGACTTTCTGGTGGAATTAGTAAATTATTTGGACAACGATATATCTGCAAATAAGCACTGCCAACTCGAACAAAATTTCCTTGATTTATACATTTTATTAGAAAGCCTCACAAACACCACATTGTCATTCATAAGCAGTATTTATACATAATACAAATCGAAAAGTACAATCAATAAAAAGTCAGTCAAGACTATGGGGAAACATAATTCAACTTGAACAATAATATTGTCGCTCCATAAACTAACTCCAAACTGATTTTATCAAGATGTTGCCACAATAAGGAAATTCCCGCAGCTGCGAAAGATTCACCAGAGATGACCTTAAAACGCCCACAATGCCAGACTCATATAGCTCACTCTCTCAATCCCCTAATTCCATCTTGATTTTTCCAAACTGAATGGCGTCATAAATAAGACACCGAGTTTCACCATTTTGAATGACGTTTTGAGAAGGGCTCACTTTAATTTGATTCCATTTCGCACCACAGACACTACGTTAATACCCACACACATTTACTGGTGGTCGACCATCTTGAGCTGACAGAAAAGAAAAACCTGTCCGTAGGCCAGTGCAGATTTGGTCAATATCTGGTTAACGCAGTTTCCACTCATTTCCAATTCATTATTATTTTCCCAATGCAAATCGGCGAATAAAATGTCATATAATTAACAGCAACCCGATTGACATTCGTAATCAGGGTTTTGTTATACCGATCCGTAGTATTACTCCGAAGGCGAATGAGTTTCAGGTCAGTGGTGGCGGGCGGTAGCATTACGTGAATTCTATTATTAGCTCGAGTAAATCATAATTTTCTGATCGATCCGATACAATAAACAATGTCAATTGTTAAGCCATCTTATCAGTGATATATCGAACAGGTACAGACGAAGTGTGATGATAACATTTGAATTCAAAATGCGAATATACAATGTGACTTGGTTATTAAACAAGGGACGAGGAGAGTAAGTTGCACTATGATGCCTAACCGAGTGTAGGCGCGCGCATAAAATAACACATTTTATTTAAGCAGCAGCCTCAAGTTCATAGAGGTCGTTAGCGGCTTGTTATGCGGTACCAGCGAGTCGGCGGCGGCATCTACTACTCACTCTAACAAGACTTTGAAAATGTAATTACAGTGTAATGTAAATTGTTTATAAATGGATAAAGTATGCGCGCGAGCGAGTTGTGCGCTGCAAAATGGAGAAACACAAAAAATTATTCACACATTTTGGTGGGTGGATAAATGGTCATTGAATTGAATTGAAATTAAATTTCCATTTAGAGAGGTGCGATGGCTAAGAAAAATATGGAATTAATAAGGAAAACACGAGGAGAAATGTGTTGACTGCCTCAAGGTTGGCATCATATTGTTGCTGGCTTTGGACTTTTTGTTTGGCTGTTATTTTGAAGTATGGGCTTGTCTCCTGTTTCATTTCTTGATAAATGACTAAATTGGTGATGGAGTGTTTTGTTGTGGCGGGGAGTGGTATGCCAACGAAAACGGAAGGTGTATTGACCGGATCAAGTGCGTGATGGAATTGACACCCAGGTTGTTTTAAGATGTGAATGGTAATGGATAGCAATCTAATTGGTTGTGCATATATCAATTTACAAGGTTTTCACAAGGACGACAAAACGTATATACGGCCCTATAAATTTGAAATCTACCAATTGAGGCAACAGTTTGTGCTGAGCAAGAGGAAATTTTCAGAAGCAATTGAATATTCTCCGACTCGTTTTGTTCAGTTGGTAAATGTTTGTACCTACTCACTTGATGGTGTGAGAATCGAGAAGAACGCATGCAGAAAAATGTCTTGTGATTTCATTTTTGACAATCGAATTCACAAATGTTTGTATTTTTTTTTTTTTTTCAAATAAATCTTCCTGCTAGTAAAGTTTCAAGTATTTTTTTTAAACGTCTATATCTTCGATCTTAAGTTTACCAAAATTCGAATTCGTTATTAACACTAAAGCTACACAAAAAAAATTAATAGTTGGCGCAAAAAGGCGTGTAGAGACCCTAGGCCTAGCTTCTCACAGCCATTCGTTTGTGTGATTTATATTTTCGGGACGAATGGATGGGACCTACAATTTTATCCCGAGTCCGAACGACGAATTAATAAGCTTTTTCAGGACAGTTGTACTCTCGGATGTTTGTCAGACGTTCGCGAGAGGTGCCGCAGTGAACAAAACTTCAGATGTAATTTGTTTTTTTTTCCTGGATCGAATCTAGGACCCCTCGCACAGTAGTCCAACACACAAACCACCACTGTGCCCACAACATTAAATCAATACTTTCGAGTAATTTTAGATGCAATCAACTCTTTTGTGACTCTTTTGATCAGTTAGAACTTTTTCGTATCTACCCACTAGAAAGTGTGAGAATCAAAAAGAAGTAAAAATGGCGCCAGAGTTTCTTTTAGTAAAGATTTCATTCAGAAACCTTTATTTTTCAATTTTTTCAGGTTAAATTTAAATTGATAACAGAAATTGAAGACGTAATAATTTGTATACATAAATCACTAGTAGGTACATATAAAAAATGCTTCTGCATTTTTCCTTACTGAAGACTTCTAACGTTGATTGCTTTCAGTAGAAAAATTGCGAGTTTCTTTATTCTCCTTCTGACTCCTATCCATCAACATTAGTTTTCTGCCCTCATTGAAGCATCGCACGTCTGGCATATGACCCGTAAAGTGATTACAATTTTTTTAGGGTCTCCGTCCTTCTTTGATCTATATTCTAGAAAATTTCGCACCAAACTGCAACACATCCGTGTTGTGAATGTCTGGGTTTATACAATCAACTATAATTGACTAAATTTTTACAAAAAATCAAGTGACATTCCCACTTAGCTGTCAAACAATCTGGCATCCGTATAACATTGTCCTATATTTATTTACTGAGAACGTCTTTTCTCTGTTTTAACAAATTGAACATCCACTGTCAAATGGTTGTTCATCAATAATTGACATAAAAACCTCCATCTCATTGGTTGTCACTGAATACCCCATATTTTTTGTTTAACATCGGTTTGACAGTTTTAGAACATCGCTACCACAATGCTCAAGCAAAAATCATGCCATGTCACTTGACTCTTTGACAGCCTTGACAAGTTTCGCGATTTCGTTTGAACATTGTGTGCAAGGGCAAAGTGGCATAGAATTTAATGTTGCGACAGTAAATTGTCACAAAGATGCATATCAATTGCCACAAAATTATATACCGCTAGTAATCACATCTGTCTGTTGCAAATATATTTTATTACTAGGTCATTGGATAGATACCTTCGTGACGCGTGACCAAACTTTCAAGTCTTCAATTGCTGTGTCTTAAAATGCGATTCCAATTCAAGTGGAATAAATTCCGTTTTTGGGGATTTTCCAAAGCGCCAACACAATAACATTCACGCTCACTCCCAATAGCCGCTGGCTATGTTCACCTCCACAAGATCCATCATCTTTAGCATTCCACTATATAGCCCCATACCATAGAAGGGGGGAGCAAAAATACCACGCGCAAAATAATAAGAAAACACCAGGCAAAATGAGACAAAAAAAAAAGCTCAATCAATTGGCGCCACATTTCAACCGCCTTTACACCTCACAACCGTCGTCGTCGTAGTCGCGCGCATCTTACACACAAACACACACCACAATTCTTGAGACTTATGGCATTCGATGGCGTATCACAAGCTAAATTCCTCCAAGTGACTAACTTGTTTTATACTGTCGCGGCTGTTGCATTGGAAAATCAAATATGGAGGAGGAAAATCCATCCAAGGCAGCCGTGCGATGACAGCCAGCTAAAGTGGGGCTGCTTGCATTTGAAAAGAAGATGAAAAATTCTTTCGACCATATCAACCGTAAATAATGTCGTCGTCGTCGTCAGAGCGTCGTGCCTGTCATACTTCGCAAGTT
Organism: Cheilosia soror; assembly: GCA_949372485.1. Taxonomy (NCBI): domain Eukaryota; kingdom Metazoa; phylum Arthropoda; class Insecta; order Diptera; family Syrphidae; genus Cheilosia; species Cheilosia soror. The sequence continues at coordinate 97,028,095 of OX443563.1, read as the reverse complement.
CATCATAACCAAACCGACAACAAGATCACAAAGAACCGAAAGAAAAGCCACCGCTGACTGAAGGAGGAAAATATGACGTTTTCCATTGACATCGGTTTGGGTCATTGCTTTGCTTCGTCTGTGTCTGTGTCTGTCTCTGTCAGCGCATCTCTGTTATGTTGACATTTATCTCATTATCAGCGATGAAATCCGCAAACTCGGATGAACTAAATTCTTTTGTCTGTCAATATTTGTCATTTGGTTCAAACTGTCAATAAGCGACTGACAGCCGAGATACCATGTAATGTATATGTATGTCGCGTGAATGTACAACGCAAATAGAGAGTCAAGTTGAGAGAATTCCAAGAATGCATTATATTTACACTCCGTAGAAGATTGTAATCTAATTTATGGCGAAGGTAAGCGGAGAGTTCCGTTTGCAAAACTTTATCAATTACAACGAATCACCTTCTTCTTGCCATTCTCCACGTCGACACATTTTGTCAAAGCGGCGACTGCAAGGCTGTGTTGGTGTCGTCCACCCACACGCCAGGAGATCCATTTTCTTGTTTTTAACTCATTAATCGCGGAACATGAAAGCGAGCTGTGTGTGTCGCGCAAAGGCTATGCCGACAATTAAAAAAGCGTATTTCGCGTGGCGTATTATAAATTCAAAACAATATTCATTTCTGTGCAAGTTATGTAAACGGGGGCTAGGAAAATATGTCGATAAGTGACGTTTGACGTTTATTTTCCCGATTCAAACTCTCTTGCCAAGGCTAAATGCGGCGGGATTTTGTTTTTGTTTTCTTGTTTCTCCTCTCTAATCATTAACAAGTGGGAGCTCTGATAGATTAATAAGTTTTGCAATTTTTCGATTTGAAGAGGAAAGTAAATATTTCGCTATAGCAGAGCAACAGCAGTGCCGTGCGTGATTTAGAGAGTGAGCAGCTGGAGGGGTTGCTCGCTACTGAAATGGTAGCGCGGCGACAGGAAGTAGCTTGGAGCAAAAAAAAGAATGTTTAGTTTTCTGAATGGTATAAGAGGTGTAAAATATCGCCTCGAGATGTTGCCAAGAGCTTCTTAAAAGGCTTAATGGTTAAATAATTATGATACTAGGGATCAACTAATCGAGTGCCTCAAGTAGTGGCCTAATATGGTAACCTTGACGTAAGGTAGGTAATCTTGAGTAATCATTTTATTTTGGGATCGAGTGGTTATAGAACATCTGCTCTGATTTATTTTAAACGCGGCCGGGGGTTTGACGAAGCTCCTGACCTTCGGTTGTAAGTGCAATGAGGTTTCAATGAAAATAGCTTTCGTTCTGTGCAATATTGTTAGGCAACTTATTTTGTAGGTTCAGGTTAATCAAGGTTGTGAACTTATTGCTAAAAAGAAAAATAGGTAAAAAATTAAGAAAATTCAGAAAAATGTCACATTTAATGAAAATTGTTTGTGTCATTTACTTGGAAATCTACTTATTAGCTTTGAAGTATGTTGATCATTTACCAGAAATCATATCTGCTCGACGAATTTTATAGAAGTTCTGCCTTTAAAATTTAGTTGAAGATAGCTGATGTCAGAACTGATGTACACATTTAAAAGCATTCCTGAAAGTAATCAGGACTACTGATCTAGATCTACATAACATAATTGCGGGACCACCACCTATATAAGGTCTGTGTACTTAAATTTTAGAGCGAAGAAGTAGGTACTTCAGCTCAAAATAGTTTCTTCTTCTCTATAAAGAACAGCTTAGGCCAGGCATAGAATATTGCTGCGCAAAACATTCACTTAACCTGCTAAAATGTTGAGGATTTTGTAAGTGTCATATTTTACAGTTTTTACAGCGTTTTACAGTGGTGAACATACAGTTAAACTCAGACAATCGTAGAGATTAAACGAAGAATAACTCTTGCCAATCGCTGTCTCTTTATGCTAAGAAAGCAACTGAGTAGCAAAGCCCTCTCTCGAACAACTAAAGTGACCCTTTATAAGATCCTAATCGTCCCAGTCCTTCTCTATGGAGCGGAGGCACGGACTCTATTAAAAGGGGATGAGGTAACCCTTGGCTGTTTCGAGCAGGGTTGTCAGGTTTTAAAATCCGGAATCGCCAAACGTAAAATATAAAACGCAAAAAAATCGCCAAATTTTAAAACTTTCCACTCTCCAAATTCAAAAACCATGGAAATCAAATGAATTCATGAAACTCTGGCTGTCCTATTAATTGTCATTTTGTACACCTTGTTCCAAAACTTCAAAATGTCTTCTTCGGGTACACTTTCTAGATATGTAGGTAGATAAAATTCATTTGACCAATTGACAGAAATTAATTTTTCCCACTGAGCCTCAGTAAGTTATAAGCTTTTGGGTGGAATCAAGTTTACAAACAGACTTTTAAAACGGGGTCGCAGTTGGCTTAAGCAAACGCGTGGCTAAAAATATCCTTAAGAAATAAACGGTGTGTTGTAGTCAGATAATCTTTTTCGCATTTCTCTTAGTAAAACAAGTATTAAATCGATTACTTGCTCCTTAACTTCATTCACATACCCTGTGCTACCACTGTTTTCGCGATTCCTTCAAAATCCAACTCTAAATTAATATCTTTCCAAGTTTTAAAGTTGTCTTCATTCTTTTATTCTAATTCGAATATTTCGTCACAGTCATCACAGATGTAAGGTTTTAGTGAAAATTAAAAAAAAAAAATTAAAAAATATGAGGATTTTGGTTAAAAAAATTTAAATCGCCAAAGGCTAAAAATATCGCCTTTTTTGGGGTGCGTCGCCAAACTGATTTTCGTGTCGCCAAATGAAATTTCAAATCGCATGTTTGGCGATAAATCGCCGCATCTGACAACCCTGGTTTCGAGAGGAAAATTCTTCGAGTATTTTGCATAGACGGTGAAACTTTACGAGCTTTACAGCGACATCGACCTAGCCAGAAGATTGAAGGTCCAATGTCTGGGTGGCTGGGTCATGTGGAGCGAATGAACGCGAATGCTCCGGCCCGGAAGATCTTCGAATCCACACCCGAGGGACGACGCAGTAGAGAAAGACCGCGGCTCAAGTGGCGCACGCAAGTGGAAGGGGACCTTAACGAACTTAGCGTGCGAAACTGGAGACAGTTAGCCTAAGATCATACTGGCTGGAGACGCTTGTTTAAACCTTTCGGGATCGTGAACAAATTGTGTCGAGCTTCAACGACTTTAAAAAAAAAAATGTCTTGAAAACTCGGTTGGACCTAGGCACAAAATTAAACAGTTTTTTGTATGAAGGAAAATATTTTGTTCGCTAAATTACTTAGTCAATGTATCGCTATCATTGGTATTTCTCGTTTAACTAGAGGTTGTGTGCAAATTTCATCCTTCTACGTCAATTAGTTCTTGAGATAGACCTAGGAACAAAATTAGCTTAGTGGGTTCGGACAGACGGACAGACATCGTAGCGAAAACAATAAGGTTCTGTTTTGTCCCTATGGGAACAGAACTATGTACTTATTAAAATTTCTTCAGCATGTTCGCGCGACCCTGTAGGTAGATAGATGTACATAAGTTCACAGAGTATAATTTTTCAAATTGGAAGCACATTTCTTCGATCTTTTTCCAGATTCGGACTCTTTGGGAAACGAAAAAAGAAGCTTTCTATAGAAACCTAAATTGTCCCCTTTTAAAGAGATACATAGGGTGTGACATGTGAGTGAATATCACAGTAGCCTTCCTTGTCAGATAATGGTTCTTGATCAGGATAAGCAAACTCACCAAGTTCCCGAAACGGAATAGTAACATGATTTTTTCAGTTAATTAAATTTGAATATCTTATTGTAATAGACTGATCGAAAGCAATAGCCTTTTGCTCTTTTAAGATAAAATTTCAGTCAGATTTTTTTTTGGCTAAATTAAGTGATGGACCCTGTTAAGTGCACTGAGTTGCTTTCAGTGAAAAATTCTCCGTGTGATAATCGGCCCAATTTGTGTCAAAGCAGTTTATAGAAGGCACAATGCAGAACTAACTGTACGGGCTGTACAGCAATATAGAAGTTCCGAATTAATAGGCAAGAATTGGTTGGGACATGATTGAAGGATGATTGAAGGAATAAGCTTTAGAGCGGCACTCCCAGTTTATAGGAGATCGCAACCAACTTGGCTCCGGAACTGAAGGCTGCTAGCCATAGATCGACTGATGGTTGGACTGATATGTTGACCGAGCCACTGGTCCGGCCCGGACTGTAACTCCATCAAAAGTAAAGTAAGTAAGTAAATTCAACACTTATTTCAGCATTCTTCCTGAATTGAGAAGCTTTATCAAGACGGTTATTCCCTTGGATACATTCTAGGTGTTACTTCAAAAAATGTTTGAAGACCCTTGGTAGTCTCTTCATCGACAATATATAGCTTGAGCGCTAACAAGCTGAGGGGACTTTCGGATATTCTTTGGTTGGTCCGATGTGTCAATCTTCGATCGATCTTCTGTACCACTCTGTGTGGGAACGCGCCTTCACTTTAAACCTCATTCCCGTTCTCTAATTAAGCAAACTAAAAATAAGCCACAAGTCACATATAAGCCAATAAGACTGTCAATATCGTAACCTCATTTCATAAATTACAGGTAAGCGTCACCAGATTTGAATATTTTTGCAAACTTTGCAGCAAACTGAACCGAATTGGGTACTATGTGAACTGTGCGAATAGAGCAACCTAATTTTTTAATCTGCGTTACCGTCGATGGTCTAAATCTAACTGATCACCGTCGGTAAGGTAAAAACATTTCCATAATTCAATAAATCGCTTAACGCAAGTTCTGTCAGTTTGTTCTTAAATAAAATTACTTTCCCATGGCGGTGGTGTTCCCCAATCGCATTTTCAAATGTCCGTATTGAACGGAAATCGATAAAAACTCCCCAAAAACCAATTAGTTATTCATGTTCTTTTGGTCTCTTCATCTGATTTAAATGTCAATGTTCGACGGAGGCTACTATTTCCGGTGGTTTTGTGTGTCTATTGAAAACCTTTCCAATCGACCATAAAGCCATACACACAATTCTATATAATAGTGACATTTCGATTGATTTACGAAGCACAAAAGTGACCCACTTCGCGTGAGTGAACACTATACCACCCACTGTGTCTGCCTATTCAGAGGGTGCACGTGTTTTATAAAAGAGTTTACTAGATTCCATTCACCATTTAACTTTTTTTTGTTGTATATTAAAAAGTAATGACACGTAAAAAAAAAAAGTTCGATGAACACGAATCACCCTCGCCGATAGTTGTAGAAAGTCACCCTAGTTTCAGAGCAATAATATGACCCTCAAAAGAACGTTTCAAAAGTGACACAATTTAATAGATATACCATTCAGCGAGTTGTCTTTTATTGTAACAGACACATTCTCGTATGTATGATGAAATGAGGGACACAATTTTTATTTGCGTGCCTTTTGTTGCGAAAATCTCATCAAATTTAGCGTGAAAATCGGTGGTTTCTCTTACACCAATAGTTCACCGACATAGAATCTGGGTCAGCGCAAAACAATTCCAATTGTCACTCCATAGAGATCGATTAATCGATTTTCTCACCAAGAGACGGTATTGATGCCTTTCTATGTTGAACAGAGCAAAGACCTCTTTGGCTAATTAGTCGCACAGTTGAATGACGACGCCGGCGACTAAGACGACGACGACAATCCTCCTCTTCGGGGGTTTAGAGAGTTTTAAAAACCACACATTCACGGCGCGCACACTATGTGTGCCTGTGCAATCGGATACGAGAGATCCAGATACACTACACACATCAACTAGTGCGCGCGCTCATTTGAAACGACCTTTGAAAATATTCTCCATCTTCAGTACGGATGATAACGAACGCAATGACGGTAGTGGTGAAAGGGAGGCGTAGGATCTCTCTGCAACATTCAATCTCTAACCGCAATTTGTTGTTGAGCATCTAAACGGCCTAAAATAGAGGCATCTATCTATACGGGTCTTCTCTTCGATGTATGATGTATACGAGCCTGAACACAGCATGCATTCCAGTTAGTTACGGGGGGGTTGACAGTGTGGGGAATGCGGTATCTATGGCTTTGATGAAAACGAGCACGACGACGACGATGGCGGTGATGGTTACAGCGGCTGCTCGACAGCATGGCTTCCCTCCTCGATGTAAGATGTGAAATCGGAATGTTATCGATTGACGATAAAAAGAATGGCTATCGTATAGATGAGTTCGCAATTGGGGTATGTGAGGCATGTTTGATAAACTTAGTGACAATGAGGGGAACTAAAATGTAGCAAATAGACTTTTGGTAAGAATTTCAATATTTCATTACTCAAAAGTCATCTGTCACTGTCAGAGCAGGATTCAACACTGGAGATGTCACAATTTAAATAATTTGACGTTTGTAAGTCGTTTCGAGTGATTTAAGGCAGATTCCTTTGCGCTTTATCATCCACTGCCACTCACGTGTACACAGTTTTAAATTGAGTCATTCATTAAACAGAAATCAGTTTTGCTTAGTCTAAAGGCCTCAAAATATTGTCTTAAAGAGTTGCAGTTTACAGCAACAATCTTTAACACAAACTTCATCCTGGTAATGCCTCTCCTTGGATATCCATATGGAAAGCATTCTTGGGATTGCCCTTCTCATCATTGGGAGTATTTACGGTCAATATAAATTGCAGTCGGACATGTATTGCAGCCAGAAATTGTGCAAAGAGGTACTTTAGCCCCAAGCAACTTCTCCTTCTCTACAAAGCACAGGTCAGACCAGGCCTGGAATATTGTTACCATATATGGAGCTCGGTCCCAAAACATTCACTTAATCTACTTGACAGCATACAGAGACGTGCAGTTCGACTTATTGGAGACCCTACACTCACATCGAATCTACAACCATTGGTGCACAGAAGACAAGTCGCTGACCTTTGCTTGTTCTATAGGTACTTCCATGATAGATGTTCCGGTTATTATCCCCCGAAATGCACATTTTGGGCGCCCCACAAGACAGGCAGCTAATGTTCTTGACCATACAGTACACTTGACAACCGCGAGGCCATCAATTTTCCAATTTTCTTTCTGTTACAGGACAAGCAAGCTTTGAAACTCGCTTCCTGGAGATATATTTCCAGAAGACTACAATTTGCAGCAATTTAAGTGCAGAACTAACATACCTTTGCAAGCATCTCGGGGCGCTGATGAAGCAAGTCATTAAAAACCTTTCCCTATGCAAAAATCAAATTTGGATAAAATGTCCATGGATCAGTTGTCCTAAAGTCCTATTGTCTGACAGATGAGTTGTATATGTATGAAATGGCCTTAAATGAGGTGATTGTGGATGAGTAGCGGTGACCCAATTTTATATCCCTACATTATCTATCCGTCGATGAGACAACCACAACGTCTAGATTAAATGAACAGTAGAGTCCGAAAAGTTGTGTCTCTCAATAACTGACTGGGTTTCTTTTCATTATAAAATCTGTTTAGGTTCAAAGACTTTTTTTAGGCGACAGAACAGAACCATTTGCACAGAGCCAACATTCATCAATGAAATCGTTGAGTAAAACTATTGTGAGTGGCGATTGTTAATTGTTGATCTAAAACTGTCGATCGATCGAGAACTGTGATTGTCGATTGCGATCGATATTTGTCGATTTGACAGTCGATTACAAATGTCTGATCGATGCTTTCTCTTGGAAGTGAAAAAAAAAACGTGTGCGTACGAATAGCTAAAATCAATCGACGCATTTGACAATTGTCGTGACGATCGCTGATCGACAATCACAATAAGGGCTTTATACTCTTTTCAGTGGGCGCTATTATACAGATTACCGTGAAGCGTGTTATTCACTTCCTAGTAAGGCAAAGTTCCTCCTCGATTTTCGACATCAACTGTCAAAAATATAACCTCCAAAACAGCGCGTTTAGAACAGATGTAGAGGTTATAAAACTCAATTCTTTTTGTGTCCTTGATCTTCACATCACAATCCATTGTGTAGCACAATCTTGGCAGTACAGAAACATGATTGAAAAGATAACTTCCGAGCAATGTTAAGACTTAAAACATGTAAGCTCCAAGGTTTCTATCATTATAACAGTCTTTAGCAAAGCTTTAAGGTTTTTTTTATATAATTACAAAAATTCCATTCCACACACACGTCAACCAATACCATACATCATTATAATATGTATTCAGTAATTAAGCACTCAATGTCATCTGTCGTTGCGGTCTGTCGCATTTTCTTTCCCTGAAATTGTATCTGAATCTGACTGAACTAAACAAATAAAATCTGAAAGATCTACATATTGTATGGCACGTTTGTCTTTTTCTAATTTTCCATCCCCATTTTGAAATGAAAGAAATTCCGGAATATGACGATCATGCATTTACAATGTAATGTGGATAAGAAGAGTATGTGAATGCACGCTATAGCGGTAATCTTATTGTTATAGCTGATGGATTGATCTCTTAACCTTGGCAGTTCAATATTTTTTTTTTTTTTTACTTTGTATGAAGTATTTTTTTTTTTTTTATTATTTTCTTTAAGAGTGCGTATTTATTTTTCTCTTTCGATTTGTTTATGTGATGTCGTCGGCGTCGTCGTCATGACTTGAGCAACTTACATTCAACTTGACAGATATAGTGGAAAGGAAAGGGTGTCATTCTATATATTGGAACTATTTGCCGTTAGATTCATTTTTTTACTTAAAAATTTCATAGTGTAGACTTCAATGTCATTGGGTTATTGAACTATTTATGGATACTTCGATGAGGTCTAATGATGGGCGCTTTCCGAGAGCAAGAATCGAACAAACAAAAACGTTACATCGTATCATTGTTGTTGAGATGTCCATTTTTGATGTTTGTGTTTTTTTTTTGTCTTACCATTTTTGGAAATTGATTTGTTTATTTGTCATTGAACTGTGTGGCGTTTTGGATTTATATGATGTAATATATTGGTAACGATGATTTTCCATTGGCATTGTTGTGAACGTTGAACCGGTGTTGGCATTGATCGCTGATCCAATGTGGGGATCGTAGGTAATGATGGATATTTATCTTAAGTGCACGTCTATATCAATAGAATCCCAAAGCCACGAATGTATCTATTGTATGGCATCGTTATGTTTAGGGTTTGGGCCAGAGCTGTGAATAGGTCCGAATAGGTCTTTCCAAAGATACATACATATATGTAATGTATTCTACTCTAAGCACATCGTTTTCCATTTGGCGTTTTCCCATTGCATTGCAATTCTAATTTTGGATTTTACAGTATTCTATTGAGATTTCTGATAGTAGACATTTCTAAATGTTTCTACAACTATGTAGGTACTTCTACTTTGCACATTTATTTGCGTCAATTTTGTTCGATAAGCAGATATTTTTGGACTAGACCTTTCCCTATAACCAGCTGGGGTTAGCTTTGTCTTTCTTCATGTTGATCAATCGATTCTTTAACCGACGACAAATTGTTTCCAGTTTTCCCGGTCTCAGGGCTGGAGACGGCTCTGATGGTCAGGCAATATTGTCAATTTTGTTTATCTCCATATTGTTTTTGTTAGCTCACCTTGTCACTTTAGATTTGCATTCTGTAGAATGAAACAGCTTGCAGAACTCTTTTATGACAGAAGCAACTTTCTCGTCTTGAACACCAATGATATTTTATCATGAATTGCTAAAGTTCTGCACAAATCTTTTGGATTTACTCCTGGTTTTGGAGAAGATGTCATTCATTCGATCGCAGCAGAGTGATTTCGAGAGCGGACGTCTTTTGATCATCTTCAAAGAGTTCTTCAGAATTTTGCTGTAGATCGATGACTGGGTTCTGCTAAAGGATGATCGTCTAAAGCGGAACACGTTCATCGAGCAGAAACCAGAACATAATGCAGGTCACAGTGTTTCGCATCATTTGTTTACAAAGTTTTTACATCGCTCCAAGCAGGGCCTAAATCATGCCAGAAAGAACTGGTATTTAGGATAATCTTGAGCCAATCAGGAAGCATCTAATCTACAACCGTTGGTGCACAGAAGGCAAGTCGCTGACCTATGCTTGTTTTATAGGTACATGGTAGATGTTCCGAGGATTTCAAAGACATTATCCCTCGAAATGTAACTTTTGGGCGCCTGACAAGACAGGCAGCTTATGCTCATGACCTTACAGTACACTTGACAACCGCGAGGACATCAACTTTCCAAAACTCCATCTATACGAAAAATGCTTCAAGTTCGCTTCCTTGGGATATATTTCCAGAAGACTACAATTTGCAGTAATTTAAGTGCAGAACTAACATACATTTGCAAGCATCTCGGAGCGCTGTTGAAGAGTTATAGGTTCGCCTTTCCCGGGAGAAGTATTTACAAAAAAGCAATCACCGTGTGAAAAGTTTAATATTAGTGTCAGCGAATGTGTTTGATTCTCACACTAAAGTCTTTTCAAGCTACGAAATACTAATTCTGTCTGCTATGAACCCCTATTTGCTGGACCATTCTTGGTCATCTTCACCTTTCATTATACCCGATAATAATGGTCATAACTCTTGCACTGTATTTTATCCCAATTGGTCTGTTTTCGGAGTTCGCCAATTCGAAAAGTCTTGGCTGTTGTCGAATTTGTGTGATCCAGCAGCTTTTAGATCTGCCTCCATTTTGGTTGTAGTCTAGGAACGTTTATTGATGTTCCGTGTATAATCAGTCCAATGCTGTTTGTAGGTATAGTAGATACACACCAACAACTGAATATGATTTGAGTATTTACTTTGGTGGTACCTACTGTCTTACATACATATATCAGGTCACACTTTCGAAAATATTGATGCTGTCGATTTCTTTAATTGTCTTTACACAGGTTTTGTCTTTGAAATAGATTCGTAGATTTCGAAGACTCCAATCGGAAGGTACTTTTTGTTTATATAATTGAAACGCGCCCAATAGAATATAATGACATACTCTTATTGTGGGCGGGCGGTTTTTTTTAAGCTTATTGCCATTCATAGTTGAAGGTTCTACAATTCCAAAGTTTCGCCTCATAGTTTCATTCATGGCTTTCATGTGCTTCATGTAAAACGTACCCACCCGTGAACATGCAATTATCACTGATATACGTACTTTTATTGGTGTAGTCGATGTTCTTGGGACATAAACGATGCATGCAGGCTTTGATTTACAGTCAGGTTCACTAGTTTTTTACTTCTACAATGTTTGAAAACTTTGTCATACTTTAGATGATCCTCGGTTGCCTGATCTTATGGATACTTGTGCAGTATCCCCAGCATGTTTCACGACACTATGTGTAAATCTAATTGAAAAAGTCAGATAATCAGGGTTCGAATAGTCTCATTCGTGAACGAGCAGTGGCTTGAAGTATTCCTTGAAGACAAAGACCAAAATAAGTCCAATTTGTTTGTAAACTCAACATTATTAATCAAGCTTTATGACGCGCTAATTCAAGACCAAAGTTCCACCTCCGAGTTCATGCTCGTAAGATACGAAATGTTAGCTAATTCGCCAGCTACATCCGGCTTTATGGGTAGAACCATTTAAAAACGTATTCTCTACAGAAAAACGACAAATATTCTGATACTAAAATAGAGCATTATTAATTTTAATGCAACATCTCCGGGTTCTTAACTAGAATCTATATTTACCCGTTTACCCTAATTTGTTTACCTCACAGTCGCAAGAGTCTCATCCAAAATCAATTAAACTAGAAAGACGCTCTTACACCAGCCGTCATTATGCTGCTATAGGAGTTGCCATCCAATTGGACCAAACAAAAAAGATTGCAAAAGAAAATCGTCTACATACCTGAAAAAAGAAACAATAAAAAAAAGTTATTACATTTGAATAATTTAATTTCTATAAATATATTGTATATTCTTTCAACTAATTAATTAAATCGGGAAAAAATGTATATCAAGAATGTTGTCAAATCGTGGAGGAATTTTTCAATATCGTCCAAGAATACCTACGACATATCTACGTAGAAGAAAATTCTTCACTCCAATTTAGGAAAACAAATTGACGACAAATAATTTTCTGACATTCTGACATTGTGGCCGCCAATAGAGCATAAAGCACAGCAGCACACCAAATGCCACTCCCCTCATACACATTCTCTGTTCCTTGCGTTGTGTCGTGTCGGTCGCCCAATAGAGCACACAGCCCTATCGATCCCTACACTCAGTTAGGAAGTTCAATCCGCATGCAGCACATACACGTATACGCACATAATCAATTTTAATTAATTCAGAGGAAATGATCACAGGAAACCGCGCCAGCCATCGTTCGTATGCCATTGAGATTCGCTGAATGGCTGAATGGATTGGATTGCCCTGCTGTTTTAATTAGGCACCCGACACAATGCCGCCATCGTCAATAACCACGAACCACCACCGTTGACCGTGACTCCCAAATAAAAAGACTATATTAAATTGCAAATTTAAAAAAAAAAAAAAAAAACAATCACAGTTAATAATAAATAATTAATTGAGCATTTGCAACTGATAAATATTTTATAGTAGATATATGCTAAAGTTTCAAGTTCAAGTGTTGTTTTTATTTTTGTTACGCGTAACGATGACTCTGTCGCTGAAATGTGCGATTACCCTGAAGGGGTACCTCCGTCGTCTCATCCGCATCGAGTGTGTGTATATGGCAAGATGAGAGTGTGACATGCAAAATGGAATAAAATTATTTAACGCTTCAAGCGCGGTCGTCGTCTTTGTTTCTTTTTTTTTCTCTTTATTATTATTATTGTGGCAATTTTTAACAAGTTGTTGTATAAACAAATCGGCAACAAGTTCACTGTGATATATTAGCACGCTTTCACTTGATCTTGACCGAGTGACAAAGTATTTAAAATGAAAACCAAAATGCCTACTCATGTCATAAATAACAAAATAGTACCTATACAAAAGATACAATTTGTTTATTTAAATACTACTGTATGCCAGATTGCCAGCTGCGATGCGATCAAAAAAATGCGGCTGTTTATGATCTTCACTAACCTTGAAGGGTAGTGACTCTTTAAGATGACGTGATGGTGACTCGGTACCGACTTGAGAGCATTTCTATAGGCCAAATGGAATTTCAAAAGATGCACAACAAAGCACATGGGCACCCAATCAATCAAACAAACAACCCGACCAATTTTTCAGTGACAGTTGACAAATGTCAAGTATCTTGGACTTGATACTTTTGTGGTTTAGTGTTCAAGGTGCATTTGGACAATGAACCAGGGTTTTGTATTTAGTTACGCAGATGTGAGTAATTATAGTTTAAATTGTTACCTTAGGAGATTTAAGTATTAACAGCAAGGCGATGATTTGAGGAAATAGTTTAGAAATAGAGGTGCCTCAAGGTACTGCAATAGGGCCGTATTTATTTGTATTTTATTTCTTTGGAGGTTTTCCGCAATTCTGACGAATGACCAGCGAAATGTTTACAAAACTGTTTGACAGACCTTTGGAGGTGCCTTTAATTTTGCGATAAATTGTTCTGTGGTAGGGGTAGCAGTAGGAGCCAGATAGGCGTGGAAGAGCTTTTTCTACAGGCTCTATAATGGCGGCAAAGACCAGATGATTGAACTTAGATGGTGATAGATATAACTTTCGTCCGCATGATCTATAAACGAAGTAAGGATAGCAATGTCCAAGCTAAAGACCGCAAGGGCGGTTGGATCTGACGGCTTACCTCTCGAGCAGCAGGCAAGTAAGTGAGATAGGTATAGACTAAAGCTAATGATTTCCTGATGAATCAAGCTAGAAATACTGTCAAGCAGACCAAATTCACACAACACCCCTATTGTGAGTGTCGATAGTTGATCGTTGAGCGACAATTGTGATTGTCGATTGCGATTGATATATGTCTATTTGACAGTCGCTTGTAGTCGATCACAAATGCCTGGTCGATGCTTTCTCTTGGAAGTGAAAAAATGTTGTGCGTACGAATAGCTAAAATCAATCGACGCAATCGACAATTGTCGTGACGATCGCTGATCGACAATCACAATAAGGGCCTATGACTTGTCCTTGGTTTGACTTAAAGGCGTAAGCTGGAAATAAATAATGTTTAAATTTTTAGCCCAATTTTGGAGAGTGGCGTTACTAAAGTAAGGTTGAAGTCCCAGCGCTGGTCACTTTGGTTAAAGTCTTTTTGACATTTCTTGGGAGGAAAATGTGCGAACCCACCTGAATTTGAAATCCATTCATATACCCTATCACTATTTGTCTCTAAAGAAATTTTATTGTGATTTGTTTGTGAAACATCTGCCATCCATTCTCCGGCTGGTGATGCTGAATTTAAAAAGACTTGTTGAGGAAAAACACTTTTGGCATTCGGCCGCAGTTATAAAGTCAATGCCATTCGCCAAATTGGCGTCAAAAGTCATACAATCCAACTCGTAAAATACCCGACAGTTATTGCCCACAAGTGCTAAGTTATAGCCCACAGGTTCAAAGTTATAGCGGCGCCTGCGATGCTGCATAGCATCAACTCTTTGTAAGTTGCAACATCTCCTCTCGCAATTGTGTGTTTTTTTTTTGTTAATCAAATTCCATCTTCGTATACAACAACGCATTCATTCGCAGTGCATAGCACACCCCCGAAAAGGCAATAAAAACCCCATTACCAATAATTACTTTTATGACCAGCATGAAATGAGGCCAAAAAGAAAAAAAAACTCGATATGCATACTTAGGACAGATCCCCACCAGTTCAGTTGTGGCAAGAATAATTTCGCCTTGACATCGAATTTGAACTTGCAACTATGGCAATAAAAAAACAAAAACTGCCCATACACGATGAAGCCGAAAGATCAACAGCAATTTTGCATTTAACTAGGAGCATGTCGATTACAACAGCTGTACACGTCATAAAGAAAGACGTCGCCTGTTGATAACTATCCGCCAGGTCGACGGGACACATCGGTACAAGTACGAAGACTTGTATCTGCGATATCTCAATCCATTTTTACAACATTGTAAGCAGCGAGGTGTTTTCTTCTACATGTGTACAAGCAATGCAAATAAAACGGCATCGCACAAAAATGTGTAAGGAACAAATAAAAGAAAAGAAACCCAAACGATTATTGAGAAGACGAACCAAACCAAAGAACGAACCAATACAGCACCGCCACATCGATTGCTCCTCCAGGGAGATAATTTAATTGTGTTATTTAATGCTTTTGTTTTTTATTTTAGAATCGAAATAAATACTCTCAAGTGCCCATGGGAAATTACATGCCCAAGCAATAAATTGCTACGTGACATTATTTTTCGCTTGCGGAACGGACTGTCAATGGATTGTGAGAAGCTCAAGACCTGAAGACCGTTGCCGCTGTGCCGCGCCGACAATGCTTGACCGGACTCGGTCGAGTATTGCACCTTTGTATAGGTTTTTTTTTTTTTTTGCTTTATTGCCTGGAGCAGATAATAATTGAACAACGAAGCTCGTTTTATGTTTTGCTTACAAATGCGGAAAGAGAATATACTTCTAGATAGGTACTATTTAATTTAAACGATTGAAATTTTTATTGCGCACTTTTGCGGATTTTATTGGGTGACGGCGACTAGACGTAGACGATGAAATGTCTTCTTAGATTCTCATGATGAGCTAGGTATCTTTTAGCGAATGAATGAGTGATCGAAGAGGATGCTTGAAAAGAAAACTACTCATCAAGAAATTCTATAGCATTGTTGATTAGCTTTTATTGCTGCAATAAAAGTTGCAAGCTCCATGTCAAACAGGATATAGAGAAGACCAAATTGCAGGTTAAGTTACTATAGGTTTTGCTTTTTTCACAAATTAAAATGAAATAAAACACATACAAATCATGGTAATGAATGGGCATTGCATTGATTTCAGAAAGATCATTATTTGTGTCATTATTTTTTAAGTATGATGTTGGTGATGATTGTTTGAAAGTCTATTTTTCGAACAACTGGAGCCTTGTATTCGTAGGTCGATACTAATTCTGAAATGAGCACAAATTAACTTTTAGCTGTCCAATTGGTTTTCGCTGGAAAAGTGTTGTCAATTCGAAAAACAAATGTCTAAAAAAAAGACACCCGCATTAACAAAATTCCGAAAAGCCATCTATTGGCCGATTTCAGTAGCTAAAACATTTTTCGTTTGTTTTTGGTAATAAAATTGGTAAAGTGGATAAAATTTGCTTAAATATTGACTTAGGGCTGGGCGGACTACTGCATGGGAGCAACACAAAGTCAAACAGAAAGGTATCGAGATAAAAACGATCGATTCAATAGATAATTATAAAGCATCGAAAGAAAGATACACTTTCGCACTTATTACAGGAATTTGTTAGAATAGGATCCTTATCTCAGTCTCTAAATTTTAGTCCCGAGTTCTTAGTTCTTAAGGTCTATCGTATCGACGATAATCATCTGAGAAGTTATATCATTGTCCTAATGACCCTACTCTGTATTTTGTTACCAAAGTGAAATGTTCCTATAGCGAATATTTTGAACTCTATATTTCGAAAGAGAAATGAAATCTACTATTTTTGAATTAACAATACGTACTAATTGCCGACAAAAAAAATGTCGACAACATTTTTATCGACTTTTATATCGAAAGTTTAAAACCTCGACACTTGAAATGTCGACTTTATTTGTCGACCGTTGGTCTTTCTTCTTGTAACTTAAATCTCCAATATTGCACCCTCTCCAAGTTCTACAGTGACCACAAGCAGGGGGGTTGCAGTATTTCACTTTGGTCTTATTTCGAAATTTTAAAATCGACATTTTAAAAAAATCTGACATATTCCTTGTCGATATTTTTATCAGTCGAGATTTTCCTTAATCGGAATTTTTTTTCGGCATTTTGTTGATCGATTTTTTACAGTCGATATTTTTAATATCTACTAATCGGACCCAACCCAACATCTTGTTCTCCAAAACGCCTGAACCGATTTTCCTGAAATTATGGGTGTGCGTTTGAGGGGGTCCCTGGATGGTTTACATTCACAATTGTACCCGGACCGAGATCGTTACTATAAAGTTCTTTATAAAGATAAGTGATTTGATTTTAAAGGAAGATCAAAATGATTGAAAGTAACTTCAAGCACAACTTAGAAAAACACAAAATTTCTTTTGCTGCGAAATTAAGTTCATCATCAGCCGATTTTTTGACACATTGGGGCTTACGAATATACGAATATGTATTACGAATTTTTAAACTTGGCCCTAATGTTTTGTAGATATTTTTATATTGAAATATTCGTTATTGTAGGGCACTCAAAATGATTATGTATTAGTACCGTGCATTCTTTTTGTTGTTTTTCTCGTTTCACTTAGTTTTCTATTCGTCCTTCGATCAGATACTTCAATGGCTGCAGTCCATTGCTTCTAAGATCGAGTCCGATCTTTCCGGTCTCAAAAGAGTTTCGTGCGTATGATCGAAGAAACACGACTTTTTTTTATAAAAAAAATTCGAATATCATAAATAATTTTTAAGAAGAACATACTTAATATTAACACATTAGTGCCAGACTCCGTGCTAAGTGGGCAGATAAATACAATCTTTTACATTAGCTACTTCGTATCTTCTTTGTCAACAATAAATTTTCATTTTCTTATACCCTTTCAAGGACACACTAAAAGATCCAAATACGCTCAATTTCAATTTCGAAGCTATTTATATCCACAAGAAGAGTACCAAATCTCGGTCGTGTATATGCCGAGGGAATTCTAATAAATCCCGAAAAGAAAATACCCTCTCAAGGATTTTCTTGTCCCTTTTGTGATAACGAGAAAAGTTCTTTCAATCATTTATTATTTTTTTTTGTTTAGGCTAAAGAAAACCCCGATCGATATTATACTAAAAATACTTTTGATTACGAATCCCGAGAAAGTGGTCTCCTTCTTCCCAACAAGGGACACATTGAGCTACGTTTTCCGATAACCCTCAATAAAAAAAAAGAAGAAGAAAAGGGAAACTTTTATCAGCATATGTGAACATCTTGCTTGAATGATATATGTATCTATATTTACCCTCCTTAAAAACTGTATACGATAATGACATCTAAACGACATGTGGACAATAAAAAGTAGGGTGGCCATGAGATTCCTTCCCGTATCGTTGCGTGAGAATTGAATCAAATCAAAGAAAACGAATTTAGTCCTACCCGGCTACCCCCCCAAATTCTTTGGGGGAAAATAACAAACTAATTACACACACAGTCAGGACCTGCTGCAGATAAAATGAAAATAAAAACAAAACCGCGCAGCAGTGTTGCGAAAAAAAAATCAAACAACAAAACGCTCATTTCCCTTTTCGGGAGGAATTTTTTTATGATTTGTTTATGTAACGAGGATGTTATTTTGTTGTTGTTCTTTGTTTTTATTTGTTGGCATTCTGTTATTGTTTTTCCATCTCTATACAACTCTGCATCCGCATGCTGCAATCATATGGTGAGAGAGGAGTTGGGTTTTATATTTTTTTTTTTTGCAGCACTAGCAAAATCTTGGAAGTCGCCCGCTTAGGTTCAGCTTGAGATGAGTTGAGGAATGTTAATGTTTCCGTTTTGGTGGCGAGAGCGCGCGCCACGCGGAGGGATATTTCATAGGACGGGTGCACACAGTTTATATGCCATTATCATTTTTTTTTTTATTTTGTTTTTGCTGTTTCCTATGAAAATGCACTTCGCTACACCGGGCGGCTGCACACAGACACAAGTTTACTTGGAAAACAATGGAAATGATGTTGATGTTGGCGCGGTAGAATCAGCCGACATCGTGATGAAGTCGTGGAGTCGCATCATCATCATCATCATCACCATCATCTATGTGGAGCTGCAATTCTAGAAATCCTCTTCGTTGGGTTTCTTTTGAAATTCTTTAATAGACAAATTCTTGTCGAGCAATTTGAACGCGTTAATTGTCATTAGCGTTGTCAGTCGCAGACAGATATTCTCATTCCGAAATGGTTTTGGAGTTCCGAGTCGTCCTCTGATGATGGAAGGCTAATGGAATGGGTGGTTATAAAGCTTGCAGAACAATCTATTAATCGGGAGGAAAGCAGCCCTTTTTGTAAAGTGTTGCAGAATAATGGAGAGAATACTTCTGGTTAATTAATAGTTTTCAATGAATAGAGGAAGTGGATGGATGAGAGATTGCAAAAAGAACCAAGAGTTATTGAAACTATTTAAAGTTGAAGTCTTTTCGTGGGAAAAAGTTACAATTTGATGGGTTAAATGGCGCTTAAGACCTTTTAAGATTCACTAGCTATTTAAATAAATCATGAGAACATGGTTTTTGATTGGAATTTTTGGTCATTTCATACTGAAGGTTTTTTTGTTTTAATATTGGAAACGACTTCAAACTTCTTTAGTGAATAAAGTGTGGAGAAGATTGCCCATGGCATGGCGTTTAAAACACAATGAACTGGTAAAATTTCACTGACCAAGAGGTGAATCAGAACAGTGCGGTCATTTCAGACTTGAAATCGTTCAAATCAGTCAGAAAAGTAGTTGTTTCTATAAGGCAAAACGTAAGTTCTTTACATCTATTAAAAAAATTGGTTTATTTCTGACTTGATTACGAATAGGCAGTTTTTTTTACTGTTACGATATTTTTCAAACCCTTCGCTAGTCCGGGAAAAAACAATTGCACAAGGAATGAAGGATATATTGTAAAAAAATGGGATTAAGTTGATAAATGCAACTTTTCTGACGCTTTTCCCAAAAAGGTCATAAAATTTACCTGTTTCGTTTTGTGTCACTTGATTACAAACAGTGGCTAAATCTACCTGTTACCATGTTTTAAATCAAATACAAGGATACTTCGAGTATTAGGGAGCTTAGTTCAAGAAATAACTTCATAGAATCCACAACTATGGGTAAAGGAAAGACATTAACCAAGGAGGAAATAGGCCAAATTCGAGCTTACCGGAAACAAGGAAAATCCATTCGTTTCATAGTCAGCAAGATTGGAAGAGGTGCCACTGTTTTCTACAGCTTTATTAAGGACCCGGAGAAGTATGGAAAAAAGGCAAAGGAAGAGTCAGCAAAGCCACAACACGTCGGGCGATACTGAGAGCTGCTTCAAATTCAAGGAATAATGGAATTTGAAATGGATTAAAAGGAACAATTCCTAATCTAGGAGGTCAAGTAGCTCCTAATGGCTGGAGATAAACTTCTATGAAAGAATGCTCAAAACAAGAAAGTAAAATCAAGGCAGAAACTGAAGTTACAGCTATAGAAGATCGACTATTCATCGCGTGATACAGAAGGCCAGCCATATTCGCCATGAAAAAAAATGAAGAGGAAACCACCATTGAATGCGGCAAGTAAAATCCAACGGCTTGATTTTGCAACAAGTTAAATCGAGAGAGGCATGCCGTCGTCTTTTCTGATGACAAAAAAATTGTATTTGGACGGACCTGATGAATACAGTTGTTATTTCCATGATTTATTTATTTTGTTACATAGCTCAAAAGATGTTGTTTACTTAAGAATAAAGTCAAACTGATTGACAGCTGTGACAGTAACAACATTTGATTACCTACAAATATAATTTTGCATTTAAAAATGTGTCCAACTTAACCCAATCCCCTAATACACAAATACAACATCCTTTCACAAACAAAAACACAACAAAGCAAAAATAACAATAAAACAAAAGATTATTTCTTTTTGTTTATAGAAATTCATTCACTGATATAATGAGACCCAGTTATTACGATTTACTACCACAGAAACGACTACGACGCTGATCGTGGTCTTTGGTCTCCTTCTCCTTCTTTCGTTCAAATTAAAATATGCACAAAATTGTTTTGTATCTAGATATAAATGAATCGTGACATGAAAACAAAAACCTAACCGCCCAATGATTACTCATAGACCGGAATTTTATCTGCGTTGCGTTTTTCTCTCAATCTCTCAATTTTTGAATTTGCTTTAATAATGTGTTAAACACACAACACACTGATAACTCTGTTACAATACAGTTAGCAAAACATACCAAAATAAGTTATAATATCATTTGGTTTTTGCGCGTCATTTTATTTTAAGATAAAGAGCAGGCAAACCTGTCTATAAAGGGTATATACTAAGTCTGTCTTTCGATGAATGGCATTTTGTGAAATACTTTTGAAAATATATTTTAATTCGTTGCGAAATATTATTAGGTATACGTTTGTGTTTCCCAAATCTTGTCGTGGTTGACACCTTGTTCCCAGAAAAAAAAAAAAAAAAAAACAACTACGGGATCTACCTAAACCGGATGGGCTTACATTGAACATACGCAAAAAGAAACAACAGCTAAAACGAACATTTAAGCCATTTGCCTGCGAACAACCTGAAACGAAATGACAAAAGAACACAAAAAGCGTTCATTGTACCTAACTGTGGATCAGGAATTATAATATACTATGTTTGGATGTGTCGGTCTGTATTTTTTTTTTTCTTGTTGGTATATTTGCAATTCTTAAGCAGTTCGATGGCAGAAATAACAACGTACGGGTACCGTTGTTGTAAGCTGCTTTAGGCTGATATATAATCTTACATTTAATTTTTTTTAAGAAGGAACACAAACTTAATTTAATACATCTCCATGGGCGGATAACATGACGATGAATCAGCAGAAAAATACGTAAAGGTGGCTGATCGAAAAAAAATGCCCATCACCACGTGTTGTGTGTAAATTGATTTTGGCAGGTAATTTTGACAGATTGATTTATGTAGTAAACGACAAACGTTGCGTAATCAAATCAAATCATATTTTGAAACAGATCGAATGATGGTGAACCAGTTTAAAGTGCAAGTACATACAAAATAAATAAGACGGTTCAAATATTGTATTTTTGGCTCGAACGGGCTACAAATACGTGCCGCATAAAAGTATTTTCAGTGGCTTCCTCATCAGAGTTAAATTGTACATTTTTTAAAAGTCAAATAAATTTAGCATCGATGTGGCATCACTGTTTAGACGCAACGTTGATGAAAAACACAATTGCTGATGGTCGAGAGTAAACAATTTTGTTCATTGACATTTTCACGCATCATATTTACCAAATGATTACACGACGCAACGTAACGTTCTTTATGCCGCGAGTGATGCCAATTATTTGTATTATTAAACATTTGCCAAACTGATTGAAAATCATACAGCAAAACATTTGCGGTGTGTCAAGTTCCTTGAAAATAATTTGATATACATAATTGTCAATTTTTTAGATTCGATGACTTATTTCTATATACTTCTCGTCACGTCTTCTTTTCCAGCTGAAAGAATGGCCAATCCATTTATATTTAAGGCCTCAATTTCATTCCGTATTGACCCCACTTTAGGACGAATTAGTTTTATAATACAAAAGCAACATTTTAAGACCAATATTGAGTTCAAAGATTAAGTTTAAGTGCTCCAAAAAAGTGAAACAATTTTTTTACGGATGCATTTTACTGATAGCTATAACAGACGTCTTACACTTCGTGATCATTTGTGACAATCAAATGTTTAAAACAAGAGACGCTTTTAGACTTTAAAGCCTCGAAACATCTGAAGCGCTGTCGTCATTCAGATAAAGGTTAAATGATCTCCTCCAAATGCGGACGTTTAGTTTACTTTAATCTAAAGGGTGTGCCATCTAGTGGTTTCTTTTTAAATCATAGGTTATTTTGACACTGACAGCTGTTTCCCGGTCGAAATCTTGACAGAAAGTCAATATCATATACCTCTGCGGAAAGAAATTAGTCGCTTTACTATTGAACAAATTTGGAAAATGTTGACAATTTATTTCCAAATTTTGGAAAATGTTGAAAACTTATGTCCAAAGTGAGTGCTGGTCCCAAACAGTGTGTTTTTTTGAAAAGAAGTTTTGGCCGAAATGAAGCACTCACAGCGCCTGCTGTATGGAAGTTTGTGCAAAAAGTTTGTGGACAACACTCATGGCCCCCTTCGTCGTACGGTGTCAATGCATCCACAGAGAGTGGCAGTTTGGTGCGGATTGTTGAGTGGCATCATAGGACCATTTTTCTTCGAAAATGAGGCTGAGAACAACGTTTCGGACAACGGTGGGCGTTACAGAGGTATGTTAACCGACTTTTTTTTACTGAAATTGAAAACATGTATTTATTTGGACGACCTCTGGTTCATGCAGGATGGAGCGCCATGCCACACAGTTCATGCCTCAATCGATCTTTTGCACACCAAATTCCCAAATCGTGTTATCAGCAGTCTTGGCGATGTCAATTGGCCGCCTCGGAGCTGCGATTTGACCCCTTTGGAAATTTGTTTGTGGGGAACCGTAAAAGACCGATGTTATGCCAACAATCTGGAAACGATTTAAGCACTTAAGGTCAATATCATCCAAGCAATCCGTGAGCTACAGCCTGAAACAATCAACAAGGTCTTGGAAAATTGTAGTGACAGAATGCGCTACTAAAAAGCCAGCCGAGGCAGTCACTTGAAGGACGTTGTGTTCCATAATGGGAATGTTTGCTCTTACTAATAAAGCCATAATACATGGAAAAATTTAATTTTGTTCATTTTATTGCATATTTATAAAGAAACTTGTATTTGGCTCACCCTGTATAACGCCTCTGTTTGGGTTATTTAAAAAAAAGACTGAAAACCATGAACCTATTCGAATATTTTGTCTAAGATCTAAGTTGTTAAATTTTTTAAAAAAGTTCTAGGAATAGAGCATGGACTCTATCAAAAGCGGATGAGCTTACTCTTGGTTGCTTCGAGAGGAAAATTCTTCGAGTAATTTTCGGTCCCGTCTGCATAGACGGTGAATGGAGGAGGAGATACAACGACGAACTCTACGGGCTGTACAGCGACATTGACCTAGCCAGAAGAGTGAAGGTCCAACGACTGCGATGGCTGGGTCATGTAGAGCGAATGGACGTGAATGCTCCGGCCCGGAAGATCTTTGAATCCACACCCGAGGGACGGCGCAGTAGAGGAAGACCGCGACTCAGGTGGCGCACGCAAGTGGAAGGGGACCTTAACCAACTTAGCGTGCGAAACTGGAGACAGCTGGCCAAAGATCGCGCTGGCTGGAGACGCTTGTTGGTTGAGGCCCAGGTCCACCCCGGACTGTAGCGCCATCTTAAGTAAGTAAGTAAGGAATAGAGTATAATTTTGTCTGTACCTTGCTCGACACCTTTATTTCCAGATGTTTGAGTTACTGTTCTACTAATGAAATAGTCAACTATTACAGGAATATGTGGGAGCTTGAGTCCAAAATGTTTGAAAAATCCACTCAAGTTCAGTAAATCGCTAAAAATCTGCTACTGATCCTACTACGGTCGTGACATACAAAGATCAATTTACACTCATTCAATCCTTTTATAGTTCGCCCTACTTCATTAAGTGCAATCTAAATTCAGGAATAATTACTGCCAAAAACGGATACTCCACACAGAACTTTATACGTTAAATGACAATTTACCCACAATACAATCAACTACCAAACTTACAGACAAAAAAACAAAACAAAATATCAACATTTTTCAACTGGACAACAACTGTCAATGTCATTCTGTGCAATAATGATCAAACAATTAAACTCATTTAGAATTCCAATCGAGCGCTTGTTCGCTGAAACTCATTGTCATGTTTACCTCTTGCCGCAACTGTCAATTCAACTGCACTCAACTGTCAGTTCACTTCTTAATGACATCTTCATTCCAGCCACTCTAACTTGATCTAGATCTCTATCTTATGCCAATGACATTGGCCTTTCAAACTTCAAAAACATTAAATGAATCAATCATAATAAACAATATTAATAATAGCCATGCAAAACACCAACTAATCACATTCCTCAAGTAATTTTCCATTTTACCATCGTGTGTCTATTACAACGATACATTCCACACACTTAAAATCCCCACATCTTCCCATTAGGTAATACCTATCTGTCAGAAACGACCTCGTTATGGTTATCACAAATTTTCATTGTTTCACCGTTTATAATATTTGTTTACATTTCCTCGTGTTGTTCTCCCCCAACCCATCTTGCCTTTGGCACTGTATCTATCTATACTTGCTGTTGCTATTAATTAATTAAACTGCCGCAATTTTCTTCTCGTTCGCAAAATGATTTAACGGCAGATACACAATACAATTTGTATCATTTTATTCCACTTTGTTTAAACTTGAAAACAGCCAAAGTGTATAGAGAACTTGCGCTAGGAATGTGGAAGCAACAGACAGAATTTGTTATATATGCCTTTCATTGTGCGTCATTATTGTAGTAGAACAGTACTAGCAAACTCATAACAAAATGATTTTGTAATGTTTTCGAGATCGCACAATTATATCTTGAGAATTAATTGAAAATCAATAAGTAGTGACCTTTGTTGGAGAGAGAGAGAGAGGGAACGGAACGGATGTGTGGAATTTGTTCTTTTGTTGTCCTCGAGTTTTTTTTTTAACTATTTTTTTTTAAATAGTCAGTTACATTACGTGTTGTTGCAAAGGCGGGGTTTTTCATTCCATAGTAAATAATGCTTTTGTGAACTTTGAATGTGAAAAGAGCTGAATGATGCCGATGGGGTTTAAACCGCCAACACAAACGGCTGCTGTGTGCACTGACAGGAGTCGTCAATTTAGCTTCATCAAATGGAAAGAAGATGTGCAATGAAAGGATAGACTTGTATGATCTCTAAAAATATAGATGATGCAAAAGGAAAGGACATTCAAAGGCAAAGCCTAAACGGTCATTTGCCAACGGCTTGTGTTATTTTTAGTTCAGAAATTGAAGGAATAATTTATGACGCACTCTAGCGTATTTTGACACAAGATTTTAACACATTTTTCTCTTTGAGTTCGTATCCTTGAACATGCTTTGATTCCCTTTGAAATGCAGACTTAAGGTCATTGACAAGCGATAACAAATGACATTGACGCATATTCAACCTCGAATGAAGAAATGGAAGAACTGTCAGTTATCGGTGTTGTGGTGCACCTGAATGAGGTGTAAAGTGATTGAAAATGAGAACAATAGAGATGCAGTCGTAAATTACTTTTTTTCCCATAAAAATGGCACCGAAAATGTAAAAGTAGAGGGAGATTTATGGAACTCTATTTCTTCTTCCTTTATACACAGCTGATGCGCATTTTGACATACATTTTGCAGTTTGTACTGGGTATGCCGTACTTTTTCAATTTTTCAAAATATTTCCTTTAATTTTCTTCACACTTCGTACCTAGCAGGGAAATTCCCAGTGGAAAAAAGTATTGATTCATTCATTGGAAACGAACATTTTTTTTATTTGTTCACTAAAAGCGCTCATTTATTACAAATTTAGTTTTTTTTAGAAATTCTTCGCATACCTTTAACAGAACTTGAACATTTTACAAGTTTTACACTAAAACGCGAGTTCAGAAAGTCGCGTTCTACCGTCGATGCCCCAAAGGCGGTAGTAGACACAGCAGCTGAAGCAATACTGGGAAAAAGATGGAGAGGGGGGACAAAGCAATACTGCGCGGTTGTGACTCTGGACATTCAAAATGCCTTTAACTCGGCGAACTGGGGATGCATTACGAGTTTGATGGCCAGAATGGAAGCGCCGGTGTACCTGCGGAACATATTTGAAAATTACTTTACCGATAGAAAGTTAAGGTACTGATAATTGAGTTAAGGAGAACAACGTTACCCCGGGAGTACCACTACGCTCCGTTCTTGGACCTCTCCTGTTGAAATATAATGTATGACGGAGACCTGCGACTAACGCTGCCTCAAGGTGTTAAGGTGATCGGTTTTGCTGACGATATCGCCGTGGTAACGGTGGCCAAACACATCCACGAGATAGAGTCCGCTACGGTTGAAGCAGTTGCCACAATCAAAAAAATTGCTGACTGACTAATTGGAATTAGTTGACCACAAGACTGAGGCTGTCTTGAAAAACATCCGAAAGTCTGTGGAATTAGCAAAATTCCGGGTTGGGAAACAAACCATCAGGTCTAAGGAGTCTCTAATGTACCTAGGAGTAATGCTCGACAACAGGCTAAACTTTAAAGAGCACATCCAGTACGCCGACAGGAAGGCCTCACAGATGCAAGCAGTTCTTTCCCGAATGCTGCCAAACATCGCTGGACCTGAATATACCATTAGGATTTTACTATCCAGAGTTGTCAGCTCAATACTTCTATAGGCTGCACCGGTCTGGGCGGGGGCTATAAAAACAAACGAAACAAAGGAGAAAGCTCTCGTCAGCATACAGGCTCTGCGCAATACGAACAATAAGGGGATTTCGAACAATCTCGGATGAAGCAGCCATCGACATTCTTGCCAGCGAGATGCAAAGGATCTACCTTAGGAAAACAGCCAACCGCGCAAGAGGTCCCTAATAGAAGGGTCAAATTAGAAGAGAGGGAAACATCGATGGCACTATGGCAAGCCAGGTGGGATAACACGGCAAAAGGCAGATGGACCCGTCAAACTGAACTCCACCATCGAAGTCTGGACAAAAAGAACAAACGGGGACTGCAACTACCACCTTACGCAGTTCTTATCGGGGCACGGCGGCTATCGGAAATACATTCACAGATTTGGTCACGATAGTTCGTCTTTTTGTCCCGAATGCCCAGACGAAGAAGAAGATACGGAGCACGCAATGTTCCATTGTAAGCGCTTTGCAGGGGCAAGAACGAACTTAACAAAGTCTAATAAGCCATAATGTTAAGGTCAGAAGATGACTGGCTGGAGGTATACTTCTTTATAACGAGTGTACACCGAGACTTGAAAGACTTAGAAGAGCCCAAAAGACGGACCCAGAGGATTTAGCATAAGTTGCTAACCAGCCCCGCGAAATAATACCTAACGGCAGTAACGCGGGGAGAGTGATTAAAGGAAATAGGGTGTTGAATAGTATGTCAGTCGCACTCCTGGCATCGATTAATCGGGTTTGCGAATCGTCCATGTTGGTAGCGCGGGCTACCGCATTTTTTGATGACTGGCGCAACAAAAAAAAAAAAAACTAAAACGCGTGAGACCACATTTACTGTCATAAGTTGGATGCAGATCAATTTCAGCAAATGTCAGTTCTTGTTGTCACCCAGGGAAATTTTGTTTACATGTTCATTTGACAGCTCATAGCTCCAAATAAATGCATTACAATTTAAATTAATTCACACAAAAAAAATTCTGCAACTTCACAAAGTGTGATCCAAAACTCATTGCACACTTTGTCAAAAAAAAAATACCAAGCAAATATTTACACTTCTGCAAATGTTTTACCAATTACTATATGAATATTTACATAAATGACTACCGTGAAGCCTCTGCTATACTTAGCTTTAAACTCAGCATGACTTTCTAGTGCAAACAGCTTGAAATTCCTTGAAGTACCCCTAACTCATTACACATATATAGTCAATGAATCAACTTCAAATTTGTCGCTTACTCTGACACCTGTCAGAAAGTGTATTCTATCATTTGCAATACCCATCTACCTAATGATTTTTACGCTTATAAGGGAGGCTCTTAGTTGATTGATTTTACCTAATGGCATCACTCGAAATACTTCCAGCCCCATCTTACTTAGCACACGTGCTGTCAAAGCAGCTGTCAATTTGCAAAAAAAAAAAACGACTAGCTTCCCCATTGTTTGCTCATCTCTATCCACAGTAAAATGGCAATGAATAATAATAACTGCTATTCAGCATTTTCATATTTCATTAAAAATTGTATTCTCATACAACAGTGAAAGTTATAAAAATGAACATCATACTATAAATGCGTACGATTGCCAAAAAAAAAAAAAAAAAAAAGACAATAGAGTATGAGAAGGTGGTACTCCAAAAACCTCTTGTGATGCAACCTCCTGTAATTTTTTTTTTTTTGCAAAAAATATTCATAATACAAGAGTTTCTACATATGCATACAAGTCAATCAATCAATTGATATTTGACGAAATATTTTTGACAGTCTTGACAGAAACAAAAAAAAGCTGACAGAAAAATATTTTAAGCTAATCATTCAATATTATGTTACAAATTTAAGATGTATTGAACCGCAGTGAGGAAAATAGCTCACTTGGCAATTTATTAACCAAATATGCGGTGTGAACGAAGCTGAGAAATATCTCGCGAAAAAGAATCCAAGTGAGACATGTACCAGTAAACGATCTTAATTTCTCGATTCAAGTTAAATGGAGCGATAGGTAGCAATAGAAAAAAAAATAGTTTCAAAATTTTGTTTCTTTCAAATAAGAAAAAAAAATGTCTGGCAAAAAAAAAAAAAAACCACATAGACGAGCGAAATTAAAGACAACATTTATCTTTTCCCATTTTGTTGATTCTTATTATTGTTGTTGGCTTGACTCTCCCTGTTGCACTGATTTTGTAGCTTTTTTTTTTTGAATGAAAATCATTTTATTTGTTCGCTTCTTTTAATTAAAAGTCATACAAAATTATACATGTGTATGAAATGATACACGAGGCGAATGCCCTCGAAGGCATTTCATTTCGCTTTGTAGAGATATAATTGCAAAAAAAAAATGTTATTATATTGTGTTCTTGTGTTTTCATCAAACAAAATATCTATACTTGGATTTCTTCTCATTTGAACTGGTAACGGGGTCATTGACAATAGGTAGATAGTAATGGCTTTAGTTTGTGCGATTTTAGAAGAACTTGAGGAATTTTTCAAAAGAGAAGATTAATGGAGTTTGCAGTCGAAATTGTTAATTAATGTTTTTTTTTTGGAAAAAATAACTAATTATGCAAACTGTTTGACATTGACATGACATTGGATACCGCAGATAATGTACAATAACAGAATGCGTGACATCAATTCCTAACGAGTTTCTTTCGATAATTTATGAAGTAACAGCGAGACTTGTTTTTCATATTGATGACGGATTACCTTTTTACCGTAGTCTTGTTATTTTATAATTATATACAAGTTAGCGTGCACAGGGCATACTGTCAGAAACTGCAGTTGGGCCTGGGAATGATTTATATACAGAGTACAGTGTAACAAAGTGACATTTAGCATAAGTTCAATATAATGGCTTTATAATGTTGTTGGCCTGGCACAGTTGATGGAATTTGGCGACGTCAAATATCAATATCAACACATCCATCTACAGTATTCTATGACAGAAATGTAGTAGAAATGGACTCATTTAGTGTCTATGGCCTACAATTGCAATCGATATATTCAAATTGTCCATCAGTTGACTAAGATGGTTAGAAAGCAAATGGACAATAGAGCTCCGGCCGGAAGAGCCTTCAACACCAATCCAGGGGGACAAAGCAGTAGAAGAGCAAATCGCATTGGGTGGTCCGCACAAATGAAAGGAAACCTCAACCAACTTGGAGTGCGCAACTGGGGGCAGTTAGTCAAAAAGAGTTCCAGTTCCACCACGTCAAGCATGCTCTCACCGAGCACTCTCAGATTTCTCTGTTTTATGATGAAACACTGTTTAAAAAAAATTAAGATTCCGACTCACTGATCATCAACGCCCAGCCTAAAGCCTTTGCTCGAGAAAGCTAAAATTTAGCACAGAGCTTCCCTTTATGATGTTATACAAGGAAAAAGGAAGGATATTTCGAAATTCAACCCCTAAAGGGGTAAAGGGGGGTCGAAGTTTTTACTTTTCATCCCATTGACTTTAAACTTGGTTTGTGCACTCTTAAGAGAAATATAGAGAACAGATTTCTTCGATTTTGGAAATTCAGTAAAAGGGGGGGTCAAAGTTTATATGGGACCATTTTTATTTTTCTTCCGATCGACTTTAAACTCGGTTTGGCTCCTCTCTATGAGAAATAAATTTCTCCGATTTTGGAAATTTTGATTGGGGACTGAGTTATTGTCGATGACCCCTTTAAAGGGGGTCAATTTGAAACTTTGTAATGCGCGCCAACCTCTGTCACTGTTGCATATGCCTTTCGCTTCATCTAACTTCAGCTTACGTACTCCAAAGATATTCAAGCGGAATTCTGTAAGAATGGGGTGATACTGCTAAAAAGTGGTTGCATATATTTCACAGTGTAGGAAGATCTGGGCGGTGTGGAATATAATTCAGGATTTACTAGCTAAGAAATATGTTTTGTCCCGTAGATAGAGACTCAGTCAGCTATAGTATGCGTTGAGATGCGAGCGCTTTACTTACAAATCGATCACAGACTCTTTGACCTGCTTTATCTAATAAGGTGTTAATTTTTCAGAGATACAATGTAACTACATACATACTCCTTAGGTACTTTCTTAGGTATCGCGGAGTTATTTAAATATAAAAGAGGGAACTAAGTGACTGTGAAGGAATTTCTGTGTGCCAAATCTTGAGGGCTATGCGAGCAAAGGCAAAGGCAAAAGCTAGTTATGACTATAAAAAAACACAATTTGTTGGAAGTCTTTAATTTACTACACTTTTTTTTTACAATGCACTTAAATTCTTTGAATCAAAGTTGTAAGTTTTCAAAATATGCTGCGCTCAGACTTAAACTGCTAAGTAAATTTTTTCTGAGCTCATAGAGTCCTCTCTGATTATACACTGGACGAAAAAAGAAACATAAATAAAAAGATCTGTTGTGTGTGAAAAAAAAACATAATTTTTTTGACAGTTGAGTCTTTGCTCTGAACTAAAAAACGAATCGAATATTGAGTAAAAATACAATTTACATATTTCAGAGTAAAGAATTTACTTCCTATTCTGATAATTCAGAATTTAATAAATAATCACTTTCATTGCCAAGTCTGAATTATGAGAAGTCACAATGGCGAAATTTGACATAAACAAATTATTTATTGTGACCTACTAAATACTTCAGTGGGTTAAGTTTAAAGCAAATTATTAATAGGGCCCATTATTACGGCCCCTTTACAATCATTCTCTGTCCCAAAATTGTTTGGATTCGACCAATAAGATTATTCGCTCAACGTCAATCCTTACTTCAAATGGGAGATGATTGGGTAACTGGTATAGAGTAACTCAACTCAGTGCGGTTTACTAAAAACAATAAGTCACGACTTGACAGTTATACTAGACCTGTTCCACAGAACATCAGTGTCATTTGACAGCTAAATAAATTTGTAGGAAATTGAAATAGTTGAAACCCCAATTGTTTTCTAATAAAAATGTCAGTTTTTTCTCGACGTATTGTAAGGTAAAGGTATTACTCGTTATACAATTAATGCAAATAATTTATTCTTATTTTTATTTATTTTATTAATAGGTACTGCTTTAATTATATTGTTTGCTCTTTTAATGAGTATAATACTTGTAGCTATCCCAAGTCACCGAATGGAGATCATATTTTGCTTAACCTCAGTGTTACGACTGAACTTTAATACCTCTGTGCAGCTACTTTTAGCATCAATTGACAGCACTGAAGATATCTTAACTTTGCTTTCAACTAAACAGAATGTATTAATAGTTCTGTCTTAGCTTGCTCGAGCTAAATTTTAGCCGCAATACAAAAATGGTTACAAAGATAAAATTTATCGAGGCAGTTCAGCAAAGTGGTATCTTTTTAAGTTTTGACATTTCCAAAAGAAAAAAATTTTGTGGAACTCTTGAAAAATTATGAAAATAAGTATCTAGCTATAGAAAAAGTTATGTTTTTTTGTTCTATCTATATTTTTTACCAACTACAGTGGAACATAAGTCGAACTCTCAAAATGAAAAAAATGAATTCCAGTTATAGGAACTTCGCGTTATGGAGGCAAAAAGTTCAAAACGTAGAGTTCTCAATAAAACTTCGAGTAATAGGGAAATTCCACTTAAAGAAGTTTGAGTTACGGAAGTTTGACTGCATATTCAAGGAGTATAACGACCAACGACACCTAACACCACTGATGGCTTTGACAACAAAAATTATCATGTCGCACAAATGTCAAACGCAAAATTATACTAATTGCAATCAAAAACGTGACGTATTCGTTGACTTTTAACGTGTTGTGTAATAAAGTGACTCACTTTAAAAAATTTGATTTTCAAATTACCTCTAGAGTGGAGTGATATCCAATTTTCTAACCCTTAACGAACCCTTCTACCCTCTCTATACCTATACTAGGATATGGCAAAATCCAGACAACATATATCGATTGGAACAATAGCCACAGTGCTTGAAAGTGCTTAAAAATTCACACAAAGGCACGTTTTGCAATAAGGAAAAAAACAACCCGACAAAACATAAACAAACCACTCTCTATCAACCCCCAAGGAAATTAGTTGAGCCTTTTACACAAGCCTTCCTTGCTTGTGTACCTATTTTCCTTTTATTTTATAGGTAGCTTGCTTCACCCTCTGTGTTTGTTGCAGCAATTTTGTGTCTACAAGTGTCACCCAAACGCTTAAGTAATTTATTGGCCTTTCAACTTTTCGCTCATTCACCACATCGCCGCCGCAGGCCGCATCGATATGCCTCCTGCCTGTCACTTTTTTGGGGATGAAGCATGCATATGGTTGACATGAAATGCAATAAAGCGTCATCGACCCACCAATGTCATGGCGCACTTTAGCGACCAACGTATACATCGAGAGGGTGGTTTTTGTGGTAATGGTACGTGCTACAGTCGGCCCTCTTCCGCTGAATAAATAAATAAAGCAATAAAATTTGGTAAAAATAAAAAAAAAAAATAATTGGAAATAAAAATAACAGGGTTCGCGGACGAATAATGACAGAAGGCAAACTCTAAACCTTATACTTCCACATAATTGGAATTTCAATTTTCATTTTCAAATGCGGGATTAGTAGCTGCAAAGAATGTGTACAAGGTGGGGAAGTGGAAAAAAACCTTAAGAAGAAAGAAGCACAAATGTGGAAACAAAAATGCAATAAAATTCCATAAAAACAAGAGCAAACGACCTTCACAGTTGTTGGTCACCTTTTTAGAGGAGAGAGAAAGAGAAGTAGCGAAAAAACAAGGCTGCTGCTGCTGGCTGAACCGATGGATGGTGATGATGGTTGATGACGGTTGCTGGAAGACGAGGTGGTGAAACTAAAGAGGAAAATCCAACCATAAAAAAAAAACAACACAAAACGAAGAAAAGACAAGGAGAAAACGATGATGGACAAGATAGGTACATATACAAACCAGAGCGATGGCAAATTCGGAGAGGGGCTACGGCTAACACCGAACCACTAACGCTGTGAAGCGGATGATGTTGGTAGAAAAGAAGACACCAATTAACAGTCGGCCCTTGCAAGAGCTGACTATCTGAGAATTGCTAGTTAGAAACTCCAATGGATGGGAAGTAAAGCCCACCAAACCAAAGATCTCCTCGTTTTCTCTTCTTCAAAAATAAGAACATAACAAAAACAGACAACATGAACAAAAAAAAAAAACCTGACTAACATTGCGGCCATTTTGTTTGTTATTCAAATGCAAAAATTCATTTTTAGTGCAGCCAACGAGAGTATGTGTTAGAAAGAGAAATGTGTGTGCACAAAATGTGACCTTTGCATGTATGAACAACGGATGACCGTGTGTTTTCAACAATATGACGTGCTGTGTGTTGGTAGTGAAAGATAAAATAAAGGCAACAAAATCAATTACAAATTATTGCTTCTTTGTTATGCTTAGCATTTTCCATTCTTGTAAACTGCTCTTTGGATAAGGCTTTATCTGGGAGTACCTACATTGTGCTCTCTCGAACACCTGTTTGCATATTTAAAGTAAGCGCAGATGACAACCATGATCATGTGAAGTGCATGCATTGAAGATCCTCTTGAATCACATTAGAATATTATGTTGAATGTGGTTGTGCGAAGGGTGTAAGTAACACATACACAGTTGGGTGTAGTCAGAAGTGGAATTCATTGTGCATATTTGAGTCGATATTTTTGTTTCTTTAAATACACAGATAACAAAAAATTTACCGCAGACGTCACTTACTGATATGGCAGGTGATGACGCAAAATTTAAATGCTATGTACATTGTACAATCTATACGAGTGTATGTGTTGGGTTCAGTGCGCTGGCTTATTTTGACACTTTGGTGTCTGCCTCTTAGTCTAGCAGATGCTTCCATTTTTCTTTTCGATTTTCAAAATTAAAAATCATAAACCCCAATGTTAGTAGCAGTCTATATCTTTACAAGTTGGTTTGTTTTTGGAAAAGCTGTCAATTGCCAATTCTACAAGTGATACATTCGCAAACGTAAAAATAAAAATTTTACAGACGCAAAAAAGCTAACGTGCTGAGGCTGAATTCAAGGTTCCACCGTTGATTTTATGAACTACTTACATTAGGTCTGTTCCTTTACATTTAAATCTTACGAATTTTTACTAATACTTACGAATTTTTACGCATTTTACGCAATGTCGTTCCTTAACTTGAAAAATTCGTAAAAGACAGCGACATCGAGAGAGCAAGATTTCTGTGTCAACAACAAATTTCTTTGAGTAAGAATTAAAACAACTGTCAGTCCCTGAAAGTTGACAGATGATTTGAAATATGATTTGAACTGCGTGTTATAGTACGTTTACACCGCGTTTCAGCAGACAAAATTTTGAAATCCAATTTTGCGTTCCTACTAAAGGCTCCGTCACACAGAGCGCGTATTCAACGCCGCGTTGAACTCACCGCGCAGTTCAAATGCGGAGCTGAAACGCGCTATTGTGAAAAATTACAGATTATTTCTCTTACGCGGAGCGGTGAGAATAATTTTTGTAGTGTTAAATGGAAATGTTAATATAACATAATATATATGGGTGATGAAATGTCGAAAAACATTGTTTTAAAGGGTGATATGGGAGACAAATTGCAAAGGAATTAAATGACAACGGCTCCGGCTTGTTCTCTCATGTCATTTTCGTGCACTCAAATTCTTTTTCTTTTTCGAGAGTTTCGTAGAACGTAAAATAAAATCAATTATTCCTAATCCGAGCTGTTGGACATTTGAGAAAATTTGATAATAGCTAGCTATCTGTTTGACGTCGTCTAACGCGGCGTTGAGAATGTCGCGTCAAAATAATCTTACCGCCGTGTAAAATAATCTCACCGCGGCGTTAATAACGAGTTCTGTTTGACGAAACCTTTAACTTTAATATTTTAAATGACAGCTAGTATCAGAAAATAATTAATTTTTTAGTTATATTAATCTAAACATGAATACAAGTGATAATTCAAACATATTAAATACAATCTTACATAAATACATAGTTTTATTTACAACAAAAAATTCTTCATCGGAATCCGTCCATCCGATGAAGAATTTTTTGTCCTACTTCCTACTTTTTTTGCTTTTCAATTCATTTTAAAAATTCGAAATTTTTTTTACAGCGGTTACTTTTTTGTCAGTGAGCTTAAAAGTCATCAGAATGAGGTTTGTTCGATTTGACAAACGTACGAAAGCGTTCCCTAACTTTTTCGTAAGTTTTTCTCTTTGAGAGAGACTTCATCCCTACCACAGCCATTTTGACAGTCTTTTCCATTTTTACTACAAAAGTAAAGCAGCGGTATTAATAAAAAAGCCCTATTCGCTCTTTAATCCATCTGATAGCTAGCAGACGAATAGTGGACTTGTTCGTTTGATAACTTTTATTATTTATAAATACATCTTATATCCATATTAGCTATCCACTCTTTATCATTAAACGCACGACAGCACTGCGTCCAAACTGTACTAAACATGGTTGTAAATCTGTCATATTCCATCAGCTGACACTATCATGCTCAGAGCATGTTATGTGCTTCCGCTTGCGATTTTTAGATTCTCTCTGTAATTCTCTTTCAGCTTTTAAATTTCTCGCGTCCAATCGAACTTTTTGTTGGTATACGTGTATTTGAAATTATGTGGATATGTTAGCTCTGTGTGTGAGTAAGTTAACCACTCTCTATACGCCGAATTTGGTGAATTAAGTTATCCGCTCTTTAAACATGTCAGTGAAAGCTAATATATGTTTATTAATAAGAATTACGAGTTATCAGATGTAATAAGGCTAATTCAGCGCTATTCGGTATTTATTAATACGGGGGAAGGAACATACCTATTATGTACCTACAGCATTGACAGTTCAAAGAGGGGAAATTTAACTAAAAGAACTATGTACTTTCGAAAGTGTGGTTGGTTTAGATTTTCAAAATGGTCAATCGACACAACTTAACTGACATTTGTCTTCTTCATACAAATTTTTGCTGAAAATGCAAAAACATAATGTACGCGTCTGTTAAGATCCCAAAAAGTAACTTAAACAATCGTCATTGCCTTAGGCTGACAGATCTGGTGCAGGTATGTAGTTGCAATTCTTTAAACATTTGACAGATCTGACAGATAAAAATTACTTGTTTCCTATATATGAAGCATGGAACAGAACAATAAGTTACATTCTGTGCATCATTCTAATGTAGTAAAATGGTCGATAAGGATTTCTAAACAATTTCAATATAATGCATTAATAGAAAGGTCACCTTAATGACACGTTTTAAGTCTTTTTTAAAATTTTCATTTCAGTAAGTGATCAGGAGTTTAAAAAAAAGTAGGTATATATAATTTATTTCGACGACGGGTGGTATACTCAAAGTGATTTGTAATCATAGCTAAAAAGGACATTCCACTTGTAGCCCAATACGATTTTAACGACATGTGACAACGTCTATTACCTTCAATGGACCTATCACAAAATAAGTGTTTATGAATTAAAAGCCATGCCTACTTTCCACAGGTACCCAAACAGGATAATATATTTTTGTTGTAGCTAAACATAAATTTTCAAATAGAGAAGCAATAAACTCCATTAAGTTGTCATTATACAAGTGTCAATTGTCACACTTCAAAGATTTCACCGCGTTTGTCAAATTTCAGCGCAAGGTTAAGAAAAAGTTTGAAGGCTATTTGCAAAGCAAATGTAAAGTTGAAAAGTAATTATTAACCAATTTGCTTATCCTACTTGATTGATTATAATTATTGAAAAAAAAAATTACCGTACTTTGACACTAAGCATAGTCGATTGGCATTGTGCGTAAGCACTGATAATTTACAGAAACGTTTACCCTATTGCCTACGTGCTCTATAAAAAATAAATCGTATTAGTATTTTTGCGAACAAAAGTCTCCCTGTCAAAGTGGGTAGTTCATTTGACATTTACAATCCCATTCTAGGTCAATGTCGGACCAATTTCATAAAGCTATACCATGGTGCCATGGTTTGCGTGATTTGCTCGCATTTAATATTCCCTTACCCTAGCATTACAATGTAAACATATTCGTGCGAAATCCACTCCTCCGCTTCCACACAATGTGTAATGTGTCACACGAACGCCTTTCCCAGGAATCACATTGCCGCACGTACTTTCTTCCTCTGACCCAAAAAAAAAAAAACTATAGA
This sequence comes from Cheilosia soror, assembly GCA_949372485.1. NCBI lineage: Eukaryota > Metazoa > Arthropoda > Insecta > Diptera > Syrphidae > Cheilosia > Cheilosia soror. The sequence goes on along the minus strand of OX443563.1, from coordinate 96,989,874 downwards.
TACTGACTAACTAATTGAGCAGTCTTTATTCAATCGAATGTGTCTGCGCATAAAATAGATACTTTGTTTTCTTTTTTACCATAACATAGTGTTGACGTTTCTCTATCAGCTATATAAACCATAAAACAAATTGCTCATTTGCACACACTTAACCTCTGATTAAATAGTTTTGCAGTTGAATCACAGTCGTAAACTGTGCAATCTAACAGCGGTCATGATGAGCTATTTGTTTGAACAACTGTGCGACGAGAATTTGACGAAGGAGACGACAGAAATTACGATCATTATGGGAAGTATCGAATACAACACCACTTCATGTGCTAAATAGTTAAATTGCCAAGACACGGATATAGAGATGTGCATCTGTCAATTGGTCTGGATTTCATAAATAGAAATATAGGATAAGTTTACTTCGTGTTTTATGGCAGCACCGATTTTTATGGTTTCCAACAAGGGTGCGGACTGCGGGTGCAACTGCATAAATAGTAAAATCGCTTGCGTGGTGAATTTTATTATCATGGAAATTAAAGTTTTTACGAGGGTGTCGAGGATTTAATAAAATTAAGTGGACTATGCGCGTCATATAAATATTTCCTATATAATTTTTTTTTTTTAATTAAAATAATGACTGCCAATGCGTCGTCGTTAATGCGTTGGTGGCAATAATATTCGATTTCAGGATGATCAAACGTCAAATGTCATTTATGTGGTTTTCCAAGTGAAATACCGAATTTTTACGGTGCCATTCGATTTTAAATTCCTGTAGCGAAAACCACCACTTGAAGCAAACATCGTTACATAACATCTCATAAACTCATATTTTACAAATTGTCCCAAACCGCAGTCTTTGAATTTATTAATTAACTTTCGAGTCGTTTGCTCTTTTGCAAAAGGAGCCAAGTAAGAGACATAAAATTGATATATTACTCTGCGCACATCTGTTCGTGTTTTAAATTCATTAAGCTTTTGTGGCGATTACACAATTCGTTCAAACTGCGGCATTTTTACTAGTCGCCTGAACTACCACAATGTTTGACGTCTTGGTGGTGGAACCTTTTCAACCCTTGCCGAATTTTATATCGTTTTAATTTATGTCAATTGTGGTTACACTAGTAGAGGTTGTTAGTCATCGTGCGGATTAAAAGTCACGTTTTCAACTGACCTCAACTTTTGCAAATGACATCAGACACAGTTGTCCGCAGTGGTAGGGACATTTTTGTTGAGCTCACCAAATACATATTATAAATATGCACGTCATCTATTTTAAGCCATGTAACTTCATCTTTGACAGATTTCTTCAAGATATTGTCTTTGTTTAATAGTTGAATTCTGACAGTCAATGGGGGCGTTCAATACGCTTTTGCTTAGCTAGTCAACAGCCTCTGATTGGTCGATTTGACTGCAAATCTACACAAGTTTCGTGAGTGTGGTCTGTGGTGACTGGAAAGTTAGACAAGAATTTATGCCAAAGTTCTTAGTCATTTTGAGAAATGTCATAAACAACTCGAAGAAGAAAACCAAGAAATTTTCACTCCATTGTTGAATTTTGTTGATGTACCTATTTAGATATTTTTAGAAAAAATTAAATTTCAAGTTACAATTGACGGTGTTCTGTATGACATCGATGATAGCGAGGAAACTTACAACAAATTGAAAATCAACACGTATACATAAGTGTGATAATAATTAAATAAAATCTGTCTTTTAGATGGGATTTTTACCCAACAATTTGTAAAGCGGCTTTTAGAAAAGAATCCATAGAATCATTAATTTTACACTTCGATAATTTTATATTTTTCATTAGTAGTGTTGATCAGTTGATGTCAAAAAAGCAAGTGAATGTCCAATTCTTAACACATATGAAGCACTTGACATTCAGCTTAGGACTTGACAATTTTCCGTTCAATTATAAACTGTCACCTAAATAATTAGGTGAATAAGCACATTGTAAGCGGCCAATATTCTACGTTTAGGTATATTTCTCTTGGAAAAACATTTATTGTTTTTCACCTGTCATGAAGTGAATCTGCATTTTGATTCGCCAAGAACCTACCGCTTGTGAGTCTTGTGACAGTCAAACATATTTTTGTATTGATTTTTTAATCTAGATTAGAGATTAGTAACTTAGTAGGACAGTACACTAAATACAATTTACATTAAATACTACACTAGTATTTGTTTTTTTCAACAAAATGTACCTATCGTAAAATCTTCGTTTATTTTGGACAAGCTGTCTTCAGTTTCACCTTTTTCGGCAAGAGTGCTCAATAGTTTTTTTGCACAATTGAGGATGAACCTGTTGTCCCTCCTCCCTTCACGGATTGTTTTTAAATTTTAAAGGGCACTATCGCAACATCAGTTGCATTAGATTTGTTCTTTGTTGAACAGTGAAAGTTGGCCATGGACAAACCACATGTAGATTTTGCCCCTCTCTTCATCAAAAAGTTTTTAATGAGAACAGGACAAAGTTCCAGGAAAGAAAGGTACTCTTTCAATCGTTGGTTCATTTGCAATATTTTTTCGATTGCTGGAAGTAAAGATAGGAACCTTGTGTTCCCATGTTGCAACAGTTTTCTGTATTCTATCCCTGCAAAATCACAAAACTTTTTTCTTTAACTCCACAAAAAGCTAGAAGTTTACTTTTTAGATTGTTTTTCTTTAGAATATTGATACGAGATGATCTGTTGTCTCCCCAGGAACTGATTTAAAGTTTAAGAGTTTGATCTGCACTCCGGTTAAAAATATCGAACTACCACAGGAACTAGTTTCACTTCCTTTTAATTAGAAGCATCCATGCTGACGGTCACAAAGTTTGTTTTCTCAAAATCTTTGCGCACTCCGTTCTGCAGCAAACGGGACAATGACGCTAACAAGAAAGGCTTCATTCTTAGTTTTTCCAAGACCAAATTTAGGTTCGAACAACTTTGATACCAATTTGGAATAACACGCATTTGAACTAAAACTAAGGTTATGAATTGCTGTATGATTCGCAAACATTGGCTCTTTGGGTGCAAGCGCTAAATCCATGTCATTCGGATAGGTAGACTTTAAATAAGATGAAACCATGGAAGATCTAGCAGCTGCTGAAATACTATTTGTACGTCTGTTCGACTTCAAGTGGTCTTTAATGTCCGACCGACCACCATGAGCAATGGAAACCTCGGCACTACAAAGCACATCTAACTCATTCACCTTGATCAGAGCTAGAACAAAGTTTATTTAAGAAAGGATATTCCTTTTCGAGGTCACTATTTGCATGTTCGTTTAGGCATATTGATAATAATTAAATCCAAATTAAACCGGGACCAAATGCCAAACCGGCCGGGACGTCGGGACAGCAGCCTGACTCAAACCGGGACGTATGGCAAGCCTATGTAGGTTGGATCTAGTTGCATCTAGTCGAGAAACATACATTCTACAGTTCCAAAATTATGAAGACTCCAATGTGGAAAGTCTTCTTTACATAGTAATCTTAAACTAAAATAAATTCCTTAAATGCTGTGAAGACATTCCTACCTTTTTTAAGTGTAGGGTAGGTATTTCTTAAAAATAAACTTTGGAGCACAAAATCTATTCTTTTTTTATTTAGAGAATAGGGAAATTCTGTATCACTCCCTAAAATCCACCATGCACCATGCTCCTCATATCCAGCAATAAACGGAGAAGAAAATTCAGCATACCACGAAATGTCACTCACATCTCCCTTTTCGTCTTTCCTTCGTCTTTTTTGACTACTACTTCCACGTCTTCTTCAACGTAACGTACTTCGTTTCTTTTCATCAATTTATTATCCCCTTTCCAAAGTACATTTTTGCATCTTCTCTGCTCTACAACACTACCCAACATTATATTTTTCATTTGACTGGATGGAGAGGAAGACCAGGAAAAAATCGTAAAACAAGAAATCAGCAACTGCTGCTTACACACACACACATACAACGATCACGAAACATCAAATTAGATGCACTTTTTGTGTGCACTGTGCATTGGAAATTGGGGAATGGGGACCATGGAAGAGATGTCAGTTGACATGACATTTTGTAGCCTAATTTGTACATTATTAAAAAAAAAAATACAAACCTTGCGAATGGCGTTTGTTCCACATCGTAGATATCGTTGATGTCGTCCTGGACCAGTAATCCTTTCAAACGTTCATCGTCCACGTCCAACAGCCCATCACCAATTGGATGAATACCCTCGGAGAGCATTTTTATTTTATTTTTATTTCACCAACAATTCACTTCTCTCTTGCGCTAGTTTTGGATAATTTTTCGTTAGATTTCGATTTTTCTCGTTTTAGCGGGTAATACGTGTATACGGTTGATAATTTACGAATTTAGTTTTATAGGTTTCTTTATCAAAAAGGCACTTTGATTTACCACAATTTTGACACCGAAATTGACATGAATTTATGAAGGTATGTTTTCGAACGACGAAAAAGGTTCTTTTTGTCGCTCTCTTGCTCTCGGACTTTTTTTTTTCTCACAAACTTCTTTTCAGCAGAGAAATCGCATTTGGCATTAGCACATTTCTGTGTATTACTGCTTACACACACACACGCGATATAGTAGTATTTAGAAAAAAAAAAAAAGATTTTTACTCGAAACGACAAGACAACTTCTCGACTACGTACGTTTGGTAGGTAACAAGTTGAGTTGTAAGTTTTTTTTTTCTCTTCCTTCTGTTTCTACGGTTTTCACGTTTGCATTTTTTTTTCTTCGGCCAACTAAACTATACACACTTGAATTCGAATTCCATAGAAAAGTAGATCCTTAGGGAAATTTGTTGATTTTTCACCTCCTGGGTTCACAACATTTTGGTTTCACTGGGGTTTTTCGTTTATCGGATTTCTGTTGTTTGTTGGGGAGGAAATTGAAAGTAAAAACTGTTAAATTTGCACACGCATACACACACGCCCGGGCAGTGGTAAAAAAAATGCAGATTAAAAGAAAATCCCAAGTGGATGGTTTTTTTTTTTTGACACAAAAAGGAAATTCTTTACTTTTAACACTTCTATCTCACTCTGTTTCAAGCTCAACGCGGCTAGCTCTCTTTCGCTCTGCTCTATAAGCAAACAAACAACAAAACTTTCGGATCGCTGTGTTGCGTTAACGCTTGTCACAACTCCACTCGACTCGGCCTCTCAGAAATGACTGGCTGTGACTGGTTTTCGTTTTCGTTGGTCAGGAATTTTTCGTGGCGGCGGCGGCTGCTGTCTGAATTGCTGATTTCGTTGGCAAGATGCTTTTGTCTCGTTCTGACGCGTACATTTAGTCCGCGGTTTGCGCATGGATTGAATCGCAAATTTTCCAATTCAGTCGTTTAAAGGTGTTCAGCTGAATTCGGAGAGGTTGGGCTGGTTATGAATTGGTGAGAGAAAGACGGTTACATTTTGTACATATCCAGCTGTGTGGGGTGAAGTTACTGCAATTATTGTGAATTGCGGATGACAGTTGTGGTTCCAATTGTGAATTGATGTGGAGTTACCAGAGTTGATATTTTTGTAGTGGCTGTTCGAATGGAAAAAATAAATGTGGATTGAGATGAGTGGTTCTAAATTGTTAATAAAAATAATTTGGGGGTTACTGGGTATTAAGCAAATTTAAAGAAAAGTAAAAATAGGTAATCAGATGTGTTTTTCTTAAAGCGGACTTAATATTTAATAATATTTAATAATTATTGTGAATTGCGGATGACAGTTGTGGTTCCAATTGTGAATTGATGTGGAGTTACCAGAGTTGATATTTTTGTAGTGGCTGTTCGAATGGAAAAAATAAATGTGGATTGAGATGAGTGGTTCTAAATTGTTAATAAAAATAATTTGGGGGTTACTGGGTATTAAGCAAATTTAAAGAAAAGTAAAAATAGGTAATCAGATGTGTTTTTCTTAAAGCGGACTTAATATTTACAACGTTAATAATATTGCAAATACCGTTTGTTCAAGAAATGTAGGTAGGTTCCTATTCCAAATTCGATTAAAATTTATAAATTTTTTTAATGAGTTTTCTTCACGTTTTTGCTCCCACTATATTTGTTTAAAATACGATTCGAAGTTTGATAGTGAAATGCGTTAAACAAAAAAATATTTTTTGATCTAGATCAAATCGGAATTGGAATTTTTGAAAAGATTCAAAAGCACTTTTATAATATTCCCAAAGATGATAAGGATGACGTTTTAAAACAGACAACAACTAAACTTTAAAGGCTCTTATGCATAAGGCTACAATTGTTGGTTATACCTAGTAAAGCAGAAATATTGTTTATTTATAAATCAAAATATAACTATTTGGAAAAACAAAAAATATCCATGAAAGTGGTTTAGTCAAATTTGAATCAAGGGGCAAGTAACTACAGTCCAGCTTTTATATTCTATAGGGCAGTGAAAACCTAAAACCTAAATTTGAAATAACTGTCAAATCGAAGAGAAATATCACATTTTATATTACTTCTCATTAGGGGTAAGGACATTTCCAATTAAAAATGTGTTAGGCGTAGTATTATTTAATTTTTTTTTCAAATCTATAGGATAAAAGAGAGTGGCGTTATTTACTACGCTTATAACACAAGAACGCCTGGACCGATTTCGACGATTCGCATCAAATCAATTCGGACTGGTCTCCGGCCAAACAAGAAGAATACCCGAGCACATTTTGACAAAGGGGCGTGGCACCTCCCATACAGAAATCGATCACCAAATCGATTGAGCTCAAACTTACAGATAGTCTTAGCTATTGGCCCTGGCGTGCTCCTTGGTCAGAATTGGACAAAGGGGCGTGGCACCAAAAAAAAACCATTCAAAATCTTATACCTCCTATACAAAAAACATCTTCCATGGGGTGAAACTTGATGACGGGGTGATCTCGATAACCGCTGGCCCATTTTCATGATTCTTTTTATGTTTTGTTCGTATTGCTGTATTTCAGGTTTAGGCAGAAAGAAAATTCCAGCAAATCGATTTATTCCCATTTCTCCCATTTTACGAAAGAACATTATTATCTAAAACCTAAGCAATAAAATTCATGTGCACGGGCAAAGCCGGACGGGTATCTTTATATATATAATTATTCTGTACATGTTTGTAATCGAAATCCTCCTAAACGGCTGGAGCGATTTTATTGAAATTTTGTGTGTGTGTTTGAGTGGATCCAAGGATGGTTTAGATTTACATTTGGTGAAAATTGAACAAAAGAGCGTGGCACCTCCCATACGAAAAGAACCAAAAAAATCTTATGTCTAGAAAAGTACTCAAATTTTAAGAAAATGTTTGTTATTGGCCCAAAAGGTATTTCTGCGAAAGTTTGATCAAAATTGGATAAAGGGGCGTAGTATTTTCCGTATAAAAAAATATACATTTTAAATGCTATTTCTCGACACCCATGGGAGCCAATATTGTAAAATTGTAGGCATTGATGTACATTGTCCAAACAAACAACCGCGTGAAGTGTGGCATGGCATCACCCCCTTACAGCAAAGTTATTTAAATCAATATATCTGAACATTGCCTGATTAAAGCATTTTACAAAACCTTGCGGGATTGGACAAAAGGGCGCGTGACACCTCTCTTAACAAAAAAATACATTTCAAACGCTATTCTTCGACATAGTCATGGGCAAAAAAATATTTAGACAATACAATTCGTGGGCACACGTCTCAGGAAACATCGGCCGAAGCACATGGAGACGGAGTACATCAGTCCGGACACATCGGTTAAAAAAACGGCCACAAAACAATTGACGGCCAATGTAAATTTGCGAGCAGGCAAAACAACGTTTGACGGGTTAGTTTAAAATAAATAAACGGTTGACACAAAAAGTTTATTAGAAGACCCTACCCTAGTTCTAGCCTTTCTCAAGCATTCGTTTTGGACAAATTTAACGTCACGGCTATAGGATAAGTAACGTAAACAAATCCCTTATTAAATACAACTAAGACTTAACCTGGATATCAGTGGGGCTAACAGCTTCGCGGGGATAGAGAAAAGTGTAGCCAACACAATATTTGCATGAATCGGTAACTTGTATGGAAACGCCATAAATGACATTTGTCATGCTAACAAAAACGATTAAAAAATAATAGTAAATAAGACAAAAAAAAAAAATCAGAACAAAAATTGTATTTACACAAAATCTTCGCTTTAAAGATGCCACGATTGTTTTTGACTTTCTCAACAATTGTTTGCACTTTTGCAGTATCGTCGACATTCATTTTCCGACCAGCGGTAATTGGATTTATCCTACGCACGACCGGTGTTTATTTGGTCATTAGGACTATCCACATAAGTGGCGCATTTATAAAGGGAAAATTGCACACTTTACTATTCCAGTCGTAGAATAATTAATTAATCCATTAAATTGTGTTAAAAAACAAGTTTTTATAGAGTTTAAATGACGAAATTTCGAATTCCAAACTTTTTGCCGCGAACGAAAACACACTTGACGCCAATAATTATCAAAGTTTATTCGCAATCCACATCATTTAATTCGCATTCCACAAACTAGAGAATAAAACATACGTTCGAACTTAACCTCAAATTAGACATTGCGGGTAGAAACTGATGGCTGAAATTCGCGAACTGCCGCGATCTAGAAAAGTGTTCATGTGAATGGACTGTGAAAACTTGCGAATAGTAGTTCGTTCGTATGTAGTTGGTCGCTCTGGCCCTTAAGGCTACTGAGTTTTAATAATTGAAAATATGTACTCTGATTTTAAATTGTATAAATTGGTATTGATAACCTTACGCCGTATATACCTACACTTATTCGTGTGTGCTATATGAGCCAAACTTAACATTTCGCATGAGTAAAGGCGAACATCGAACTCGCTAAAGTGATTACAAAAAAAATTGTGTTTCATTACCTTCAATAATTTTGCAAATAAAAAAAAATGTCTAATGCCAGTTGTAATTTTTTAAATAAACGCGATTCCAATTCGCGTTTTAGGTAGGTACAAAGGTATTTAGGTAGGTACTTGTATTAACAATACTTTCATAGTGGAAGCTGAATGCTCAAGCCTAATTATTGATCAGTTAAAGACAATCTAATAGGTACCTATGGGAATTCACACGACTTTCGTTTAAGAATAAGAATGACTATTTCTCAAAATTGAATTCTAAACATTTTCTATGAAATTCAACATATTACGGAATAATTAATCTTTTGTCTTTAAAATAAATTCCAACTAATATTCAGTCCTTCAGTAACTAAATAATTCCCAATAGGAAACATGACAAAATAATAATGCTTATAACGTTTTTTTTTTTACCTTTAAGAATCCACTTAATAAAATTATCCACGAATTAGAAAAAAATCAAATAAAATATTTTTTTACACAAAAGACTACACTTTATTAAGTAATTAAATGTTGCATAAAATATTAACACTTTGCGCACCAAGAACCAACAACTGAACTCGAAAATCGCACTAAAACGCTCCGAGACCAAGAAATTTTGATCCGTACCGGTAAATCTCCCATCTAACATTAAAGTCCCTGTTGCACTTGCTCCTAGCTGTGTACTCACGGATTATCGAATGGAATTTCAAAAATGCCTTAACCCGACCACAAAACAAGAAAAAAAAAAAAAACGACCAGAATGTAAAAAAATCTGCAAAACAGATTCAATTTGAGAACAGAAAATGCCAGCACCTCTGCCTCGGGCCCGGCAGGCGACTTCTGTTGTCCTCCGCCACCCAACTTACTATAGGTGCCTACGCAACTATTTATTTTCATTTTTGCAGCCAGAAAACGTCGTGGTGTTTCTTTTTTGAATTTCAAATTTTCTATACACACAAAAAGGGCAAACACTTTAAATGTGGCGGTTATTTTTTTGTTGGCTCTGTATTGTTGTTGACGCCGGGACGCTCGTCCGGCAGACGATTCAAATCAATTTAAATATTTGTTGCTTCTTCTGCTCTAGGAGCAGCACAAGCACTTTCCTTTTTTTTTTAAATTAAATACACACAATTTGATGCACTTTTATGCCATTCGGAGAGAAGCGTATACACGCAGTGCTAAAGCGTGCACTCTTTTACTTGCAGAACAGAGCTTGTACTACGCAAACACATATTGAAAATATTACTTCGTGTTGATTATTAACAGTTGCCCTATAACTACAACTGTGATGTAAAACTTAACCTGGCCACTAAAAATTATTGTTTACCGCGAAATACACCAAAAAAAAAAACTTTACATCACTCTGAACCAAAAAAAAAAAAAATAGGCTACCTACCACTGTATGTACTGTTGTATGGGAGGTACCAGAGCTGCTTGACCGACATAGTAGATAAGGTCTGTCTTATTGGTAATCTATCTCAGTGAAGTAAAGTATACGCAATTACAACAACTACACACTGTTTGACACTTTCGAGACTCTATATAGTTGCTGTAATTGCGTGCTGAAGATTCTACTTTACTTTACTTCACTGAGATAGTTTGCCTATAAAACAGACCTATAGACTAGGGGTTGCCTAACTGTGCGTCGCGTCGCCCTGGGGGCCAATTTTGGCGAATTTGGCGTCGGGACTTGGGCCTATATCTGCTCAAGATCCAACTGACCCATCAGGAGCTTAAAGTTAATGATAATGACCAAAGAAAACTCATTTTTAGCGACGAGGCGAATTGAGGCTCTCACTCATGTCGTTTTTGATTGGCAGTCCAGAACCGTCAATATGTATGGGAAAACTTATGTTTTCGATGAAGTTTTCGACTGTTTTCGCGAAAACCCAGTTTTCGGCTTGGTGTGAATACGGTATAAGGCTATTATCATCAACGGCGAGCGTTACAGAACGATGCTAACCGATTTATTTTGGCCCAAATTGATCGATATAGGGGTATATGACATGTGATTCAGGAAAGACGTGGCTACGTGTCACACAGCAGACACCACGATGGTCATTCTGTATGAACGATTTGAGGGTACCTATATGGTTATCTCTAGCAGAGGTGACGTGAATTGGCCACCAAGATCGTGCTATTTAACCCAGCTAGATTTTTTTTTGTGGGGTTGCCTGAAATCGCAGATCAATGCGAATACCGATGTCCTTAAACCCAACATAACCAATGCCATTGCCAAATTTAGCCGGATCTATGACCTATGAGTCAGATTAGACCACTCGGATCCGTGATAATGTGAGAAGCTGCCGCGGACAGCTCAGCTCAGCTTCTATTCACATATATGTGCTTTGTTCCGTTGAAGGGCGTCGCGAAAATATTATAACCTGTCGCAGTATGGAAAAGATTGGGAACCCCTGCTAGCTATAGACAATTTTTAATACCAAACTGAAGACGGTTAAAAGAAGTCCTCTCCCAAAATTTTATTCGCCTAAAGGTCAATTCGTTTGGACGCTATCGTGCTTTCAACAGACAGACAGATAGACGGACATGGCTAAATCGATTTAAAATGTGATCCTGATTCAGAATATAATATATACTTTATAGGGTATCCGGTGAATCCTTCTTGGCGTTACAAATGTAATGACAAAGTGAATATCTTATACCTTCCTGTGGAGGGTATAAAAATGTATCGATTGTACCACAGATTAAAATGGACGACCAAACAATCCATTCCAAGGAATCTATGCACCTCCGTGGGGTCACAGTCAATCCGGGAATGACATAAAAGGACCAATTATCCAATATCGGAAGATTAGTAGTAGTGTCCTCAAAATTAAGTGTTACTACAGCTCGAAACAGCTTATCATTCTCTCCTCAGGTTAGACCAGGCCTCGAGTATTGCTCCCTTACATGCAGGTCGGCCCTAAAGCATTCGTAACCCTCTTGACAACATAAAGATACATCAAAATAAAAAGCCGCTAGCACACCAGAAAAATTGAAAATTTTAAATTTTTGATATTTCTCCTTTCGTACTATGCAGGTCCAACCGCTCTACCAAATTTCAATATTCTAGACTCTAGAGCAATCCGAAGTGGCTCAAAATAACCAATTTTCAAAAGTAGGCGACTAGGCGTATACCACGCCTAAATGACAAATCGAAAGTTTTCAACTTTTCCCAATGTATAAACCACAGGATCTAGCTAGCATTCCGACAAATTTCACGATTCTAGGATGGCAGGGACCAGGAAGTACTTCATAATTTTGATGATCATCATCTAAGTGAGTGAGTGAGTGGGAGAGTCAGTCAGTTACGGTTTTTTTTTTAGTGATTTTTGAAGTGCTGTATGTTGAGAGCCACTAATGCTATAGAGACAAAATTTAGTGAGGTTGACCTTTTTAATGAGCTTCACAAATGTTTCAAGTTTGAAGTTTTTGGCTCCGAAGTAAAAAGGGTAAGTGCCTTAACTATAGAGAACTTGGCTGGGCACTACCATAAAACAGCGAAGCCGCAGTTAAATGCTTGCCTTGTTATAAAATTGTTCTAATTTTATGTTGCCAGGCCACCATACTGCGTTCCTACATAATGTATACATTGTACAACTACTATCTTGTTATATGTGAGTATTTCAACATTACGTAGATCACCCTATATTCACATTTTAAACACTGGGCATGGACATATATACTAACTAGGAAAGGAATCCGCCGCAGTCGCACTGTTGTTAGTGGCTCAAATGAGAGTGAGAGTCTTATATAATCATTGATCACAAGAAGACCAAGAATGTTCATCTACTACATCGGATGCGGATATAAGACAGACGGTACACCCCTTCCACGTCTACCTACCACCAAAGTGACGCGGGATATGCACTCCTTTGAAACATTGGGATTGATGACTCCAACTTCAATTAGATGGGTCTATACGTAGTGCTCACTACATCGTTCTACAGAACGGGATAAAGTACACTATACCAGCAACCGAATTATATTCGCTGATTTGTTTATTTCATCAAGGGACTTGCAGGGGCCCTATCTCTCTTTTTCGAAAACAGTCCATCGCCGCAAGCATGTACCTCTAGAAGAGAAGATCCCGATCGTCATCATCACATCGTTGTGCGAATTTGCCGCAATTAATTTGCCAAATAAGATCTGACATGCTCTTGTTTAGATTTCGAGTGAATTTTATTTAAAGACTTTCGGGATTGCGCCGTGGACGTCCATCATCATCAGTGGCAGGGCAAAAGCGAGCACCAAAACGAAAAGCAATCGAAAAGGAAGACATCGTCGATTGTGGGCACAGGAATTTCGCGCAATGGGATGGGGAATGGATTGGGGATTTGTATGCGCAAAATGTAATCCTAAACGCGGTTAAGGGCATTGTACACTTAGACGAAGCGTGAAATTTGTGTTTGTTTAGGTTTTTTTTTTTGCTTTCAATTTACTTACACGATAATGGCGGATGTTTGGCTTCCGGTAGGAGGTGGGAGTTTGTGCGAAAATCCCTGAAAATTAATTGACCCAACTGAAAGGAATCATGCCATTTAGTTTATTCAGGTGTTTCACAACAGTACTAATATTTTCTTTGCTGAGGAATTTATTAAGAAAACTTCCAAGAATGCTGGATGGGATTCTTTGTGGTTAAATGATGGTGCGTTCAAGCGAAGTAAGACATGATTTATTGTTGGATGGATATGATGTGATATGTATGAGTATGGGGGGCTGCTGGATAGAGTTGTTTACTATAGAAAGGAAGTGTATATTATTTGTACGAGGGAGATAGGGAGAGACTATGGAATGCAACTGAAATGTGAGGACATTGGGTGGTTTGTAATTTTACCTTATAATTTATGTAGGAATATACTTTGACAATATTTTGGTATTTAATTGCCACTTAAGCTGTTCAGGGATGCAAAAGAACCATCAACATATCTGTATCTGTATAGGTACCTACCTTCCGAAGTTACGAAATGAAAATGTGAAAATTAAGATACTATTAAAATGAAATTGGAAGGAAGGATATATTTATACTACATGAGAAAAATATGCGTGTGCCGAAAGAAGAAGATGCTACGGTGACCCCTTGGGAGTTAAGTACTTCTTCCAAGTCCTACAGATGAGCTTTCTAGCACATCAAAAGACAATGAATACCATCAAATCCTCAGGATGGGCTTTTTTTTTAATTCTTCTCCGGGAAAGGCGATCCTATGACGCTTCATCAGCGCCCCGAGATGCTTGCAGATGTATGTTAGTTCTGCACTTAAATTGCTGCAAAATGTAGTCTTCTGGAAATATATCCCCAGGAAGCGAATTCCAAAGTTTGCTTGTCCTATTAACAGAAGGAGTTTTGGAAAATTGATGTCCTCGCGGTTGTCAAGTGTACTGTAAGATCATGTGCATTAGCTGCCTGTCTTGTGACGCGCCCAAAAGAGGCGTTTCCAGGGATAATGTCTTTGAGTTCCTCGGAACATCTACCATGAAAGTACCTATAGAACAAGCATAGGTCAGCGACTTTTTTTCCGTGCACCAACGGTTTTAGATTCGATGTGAGTGTAGGGTCTCCAATAAGTCGAACTGCTCATCTCTGAATGCTGTCAAGTAGGTTAAGTGAATATTTTGGGGCCGAGCTCCATATATATGGAAACAATATTCCAAGGCTGGTCTCACCTGTGCTTTGTATAGAGAAGGACGCCGATCTTGTGATATATGATATGTGGTCCCTGCCATGTGATTCCTGAATTTGCTGTGACTCATAGAAGGTGCATGGAGTCCTTGAGATGGATTGGAAGGTCATCCATTTGGAACTGAGGAACTGTTGATGAATTTTTCAATGAAAAAAGTTGTGAGCTGTGTCTTGTTTGCATTAAATACAACCAAGTTGTCTTTTCCCCACTTCATGATTTTGTCCAGATCATTATTTAGAGAACTAATTTGTTCACATCTCTGAGTCCAGTGATGAAAATCGACTTTTCTCAATTGTACTGAAAACTGAAACAAAATTGTACTGAATAGTACTCAAATTTCTTAAATGTATAAAACCGAACGAAAACATAAAAAATAAATATTTTATAAAAAAAAGGGAGTACATATCAGTGTCATAATCGGCCAGTTTTTATAACTTCCCCAGCATTTAAATCTTGCAAAATGTTAAGTATTTATGTGAGTTCGTAAGTATACAAAAGTACGTGGCTCTTATAATGGTTTTGTGCATGCAGGGAGGTACCGGAACAAAGAAGTCCTTTCACAAAATTTCATTCGCCTTGGGCGTTTCATTAGATAGACCGACGCACGGACGAATATGGCTAAATCGTTTCAGAATTGCATCCTGATTTAGAATATTTATGGCTTATGGGGTATAGGGTGATTTTTCTTGGCGTTAGAAATGTAAGTGAATTCAATTGAATCTAAAGCTTAGTACGCTTAGTACGCTTTCGAGGGAATCTAAATTTTAGCTGCTCTCCAATTTTTCTCTCAAACATTAACTAAAATCCTATAGGTATTCATGCAAAAACCTTATCCTTATTTACTTTTCCGCAACACAAAAGAACAGAAAAAAAAAACATTATGTGAAAATTTAGCTAAAAAACCATTTATTTATTTATTTATTTTTTTTAATTTTGGAGACAATTTTGTATGTGAGCTAAAATTTAGCACGAGCAGCGTACTAATCTCAAGGTAATCTCAGTCTTATAGACGCCGGATAGGAACTTTAGTCCATGTACATACATATTGGGTCGTATGAATAAAAACTAGCATTTGCTTTGAGTAAAAGGTTGTAGCAAAGTAAAAGTACTGAGCAATTGCTTTAAATCGGTATGAATAAAAACTACTTTGCTAAAGTAAGTTCGAAGTTTCGAACAAAGCATTTACTTCACTGCATGTGTCGTTCCCTTGCAGTTTCTGTCACAATTTGTCGTTAATTTTTTGAATTTGAATTTAGAATCAGGAAAACGATTTTTGGAAAAAAGCTAAATTAATTTAATAAAAAAAACGATACGGTTGGTTAAAGTTGTGATCTTAACCAATTCGTCTTTGCTTATAGTACCTACTGTTTTTTTTTAAGAACGTTAACAACAGTAGTTAAAACAGGTTTAATGTGCCAATCAAACAAAGAAAAATTAATTTAACTATTTATACAAACAAAAAACACCGAAAACTCAAAAGAAAATACTGTTTTTGTAAAGAAATATGGGCGCAAAATATTTAGCAAATGCTCTGAGTCAACAAAATAGCAGACTTGGAATTTTCGTAGCAATTGCTTTGTCTTCCACGTTTTATTCATACCAATCTGAGTAAAAGGTCGGTGGCGCCGCTTTTCGAAGATGTCAAAAGTTGGAGTCAACTCAAATCAGTTTTTATTCATACGAAGCTTAGCAATTGCTTCGATTTTGACATTTATTTTGAGTAAAAGCAATTGCTAGGTTTTATTCATACCACCCATTAAGAGATTAAGACTAGGTAATCTTTATATAGTCGTGTTCAAAATCACTTGTCCAACGGTCGATTGAGCAAACTGTAGACTTTGTACAGAAAATCTACCATTGGCCAAGTTATTCGAACACAACTTCACCACATTCAGATAACAATCTACTATAGAAGTTCTTCATGTTCAATTTTATTTTAGAAAGATCTGTTTTATTTGTAGAGCTGTAGCAGCCTTAATTTTTTATAAGATGTTTAGGTTCTAATACTGCAGACATTACGCCTGCATTGTTGTGCCATTGTTGTGAGCCAGGGTCGAGCCACAGGGGCAGCTTCGGCAAAAGTAAGGAGGGCGCGGCATGCTTGTGGTTGCTCGGCTAGAGCTCGTCGGACGCGGGTGTTCTTGTCCCCTCACCATTTACCACCTGCTCAACAACTTTTATCCATGCCAATAATTCAAAAGAGAAAGAAAAAAGAAAGAAGAAAGAAAGCTACTCTAATCAGACTTCGGACGGACGTAAAAAGATAGGACAGAAAATAAGAGTGAAGAGAAGGAAAGTGCCTGAGGACCTGTGCCAATACCCCTGAGGGAGGACGGGAAAGAACCGCGAAACTAATCCTTACTATCCTAAACTATACCTAAACTAACCTAACACTTAATCTAGGCCCTATACTAGAACTACAATAACTTAAGACTAGCCTACTCTTACCCTAAACGCAACTTTCTTCCCATTGTCCCTCCAGAGTAAAGGTTCGTCATGAACCGGAGACCTGCCAGATGTTGTCGGCAAGGAATGGCCAGCCCACCCTTATGTCCGGTGGCATAAACCAATCACTATCACTCCAGGCGATGTTGTGAATGATAGCCCCTCTCTAGCTAGCCCCTCTTTAGCTTTGTTTTTTTTTTTTTTTTTTGATAATAGCCATTTTGATAAGAAAACATTCTTTAAACGTTTGCGGAAGAATAAGAAGAAATACAAAAAGCACCCTGGATATAGTGGTGTAGGATTTGAAAATATTGAACTCGTTGCATTCATTTTGCACAGGCTTATTTCAGCCCAAAACTCAGAAATAGAAGTATGTAGATACCTATTTCTATCAGATACGGCTCTATATTCATGATTGATACTTTTAATACTTTTTTGTTCACCAGGAAAAAAACCTTAAGACAAATGGCAGTTTGTGAAAAATGTTGTAATGAGTTTAAAAAAATGTCTCCGAAATCAAATCGTTTTTCCACATCTTCGAGGAATGCAACAAAGTTAATTTTTAACGAAGTACGATGAATAATGCATACAGAATTTTAAAACAAAGGAGTGCGTTCAGGTTATTTTTGTTTAATCCTTATATATGTCTGATTTAAAAGATATAAAAATAAACTTTCAAAAATTAAAAATAGTACAAATAGTACTGAAAATTGAGAAGTGGTACTTGCGTACTAGGGAAAGTCAAATTGTACTGAATTCAGTACAATAGTAAGCCTTTTTGCAACTATGTCTCTGACTGTGTGATGTTGCCGCACTCACAGGTCCACTGTTCGAGATGAAGGATATAAGAGTGCTGTCATCAGCAAAGCTGTATAGATATTATTTGCCGATCCAAGCAAATCGTTAATGTGGAGAAGAAGTAGAGTTGGAGAAAGAAGGTTCATTCCTCCACTACTCACTTGCGGAATCGGTCAAAATTCCAATAGGAGCAGTCAAAGCAAACATTTCCGCAGAATCCCTATCGAAAGCCACTCTTAGATGGAGGAGACTAACAAATTGTGTCATATCCAGAAGGATGTGGCAAAATTATAGCAGGGAAAAAACAACCCACCTCCTGAGTAAAACACGTAACCATATAGCCAGAATAACAGCGATTACCACAGGCCTGTGGTACCAACCCTTCTTTTCACATCTCTCGAGGAAGTTTAGAATAATATAGCATCAAAGAACTCTTCACTTCGATAAACTTGAACAACCAGGTCAAATGAGTTGTGGTAACAAAACGGCACTTAGTGCCACTTGAGTTTTCCAATAAACCGCCATACCGCAGGGGCACTTCTGCATTTATAGCAAACGAATTAGATGATACACCATCTACAACAACTTAGATCGATCTTCCCAGAAGAAAATTTTCCATCCATCTGCAGAGTTGTTGTGGTAATCCATAAGACGATAACTTGCCTAATAGGGGTCGCTATTGTTTGTACAATTATAAGTAATTGATTACAGCCATTTCTAATTAGAAATACCAGAATACGTGAGGAAGCAGGTGCATCCTTCGGTGGTTTGGTCATGTTAAACGCATGTCCCCAATAAGGATCCCACGACGCGATGTGCTATGGAATCCGTACCATCAGGCAGGCGTCCTCTAGGTGTAGAACCAGAATGAGATGGTTAGATCAAGTCCACAATCTCTCCTCTACCCGTATGGGGATTGCCCTTGATGTTTTAGAGTAGGAGGCAAAAAATCGAGAGCTATGGAGAGTCCATACTTGAGCAACCTACACCCGCGACCTGTTTAATGGATAAGTGGGCCATTATGAATATAAATGAATGATTACGCAGCCTTTATAGGCATCAGGTTTGTACTGGATGAGGGACAAACTTTTCACCTGACCGACGCGACGGGCTCCTCGCAACATGGGTCAGTAATGACCTGAGTGTGACTCGGAGTACCTATATACACCTCGCCAGCTCACAAACCTAGCCAAATCCATGGAATATTAGAGAGACAATGGGCATTGCCTTACCAATAATAAAACCTCCAACTTAAATATTTTGACAGTCACAATAGATCATTCTATATGCAAATTTCCGCTCGTGTGACTTCATAAAAGTTATACTGGACTGGACCCTAAAAACAAACGCTCAATGATCACTTTGCGATATTGATTGATAGCGGATGGATGATAAATTAACGTATACGCTGTCATTTATGTTAGTCTGCGAATTAACCTATAAATGCTAAAAGCTTAAAATAAAAATAACAAAATCAATATTGCTCTATGAATAGCCTCACACTTAGTCGCTGCAATTGCACTTCTTCTTAATTGAAAAATATATTAAATTACGACACATTCCACTAATACTCATAATGACTATTTTCGTAAAATAGATTTGTTATTAATATGCAATTAATTCCTAGCCAATGCCAATTTCTGTGTGCAACGAGAATTCGTCCCGTGCCGCACCAGGCATCTTAATAAATTTTAAATTCCACTAAAACTGCTAAAATAAGCAAATCGCGTCTATTCGATGAAAATTAAATATTCTCGATTCTCGCTCTCTATCCAATCCAATCACTCATCTCATTAGCATCATCTGCACGGGCATCATCGTCATCATCACCACCACCACACTGATGACTGTGATGATGATGGTGATCCTATTCGAATAGCGCGAGTGTTTCAACTTCGTCATCTATGATGTTCGCCCACCTCGAGCAATTGACTCCTGAGCGAAAATATGCAGGATGATTCAGATTTGGATTTCAGGGCGGATACGGATTTCTGCGGCTGCATTTTCATATTATGATGATGACGATTCGAGTAGCCACGAGGCATCCACATTGATCGTTTTCCACTGCCGAGTCGACCGAACACCGATGCCGATCTCTATTTCGGGCCACGTCTTTATTTAGCGTGGCAAACCGAACGCAACGCAACATTCCCAATTGCGGGCTGGCCAGGTATGCATAGTGAACTTTTCTTCTCCGCTAGCCACCGCGCTGCACTACTGCCATCTAGTGAGGGTTATAAATAAGTTTGTTTTTGCATTAAAACAGAATATTTCACGCACATTTTTTGCCTTAACCTTTATTTATTGTGGCACTGCATGAGGGGGATGGAGGTGTCAGGGAAGTGGTGGTCGAGCACTGAGATGATGGAGCAACAGCCTGCAAGGTGCATGTCCACGGATTTAGAATCATAAAGTGAATGACTGTCCTCAATGGGATCCCAATGATGATGCACCGCGGCAATGATGATGATGGTGGCGGTATGACGAGGAGTGCCTATGAGGTGGTAGGCGGAGGGCTTGGAGATTGGGCGCATCACACTGTCGCCGGTGTGTTTTGTGTACACTTATGCAGGGTGTCGCCCCTGTGGTATGCGGTGCAATATTAAAATAGAAAAGTTTAGCGAATGGAATTCAGAGCACTCATCGTCATTTCGGCTTCGGTGTAGTGGCAACTTGTGTTGTCTTTCGATTTTTGGTGTTTAGGTTCTTTTTCAACAACAGGATCTATTTCGGTGGCAGAGGAATCTCTATTTTTAGGCACGCGCTAAAGAATTTATCGTATAATTTGTTTAATTTTGTATACTTTTAGTGCTTGGTTGGCCGAGCAGAGGACGCATTTTTTGTCTGATGTACAGCGAGACTGAAATAATGTAAGCTTTGGTTCTTTTTGGCAAACAAAATGAAAGTCTGTATATTTCAATCGATCGGTTCAATGCTCCTATGTACGAAACTCAAGATGGCAGGTCATGACATGTAGTTCAAATAGTTTGGCATGCGGTTCTATTGGTAAAACATTCTTAAGAGGTCACAGCTGACAAACGTTTAAAAGAAGAATTTTGATTGAACCGTACCGCTATGCAAAAGGCCCAAATGTGAAGGAGAGGCAAAGATACTTGTTTCAGGAAACGGAAACGATTGGAAATAAAAGGGTCGCCTATTTTTGTGTAATTTAAAATGGTGAGGAGAGGGGGAAGTAGAGGTATGTAATTATTGTTTCCGCGGATAGCATTGGGTACTTGGTTTCTAGTTAAGTGCCTTTCGGCAAGTCTACCATAGTTCATTTCAGCTGTGTCATATTATCGCGACTATAGGTTAAGGTTAGGTTGAAGTGGCTGCTAGCATACACCAGCACACTTAGACCAATGTTAGGATCAAATATTACTCCACGCCTAATTGTTAGAACCCTTTTGAGCTTTGAATGAAGCGTAATAAACTCCTGATATCACTAGTGATGAGGTCTCCAAGATCGTTGAATAAGAAAGCTCCTAAGTGGATTTTCTTATTCAGAGAAAGAGCAGGGCAGGAGCAGAGAAGGTGGGGGACAGTTTCCTTCTCCTCCTCATCTCTACAGCTTCTACAAAAATCATTTGAGGGAATACCAGTCTGGTCGCGTGCCTATATACCTATCAGACAGTGTCCAGTGATGACACCTATCACAGCGCTAATATGACGTCTTTCTAGATATATCAAATACTTGCAGCATTTCAGATCCATCAGTTTTGGCCAAATCTGCTTTGTCGCTAGACATGTTGTACCGTTTGTCCATCTACGATTTGTTTTCTCAAAGGCGTCTAGCTTTAATCTATGTTTACCTGTAGCGATTGGCATTCCTAAGTTACCTTTGTCAGGTAACAAAGGTAAAGTTGTTCCACCTCTGGCGAGTTCATCGGCCCTACAAATCCCTGGAATATCTCTATGCCTCGGCACCCAGAATAGGTGAATATTGAACTGCCTCTAGGAGAGACGAGCCCCATTCTTGGGCTACTTTCGAACTATTGAAGAAGGCTTCCAAGGATTTGATAGCTGCTTGACTATCTGAAAAGATACAGATAGATATCCTTTTTAGATAACACGTTCTTCTTAAACCAGGATAGGGCTTCTTTAATCGCCATTATTTCGTCCTGGAACACGCTACGATGATCAGAAAGACGCAAGGACTGAGATTGAGTCTATCAGAGAAAACACCACCACCCACCCCTTCGTCAGTTTTTAATCCGTCGGTATAAAAGTGAACCGACTTGTCCTCAAGAAAAGATGGTAGACTTGAAGTTTTTGTCAAAGTTTAACTTGGGAGTAGTGTAGTCTGTATTTCCGGAAACGGTTTCGAAGTTGTTCAGTATGCGTGTCCAAACTCTTTACTAGACCACTGCGATGTACTGCTTTCAAACGAACGTCTGAACTAGCAGCAATTTGTCTGCTGAAAATGTCAAGAGGTGTGAGATGGAACAAGATGTCCATTGCTGCGGAGGGTTTTGTGCGAAGTGCTCCACCCAGTGCACATGCAGGCTGATCGTTGGACTTTGCTTAGATAGGTCAGGTTTATGGCCTTATCCAATGCAGTCCACCAAACAACGTGAGTATCGGTCTTAAAACCGAAATATAGAACCAATAAGTTAAACGAGGTTGAAGCCCCATTTGTTACCAATGGCCTTTTTACTCTTTCTTTAATGCTGGATTTCTAATTTAACTTCCTATCCCAAATAAGATATTTTGCTTCTTTAGAGAAAGTTAAGTTAATACCATTTAGAGAGGGGGATCAATTGGCGGAATTTTATATTTCTTTGTGATAAGACTACCAGTTCCGTTTTGTGGGGGTTTACACTCAAACCACAACGTACTGCCCATCTGGTAAGCTTATTTACAGCATTTTGTATAATAGTTCTTTAAGAGTACCTATTTAGGTATTTTCCAGAGATTGCTATATCGCAACGTCGTCCGCATAAGCGATGACCGTGAATACCTCTGTTTCCAGGTTTATCAGTAGTTTGTTACCCGCACAAAATTCCAAAGAAGAGGGGATAATACACCACCTTGTGGGGTGCCTCTACTGATAGATCTTCAAGCAAATGAATCACCCAGCTTTGAATTAATAATCCGAGTGCTAAGCAGTAGCTTAATTAAATCGTGAAGTGAGCCATCCATGCTACCATGATGTGCTACCTAATATTGTGTACTCCTTATGATGCATGGAATATTCGATCATACGAATGTAGTGCTGTTTCAACTGATTTACCTTTTTTGTAAGCATGTTGAGCTGTAGACAGAAGTCGATTAGCGGTGCTGTCTCGTAATTGTATATCGAATAGTCTTTCGAATGTTTTAACAAGTAAAAGTGTTATCATCGGCCTGGCCGATGCTTTGATACCCTCCACTGCATAAAAGTCATGCAAAATGTTTGCCATGCGAGTTAGTATGTGTCTAATATTAGTTTTTTATGGTAGGTAGCAGAACTACTTTACCGACATAGACAATTTTCAATACCGACCTGACGAAAAAAGTCAGCTCACAAAATTTCATTCACCTAAGTCGATTCGTTTGGACGCTATCGTGCTTTCCACAGACAGAGATGAATGGGTCAAATATTGGCTTTGTATGGGAGGTAACACAACTACTTGACCGACATGGACCATTTTTAATACAAACTTGAAGGCCATACATATAAGACCTCTCATAAAATTTCAGTTGCCTAAGTCGATTCGTTCGGACGCTATCGTGGTTTCAACAGACAGAGAGAGACGTGGGTCTAATAGTGGTTTTGTATGGGAGGTACCAGAACTACTTAACCGACATAGCCCATTTTCAATACCAACCTGGCGACGGTAAAAAGAAGTCGTCTCACAAAATTTCATTCACCTAGGTCAATTCCTTTGGACGCTATCGTGCTTTCAACAGACAGACAGACAGACAGACAGACAGACAGACAGACAGACAGACAGACGGACATGGCTAAATCGATTCAGAATATGATCCTGATTCAGAATATATATACTTTATAGGGTCTCCGGTGAATCCTTCTTGGCGTTACAAACGTAATGGCAAAGTGAATATACCTTCCTGTGGAGGGTATAAAAAGGAACGACGATGAACTAATAGGTCTGAGGTCTTTTGGATGTACGTGGGAGCATTTGCTATTACACGGCATGTAGCAAGCCACATACGTATGTAGCTCTGACGTCAACAAAGAGTGCCTAAAGAGGGCTTGTACACGGAATGTAGCCATTGGGACCATACGCTGCCGCAAAATTAACGTCAGTGCTACATACGTATGTGGCTTGCTACATGCCGTGTACTAGCACCTTTAGAGATAATTGTCCCTGCTTTTGAAAAGAACCGTTCGCAGGTTATCAAAAACAAAAATTTTCTGGCGTTTTTGTAAAGAGATGGGAAGACATATCGCATATCTTGCCATTTGATTTTAGGTTCGAAACTTGGCCACCAAAGCCAAAGCCACCAGTGAAATCTCGTCTACTTTTTATTTTCCCATGAAGCAAAGAAATATTTTTGCTTCATTCATGATATTTTTGGGCTCACTCTTACTTTACAAATTTTTAGTTGCAAGAGTCCATTTATTTGAAGTTATTTACCATAAAAAAAAGAAGAAAGAGAGAAAGAGCTAGGAATTGGATATTTCACAATTCGATTCGATACGAGTACTTTCATTCGATTCTTACTTGAATCGAATCAAAAGGGTATCGCTATCGATACTAATTTGACTTGTATCGAATCAAAAGTATCGGGTATTTACTTGTATTTACTTGGATCGAATCAACCCTACTAGTGATTCGCATTCTAGTCTGCTAATAGCGAGTTAGTAGAGATCGATCATTATCAGCAGCGATCCGTTTCACACGACTTTTATGGCAGTCGCTATCGCAAATGATTGAATGTTGTACATATTTGTCCATGATTATCCGCCATGACGCCCAGTGGACTTCATTTGAGCATCTGCAACCATTTTTCCAGCATTTGCCTATTGCTTAGTTTTATCCTCTCTATTCTGCTGAATATGAATGAATGAATTATTTTTTTTTCTTGATTTTTAATTCCACCTTTTTTAAGTCCAGATCGTTACATGCAGGATCTCTTCCACCAAATTAAATGCAATTTTTTTGTATTCTTTATTTTTTAATAAATTTATATCCCACATGTGTTTCAATGTTTGTTTTGTTTTCTCCTTCTCTTGGTTTTGTTTTGTTTTCGTTCATCATATTCAAAAAATGTTCATATTTAGTATTTGTATCTATTAAATTCTTGTTTGCACATAATATTTTACATAATACACGAGATATTGAGAAAACATTTCGACATTCTTTCTTTTGATTGAAAAAAAGTCTGAGCGCGGGCTGATATTAACATTAAAGTTTAAATAAAATATAATATATGTAATTGTAAAATAATAATAATAATAATTGTTACATAATAATTCTTATATATGTATATTTTTATATAATAGGTAATGCAATTCTCTTTACAAACAAAATAACCTACTGATCGCAATAACACAAACTATTGTAAAAAACCAGAGAAACCAATCGTTTCTGCGCTATGAGCTATGAATCGCACTATTGTTCAAATAACTATTTTATTTAATTAAGTTTGTATACGTCTGCAATGTATGTATATACTGTAACATCTATTGTTTTTGGGTTTGGGAAATTACTGACGCCGCCATTACCTTTTGCTACAAAAATCCTATTTTGATCGCTTCAAGTGCTGTCTTTGCTTATTTTGCTAGTGCTTACTGAGAGCATGTATGTATTACCATTTATCTATTTCTGAGTGCGGAAAAGAGTTAGAATGGGTTTCGGAAGGACGATTGTTTACGAGGAACCGCATTAAAATATATTTTTAGAAGGAAATCTATATAGAAAAACGAAGAGAAAAAATATGAAACTAAATAAAAGCACAATAACGATCTCAGTTTCGAATTGCTTAAAACGCTCGCCAGGAAGATGTTACAGGTACTTTCGGTAGTTCCGCAGATCACCATGCTCGTCGGCGGCGATTTCGACACCCACCGCAGCTGCGGCTGTTTCAAACGATGGTGGCTCAGTACCTATGCCGGGGCTAGGTGGATCCAAAATACGGCTGGCCGCATCTTTGGGTGTCTTGCGACGGCCTCGTCCACCACGGCTGCCGCTTGCCCCGCCGCCACCGCCACTCGAACGACTCTTTCGACTGCTTTCGGATGGTGTGCCGAGCGATTTCTTGCCTGGGCGTCGCTTTCTTCGCTTCTTATTGCCGTAACGTGGGTCATAGTCGTACTCATCGTCGGCTGGAGATTTTGGCTCCTCCAGTGAGTCCATCTCATTGATATCCATGTCGTCGTAGAACCACTCTTTGGGAAGTTCCTCTTTAAGATGTTGTTGGCTGTCTTTGCTGTCGGATGTGTCTCCAGCACCACCCAATGATGATGATTCTTCGAGCAATGCTCCATTGAAGTCGGGCTCAATAGGAATTGTAGACGGCAAGGGAATAGTAACTGCTGCTGCTGCGCTGGCTGCCGCAATTGCTGCAGCTGGAATCAGAAGGCTTACAGCCTCATTTTCCTTGCGTAGTGCTTGGAAGGGTCGATCGGGGAATCTAGAAGAAAGTAAGAGCAATTAATTGGCTGTAGGGACCCTGGAAACTGGTTATAGCAATGGTGGCGAATAGAAATTTAAAAGATAATACGACTTGCATTATTTGTTTTCTACAAATCGACAAATTTGCAAATTGATGGACTTAAAGGAAAATGTCGGGTTAGTTCTAGTATTAACATTTGGCAAGAAATAACCTTAGTTTTATTTGAAGCGAAAGTTTACTAACACAAGTTAAAAATCTATATGAAGTTACGTTGATATTTTTTCTACAAATACCAAAGAAATCCAATCATAGTTTAGGCCAATATCTTTTTCAGACAAAAGATAACTCTACGTCACAAATTAGAGCCCATAATGCAAGTTTGAAGAACCTATTGGCTTTTAATATTTAATCTAATAGATAAGATGTACTAGTAACTAGTTCATTGATCTTCCCTCTTTGGAATTAGTATTCGACCAAGTAATTCGGTAAGGGTAATTTTTGCATTTTTGAGATGTATATAAAATATAGGTAGACAAAACTTATAATCCAAGTACATACAACATTTTTACTTCGACCTACATAGCAAAACTTTATTACGAACTCAAACTTACCTGTACATTTTGCTCAAATACTGGCGACGGCTTTTGCGCCACCTCGCCGCTGGATACGTGTATATCTGTCCTTGACGAAAGCCCGGCATACGTTGCCGCTTGTCCATGAACAAATTGGAATGATTCTGTGCGACACCGGTCTGCGGATCGAGAAATGGCAATCGCAATCTGCGCTCGATGCATAGTCTAGTATTAAAATTAGCACTGAATTCTATCGTTTCTCTGTAAGTGGATTCTTTGAGAAAGTTTTCAATCTTCTCCAGATTGGGAGGATTAGATATTTGTATATCGACAGCAGACGACATATTTCACAGAATTCTTATTCGTGTTTTTTCACTTTTCTTTTTCGTTTTTAGTGCTTGTAGCTTTTCTTGGGAATAAAAATTGGAAAATATTCTCACATCTCCTAGGGATCTGTATGTGTGCTAAATAGTTGAGTTATTCGTCGCATAGATTGAAAACTGCGATTAAACTGCTTCCGTTGTTGCTGTTGATGGCACCACCACCACCATCACCACAGCCATAAACTACTCCGGCAATTACCCAATTCGGATAGTTCTTTTCACCAATTTAGTAAAGCTGTGAAGGAGAAATTATTATTCTCCCACATAAATGGAGTTTAATTAATAATGAATTCGCCTATGGTTTTATGTTTTTAAAACATTTTTTCTGTAGAAAATTTCACTTGAAAAACAAACCCAAATTGGTTGAAGATAAAAAAAATATTTTTCTTCTCTTTTGCTAAACTGACAGATTTTCATTTGACAAGTGCAAGCAAACATGGCGTCAGGGATTTTACGGGGGATATTTTCCATATGAAGTCTCGGAAATTTCCTTTATCATGTAAAAGTGGAGAGATTTTGGGAGATTTTATGACGGCGGTTAAATTTGAATTTTGTTAAATGGCAGTTTTCTTTTATAAAAAATAACCGTATCCGTATGGTATAGAGAGGAAATTCATCCAAAATCTCTCTGAGGGATGAGCTTAACTATTCAGGCCAGTTTTGTGTTTTTTTTAGTGTGGTTATTGTTCCGAGTGCCAAAACAGTTGCATAGACTGCCCCAATCGCCAGATCTTAAGCCAATTGAGTAGGTACTTTTGGGACGAGTTAGAACGAAGAATTTGGAAACACAATTCTACGATTGTTTGTGAATTTATCATCATTATAAATTAGGTTAGGTTAGGTGGCAATTATCCATTAATACGGAGTAATATTCACTTAAGGGCCAGTACACGATATGTAGCACGCCTCATATACATATATGTGGCTCTGGCGTCAACAGAGAGTGCACAAAGAGAGCTTGTACACGGCATGTACCCATTGGGACCATTCGCAGACGTCAAAATGACGTCAGTGCTACATATATATGAGGCGTGCTACATATCGTGTACTAGCACCTTTAGAACAGAGTCGGTTATTTCCGCTACTCTTGGAACCAATTCGAATTTTGGGGAAATTTCCGTGTTTTGGTGATATCCGTTTAGGCAATATTAGGCTGACCAGACGTCCTCTTTTAAGAGGACATGTCCGCTTTTTATCTAGAAAAAAATGTCCGGTATCTTTTTGAAAAAATGTGCAATTTGTCCTCTTTTTGTGGATTTCCCACTTTACGATTCAAAGATTTAGGTGTTATCCTAGATTCTAAATACACTTTAAAAAGTCGTATAGACTATTTATCTATAGAAATTGCAAAGATTTTAGGGACCAATATGCCCTCTTATCTTTATATATATCTTTGGTAAGATCATTACTTAAGTATGCTAATGTCATTTGGAGCCCTGTGTTTGATCAATCTGATGGCATAAAAAGGATTCAAAGGCGTTTCACTCGACTAAATGCGATGAATCTTCTGCCCAATGTATTTTGCCAGGCGCCAATTGATTGGAATTATGACCTTAAAATCGAGGCGTGCCATTCTAAAAAACGAGAAAGTTAAAAAAAACCGGTATTTCAATTTTTCATTTGAAATTTTTGCAGGTGTCCTCTTTTTGGTGGACATGGATTTGGTCACCCTAGGCAATATCAGCAAGCTCCCGAAGAAGTACTCTCCTAGAGTTTGCTTTCTAATCAAGGATAGCGCCGGGCAGTTACAGTAGGTGGAGCGGAGTTTCCTCCTCCTCCTCATCCATGTAACTGCGACAGAAGTCATTAGCCGTAACTCCAAGCATTGCGGCATGTCTGCCTAGTACACAGTGCCCTGTTAGTACTCCGACAAGAGTTCCGATGTTTTTCTACTACGTTTAACAGGACCTTTGTCCTGCGCCGATTTATTCCTGGGCAGGTCTGTTTTGCATGGTTACAGGTGTTAAGATGCCGCCATCTCTCGTTAGCCTGTTACAGTTCTAGTGTGGAGATGTTGTATCTTATTGTTTCAATTAGCACCTGGGGGCTCTCCTTTACCATAGAGAGTTCCATTTTCGTGCCGTTCCTTGCTGCTAGTTCGTCTGCTTTACAGTTACCTGATGGTATATCTCTATGACCATGAGGGACCCAGCACAGCGTTAACGTGTGCACATACCCGAGATCTCATTTAATGATTTGCGGCAGTGCCTGACTAATTTGGATCTTAATATTGGTGATTAGAGTGCTTTAATAGCTGCTTGACCGTCGGTGCAGATATAACGATGTCTGAATTCGATATCGATCTCACCTTCAGTAGTTCAGCGGTTTCGCCAATAGCCATAACTTCTGCTTGGAAGACACTACAGCTTATTTGGTGGTCTAAAAGTCTGGTTTAGTGAGAATGGAACTGAGAAAATCGTGTTCGTAGTCTGTAACTTCTGTTCTAACATGATTAGTTTTTAGAATATTGGCATGCCCTGTGTCACTGCTTCTCCATTGCAGTGATTCTCGCAGACGCAATGTCGATTTTGACGCAGAAGTATAGTAAAGTAGCGGCCGTCTTAATGCGTTCATGCAGGTTTAGTTTCCAGCTTAGTTAAACTTGTTTGTTCAAGGTTTTTTATTGATATCTTAAAAATGTCTGCACTGTAAAATGTCCAGTTTCTTTTTAAAAAAGATATGATTTAGATGACCTAAGGAAAAAGCGTTCTCAAAGTCAGTTAAAATAAATCAGGGCTCTAAGGCCTATATAAAAAGGGTCCACATTAGCAACATATTTATGGACAATCATTATATATATAGGTGATTTTACATATAACTGTTTACATTCGCTTGTCATCGCGCTGTCTCTTGTTGACATGTAAGCGATGTATACATAGGTTAATGTAATCATTGCGTCAGAAACGGAAAAAAGTGTTTAAATGTATATGAGTGCCATACCAAACGGACGGAACGCGTTATAATAGACAGAACGCTTTGACTTAACGGTAGTTCGGAATTTTGTCTACCTCGGCTCCGCTGTAAACTCTGAAATGATATCTCAGATACTTTTGCAAGCATTATTAACACAACAACCTCAACTTTAACAGCAGAAGTCGTGCGAAACCGGTTAATGCCATCGACACCAACTTTATCTATTTGACGAAATGACCGGTCTATTATGCATATACAAATATGTAAATGGAATAATTGTCTATCGGAAAAGAAGAATGGAACAATATTGAAATATTTTTTTCTTTTTAAACCAGGTGCATACACACACATATAGATCATTCATTTCATAAAAAAACGGCACAAAAATGCTAATCAATTAACAGCTGCAGTGAATAAACTTTGAACTTCACATAAAAGCGTTTTATAGAAATATTCGCTTTGACCGATCGGACCAATGGAAATCATATCGCTAGCAAGGTTCTGTCTTAAAGCATCTTTAATTAGTCTTTATTAATCTCCCAGAAACCTTATCCCGCCAGCTATTCACCAGTTCCATTATCAATACTTTTAACAGTTCCCACAAACTCTGATCCTCAAATCTATCTTATCACTGCATTAAGTCATTCATCAGCCAACTTGTAACACTACCAACTACACCCGACCCGATAGGCATTATCTATACACTATTAAGATTTGTTACGCCCGATAAGATTCGCATAAAATTCTCGCACACCCAACGATTAACTGAAAGCGTGCTTAAATTGCAAACAATAACTAGCTGTGATAACTCACCTTCAGATCATTAGACTGAACTGAGCCGCTGAGGCTGAGGCACACTTACTCAAGTGGGATTCTCTTAAAAAGCACAACAAACCAATTCTATCGCCTCAGTATCAATTTGCGGTCAGCTCTGATCGGAAGCAGCGACACAATATGTGCGTCGGTAAATCGCTGATCTTTATAATCGGCGCTGCTTCTGTAGTTGCCGCCTTCGGCTACATCGTCGATAGGGATTACTGTGATCCGCAACTGTGTCGGATGTACAATGGAACACATTATATTGTGTACGATCACATCGGATGCGAGAATAATGGATCGCTCAGTTCTGCATGTGGTGATGCCAAATTTGTGAATATGAATCAGCGACGAATCAACCTGCTCCTTGACCTACATAACGCGGCCAGAAATCGTATAGCGCTTGGTAAGCTGCCAGGGTTTAATTCAGCTGCGGCAATGCCCGTTCTCAAGTGGGACAATGAGCTGGCGTACTTAGCCGGTTTGAATGTTCGCACATGCCGGCTCGCGCATGATGCCTGTCGCAATACAGATCGCTTCTCGCTGAGTGGACAAAATATCGGTTATGTCTGGCAAACAAGACCAATTCGTTCCATCTCAAGGCGGATCAAGTTTCTGGTGGGTAAATGGTTCTTCGAATACCCAGACGCTAATCAAACCTTCGTTGAGGCTTACAAACAGCATCCAGAGGGGTAAGTGAAAGGCACCCCGATTGGTGCGTAATCGGATTGACATAATACTTCCGCGATCATAATCGAGTTAATTGATTCACCTTTTAAAATTGGTGTCGTTTTTTTTGCAGAAAGAAAATTGGACATTTTACCCTAATGGTCGCTGATCGAGTACAGAGAGTGGGATGTGCTGCGATAAGATACACAGCCAAGCCGAAGTTGGGATATAGATTCCTGATAACATGCAACTATGACTTCACGAATATATCCGGCGGGCGGGTATATGCAAGCGGTGAGCCGGCGTCAAACTGTCCCACTCGACCAAGCGACCGATATGAAGGACTCTGTGATTGGGATGAGGATTACAAGGACAGCGAGGAGGAGAGTGATGAGATTGAGTTCAATCTGCTTGATATACCTACAGTGTTGTAAATTAATGTGCCTATTCGAGTATTTCTGTTAAATTGGTCAACTATATTCGATATAATTGTTTTTTTGTTTTTGATTGCTGTTGCCAAGGTTACAATTTTATTATAAAATATATAAAGTTAACAATATGTTTCATTTTGTATCCACAGTTATTGCTTAATTTAAGCTGGCCCATCTGTAAAGAAAAACTTAGGCCGGCGTGTGTCAATAATTGGGCTAAATAATTATCCTCGGATAATTTTCTGACACTATCGTGGTGAAAAACAAAATTTCATCTGTCAAAAAAGTATCCTACAAGGTAATAAATTATCATGTAGGCTAATTTTTTGACGTTTTCTTTTGCTTGACTTTTGCTAGAATGTTAAAATCGGAAATGAAATTCTGAATTTGAATTAATAGCGTATCGATAAATCTCTGTTTTAAGATTGGAGTTTGGTGAAATTTTCTTTCAACACTTAAGTGTCAGAAAATTATTCGAGGATAATTATTTAGCCCAATTGTCACATGGCCATATTTACGAACAATTTTTGAAAGCAGTTGAATACAAAACGCTCGCTTTGATTTTTACAGGTACATATAATCGTAATTAGGTAACTTTGGAAGTTCAGGGTAACTCTTAAGGACCATTCACATGAGAGCGAACGAACGAATTAATGAAAAGCGAACAAACCTCTTTTGATGCATTTATGAACTGAAAATTCCACATTTTACTATTCTAAGCGTAGGATAATTAATTATCCAATCAAAATGTGTTAAGAAAACAAGTTTATTAGGTAACGAAATTTCGAATTCCAAACTTTTTGCCGCGAACGAAAACACACTGGCGCGAATTGTCAGTCTATTCGCAATCCACATCATTTAAATCGCGTTCCACAAAGCAGCGAATAAAAAATTCGTTCGAACTTAACCTTATTCCAAGAGTAGGATATCTTGGAATAGTAAAATGTGCAATTTTCTGTTTATAAATGCATTAAAAGTGGTTTGTTAGCATTTCATCAATTCGTTCGTTCGCTCCCATATGAATGGTCCTTTAGGATAAAGGCGGTTGAAATTATGGCTAAAAGAATTGACAACATGTAGGTAGCTATAGGTAAATCAATTTTTTAACGATAGAGAGGTCCAAAAATATAGAAGTTGAAAGAACATAACATAATAAGCGAGAATAGTGCGCTTCATGTTCAATTTCAATTAGCGAGTGATCTCTGGCTTTGATCAATATTAAACAATTTTCAATAGCTTGTCAAGTATGTCGGCAGTCAACATTTTACAAATTTATTTGAGTTTAAATTCACTTTATTTACGTTAAGAAGTTATATTACTCAAACGAATGCATTCTTAACATTTTTATTAATCATCAACAATTATAGCATGAATTAATTTGCGACAACACAATAGGTAGGTGCCTTATTTCCTTACATTAAATCACACCCATCTATTCATTCAACTTGCATGTGCTGCACAATTATTATGCAATCTATTTGCATTGATCGATAAATGGGATGCGGCACTTATTGTGACACCCTATGTGTATTAGTATTCACCCAGAGGTCAAGCGTGGCATATAAACAATTAACAATTAAATATATGTATGATTTGTACACAGTGGGAGCTTCTGAAACTTGTATGCACAACAAGAGATGCATATATATCCACTTACTATTTGTTTGCAAATTGATTTGCTATCAACTTAAATTAAAACTGCTTTCCATCATCATTATCGTTATTGGAATCTGGTAGAGAATCATAAATCAGCCTTTGTAGGGGGTAATTTCAAGCATTTCTTGTGTTAGAGTCACAATTTTCAATAATTACGAAGCCGTTTGTGAATTTGAATAGACGCATGCGAAAACTGTTCAACCAAGCTAATGTTTGTATTTACTGTCGGTAAATAATCGTCGCAAATTTTATGCGACATATTTTGCAAAAAGTAAATAAATAGAAAAAAAAATTAATCAACGAATCTATGGACACAAGTGTAACATGCAAATTTTGATACCTATGATGATTAACAAAAACAGAAAACGTCGCGTGAGACGTACCCGTTTTAAGA
Organism: Cheilosia soror; assembly: GCA_949372485.1. Taxonomy (NCBI): domain Eukaryota; kingdom Metazoa; phylum Arthropoda; class Insecta; order Diptera; family Syrphidae; genus Cheilosia; species Cheilosia soror. Next base: position 96,955,722 of record OX443563.1, on the reverse strand, counting down.
TTTGCTTAATTGTCTTTAAGTCGCATTTCAATTAGGTATTCTCTGAAACTGTTTTAATTAAATGCAAAAACCTGTAGGTGCTTCTTTATTTTTTTCCTGAGAAAAGCGTCTCAATTAAGCCGATCGAATCCGACGCAGTATTGTAGGTCCCTTCTACTTGATGCAAAAATAAAAATCTCACCCAAAGTGTTCTTCAGGCAGAACTTGGTGAAGTTCGATGGCTATTGAAATCAGATATCGTTATCTACACCTGCACAGTCAGACAGTTATAAAATCACTCGAATCACCAGTAGTAAAATTAGAAAAGAGCTGTCGTAAATTTCTAAATGAGATTTAACGCTAAGGCTGTCCTGGGTTCCTGGCCAGAGATATATACGAGGGAAATGTTAAGCAGATGACCTAGTCAGGGACGGCACGGAAATGGGATTATTTGTCGAAGGTGAGCCCCATTATGACAATAGAGACGGCAAGAAATAAAATCACTTTTTATAATTATTATTACCGCTGCTATAATCTAACGAAGGGTGGTGCGTGGTCTTAATCTCGGTATTGGCTCTACAAACTTTTCATAGGATCAGACATTAATTGGCTCACTGCCCTACAGAGTTTGATATCCGGAAACAATAGGAGAATGTAAGCACTTCTAGCTTGGTCACAAATGAATATCGATAAAATGTTGGATTGTACTGTGTTGGTTTTGCCAGGTCAAATAAGATAAGAGCTTCAATTCGCATTTAACAGACATGAGGAACTATCCCCTCTTTCAACTTCTATGAAGTATACAATAAATAAATGTCTGTCCTTGCTCCATCTATTTATTTTTAATCTACTTTTAATCCATTTCAAGTGTGATTCCCTGCGTCGGTCGCCCCTATCAAATTTGACGTAGTAAAGGTCAATTACTCTCGTGTTATCGACAACGCTAGCCCAGAAACATCTGTCTCGACCATTCCTCACCCAAATGGAATGAAATCAGTTATTAACAAGACGAATGCTGTGCTAATCTGCATTTGGCACAAAATCTGCTGATAAAAAATTAAGAGTTCAAAGTAATGCCACGAGCACACACTCACAGAAATCAACGGAATGCAGTGCTTATTATCGGAACTCGGAAGTAACATTTATTAAAGATAATATATAAACCATGTGAGTAAATAAGACAATATAAGAAAAAAAAATTAACCACAGATTGAGAAGCCATTTGTCAAGAACATGAAAATTCAGTGCTGGTCCTCTCATCATGAGTTTAGGAACAGCTCGTCATGCGGGCACACTCTTCCACGAGAAAGGCTGCCAAATGCTCTAACAAATGGCCGCTCAGCAGTGAAAATAACGCGTTATGAAAACACTCTACCCTGTTGTTGAATCAACGGCCGCAACCACCACCTGGACAGGTGGTCGTTGTATGGACAATACGTCCAATTCGGCGATTCGGACGAAGTCCGTCGTATTTGGGTCCATTGCCGCCTCCACTACCACCACCACCTCCGCCGCCACCTCCTCCACCACCACCGCCTCCACCGCTTCCACCACTACTCCAGCTGCTTCCACGACTGTCTCGATTGCCATTGTTTTGCGGATCCAATAAAGGAGTAAGAAGTGTTCGGAAAAATGTCAAGACTAATGCAAAGAAACCTGTGAACAACCCAAGAAATCGCTCAATAGTCCAAGGTTTTTGATCGAGGACTTGTCCATCTGTAAATGGAGGAATACGCTAAGCATTATAGAACACAAATATGTTGGCAAAGAACATACCTTTTCCAATGTATACCATGTTGTATTTTTGTCGGAAACTTCAACTCACGATAAAAGTTAATTTGTTGTAATAATTTGAGAAAACAAGCTGGTTATGGAATTTTGTATAATATTCCGAATTATATCAAACAAAATTGACGTGTACTTTTCAAAACGTCAATAAGTGAGCACAAGAGTGCTCAGTTCTTATCAATACAGTAGAAGCCCGATTTATGCACTTGAAGTGTGCTCGCTGCTCGGTAGTCATGTGGTCAATATTCGTTTAAATTGGGGAGGCATTTAATAAATACAATTTTTATTGAATTTTCCTTTATGATTGGTCAGAGTGGGTCAATTTCTGTTATCAGGATGACATAATGAAATTATTAGACTGTGCAGTAGCTATTTCTCCGGATGGAGTGGCCCAAGCTTCGGTGGTTTGGTCACGTTAAGCGCATGTCCCCCACTCGGGTTCGGGTTGTGGAATCCCTGCTATTGGCAGGCGTCCTCTAGGTAGGCCCCTGCCATGATGAGAAGGTTATATCGAGTCGATAACCTTTTCTCTATCTTTAAGGGAATTGTCTTTGATGATTTAGTTTGGTAGCTGAAGATCGAGAGTATGGAGGGTCCACTAAAGCAACTTACACCCGCGACCCTTTTAAAGTGTAACCGGAATATTGAAAATCAATGAATGAATAAATACAATAGGACAAACACAACTAATAAGCCACATATCAAAGCTATTGAACACGAAAGCACACCCGAGACAAACTCATGTTCCAGCTCCTCTTTAAATGCCGGTTTATTGAGTTCAACATTTCTTTGAAACTTATAAGTTTATTATTCTTTTTAAAGCATAAAAGGAATAATTGAATTCTCTATACTCGTACGTTGCCTAATCTAAATCAAAGGGATCACAAGAGAGAAGAGTCGCGAAGTATTTTTCCCAGAATTTTCAGATTTCGCTTTGAGAAGGCAATTGAATCCATTTTATAACAATTTTTATTATTAATTTGTTGTTCAAAAAGAAGAATTATTTAATTATTTGAACGTTTACTCACAATTAATTTCAATAATTTTCACACATGAACGATGTTTGACACAAAACAGCTGATTTCGAAAATGAGAATGAGAGTGGATAATGAGGCAATGCTTCTGTAGATTCCATTCGGATTTTGTGAAGTCAATTTTTCGTAGTTCGTATCGTAGCTTTCATTCGGGGATTTCCTACGAATGGATTCTGTAATAGGGCTGTATATCAGTTGTATTTGACAAATTTATTTTGTAAGAGAACTGAACAAATTGACTGTCATTAGAAAGAATTATTGGAAATTTAAGAACCAAACCTCTAACCACCAGACACTTGAAATGTATGCCCCTATTGTGTAAGACAACTACCTAGAGTTGAGTGAGTCTTTTGGTTTTATGTCATTCAAAATTCGGTCCGTATTGTCGTACACAACCTTGATAGAAAAGTTGTTTGTCAAAACACAACAAAGGTGGCGGTGGTTAGTTTTGTTGTGTTCTACAATAGGGGCAGTAGACAGTAGTTAACTTACAAGAGGATGTAGCCAAAACTCAACTCTCATACTTCTCGCCATTACTATTTTGCTGACTAATGTTAAAAAAGCTTAAGCCCCTTCAGCCATTCTTGAGAATTGATTTTATTTAAAATAAAAATAATCACCCCTATTCCCGTTGGCGTTTGTCGTAAACGCCTAATATTTCATTTCGGTTTTAAGTCAGAGTTTGTAACTTTTTTGAGACAAGCGATTTGAAAATACAGTGAACACATAGAAAAAGAAGCAAAATCGTTAACAAAAGTTTGAAAAAAATCTGAATATCGTTTTTATAACGTCACGACAAAAGAGTCGTATATGACAAACGCCAACGGGAATAAGGGTGAATGATGTCGTTTTCGGTTGGTCGTCCAGAACCGTCCGGAAGAACTCTCCGCGATTTTGAATTTAAATCCAGAAGCAAATTTCTTTTCTTCTCAGGAGAAGACCTGTCAGTTGGGTGCCAATCGAACGCTTTCAGGAGCGCTCAGATTGCTTCCGGACGGTTCTAGACGACCAACCGAAAACGACATTAGTCTCTGGAATTCAGTTCTAAACGCCAATTATTTATTGATTTGTTATGGAAATGTTTTTAATTACTATACAGAAACTAATAAGAATAGAAACTTTGTGAAATTGTGAAATACTATGGACAAAGGAATTTAAAATATGTATAGTAAGTAGGTACATCCTGTTAGGACATATTTCAGAACTGCTCCTTCCAAGGATGGGTTTAAGAACAGCTCGTCATGCGAACACTGAATGTCAAAAAGTCCTAACAGGTTGTCGATCAGCAGTGCCCAAGTAGTGCAATTAAATTATTGCACTATGCTCCTGAGCACGTTACCGGGATCATCCACCCCCGGGTACGGTACAATCAGGAATGGTCATGATACGTCCTATTCGTCTATTTGGTCTTGGTCCACTACCTCGACCCCCACCTCCTCCTCCACCACCTCCTCCACCACCACCTCCGCCACCACTACCCCAACTTCGTTGGCCTCCATTTCCGCCAGCATTTAATAGGGGAGAAAGCAAAGTTCGGAAGCTGAAAGAGATAAGAAACGCAATTAGCTGATCTTATTCTTAATAGGTTATGAGTCACGACAAACAGCATTTCATTTCTAAATAAAACTACCATATTTAGTAATGATAGCATGAGCTATACTTACAAGGCCAGTACAACTGCGAAAAGTCCAGTAAATACGCCAATTAGGCGTTCGATAGACCAAGGTCGTCGGTCCAGAACTTGTCCATCTGTGAACGAAACGAAGGTTTTATTTCAATTTCATGAGGTACTCATTACAAACCCACCTCGTCCAATGTACACCATTTTAAAATGGTGATATTCGTTTTACTTTTCCAGTAATTTCTTTAAATTTACCTCAGTTATGCACAGAAATGATAAAATATTTACAAAAATAGGTTAGAAACTGAACAAAATTTTGTTCCAAATAAACACAATTGACGTTTGGCATCATCCTTCAAATTGAGCAACTGTCAAAATTTGACTGTCATGTAACAGGTAGATTTGAGCGCATTTCTGGTTTCCGGTTATAACATGTGATACGATATGGTTTATGGACTTGATTAATAGCTTAGGTGAGTTTCACATGAATTTAAAAATCAGAAAATCAAAATAATAATCAGCATTTTACCAATATTTGTAATTATTTTTGTACTTTCTTTTGCTGGATAGATTGTAGATAGCCGCAAAAGTGTTGCAGATTAGCAATTAGTGTAGCAGATATAATGAAAAGCAAAAACATTGCGGGTAGAAACTGATGGCTGAAATTCGCGAACTGCCGCGACTTAGAAAAGTTTTCATGTGAACTGACTGTCAAAACTTGCGCATATTCGTGCGTTCGTAGGCAGTGTTATGTCGTTTTCGGTTGGTCGTCCAGAACCGACCGGAAGCAATCCGAACGCTTTTGAAAGCGTTCGATTGGCACTCAACTGACAGTTCTTCTATTGAAAAGAAGAGAAATTTGCTTCTGGATTTGAATTCAGAGTCGCGGAGAGTTCTTCCGGACGGTTCTGGACGACCAACCGAAAACCACATTAGTCGCTCTTATGTGAATCAAGGTATGTATATGAATAGAAGGTAATATATTGCGCATCCCGCAATGGCGGCCAATTGTGACTGTGCAATAATCGTATAGAAATAAAATTCGCGCGCATGAGATATGGCTGACAATTGTGACTATTCGTATGAAAAAGCATGACTTTTTGACAGATGCCTTCTATTCATATCGGTCACTAACAAGAGCGATCAAATAACAGTTCCCACATAGTAATCAAAAGGTGTAAGATCACAGAATCGTAATAAAGGTCAGTTCACAGGTCCATTACGCGAAATTATACGCTTAGCAAATGTTTCCTGCAATAAATTGATGATGTCGCAAGTCGTGTCGCATATTGCGCCATCTTGTTGAAACCAAAGCTCTGTCACGTCGCGTCAATGCCATTCAACTAAGGAATAAAGAAGTCAGAAATGATATTTCTATAGGGCTCTCCATTGACAGTAACATTCTGCCCGGCATCATCGAGCCGATGATTACACCAGCCCATAAAGAACACCAAACAAAGGCTTCTGGGTTTTCTCCACTCCGAAATCGGAAATTTTGCTTGTTACATGTCCATTTAACCAAAATGGGCCTCATCGGAAAACAACATTTTGCGTTGATAATGAGGATTAAGCTGAATGATGTTTGCGGCCCATTCACCGAATCTACGCATAAGTTTGCACAATTTGCACGCGTTGTTCTATCGGTAATTAATTCACCGTTAAATGGCAAAACGTACTACCTACAAATCAACTTTCAACTGTCAACTACCAAATTGACACTCTCTGTAGAAACAGTGTTTAAAAACCAAACCTCTAAAAAAAACACCCTTTATAACCTTAAAATTGTATAGCTGGCAGAAATAAGCTCACATCGCTTGATCAGTTCGAGATTACGCGGATTTGGGTTTCAGAGAATACCAACGTTTATGGAAAGGATCATTCGGATGAGCTCGCCAGGCAAGGCTCAGCCGTCCATTGTTCACTTGCGAAATCAGTTCACAAATGTTATTCGATATAGACTGCCATCTTTATTTCTTCATTTTAAAGATCTAGATACAAAATAAGTGCTGCCAAGTTACTAAATATCTGACAGTCTCCACCACATAATTTAATGGTTGATAACTTAATATTAGCTTACATAATAATTTGCGTAATGGTTTAATTCATATAAGTCAAATCAAAATTTATTTCATTTAAGTAGTAAATAAAAGTTTGCAAATATATGGAAATTTCTTTTCATAATTACTCAAAATTAAAGGTTGCAGAGCCCTGCACCACAAATCAAAATGAACTTGACACTTTTGATAACAATTCAAATTTTAGTAAAATAAATAGCAATCCTTGAAGTTGAAACCATATTAAATAAATAAAGTTAATTCATTTTCATTAATAATTGTTGATAAATATGTACTTATAAATTAATTACGTAATATTATGTAGATCATCTTATAAATTTAGTCGATCCGGACATCGGCGCAATCGTTTGGATTTCCTAATAGTAGTTGCAGGAGTTGGTTGTATAGCTGGAGATTGTATCTGCTCTGTTGCTGTTAGATTTGGAATATTTTGATTATTGTTTTTGCTTGTAGATGCTTGGATCCGTGGAGTCATCTCAGTATTAGCAGTTTGCGGTTCTGATGGAGAACTCAAGATTGGTGATTCCGGATTATTTGCAACTGGTGAAGGTGTATTGTCGACATTTTCTTGTGTATCGGTTCGGGTAGTGATATTTTGATTATTTTCATTTTGTTGGATGTAATTGTAGTTGTCGTGAATGCTCTCTGTAAAGCGATTAGTGTGAAAAGGATTTTCTTCGAAAACTTGTGTTGTTCTAATTTGGTCGATGTGTCGTCTTGTATGCTGCCCATCTACATCGACTGTATAATGTAGTGTTCCGTCTCGCCGAACTATGTTTCCGAACTTCCATTTGATGGATTTGTTGAGATAGTGTCGAACTTGGACTCTATCTCCCGGAGCAAAACTACGAACATTTTTAAAATAAAAGTCATTGTTACACGATCTTGTCTTTTCATCTGGTGATTTAATAAGGTCCAGTCGAGTTCGAAGATTATACTTGAGCATCATCTCAGCTGGGCTTCTACCTGTAGTGGCACTCGGTATCTTACGGTATTGCAAGAGTAATCGATGAAGTTTGACGTGCAAGTCTCCTGGATCGTTGACTGCAGATCGTAATCCATTTTTGACGATTTGTACGTATCTTTCTGCTTGGCCATTTGTAGCAGGATGCGCAGGAGCGGTGAATTTGTGTGTTATTCCGTTGGATTTTATAAAGTTAGAAAATTCTTTTGATGTGAAATTGGTTCCGTTGTCTGATACTAATGTTGTTGGCAACCCGAACCTAGCAAACATTTCTCGCAGAGCTTTTATCGTATGTGAACTTGTAATATTCTTCATTGGAACAACTTCTAACCACTTGCTTTTTGCGTCGACAACAATTAAAAAGTAATGTTCCATAAAAGGCCCTGCGAAGTCAATATGGATTCTTTGCCATGGCATGGACGGAATCTCCCAAGGATGGATAGGAGCTTTGGCAGGTTCCTTAGCTACGATCGCACAATCTTTGCAGCTTTTTACGAGTTGTTCTATATCGTTGTCTATTCCGATGTAATAGCAATAACTTTTTGCGAGTGCTTTCATTTTTATAATGCCTACGTGGGCTGTATGTAGTTCTTCAAGTATTTGTTTGCGCAACGTCTTGGGTATAACAACTCGAATTCCCCGATAGATGCAACCATCTTGTAGCATTAGTTCGTCATCTTTACCTTTGTATGTGGTATCTTGAAGACTTCGGCCGTTTTGAAGTGTATTGTATACCAGGCACAGCTCTTGGTCCTTTCTGGTTTCGTTCGCAATCACCTTGCTAGTTATGGGCAACACGTAATCAGTCAACTGAAACATGTGTACTTCCCGAATGCTCTCATCGGCATCCCTGACTTTCCTTGGATTTCGTGATAGATAATCAACGTTTGTGTGCTCTTTTGTATTGCGGTAGATGATTTTGTAATTAAAACCAGATAAGAATTGTGCATAGTGTAGAATTCTTTGTGCAGTAAGTACTGGTAGGCATTTATTTGGACTGAATATTGACGTAAGGGGTTTGTTGTCTGTAATTAATGTAAATTCGCGACCATAGCAGTAGTTATAAAACTTGTGTAGTCCCCAGTAGATAGCCGTAGCCTCCTTGTCGATTTGGCTGTAGTTTGACTCGCTTTTTGTAAGACTGCGTGAAGCAAACGCTATCGGCTTTTCGCCGTCGGATGTAATGTGTGACAATATTGCTGATAAGCCGTATGGTGATGCATCTGTAGCTAGCACGAGAGGTAAGGTATCATCGAATGGTGCTAAGACGTACTCACTCATGATGTCACGTTTTATTTTTTTAAAAACTTCATCGCATTTTTGAGTCCAGTGGTATACAACATCTTTTTGTAAAAGCTGGTGGAGTTCATATAGTTTGGCGGATAAATTTGGTATGAACTTGTTGTAATAGTTCACCATTCCCAAGAATTGTCGTAGTTCGGTTACATTTGTGGGTGGATCTATGTCAAGAATCGCTTGTATTTTGTCTTGATTCTTGTGTAAACCGTTCTTGTCAATTGTATGTCCTAAATAATTTACGGATTTTTGAAAGAATTTACTTTTCCGCAAATTTACATGTAAGTCATAAGAACGCAATCGATCCAAAACCGCCCTAGCTCGCTGATCAGTCTCTTGAATTGAACTTCCTGTAACAATAATGTCGTCGAAAAAACAAACTGTTCCTTTTAGCCCATGCATAATGTGATCATCCATAAATCTTTGCCAAATATTTGGTGCTGTTTTAACCCCGAACATTAACCGACGGACTTTGTAAAGACCTTTGTGTGTACTGATGGTTTGCATAAGGGCACTATCCGCCGTCATCTCCATATGTAAATAAGCCTTGTGAATGTCGAGAACGCAGTAGTACTCCCCATACCTAAGCTGTTGGTATAGGTCGTCGATCTTCGGTATTGGGTACTTATCATTCACGATGCATTGGTTGAGAGTGACTTTGTAGTCAGCACACAAGCGAAGTTCGGTTGGAGATTTAAGGATAGGAACGATTGGAGTACCCCAGTCAGAATGAGTCACTTTCTCCAGAATTCCACATTTCTCTAGACGATTGATTTCATCTTCTATTAAATTTTTTATTGCGTATGGAACAGGACGTGGTTTAATGTATATCGGTGAAACTCCTTCGCGAAGCTTGAGTAGGCCTTGTATTTTCGGAATTTTACCGATTTTGGATTGAAACAGATCACTGTAGTCATGCAGGATTTTATTTGTGACATATATAGTTTGAGTCTGTGAGGATGCATTTTCAATACCATTGATCTGCTGTACTTCGAGAAGACCCAGTTTGTTAATCCATTCACGTCCGCAAACAGAATCCAGTCCAGATGGAACGATGTAAATTGTACCCGTGAATGTTTTCCCTTCGTATGTCACCTGCACTTGGCTTTCCCCAACTGCCTTGAAAACATGATTGTCGAAGACTCGAAGATGTGTTGCCGTAGGATGTATTTTGATGTTAGGGTAACGTTTTCGAAAGTTGTTTTCGCCCATTGTAGTGATAGCGGAGCCCGTATCGAATTCCAGACAATATGGTCTGTTTTGTATGTCAAGTGTAATAAAAAACTTACCCTTCTCTCCGGACTTTGTGTGTAATTTTAGAGTGTTGAGGTCTTGTATTTTATCTTCGCTGTCGGTTGAGTTTTCGTCAATTTGTAAAGCATGTGCAGATCGGTCGCGTGTATGTTGTATGCGCCGTTTTGGTGTCTTTCTTCTTTGTTTCATCATGCAGACAGATGATACGTGTCCTTTCTTGTTGCACGTTGTACAACTGAGCGTTTGACGATCGATAGTACAATCCGTAGATTTGTGATTGTGCCTACCACATCTGTAGCATTTTGTGCGTTGTGTACTACTTGCAGAAGATTTAGTCGTACTATTAGCAGTCGGTGAAGAAGTGCGAACTTGATGAACATTTTGCATAGTCCTACTTTGACATTTGGAGGATTCAATAGCAAGTGCCACTTTTATGACGTCATCGAATTTCTGTTTCTTTTCCTGAAGTAGTCTTTCACGGATGTCACTGTCTCTGACTCCTCTGATAAATTGTCCCCGTAGATGCGTATCAATGGTTGAAGCTTCACATGAAGCGCACTTGAAATTGCAGAAGGATGTTAAGCGCTTAAGCTCTGCGATGTAATTCGCAATAGATTCACCTTCGTGCTGAATACGGAGTGAAAATTTGTGTTGCTCTGTGACTTCATCAGGGACTGGACAGAGATGGTTTTCCAGAAGTTTCATCAACTCACTGTACGTTTTTGTATTCGGTAGGTCAGGCGCAGTCAGACTAGTTAAAAGTTGGTAGTGACGTGTTCCAATGCAATTGATCAGAACTTGAACCTTTTTCACTTCATCTGTGATATTGCGTAGCTGTAGGAAATTTTCCAGGCGTTGTTTATATAAGATAAATGTTTCTTCTCCCTCTTTGAACGATTCAAACTGTAAATTCGTCGACGTTGCAGATGTGCTTGGCGACTGCAGTGATTGCAGAATTTGAATTAATGTTTGAATGTTCACATTATTAATATCGGCGCCTGCTAGTGGTGTCCTTTGTTGTTCATTTTGGTTTTCCATAATGCGTAATTTTCTTATTTCTCAATAATTATGTACACGAATAGATTCTTTCGTCCTCGTCGCCACTGTTATTCGATATAGACTGCCATCTTTATTTCTTCATTTTAAAGATCTAGATACAAAATAAGTGCTGCCAAGTTACTAAATATCTGACAACAAATTTACAGTGAAACTTATAACCTGCATAGATATACGTAGTGAAGGCCAACCTCAGATGGGGAAGGCAGATGAATTGTTTCATATATAGAAGTACTGTGTGAACGTCTTAAACCGTTTTGCAATACACTAATTAGCACGTACCAGTGTGGCCTTCCGTCCGGCCCGGCAGATTCACTATATAGACCAAGTTTTCACACTGAGGCAAATCCTGGAAAAGATCAACGAATTTCAAGTCCAAACTCACCACCTATTCATCGACTTCAAAGCCGCTTATGAAAGCATACATCGTTAGGAGCTCTATATGACGATGGCCGAATTCGGAATCCCGGCAAAACTGATTCATCTGTGTCGCGTGACGCTGGGAAATACGCGCTGGAACGTGCAGTTTGGAAGTAGCTCCTCCGATCTATTTCAAACTTGCACCGGATTTCGGCAGGGAGACGCGAGATCCGTTGGCCTTGAAGTAAATGAGGACAAGAATAAGTACATGCCATCAACAAACACACAAGCATCTGTCCACCGCCTAGGACAATACGTCACTATTGATAACAACAATTTCGAGGCAGTTAAGGAGTTCACCTACCTCGGAGTAAACATATTAACTCCCCGAATGAGACCCTAGTTGAGATCCGGCGAAGAATTACCCTAGGAAACCGTTGATACTTCGGTTTTGCAAAATAACTGGGTTCAAAACTCATAACTCGAAGGACGAAACGAAATGTGCGCTCTAAAAACCCCTTATCCTGCCAGTCCTGCTTTATGGCGCCGAGTACTGGACGATAAGCAAGAGTAAGAGCTGGATACTGAGCTCCTTCGAAAGAAAAATACTTTGGCGGATTTTTGGTCCTGTATGCGAAGAATCCGAATAGAGGAGAACATACAACCGCTGTACCAAGATGTGGATGTGGAAGACAATAAAGACCGAACCGTGCCCGCAATCGTAGAGGATGGAAGGAAGGCTGCAGTGTCTCAGGCAGAGACTCTTCACAAAAACCAATTGCAAATAATATTTCCCCAGTGCACTAAGTCTAACTACTTCCCTAAATAAATAAATAGGTGGCGCAACAGGCGGGTAGACACCCTAGGCCTAGCTTCTCGCAACCATTCGTTTGAGTGAGTTTCTATTTTTTGCGACGAATGGAAGCGACCTACAATTTATGCCGAGTCCGAACGACTAAATTGAGAAGCTTTTTCAGGACAGTCGTACTCTCGGATGTTTGTCAGATGTTCGCGATAGGTGGCGCAGTAGAAAATAACTTTTTAAGATGTAATTTGTGTTTTTCCGGAGATCAAACCTGGGATCCCTCGCACAGTAGTCCAGCACACTAACCACTGCGCTACTGCGCCCACAACTACTTACCTACCTAACGTTAAATTTGGACAGGATTGGATTTTATTAAGCGAATTGACGCATTCACGTCTGCATAACAAACAGCTCTAAATACTTGCAACCTGGATACACTCCCCACTGCTGCAAGTGCGCATGATCTATCCAAGATTCCAAGCAGTGTAGAAGATTTGGACAAGAAGTTTAAATAACCAGGCTTGCGCAAAGGGGTCCATTGTGTATTTGGCGGTCATAAAATAGTTTTTAGAGTCACAGCTTATAACCCGAGCGGCGTAGATTCGATCCCCGACAATAGTCTACCTTCTACCACCGATTTTAGTTAAAAAAAAAAAAAAAACAAAACAAGGCAAGATAATCCAGAGAATAGTGGCACGTGGTTAATAGTATGGTATTCGAGAAAATTAAATTAAGACAGACAAGCCTTAACCATTATGAGTCCGCATTGTATTTTCTGGATAAGAAAAAGAAGAGAACATAAGCCTAGATATTGTCAGTAGCTGTGGTTGTGGTCTTGTGGAACCTAAACTCTTCAAAATACTTCGTAACCCCTAGGTATATTAGCATCCACTTGCTTTTTTCTACCTCCTAACTTGACATTCATCTATCAGCTACTTGGTGTTATTGTAGAGGTGGTGTGCAAGGACAGAGCTGTGTTTATTGCACGAAACACCGCAAAAGATCATCTCTGCAAGGGCATTGAGTCCATATAGTACCCATCTTCTTCTTCTCACTACCATAATGTGTGTTTCATTTTTGGAATTAATGGTGTCAAACATTAGCTACAGTTCGTAACTTTCCTATACCAGGTCTATTACAGCACTAATGAGCTTCTAAGATTGCAAGTGTAGTTATGCCTACAAAATGCGTTACTGAAATAATTTGTGGTACCGACACTATCTTTTTTTTTAATTCCATCCAAATGAAATTCAATTGAAAATCATTAACTCCATGCCAAGGCCACGCTTCCTGCTGTGCATTGGCAATTACTCAACGAACCGTATAAATTAAATCAGATGCATTCGCTGATGGCACAATACTTTTGATAAAAAATAAAATAAAAACAACTGTACGAATATTTTTACCATCGACAAAGGATAGTCACTGTCACTCATGGCATTAAAACAACCGGACTGAGGGAAACATTTTTCACAAAATTGTATTACATACATACACTTAGCAAAGGATGCAACAATAACACCATAGCAGCCCCGTCATTTGCATAATTTTGTCAACCTCATGCATTCAAGGAGCCCGTCCATCCATCATTAATTTTTTTTTGCCCCCCTTTCACGAACGCAAGTGAATCGTAGCGAACATTTTCATCGAGACGTTAAAATCATATTCAACAGTTAGTTATGCAAATATTATTTCAAGTACCTGTGGGAATTCTTTGATTGTATTGCAATCGAAGTAGAGGAAGGCGCACAGGACCAGCGACTCCATCAGCGCCTATTTGACAGAGACAGAGATAAATAAAAACACGGTGGGAATTGCCATGCATTGCCAACAGCAGTCGAACCGCCACCAAGTGAATTTCTTCCTCAAAATGTGATGTGTCCTGTCCCAGGATAATATTTTTCCTCGTCGCTCCGTCAACCGGAAATACTTCTCGAATTGTGGAACGGAGAAGGATGGTGTTGATGCAAATCGATTGAATTCGATGCCAGACAAGCGGAAATACTTATCGTGGCTGGTAAATTGTGTTCCCTTGCGGGGTATATGTACCTTTAGATGAAATTCAACTCTATACAGTATACATACATCCCTGGGTGGAAAGGTATAGAGCATCGTTTGGTATTTAAAGTAGGGGTTCGTGGAATCTGCTCTGATTGTTGATGGCGATCAAATTGACCCTTGAGACTTGTGGTACTTTAAGTAAAGTGTTTTCTAGGGAAAACTGATTTAGGAGCGCCAATAAATAAATTACATTTATTTAGAATCTGACGAGTGATGTGGTTTATTAGACTATTTGATGGGTTTTTGATTATTACCATCCATAAACCCTGTTATCTTATGAAAGAAAATGGTTTGATGAAACAGAAAATCTTTAAAGGTATCTCATCAGAGCTTGTGCTTTATTTCTTTTAAGATTGACAGATTTCAGCAACGACTTTAAAAAATAAATAATAAATGGTTTAGGGTCATAAGTCTAGCTACACTCAGTGTTTAATCGTTTTTGTTAATCGTTATTATTAATCGTTTATATTAATTGCAACTGTTATACAGTGTCAATGTAACTTGCCCATTACTTCTTGTTTTTATTTATAATGTCAAGTCAAGTTGTCAATTATTGTATGTAATTGTCACTTTTAATTGTCAACTATTAAATGTAAAAATCAGACATTCCATCTCCAACCATCAGCCGAATAAAACATAATTATAACGTTTAAAAGAAAATTAAGTCTTTGATTCTTCAATACAACACTCAGCCATTCGTTTGAGAATTTAGTTTTAGAATGCATTTTTTTTAAATAGATACTTCTCCCGGGAAAGGCGAACTCATAACGCTTCATCAGAGCCCCGAGATGCTTGATGCAGAGGTATGTTAGTTCTGCACTTAAATTGCTGCAAACTGTAGTCTTCTGGAAATATATCCCCAGGAAGCGAATTCCAAAGTTTGCTTGTCCTGTAACAGAGTTACATGAGCATTAGCTGCCTGTCTTGTTGGGCTCCCAAAAGAATAATTTCCCGGGATAATGTCTTTGAGTGCCTCGGAACATCTACCATGGAAGTACCTATAGAAAAAACAAAGTTCAGGGACTTGTCTTCTGTGAACCAACGGTTGTAGATTCGATGTGAGTGTAGGGTCAATAATAAGTCGAACTGCTCGTCTTTGTATGCTGTCAAGGAGGTTAAGTGAATGTTTTGGGGCCGAACTCTAGGGAACAATATTCCAGGAAGGAGAAGTTGCTTGGGGCTAAATTACCTCTTTGCTCTAAATAATTAGCTCAACTTAGCGGAAGACGATCTTGCGATATATGATATGTGGTCCTGCCATGTGATTCCTGAATTGACTGTGACTCCTAGAAGGTACATTGAGTCCTTGGGATGGATTGGATGGTCATCCTGTGTCTTGTTTGCATTAAATACAGCCAAGTTGTCTTGGTTGAAATGGACCTACAATTTTCTGCAGAATCCAAAAGGATGGATTGAGAACTTTTTATCAATCAACCATACTCATACCATACACGAAACGATAAGTACAGTGGGGATGTTTTAACAAAAGCTATAATAAATTGTTACATATTTGTATAATACTGGTTAGTTCGGGGTATAGGCTTCTGGTATTATCATAGAACCTTTGAACAGAGTGGTGCACAGTCGAACCATTTTTAATATAAATGTGCTAGTACACGATATGTAGCACGCCTCATATATAAAGGGTCCGCCATCTAACGCTTTTTTTCAACTAGTGCTTATTTCGCGAATGGTAACACTTAGCTCATGTCTCATTTGACAGATAATTAGTTTTATCCTTCCGCTGAACGAATATGGTTGTGTAAGGGTGGGCCGAAAAAACAATTTTTTTTATTTTCAAGTCGTAATACCGCGGAAAAGTTGCTAATTGTGGAGACTAAAAAGAGGTAAAAAAAATAAATAAAATCGGTTCATATCTTCCGGTCGCGCATGTCCTCTAAATTTTTGCAAAATTTCGAAAAATTCGCATTTTTAAGATAATTTGTTATCTTACTTAACTTGTCAAGATTTAAATGTAATAGCTCTCTTCGACTCTTACTCGAACCGATGATGATATTAAAAAAAGATTGGTTCAAATCGGTTAAGGTCTTCCGCTCGCGCAACAGCTGTTAAATCTAACCGCTGCAATCACATCAAGTGTTTTGCTCGACGTTGAACTAATTACCCATTCTGACGTCTCCCATTTTATAGATAAAAAGCAAATCTGATGAATTGTCACTACAAAGTCTTTATTTGGATGGGAGAAAGGACGACACTTTGGTGGTAGATCTAGCTCATTCCAAAAGGTTCCGCAGAGTTAAAAAGGAAGAAGAACATTACTCTCTAATTCAATAACCTGGGGGTCTAGCACGTAACTTGATATAATCGAGTTCGGTCGATACAATCGAGCTCTGGCAGCACCTAATTTGTCTCAATCGAGGATAATCAATCGAGAATAATCGATTGAGACAAATTAGGTGCTGCCAGAGCTCGATTGTATCAAGTTACGTGCTAGACCCCCTGGTTCAGTCTACATCGGACATGTTACTCCAACTTCTGGAAGCTCTGAAAACATTCTCAGTTCTATTATTTCTTATCTGTCCGGTCATGGTATATCTCTTGAAAAATTAGTTGTCATAGGATGTGACGGTACTGCTGTTAATACAGGTTGGAAGAAGGGTATGATTCGCCGAATAGAAATGCATTTGGGGAAACAGTTGCAATGGGCAGTTTGCCTTCTTCATTTTAATGAACTACCCTTTCGACATCTGTTTCAATACTTACACCCTAGACAGTAAATCAACGGGTCCAAAATCTTTGAGAGGACCAATCGGTGAAAAGCTGAGTGCCTGCGAAAAACGTCCAGTGGTTGGCTTAAGAGTATTGACTTTCAGATCCCGACAGTAGACAGAAATGTACTAAGTAAGGACCAGCAATATCTAATTATCTACTCGATATTTCCATGGCAATATAGTCGGGAAATCATAAAGAGGACTTGGCTGTATGAGATCCTGGTCCCTTGTCACACTCGAGGTGGTTGACAGGACAGCAGCAAATCGAACTCTCAGATTGTTCATAAGTGAAGAAATTCCCACACCTCAACTTCAAGAAATATTTATATTTGTTTTGATGTCATACATGCCAATGTACGTAGTCTAGTATTAGAACAAGTGAAAACTTTACACAGGGACCAAAACTTGTGTACCAATCAATACAATCTTCGAGATACCTCTCTGATATTTTACGTAATATTGTCGACCCTGTGATAGAACGAAATGGCTTTTCGCTCATCCAGTACATTTAATGTTTGCCATGGCACAAGACGATAGAAAACACGTTTATCTTCTCCACCATTATTAAAAGATATCAGTGACGATGATATTAAATCACATATTTAAAGTGGCTCAGTCCCTTATTGAGAAACAGCAGAAGCCTCAAGTTTGCGGAGCTGAGTCTAGGGATGGTTTTATCAGAACAACTCTGCTGTCAAGGTCAACCATGCCATAAATCACATTTTAATATACCTTCAGCTACGAATGAATGACGGAGATATTCATCAATTGTTTAATATGAGTTTCTTGGACTTGAAACTCTTCCCACACAAATTTAGTCTTTTCAATAAAAAAATGCAATTGAATGAATATTGCTAATAGTATAAAATAATTTCTTTTAAACATTAAATATTGTATATATATATATAGAATATTCAATAAGGAGAACCAAAAATAAAAACATGTAAGTTGTCAGTATTTTTTTCCTCGAACTGTGATCTACCTTTATTTATTTGTTTTTCGTAAATTTCAATAACTTTGAATGCAATGCGCGCCTAGAAGATGCTGATGGACTTAAATGATATTTAAACATATGGGTTTCTGTGGTTATAATACATAAGAATTTGAGCTATTACATATAAATCTTCACAGGTTAAGAAAAATAACAAATTATCTTAAAAATGCAAATTTTTCGAAATTTCGCAAAAATTTAGAGGACATGCGCGACCGGAAGATATAAACCGATTTTATTTATTTTTTTTACCTCTTTTTAGTCTCCACAATTAGCAACTTTTCCGCGGTATTACGACTTGAAAATAAAAAAAAATTTTTTTTCGGCCCACCCTCAATGCTGGGAAATATTGCGACATTACTTTGAAAATCATGGTAATGTTGCAGAATGTGTGCGAAAATTGCGTACGGATTTTAGAATAAGAGAAGCACCGTCAGCTCCGTATGTTCGTTATCTTGTGAAAAAAGTGAAAGAAACTGGCATCCTCATCGATAAACCAAAGCGTGAAAAGCCAAAAACAGCCGATATACCCAAAACGAGTCACTGTTTGGTGCGGATTTTGGTCCAGAGGCATAATTGGGCCATTTTTCTTCGAAAATGAGCAAGAAGTGGCCGTTACAGTCAATGGCGATCGTTATCGGGCCATGTTGAACGAATTTTTGTTCACAAAAATTGAAGAGGAGGATATTGGCAACATTTGGTTTCAACAGGACGGTGCTACGTGCCACACGGCCGAAGCTACACTCGATGTTTCGCGCCCTGTTTTTGAAGATCGCATTATCAGCCGCAGAGCTGAAGTCGTTTGAACACCTCGGATCTGTGATTTGACACCGTTGGACTATTATTTGTGGGGTGCCGTAAAAGATAAGTGTTACGCCGACATGCCAGAGACAATTGACGTTTTAAAGGACAATATTCGTGAAGCCATTGGTGAAATACAGCTGCACACAATCGATAAAAAAAAAAAAAATACATAGGTGGCGCAACAGGCGGGTGACACCCAAGGCCTAGCTTCTCGCAACCATTCGTTTTGTGTGAGTTTCTATTTTTGGGACGAATGGAAACACAATCGATAATGTGCTTAAAAATTGGACCGATCGTGTAGGCTACTGCATGGCCAGCCGAGGCAGCCATTTGAATGAAATTATTTTCCATTATTAACCGGAAGGATTATACATACTTTGAAATAAAAAAAAAAATTTGAGAAAATAGTGAGTCAGTCAGTCAGTCAGTCAGTTACGGTTTTTGCGATTTTTGACGTCCTGTATCTTGAAAACCACTAATACTATAGAGATGAAATTTGGTGAGGTAGATCTTTTTAATGAGCTCGGTAAATATTTTTATTTGATTCCTTCAACGAGCAATGCGGCGCCTCCAATTTCAAAATCGGGGTCAGAGCGGTCGGAGAATGATTCAGTAGATTTTGGATTAGAACCTGCACCGCTTAATGAATTGATTTGTTATGTTATTGAATTGATTTTTCGTTTAATGTTTTCTTTATGGTATGTTTTATGCGACAGAATTGTTATAGTTTTAAAAATAGAATATTACCAGTACAATATCTTGTTTGTTTGTTATGTTTACTTTTGTTTTGAAGTTATTACTTAAATGGCCCTTTTTTTTCTCCGTGGCTCTTTTTCTTTCGACTTTTCTAAATTTATCACCGGTAACGCTGGGTACATGCCGTGTACAAGCTCTCTTTGTGCACTCTCTGTTGACGTCAGAGCCACATATATATGAGGCGTGCTACATATCGTGTACTGGCACCTTAAGAAAAGAAGACAATCTCGCTCCATCCCAACTCATCGTCCACTCCGAACTTTAAAGTTTAAGTGACATTTACGCTAAAAAATTTGAAATTTTTACCATGCCAAATGGAATATTCAAATAAAATGTGTGCGTGGCACACTTACTCCTTTGGCAGGTCTAGTTCCACCTAGCCACTTTAGCTTTTTCTTCCGATTATAACAATGTCATCGGCATATGCGAATAATTGTGAAGACTTTTGAAAAATTGTACTTCCGCATTGGCTTGTGAGTTTTAAATGAACAATGCTAAAAGAATCAGATTGTTCAGATCTAAGGTCCGCTGCTGGCTGTGTAAAGCTTGTCTATAAATTAAGCTATCAAATTCAACCTCAAGTATAAATGGCGAGAAACTCAGCTGCTAAGTTCTGCCAAACCTCCAAAAGAGTAGAACTTTCCTGAAAAAGCTTTAGCCGTTCGAGTACTGCCCTCCCTTCTAATTGAGTCAAATTTAAAACTCCTCACATTAATAAAGGATTGTCAAACGTTAGGGATAAAACCTGTTACTTTTTTAGGTGACGTCGATTTAGAATTCCTGGGTCTGTCCTAAGAGTGGTAAACTTTCTCTGTATAAATCGCATACTTGTTAGGAACGCATTAGATTGATGACAACCGGGTCTTTGACGTTTATATACCATTGCAGATCATTGTTGACATTCCACGTGCTTTCAACCAAAGTGAAATGAATCGAGGTTTGAATAAATATAGGAAATACATAAAAACTGAATGTTTTGGAAGGTCAAAAATGGTTTCTATGTGAGTGGGCCGATCGCTAATTGTGCCTTCAAGTTGAAGGGATTCTTGTCTTTCATAGTCAGTGTTGTATTTCTTATGGTGACAGCGAGATCGAGGTCTTCATCGTCGTTTAGAAGATGTATGTCTTTAGCACCGTCTGCCTCTCTATTGTGTTAAATATTTTTCGCCTTTGTTGTCTTGAGCTTGAATTTATAGCTTTAAAATGCTTGTTACATTTGGTAAGACGTTTGAACCTTACCCATCTCCGTCTATATATATATTTCTATGCCTCTATCTATCTCTAGCTCTCTTGCGTTCTCTCCCATTTCAATCCCTTTTCTTCGGAGACGATAGCCCGTTTATAAACATAAGAAGCAGCTTTTCTTTCGACTCTGACCCTTGTATGTAAATAATGCAATACGCCCATTACTCTGCAGAATGTATTAACTAAAACTCGTCATGGATTCATGGATTTCTTTCTTGTGCTGACTTCGTGAAGTAGTGAGCCGGCGCTTCTAATTACACTGCAGCAGAACTTCTAAACATATTGAGCCCTTTGATTTAGAATTTTTTTCGCAATGTTTTTCGATACAAGACTATCCCTAAGCGTAGCTTGTCTGCTACTATGTACCAGTTCGGTTCGATCTAGGCAGCTCTAAGTGTGCGAACGTCTATGATCCAGGATGATTTCCTATGAACAATCTGGAGCTTCTTGTTAGCATCAAGAGACAACCATGTACGCTTGTGAATGTCGAGGTATGGAAAATAGATATTTTCTACCCATCACAAAGCCAGGGCTATTCACACAATCATGTGCCTCTAACTGATAATAACACTCGTCCTCACAAATTTGACGAAGTCTCAGCAAAGATATGTCAAGGTCGAAAAATAGATAGGTCTTCGATTAATGAGAGGTCCATGAAATTAAGAAAAAAACAAAATATTCAAACGTCTGCATACATTTTTTGGGCTTCGACTTTTTAAGCAGTCTCCTCTTAACGAATGTAGGGAAAGTTAAAAGAAACTTCTAATCCAACTTTAACGTTCTGATAACTTATTCGTCTATAATCACAAAATCCTATTAAAAGCATTTTACTTAACAATATTTTCAGACTCATCGATGTTTAATCTATCAGTTCGCCTCGTTAGACTTTTCAAAGAAAAAGTGAAAAGTTTTTGCAACCGACAGAGTGTGCCTTCGTTTCGTGGGTGAATGGTGAATGCGGGAAACCAATTTAAGTTCTCGCTGTGTACCTAATTAATGCAGTGGTTCTGTTGATGATTTTCCAACAGCAACTCCACCCGAAAGAGGCAAATCGATTTTTATTCAAAAGTAACTTCCATTTCAAATCGTCCCTGGGAAAGTCCAATGCGGCGAAAAAATCCCGAAGAAAATGGCAAAAGGGGTTCGTTTCATCAGAAATATCCAGCAGAAGCTGTCTTTTAAATTTAATTAAAGTGAGCGATACGCAGTTGTTGGTATTGGTACGTGGGTGTATCTGTATATGTATAGTGAAGACGAACTTGTAGCATACCGATGAGGTAGGTATTTTGTATCGCGGTGAAAGGGCTTAATCATAGTGGGTGGAACTTGATCCCTAAGTCATCCTCAACGTGTACAATACATTCCAAGTTTATGGATCA
This sequence comes from Cheilosia soror, assembly GCA_949372485.1. Lineage (NCBI taxonomy): Eukaryota > Metazoa > Arthropoda > Insecta > Diptera > Syrphidae > Cheilosia > Cheilosia soror. Next base: position 96,933,522 of record OX443563.1, on the reverse strand, counting down.
AAGAGCTAAACCATCTCGAGATTGCTTTTCGGAAAGGAAGTCATATAGAGGATTCATCTGCAATGGACTTAACCTAGTTGCAAGCCTCCTAAACCTATATTTACGATGCAAAAGTGTGTTGGAAATTTAGTTTTACATAGTATAGTAAAACCTAAGCTTGTTTGTGAAAAACACAACATTGAGGACTAACTTTCGATATTCAGAGCTGAGTGCATTTACATTTTAACAAACCAAACCACACAAAGTCATCCTGAAAAGTTATTGCGTACAACTGCAACTACACTAAGGTGCAGGAGCGGAGGAGCATCTTAGCCATTAGTTTCCATTTGATGTCGAGAGAAGAATAACTATGTTTACACAGGACGAATGTGTCTCTAACATAAACTGCGGCAATAAAGTACCCCAGGAACAAGGATTTACGAGTATTTTCTAAGCAGTGATCATAGTATCAATACTGATAGCCACAACTGGTAGCCATTACAGGACATTTTGTCCCTGGTTGTTTGTTTGTTTTTTTTTTTCTTCTTTTTTTGTCCTTTGTTGTCCAACTTTCTATGCAAATCCGTTTGTTTGGGATCATATACATGGTGTGTGTATTCCGATTGATATCCTACGACAGGATAATAAAATCCCAACTAAATCTATATAAAATGCAAATCATGAATTGCATTCGAATGCATTCGGGCAATAATGGTATAGTCCTTGCTGACGTCGTCGGTCGAGTATAATGGTGTAGGTGGCAGGATATACAATTGTATAGCCATTCAACATGTTTTCTACAGTTGGTTGGAAGTTCGTTTTCAAAATTCACAACTAAATTTCCTCTATCAAAACTATGAAAAGCATCAGAGGGACAGAGATAGAGAGAGAGCGACACACACAATGAATAGATCCTTCGGGCTGGAAAAACTTCTCTTGTTGTAATGAGCAGAGTTATGTGTGCATGAATGTTTGTATTTTCATAAATAGATTTATTACAGTTATTTATTCAACAAAGTTCAATTTGAAATAATAAAAATGTTTCGCTATACCTGACAGTTGGGTCCGTTTTTTCTCCGGTTCTGTTTTGAATTGTTGTATTCTGCTCGTTCGTTGGCAGGATGTTGAAGGTAGTAGCCATTGGCTACTTATGCTTCACAGGAAGTCAGAATGTGCAGAGATTTTTATTTTTATTTTTATTTTTATTTTCATTTTAATTTAATAAATATGTGCGCAATTGCTATTCAAGGGAATGAATTTATTCAGACAACAATATCGTTTTTTTTGTAAATACAAATGTGGCAGCCCCATCGGAGTGAAGAGTAAGTAAGCATATCATGTTGGTAGGGTGTATTTTTTGTTTATATATTAACGTAAGGACGATTCAACGAAGACGAAATATCACTGGCAGGTGGCTATTTGGAACTGTTTATTTTCAGAGAGTGAAACATATACCTATAAGTTTGCAAGTTATGACTTTGGTACCATGATTTTAGTTCACATTTAAAAACTAGATTTCAATTCAAAGACATTTAGGTGGATCTCAGATTGACGCTACAAGCAATGAGCAACTAGCAACTGCCAATAAGCAATCAGCAACATTTTTCGTTCGAGCGATATTTAGGTGCATATTGATCATAAACGTTTGCAACGGTTTAGCTTAACTATAAGTGTCTCCAGTTATGACGACCAATGTTTTGTAAAAAAACGGGATTAGCGGGATTTGGTGAGATTTTAAAAAGCGGTATTATAATAGATCGGGATTTTGAACAAGCGGGATTTTAAAAAAGCAGTATTTTAGTGTTTTCGTTCGATTGTGTAGAATGACGATGGAGAAAGCTCGCTGCTGCATCAAGGTCGGTAACGACCTCACCGAAACCTTTGATGTCAAAAGAGGATTTAGACAAGGTGACACGGTGTCGTGCGACTTTTTCAACATCATATACTTGAAAGAATCGTCCGGAACTCACAGGCCAACACGCAAGGCACGATCTTTCAAAAGTCCGGCCAATTACTTGCATACGCCGATGATATTGACATAATTGGTAGAACACAGCGGGCTGTCACTGGTACGTTTGCTAGTATAGAAACGGAAGCGGCTAAAATGGGTCTAGCGGTCAACGAGGGCAAAGCCAAGTATATGCTGTCAACAAGAAGGGACACCCAACATCGTAGAATCGGACAAAACATCACGATCGACAGCTATAACTTTGAGGTAGTGAAGGACTTTATCTACCTCGGTTCTGCTATAAATTCTAACAACAACATCTCCGAAGAAATTAAACGAAGAATAACTCTTGCCAACCGCTGTTTCTTTGGGCTAAGAAGGCAATTGAGTAGCAGAGCCATATCCCGAACAACTAAGGAGATTCTGTATAAGACCTTGATCATCCTAATCCTGCTTTATGGCGCTGAAGCTTGGACTCTATCTAAAGCGGATGAAGATATCCTCGGCCGCTTCGAGAGAAAGATTCTTCGTAAAATTTTCGGTCCCGTTTGCGTTGACGGGCTGTAGAGAAGGAGATTCAACCACGAACTATACGAGCTGTACAGCGACATCGACCTGGTCAAAAAACTGCGAGTAAGTCGTTTAAGATGGCTAGGACATGTAGAGCGGATGGAAACAAATGTTCCGGCTCGTAGAGTCTTCGAGTCCAACCCGGAGGGACAACGCAGTAGAGGAAGACCTCGCCTTAAGTGGCGCGCGCAAGTCGAAGGTGACCTCAATCGACTAGGAGTGCGCAACTGCAGGCAGTTAGCTAAGGATCGGGCTAACTGGAGAGGCTTGTTAGCTGAGGCCTCGGTTCACCCCGAACTGTAGAGCCGCCTAAGTAAGTAACTAAGTATTTTAGTAGATGGGATTTTAAAACTTTTTTTTTCGGAATTTTTGAAAAGCGGGATTCCGATACGCTCCCCTTTTAAAAGTATCAGTTTCAGCTACACAACAATGTTTACTTAAAAAACGAGTAACATAAAATCCATGGAATAAACTTAATACCTCACCTACCTACCTACCTACTTACTTGCTAAGTGCGCTTGGCGTCAATTTCGAATTTAACGTAGTCACCTCTCAACCCGAACCTCTGAACTGGCATCAACTAGTAATAATAGGCTGGCAGCTTGTTTGGGCAATAGCGGTGCACATACCTGGTTTTTCCCGCAAATTTTGAAAGATGCTCGTCTCCCAGGCGTTCTCAATTTTTCTATCTGTCAAAAATGGCCGAATGGAGTGAACCAAATGTTTACGTTCTGGCAAATCTAAGGAAAAAAAACTGGTCACGTATACATAGCCATAAGAAATAGGCAGGGAAATAGTCCCCGGAAATAAAACCACTTTCGTGAAGTGGACTTAGTTCCCATGTAAGGTGGGAACTAAGTCCATTTTTTAATGGGAACTTAGTACACATTTAACAGTTTAATACGTATGCGGGGGGCATGCTGCCCCCCTGCAACCCCCTGCTTGGGTTTACTGTCAGATTTGCAGTATGTGTGCGAAATTGGGTGTATTGAAAGGGAAATAAAACCACTCAGAGTTTTCGGAATTTATTTCCCACCTTACATGGGAAATAAGTCCACTTTTCAAAAGTGGTTTTATTTCCCACTAGGTGGGAACCAAGTCCCTCAGTGGATTTAGTACCCGGGGACTTATTTCCCTGCACCTAGGACGACGATGGGGAAATCTTGCTCCTCCGTCAAAGTCGAAAAGAACACGAACACCACCGAAGCCATTGCTGTTATTTTCAAAGGAATTGTATGGAACTAACAGGAAAACATCAGAGGTAGGTAGGTATTTACAGTTTTTTTCAAACGACCGTTCAATGCAAGAGAATGAAGAGTGCTGTCTGTAGTGCTTTTGCAAGTATTAGGACGGAGACAGGAAAGATGGATCTGACTATTAACCGGAGAATAAAACGCAGTAATTTGCTGTCAACTAGAAAGTACTCTCAACATCGACGGCTCCAGCAAAATGTCACAATGAACAGAACTTCGAAGTAGTGCATGGCTTTGTCTTCCTCGGCTCAATAACTTCCTCGTAAAATGACATTGGCCGGTGGAAAGATCATGGAAAAAAGCACTCTTGTTAATCGCTCTGCCTAAAGCTACTATTACGCAGTTCAAAATCGTGTCAGTTTTTGACAATTTTTTCAAATCCTTAATCTTCCCACTTCAGCCGTATAGTGCAGAAGTAAGGATCCTGTCGAAAATGGATGAAAACGTCATGGGACGCTTTGATGAGAGAAATATTTTTCGGGTGATTTGTTTGTATCGATAGAGTGTGGAGGAGAAGACTCAACGACGAACTATATACAGGCAGCCCGTCAAGCATTTGAGTCCGCCCCGGAGCAACAACAAAGTAGAGAAAAACGCCACCTCAAGTGACGCTCCTCATCGGAGACGACCTTAACCAACAAGTTTTGCGTAAGATATATTAGGCTGGAGGGGTTTGTTTTTTGAGGCCGTGGTTCCCCCGGACTGTAATTAAGATGTTCATGTTCACAACAAACATTGTGGCTCTGTCACAAGTATGTGAGAAATATGACAGAAAGCTTCTAGGCTTCCAGAGTATTTAACGCATTGTACAAGGAAATCAAATATGGTTAACCAACTTGAACATGCATTTATAGGCCCTACAAATTAAGTCCCAACTGGAACTAACTCCCACTAGCCAAAACGAACTCAGTCCTAGAAAATTAGGGATTTAGTTCACATGAACTAACTCCCATGATTTTTAGGAACTATAAGACCCAAGTAAGAATGAAGAAAGTCCCAATATAAGAATCAATTAAAACCCAGTAGTGGGAAATTCGGAAATTGATCTTCCATTTGATTTCCCATTAGGCACAGTGGAACATGTGTTGCTGCCCCCCGCAACCCCCCTGCTTGGGGTCACTGTTGGATTTGGATTAAGTGTGAAGTTGGGTGTATGTATATAAATGAACTAACTCCCACTTCTCTCAAATTGGGACTTAATTCATTGGGAATTTGTTCATAATGAACTACGAACTATCTCCCAAACATATGAACTAAATTCCACTGCATATTAGGTGGGACTTAGTTCATTTGGCTAGCGGGAGTTAGTTCCAGTTGGGACTTAGTTCGTAGGGCCAATTGATAGCCTAATTGCACAAAAAAAGACTCCTTTCGCTTCCGGTATATTCTGTGACTGAAGCAATGTTTGAAAACTGTAGGTCGGTATAGATTAAGGAAAGCTGGGGGCCCTATAATTGCAGCTGTAGGATTCGGTAATCTCTTACGTTTTCCTACTTTTATTGATAGATTAAATATTATGTTGAGGGTGGTGTTGAATTGAGAAAGTACAAGTTGTCGCAACACTGCGTTTTGCTCGCAATTTTCTAACTTACAGAGACTATACCTTTCCCTTAACCCCTTTTTATTTCATTTCATTTCATTATAGCAAACGCGTAACTACCCCTGTTACATTCAAATTCAAAACTCGATATAGTTATAAGAGGGGGTCCATCTACACCTACCAGCAGTTTGCTTAAAAATCTTAACATAAACTACATTCCCAAAATATTTCCAACAACTATAAGTATACACAAATCCAAATGGGATGCACCTTATTCAGTATACCTACTTGAACGATGTACATTTAACCACCAGCAACTAAGTCGATAAACTTTTATAGTTTGGCGTGACTAATGCTGTATGTGCAGGAGAACATACTTACGGGTCACGAAGACTAGACCTTGGCAAGGCAACTGCATTAATTAGCCACGGAATAGCAACCACCAGTGCAGCGAAAACCAACACCAATGTAATGGTTATCCTTTCAATGGAAGAACAGCCGTTTCTATTCGCTCGTTTGTTTCTTCTGCTTCCTTTGCCATTAAAACTTTAAACGAGGCAAAATTAAAAAGAAATTTAGGTAACAGTTAATGGGCATGAAACTTTCAAATCTGTGCGCCCCTTATTCGTACAATTTCCTTATGCCATTTAGGACTCCTGTGAAATTGCTTTCAGATTCATCGCCTACCCCCATAGTAATCACCCTTTGCTATTAGTTCTACTCCAGCACCACACTGAGCAATTATTATCTTGTCATCGCCTATCGCCTTCTTGTTGGTCAAATTATCTTCAATTAGCGCCAAAAGTCCTACCTCAAAGCATCCTAAATGATGGCAAGTATCCAGGTGCAATCATAATGTGGACATTATCAAAATCATCAGCATCCACAACACCTGGCATCTGCATCTCCATTAACCTCGTCATCATGGGCATCTCGTTCCATGACGTGCTTATCGTTGGAAATTTAACACACATACGCTACAGCAGGGTGCCCGAATCTTGTAAGTTCATAGTGTTTACGATCGTTATTGTTCCGTTGCATTGGACGACCGAGATACATGGAATCAAAGGTTCTACTAGTTTATTGTCATAAATATGGCCTATGGCTTGTGTTCGGAGGAAATTAATGACATCTGTTTACATTGCATGCATTTCCTGTCCTGTCTTCGAGGAATAATTAGCAATCAGGGAAAGCATGTTCGATGAGTGAACCACCAAGAAGTAGAGGTTTAAGGTTTAAGATGCATACCAATGATATTTTAGGAGAAACACGTATAGTGGCTTTAATGACTCCATTTCTGCGAAGGATTGAAATGACAGTTTGAATAGAATAAATCATTTCTTATTTTGTTTGTACTTCTTTCATAAAAAAAAATCGCTTCTCTTTGCAAATTATTAAAGCTGTTTGATACTTTAAAGATGGGGGATCATGTTTGCGCTATTTAATGGCTTCCGGCAATATTTTATGTGACAACTGACAAATGTCAATAAGAGCGTAATGGCGGATGTTTATTTTTTTAAATGTTGACACTAAATGTGAAAGCTGTCAAGAGAAGAATTTTTGTGGAATAATTGCATAGGTAAGGACATTGAACTAGGTAGAATTCTCTTATATATATGTAGCTTCTAACTTATTAGAGCCTAAACTGTTAATTGAAGATTTATTTAACTTATAGGGCAGGGGTTCCCAAACTTTTCCATACTGCGACTCCCTTATACAGGTTATAATAATTTCGCGTCGCCCTTCTAAAAGCACACAACGGATTACAGATATGTGAATACCTATATCAGCTAAGCTTACTGAAGATTAACTAAAGGCGTTTTCAATGAGGATTGGTCGACATTGAAATGGAATAAAACAAGCTGTGTGCAAGGTATTAACGAATCCCATGTATGCCATTATTGTATGAAATATAACACCATGCCCGCGCAACTTCTCACGTTGTCACGGATCCGAGTGGTCCAATCTACCAAGATCGCACGATCTTGGTGGCCAATTCACGTCACCTCTGATAGAGATCAGACAACCATACCCTGCAGCTGGGTGACACATAGCCACCTCTTGCTGGAACCACATGTTAGCAGCATCGTTCTGTAGTACTCGCCGTTGATGGTATTGGCCTTACCAACGTCATGAAAAAGTACGGACGAATGACGCCACCGCCGGCCGGTCTAAAATGCGCGCCAAACTGCTTTTTATGGATGCAGTGCCACCTTGTGTTGGTTGGCGGCATCCCATATATGGCAATTTGACCACTCATTAAAAAATGCGGCCCGTCGCTAAAGATGATTTGTTTGTGGTCATTACATTATCATTAACTTTGAGCTCCTGGGTCAGTTGGGTCTTGAACGGGTATAGGCCCAAGTCTCGACGCAAAATTCGCCAAGTTGAAGTCTGCAAAATTCTTATACTTCTTGTGCACGGCAAAACACAATGGCCAACATCGAACGAACCCGACCCGACATTTTTTTTTTTAAATCGAGCTCAAGCTGATGGAACGTCGTGTGCGGGCGACCTGTGCGTATCGTCTTGCGACGCCCCTAGAATAGCCCCACGACGCCCCAGGGCGTCGCGACGCACAGTTAGGGAACTCCTGTTATAGGGGATATTTTACGAGCACCAAGAAATAATTTTTGTATATAGGGAGTGTTATATCTGTATTACCGTCTCAGCCCCGTCGTCTTTTATTATCAATTTTATATTTTATTATTTATTCCAATTGACATAATCTCTTCTCTATATATAATAAAACTGTTGAAATTTTCTTTGGTCGTTAAAAACTCGAAAACTACTGGACAGATTTCGATGAAACTTTTTTTAAAATGTTCCTTAAGACTGTGAGACTGCTATAATAGGCTATGTCGTCGTAAGGACGTGGCTATTCCTTAGGAACAGTTTTTAGACAAAACTATTAGTGAAAGTGAAAATATATACATACAAATATACGTTGCTACAAATAAATATTTATACTTTTACGATCGTGCGACAGGACAAACAAAAAATAAAACAACACTAGCATACGTATACCTCTCATTCGAAAAGGGTTGATTTGTTTTCGCAGTAAGTGCTATGGTCAGTTGTACCTACAGTATATTATGATCGTATGCCCGATGCTGGATGGTGATGGGGTGCGTGCTGGAGTATATAGCGTGGGGTATATTAATAATCTTCATAAGAGAAGAGACGTATATTTAATACAAAACAGGTTTCATTTCAGAATTTCATTTGATATGTGGTATGGTAACAGTATAGGGTTGGGGTAGGTAGTTGTTTGGATTTCATAGCAAGAGGGAAACAAAGGAAAGGAAAGTGGCAAGATCACGGAGAGGGAGGGCGATGCAGAGAGTGCACATTAAATCGATATCGATATCAGCTAGTTATAAATAAGTGAGGGTTGCTTTGCTATAGCTACTTCATATATTTGCTACGATTGCAAGATACTACATGGATTCTTTCATAGGACTATAGGAGATGAAAACCGGCTTTATTATAAATATAATAAGAGAAATTTCTACAATTTCAAGTAAGATCCGTGCGGGGCAACACCGTATAGGGCATGAGCAAAACAAGCCACTGCTAAAGTCGGCAAAATAACTAAGCGGCGACGTATCAAAATAAATATTTCTTAAAGCGAGGATGAGGACATTGCTTCAGCAATCAAAAATTCAAAATCGAATTCAACTGACATGACGGCTGGATTAAATATACCAAGTGTTCTGTGTCCAGGTTGAGCTTGTGAAGCTTGTACAGGAGTCGCTGAAGATGTCACGTATAATGTTTGTATGAAATGCAGGCTACTTTTTTAGATATCAACTTGTTGTAGTAAAAGGACACCTATAATGGTTTAATAGCGCCCGAGATGCTGTATAAATTAAAGCATGAACTTTAATCATATTGGATGCATAAACAAAAGCGTTCTCAAAATGCAGCGCTGAGGTACCTCAATTTCAGCTTGAAAGACATGGGATAATGTATTTGTAACTATAACTAAAAATGGTATGTCATCTCGAATCGATTCCATCCACTCATCTAGAGGTTAGAATTGCCAGATAATGTGTACAAGTAAAAAGAGCAAACAATCTGTGCTGCTATAATCAGAGTTATAACAAAATTCCACGATACGTTGCGTCCATATTTCCCAATAGAAACTGCGAATTAACACAAAATCAAATTCCACTGCAATCAATTCTGAAAGGCATGGAATAAATTCATTTCTCGGAAAACAACCAATTTCAGCGGTAATATTCAATCATGTTTGCTAGGATAAGTTCATTACCATAATTTCCTCATTCGGAGAAGGAAATTTTGCACAAAACGTACCTACTGTCGAAATAGTGGAGCTTAAATAAAATTCGAAACAGATTTTCATTTCGAAATAATGACAGAAACTATGTACCTACCAAACGTTTGACAGTATTCATTTAAAGTGACTCCTAAATGAATAAATTGATTAATGGGGATTGTGCTCTCCGAAACCACCTAATCACGCCCGCCCTCATCGCATGCAATCAAATTGAACGCTTTTTGAACACGTTAATGTTCCCTCTGGTACACCAGAGCAATGTTAAATACCCTCGTAACACACTGAAGAGATGGTCTTTGACAGACAACCATCCCTAGACAGACAACCCAGTTGGGTTGGCAATCGTGCCTCGCCTGGTGGCAGCGTCATCGACTCATAAATGTATGCACAAAAAGCTGGTTTAGTGAGAGTAAGTGAATGAGAAAAAGGATGAACTTCCTTATTAGCTCGGGCATTGTTGGTCATTTTATTTGCGCATACATATTTAAATGAAGTAGTGGCCATCAATATACAACAACAAATATGAACTCTGTCCATATTTAAGAAAATTAAATTACTCGCTTGATTGAAGAGTAGATTGGCCATGTGACACATTCACATGGCCAATACCGTGGGGTATATTTGCGGGAGACATTTCCTAATGGGTTGCAGTTGCAGCTAAAGGTTTCAATTAATTCAGAAACATGATTGCTGTATTGCAATGATACACTTGAGTGGGCTTTGCTGCTGTCTCCTTTCGGGATGTAGATTGTGTATCACATTATGGAAACTGTCAGAAAGACCAAACTGCAATGGCTTTTAGTAGATTGTGCTGAATGGTGAAGTTTGATTTGACCACATGCAAATGCACGACAAATGTGAATGCGGCTTCCGGTCGATTTATTAGTAACTCATAGAGCGGCAGGGATTATACCACACAAGTGCTTTTGCTTTGTTGAAATCAAGGTGGTTGACGTTTCTACAACTTGGAAGGGACTTTATGTATATAGTTCTAAGAGTATGCTGCATGCATCATTGTGAAAGGAGTATGCTTCATTATTCGCATGGCATATGAAAATAGTGGGCGCAGTAGCGCAGTGGTTAGTGTGCTGGACTACTGTGCGAGGGATCCCGGTTCGATCCCCGGAGAAACACAAATTACATCACTTAATGTTTTTTCTACTGCGCCACCTCTCGCGAACGTCTGACAAACATTCGAGAGTATGACTGTCATAAAAAAACTTCTCAATTCAGTCGTTCGGACTCGGCATAAAATTGTAGGTCCCTTGCATTCGTCCCAACATATAAACTCACAGAAAACGAATGGTTGCGTGTCTACCCGCCTGTTGCGCCACCTATTTATTTATTTATTATTTTTTTATATGAAAATACGTTACGTATACGCCACAGTATCCGGATGCAAAATGGTGATGATTAATTATAATGAGTATCGATCTGTACTTCTTGAGTCTTCTCCAGTATCTGTAGCAGTGTGAATATTTAGTTGGTATTGGACTCAGGTTATTGACAAATGGTTTCAGGCATCTAACAGTATACGCAGATAGGATCTTGAACGATTCTATGGTTCGCAGAGTCTGGTCTTCTTTCTTGTAGACCTGGCAAGACATGCTGAGGTTTCATTCATCCCGAATAGATGCTTGCTGAACGGAAAGTGTGTGAAAGACCAACATCCAATATAGACCGGCGAACGCTGAGCTCTTTCTCTTGACCTGTATACAGTAAGTCTAAGTCCAATGAGGCTGCTGTATCCGAAATGACACTCCTGCTAAATTATTCAAGGAAGCTGTAGATTCCAAAAAAAATAGCACTCAAAAATGTACTTGTACTTGCTGTACACAAGATGGAAAGGACATAAAATGGAACGGAGTGTCTATTGATTTTGTATCTACTGACTGACGTTTACTGATGTTCGTGACATACTTAATCAAAGTAATCAAATTTTCTTTAAAAACTGTTTGTAAAGATAAAATTTGGGTCCTAAACAGCATAAATATCCGAAAATAATATACCGGAATATAAAGCCCTTGCCGCGAGCAAAGCGAGCCTACCGCCAACTTGAAACAATATTAACTTTGACATTTCGTTTACGTAGTCGTGTCCTGAACGTGTCGACCGAATAGCAACACCTAGAATATAATGCCGAATCCGATCGTAACTCCTGAATTGAGAACTTTTCTCAGTATAGTTAGAGTCTTAGATACTAATCACTGAACCACTACACTATTCATCCCAAGATAAAAAAAACTCACACATGACTCTAAAACGACCCTCATTTTCCCGGTCCTAATAGGGTTGACCTATACAAGATGCCGACCGATGAAATTCCTGTCTGATATGAGTTTAAAATTCTTCTTCCATTTTTAAGTTAATGGGCTTAAGAGGTTTCAATTAAGTGAAGAACTGCATCAATGTGGTAAAAAAAAATATTATTAAAAATGGGCTTAGTAACTTAGCATAAACTAAAGATTATTGTAGCTCTTGACAGACTGAACAACAAGATAACTAAAGAGTCAAGACTATCAAGAGGCATGTTGGCACAGCCCCTGATTTGTATAGTATAGATACTTAAATCTGATTCAATTTTTTTTTTCGAATTGCAATTGTATTCAGAAATAAACTCTTATACCCTAAAAGCTATTCTACAATAAATCATTTACAAAATTCACATCCTTGAACAAAGATTACAAAGTTAGAAAAATCACAAGATCGTCCTTCAGAAAGTAACGATACCCAAGCGATTTCAAATAGCTTTTTGTGTGAAATTCCAAATTCATGACAAGTCCCACTACAACAGTCAGCTCAGCGCTATAAGAATATGTCATTGTTTCCTAGTAAATTGTCAATTTGCAATCGTAACTAGTTTACGTTTTGTCCTCCCTCTGATATACATACATAGCATACAAATCTCAACACAGAAATTCAATTCAAAGTGAAAAATTGTGTCATTCAGTGCCAAAATTTACAAATCACTCATGTTGAAGCCTTCACCAGACACATTCAGCGTATAAGTAAAAAAAAATAAGAACAAAGCTAAGTACAACACACATTGACATTTCATGTCCCCATTTCCGGCAAAAAATTCGATTTCTCGTGTCAGCCCTTCAACGAAATCCCAGAACACATTCCCAACATACAATCCCACCCACACCCAACCAAACACACACACTAGAAGATTCAGTGAATGACGAGAATGGCGCATTACGAGAGTGATTACATGGATTTTGAGAAAATCATCACATCAACCGGGTCAATCATGTCATTCATACCTACATGGGGTGTGTTCAGCATGAAAAAAAAAAAAAATTCCATTTCATTCTGAAGGTTGGTAAAAGTTGCCGATATAAAATATCCGCTGAATGGTGTGTGTCGATGCTTATTCTGATAACGACTTCACTTCCTCTGCAGCCCATCGTATTTACTTTTATCGATTTGTACGAACACATCCCCCATGACCTCTGCCGGCATTGAGGTCTGTAAGCTGCCACTCTGCCAGTTTTCACGGCTAATACTAAACAGTCATTCAGATAAATATTCGTGGTTTAGAACAGCTCATGGGGGTGCGTTCAATAAACCACTCTAACGTTGCGAGTATAGTATAAGCACTAACTTATGAAATATGCATTCAACGATAAAACAATGGAAATGTTTTTCGGGCCATATTTGCTTATTCATCATCCTTTCCATTTTAGGCGTGCATGTGAAGGAAACTATATTTATTTTCATCATCGTCATGAAAATGAAACGTTCGAGGTAGAAATTCATTTTGTTATATGAAAACCAGCCGCAGATATATTTCACAATGCCTTACATGGTAGTTATTGATTTCGCGGTGATAGTTGAGCGCATTGTTAAAAACCATTAGATATACATTTCGCGGACCTTTGTTTGTTCAACTCTCTAATTTTGGAAAATCCAATTCACCTGGCTAATAAAATCCTGTTGGTAAATATTTGACATATAAATGTCAGCAACCTCTGGATATAGAATACACGATATTCACTTCCCGTTTTCCCATAAACATTACGCATTCACAGGTGCATAATGTTGAATTTTGCATTTCACGCCACGTCAACCTTTTTCACATTTGCTTTCCACATTCGCATTTTGTTCTCATTCGCTCAGCTATAGCTGCATGACACATTAAGATATGCATCATGTCAGCACACACTATACCAACATGGTACGGTATTTATTTTGACAGTTCAATACAAGTTTTTTGGGTGCTGTAAGTAAGAATGAGTTGCATTGCATGTGTCAATGGTTTTAACGCTTTAGCCTTCGAGATGGAAGTTGAACAACATAACAGACGAGACGGGGCTTCCGAATTTCATCGAATATTTCTCTTTTCATAATATAGCTGTCAACAATCTGTCAGATGATGAGAGCGAAAGTTCTGAGTGTGTTAGGATGAGGAAGGGCCAAGTTAAAAGTAAATGTTGAACTTTTCTGCATTCATACTAGTGTTTTTCATAGAGTGTTCATCACTCCATAACTCGAGAACCATTCGTCCGATTTTGATGTAGGGTGAGTTGAAAGTGGTGAGGGGTAAAGAGGTGTCAGGGAGCAAGGGGGGTCACACGAACTGTTAGCCGTATAAACTTGAAACTTTGCACGTTGATAGATAAGTCAAAATTACTACATGCCTCATTCATCGTTTTTCAAAATTCGTCCAATAAAATTTGAAAAAAGGGGGTGAAAACTTTTCTATTTCGACTTTACTACGCTTAACTTGCACTTATACTCATAGATCTATGTAGATCAACTCAAGATATGCTTTTAATTTATTAGGCAATACTTCACCGAGTATTTTGAGCTAACATTCGTCTTTCTGGTTCATCCAGAGGGTGAGATATAATAAATTGAAAATAGATTTTATTTGGCCAAGTGCGAACGAAATTTTTTCTAAAATGCAGCTGTGCTTAGTTATAAATTGCTCTCTAGGTTATGTTAGGTTAGGTAAAGTGGCTGTCCCAAAGGGGACACACTTAAACCATAATCTTTGGTCCATTGTGATACCATAAGAAGGGGGGTTGGGGGGTTTGCCTTAGGAATTCTGCTGCAATTTGCGAATTTGGGTATCCTACCTCGTTGAGAGGTTTTTGATGGTGACTAAGGCAGTCAAATCTTTTATAAGTTTTCATCATACTTTGTTGCGGCTTAGTCTTCGGGTCAAGGTGGAGAGCGACAACAACAGTCTGCCCCTTGCCTATTGCCTCTGACGCGGCCATCACTAGGGAGGGAGACTGATGCGTAGCAGAAGTAGCCGATTTAACCAGTCTGCTTTGCTGCTTGACCAAAAGTCAGTGAATGGATTGCCTGTTGGAAAAAGAATGAGGGCAACCGTAGCAGTCTGCCTCCCGTTTATTTTGCTTTGACAATCAGTCCACATGACAGAGTCTGGTACTGAGCAGAAAAGCTTGATTGAAGCACTCCAACCTGCTGCATGGTACCGACAGTAGATGTCGCGATTTGTCTTCGGTCAAAAGGCGAGGGGTGAGGGCGTTGCAGTCCAACCCCCCGTCTTTTGCCTCTGACGAGGTCCACGAATTGTCGAAATTGCTCTCTAAAAATATATCAGAATGGACTTTGTATTTATTTCTAATCACAATGCAATAAGATAAAAGGACAACGCAAAAATATAATTGACCTGTGTTCAATGTTTTTCCGTAGGTAAGTGTTTTAGTGTAACACGGGGGTTCGCAATCTTTTTCATAATGCGACTCCCTGTCCCTATTTATATTCGTGAAAGGGTTTTTCAAAAAGGACGGGTCGATGTTGAAATAGCGTCGTCCCATATATCGCAATTTTGCTTGTTGACATAGCAATTCATCCAAAAATACGCCTTAACCCTCCGAAGCCCCGGTCAGCAAACAAACGGAGTTGTCTATGGTCATTAACTTTGATCTCCTGGATCAATTGGATCTTGTACGGGTGTCGGCCCAAGTCCCGATGAAACATTCGTCAGCATGAAATCTGCGAAAAGTCGACTTCTTGTGCACGGCGGGGGAATTAACTGCCTCGGGTTATCTAGTTCCTAGTAGGTACTCTTTCACGAACCATGCATGTTGGACTTGGAATCAGTGACTGAATAGTAAACTAAAGATGAGACAGACGCCACAAAAATAATATGGCCCCCACATTCGACTCGTCCCAATTCTTATTAAATTCTGCGGATACTACTTCTTGTTAATTATTTTTAATTTGTCTTGTTGTTGCGTCATATTGTTAACAATAGATGTCACTTTAAAAAAGTGAGATTTTCCAATTTATTCCACTCCGAACCAAGAGAGCTAGTGGTTATGTTGGAATCACTGGCGTTTTAAGGTGCTAGTACACGATATGTAGCACGCCTCATATATATGTGGCTCTGACGTCAACAGAGAGTGCACAGAGAGAGCTTGTACATGGCATGTGCCCATTGGGACCATTCGCTGACGTCAAAATGACGTCAGTGCTACATAACTGAGGCGTGCTACATATCGTGTACTAGCACCTTTATAGTTAAACTGTAGTGGTACACAATCTTAAACAATCGCTAATTACCGCTAGAGAGTAGCTACATCACACCCATAACATAAAACCAGAGAAGCTGTTATGTATTAATATTAGTAATCTCTGGCTCGCGCCTTTTCCTTTCGTTCCTTTTGATCTGTGGCTTTGATGTCATCTGATCGGTTATGCTGAAGCTAAACTGTCCAAAATTGTCTCTCCTGCAAAGTGGAATTCTTTTTTGTAAAAGTTAATTGTTGAAATTTTGAATTTAAAGTTGTTAATAAATTTAAATCCATTCACGTAAAGGAGAGACTACAACAAACCTAAACTACAACAACAACAAATAACCTCCGCCGTCTTTAAGAATGCTTGAAATATGTTACACCATTTGAAATATCAATGGAATTACATTTTCTGCGCGGAGGTATCATGGTCCCCTTTGCCAGTTCTTATCGGGTGTTTCATTCCTCCGTTGCGGGGGGCGAGTGCGAGTCCTTTTTCGAATTTGTAATCGATTTTTATCGGCACCGCACCACTTCGCTTCGCACCACATTGGCATTGAGCGGACGGTGGTGTTCAGGAGCAGAAAGAGGAACAACCACGCATCCCTTCGGAGAGATTTATTTCGATTGTGTAGGTGGAATCCTTCCAATCCTGTGCTGATTTTGGTTTTTCTTATTTATTTTGATAAAAGTGTCATCATCGAGATGTTTATGGCTGTCGTTAAGCTATGTATACTTGGCCATAAAGTCTGTCTGTAGTGCCGTTGCGGTAGGGTGAATTGGATATGCGGTATTAATTTATTTAAAATGTTTACAAAAGCACATGGCGAAGTAAAGTTTGCAATGAGGCGCTTCTGTCTGTTTGTGGGACCTTGGCCGTGGCGACTGCGAAATTAAGTTCTACCTCATTTCAGATAAGAATGGTAATCATTTTTTTTTTTGCTTCTTCTTCTTTGCTTGGCTGATTAGTGGGAATTTTCGTTTGGTCAGGATACAGAAATTTTGTAGAATTTCTTCAAAATGATAAATGAGATACTTTTAGTTGTGTTTGTTTTCATCTAAAAGAAAAGCTAAAATTTAAACTCATACTGAGGTGCATTTGATTTTTGCATTCGTAACGAAAGACCTGACTTGGAAAAAATTTCCTTTAGCAACGAATCCCAGTGTAAGAAAACATTTCAAAATATTATTCCGTATCACACAATCCGGAAATGTTATGACAACTTCATTGAATTGAACTGTGTTGTCGAGGACATATCATTCGTATCCAGAATAACTGGATATCAGCAGTCGGTATACAAGATAAGGATTCAAGCTGAATTAATGGGAACAAGGATTCAATGATGATAATTCGACAAGCCGAGACGACAAATGCTGGAGTAGGATCCTGAAGATGAGGATGATGACGATGTATACTCAGAAAGTCGTTGCTTCTGCCATAAACGGAATAAACGGAATTGAAAGATAGTTACATTTCGGTACAAACAAAACACAGGATGTGCAATGAATATACATGGATCCATCCATCCATCTTGCATAGCTTTACATGGAATAGGTTT
Source organism: Cheilosia soror (assembly GCA_949372485.1). Taxonomy (NCBI): domain Eukaryota; kingdom Metazoa; phylum Arthropoda; class Insecta; order Diptera; family Syrphidae; genus Cheilosia; species Cheilosia soror. The sequence continues at coordinate 96,915,876 of OX443563.1, read as the reverse complement.
GGTATTTGTTCCGCCGCCGTTGTCGTACAATCGGTGGTGCAAAGGGGGGTAAGGATAACAAGGACGAGATACATTATCATGTTCTGGCTGAAAGATGAATCATACACATGACACCGATGCAGTGATACAAATTGGGTCACGTATTTATGCACCGTTTGTCATATATCAGGGAGTGCATTCGACGTCCGACGCCTTGTCATCGTTTGGTGTGTAGTTTGTGTCTTTTTGACGATTTTGCCATCGAATTGTTAATTTAATGAGTAACTAGGAGCGATGCATGCATACAATGCTTAAGGATGAACGATGAGAGGGTTCCGTTGCCCTGAATTGTTGTCACAGTGCGCATATATCAATTAGCAATTTACTGTATTGATTTGTTAATTTGGTGAAAGGGATACGTCTAGTTGCATGTTCTGTGTACAACAACTGGTCCATAGAGAACTTCATTTCTGGTTTATACGTACTGTATTTGTATATTTTTTTGATCTAATATAGTGTTTCTTCATTCAATGGAATACAAAAAAATAAGCAGTTGGGGCAACAGGTCTGTATAGGCTCTCTAGGCCTACGTTCTCACAACCATGTGTCAGTTTTTTAATTTTTTAAAAGGAATTCAAGGGATCTACAATTTTATGCTCAGTTCAAACGGCTCAATGGAGAAGCTTTCTCAGGACAGTTGTAATCTCGGATGTTTGTCGCGAAAGATGGCTCAGTTGGAGAAACCTTAAGACCTGAAAAGCCTTTCAATTTAATTTTAGTAAGTATGGACGAAATTAAAGCTTGAAACTAAAATTGATCACCTCAGTGAAGATCCTTAGGTCTATACTGCGCTATACGGGTGCCCTAAATCAGCGACTCGTCGAAAGACCTTACAAGAAAGATCCAATTAATGAGGATACATCGGAGAAAGCAATAAACATAGCATCTGGGAATGGATTCAAAACGCGACCAGGTTAATTTACAGAACATCTCTTGATAAGGTTGTACATATGAGGGTTCTTATATAAAGTCAGATTAATTGTTTGTTGCACTATCTGTAGTTCCGAGATGGTGTAATAAAGAAGAACTTTCTATAAATCGAAAAAAATACGACCATTTCCCTTTTACCAAACGGAGGAAACTGGATCTCCTTATTCGCTCCACTATGTATGGTGAACCTGTTGAATTATCACGGGAAGCCAAATACCTGGGAATTACCCTTGACAGTAAACTATCATGGAAAGTATTGTAAACAAAGCCACCAGACCTCTTTGGATTTGCCGTCGAGTCTGCAGTAACAAATAGGGTAGAAGACCACAGATGAAATAATGGATATATTCACTTGTACAGGGTTTTTCAATAAGAGCGCTACAAAAGTTTTTTTTTAAATAAAACAAAAACGGTTTTGGATATCAATGAAATTCTTAATTCCTGTGAAAGTACGTTCGATGCCATTATGTATGGAACTCGATTTCTTTTGCATGGCCACAACGGGCACGCTTGCAGAAGTCCAGACGCTGAACCAAATTTTCGACGGTTTTCAAGCATAAATCGGCTGATACTGCTGCAATTTCACGTTGGATATTCGTACGAAGTTCATCAATCGTCGCTGGCTTGTTGGCATAGACCATAGACTTGACGTAGCCCCACAGGAAATAGTCTAACGGCGCCAAATCGCACGACCGAGACGGCCAACACGTTCTCCAAACTTGGTTTCCAATAAATTGATTGTGACATTCGCTGTGTGGCTTGTGGCGCCGTCCTGTTGGAACCACATGTCCTCCAAGTCCATATCATCCAATTGGGGCCAAAAATATTCGGTTATCATTGAACGGTAGCGATTACCATTCACAGTAACGTGCCGGTCTTGATCATCACGGAAGAATAGTACGGCCCAATGACGCCGCCGGCCCATAAACCACACCAAACCGCAATTTTTTTGGGATGCAATGATGACTCATGGAGTACGCGTGGATTGCTGCCTGACCAATATCTTTCTATCTTTCCATCATGAAATGGCAAACCTTACTGAAGAGAAATGTCAAAAGAGTGGCAAGAAATTCGGCGTCGTTTGCTGTCCCTGTCGCTCTACTTTTGTAGCGTCCCTATTGAAAAACCCGTTAGTTAGACCAGCGATGACCTATGCTGTCGTGGTCTGGAGGATAAATACTAACGAAGTCACTACAGTCAAAAAGCTAGAACGGATCCAACGTATAGCTGGAAACTGTATGATGGGCTGTCTACGCTCCAATCCGACCACTGCACTGAATGTCATCCTAGGCCTATTACCTATTCAAGTATACATTCAAATGGAAGAAGGACTGAGTATTCATAGTCTATTCCATTCGAACAACATCGACCACTATTCCTACCATGGAGGTCACCTATCTCTGATTGAAGTTATGGAGCATGTTTCTAGACGACATGCTACCAGAATATGGCTTCCATCTTCTCTATCATCATCCCTCCAAGGGAAGACTTGGAAAAATACAAACCTAATCCATCGCGACTTCACCTAGTCTGGTACACAGACGGCTCCAAGATGGCTTCAGGGTTTGGACCTGGCATTTATGGAGAATCGTCCCAAGCGAACAATTCATTCAGCTTAGGCAAGCTAAGCTAAGCTAAGAATAAATTTAAGTTCTAATTATACGTGGCAAAACTATATTTATCTTCTCAGACAGCCAAGATGCTCTTAAAGCTCTAGATTCATCTGTTATAAAATCGAAGCCGGTCATCATAGGCTAAAGTCGGCGCGACAATGCCACTTGTCGGACCTGAACCTTTCTGTGGTGCCAGTAAGGGATGTATTAGTACAGCAATGTAAGGTGTCTGTTTGGCAGTACAATGGACCAGTAGTTGTGTCTGAGTGCTCCATCGGATAGTAACAACCTGCGACAAAGAAGAAGAAAGGGATGTTGCAGGAAGTACACATTAGGAGCTCAGCTCAAATCGAATCTAATGAAGTCTGGAAACACCTGGGCGGAATTGCGCCAAACAGTTCTTCCCAAAATGCTTCACCAGAAAATCTTTTTTTCTTACTAATCTGGACAGAAATAACATAAGAATCCTGACCACAAACCACATAGAACTAGACCGCCGACTTCCGTGCACCTACCCGATTCTCCCCGGAATTAATTCCCCTGTCTGTGAATACGTGTGAAATGTCAAAATCAATGGCGGCAATGATTTTCCATGCTATAGAATTTTTTAAGTACGCGGGCGTTAATGGCTCTCTATTCGATTTTGTACAGCACTAATACATAAAAAATCCTGGGCCCGCAGGCAGCTTGTAGGTAAAGTCCGTTATGTGAGAGGAGTCGACGGTCTAGTTCTATGTGGTTTGTGATCCAAAGACAAGTATAATTACTAACCAGAGCCCGATGAAGACTCTCCCGACTTTTAATCTATTTTATTCTAATCTATATTAAGGCAGATTAATTGTTGGTAGCGTCGTGTATTAAAAAGGTATTTTGCTAAACTGTCAACTAATTACCAGAGAGGGGCCTACAATTTTATGCCGAGTCCGAACGGCTGAATTGAGAAGCCTTTTGGGGACAATTATACTCTCGGATGTTTGTGCGACATTCGCGAGAGGTGGCGCTGTAAAAAAAACCTTAAGATGTAATTTGTGTTTTTCCGGGGATCGAACCTGGGACCCCTCACACAGTAGTCCAGCACACTAACCACTGCGCTACTGCGCCTACCTTATTGCCATCTGGTGTTGTGAAAATTTTATATCAACGGTCAAATAAATAATTGTCCTGCCAAAACATAAACCAATGATGGTTATACGAATATGGTGATAGGTGTTATAGAATGATGACATCCGGCGAAAAATTTGCACAACAATTTTCCGAAAAGTTTGAACAAACTCCAGCTGCTCCTTGTTTTGGGTCTATACCGAAATATTAAGAGCCCGGATTTATGCTACCAAAATGCGATTCCTTCGTTCTATTGTGATGTGCGGATTGGTCTAGTCACTGATTCCCATTCTAACACATTCTATGAAATCTGTTCCGTCCGTCAGGCATGTGTCCCCAATGTTAAAAGCAGAATGAGATAATTGAGGTATGGACACGCGTTTTTCTTGCTCATTATGTAAAATGGTTTAGCTGCTGATTCGCAAGTGTAAGAAATGAGCTCAAACACAGCGAATGCTTAAATATGCCAGCCAGTCTTGCATATGTCCGCGTAGATCTCGAGCCTATTGAGATCATTTGAATACAGGAATTCAACACCAACACTTACATCAAGGCCGCTGAACTATGACCCTTTTTACTAGTTTAGCTACAGCCACTTCTATGGAAGACGGTCTTCTTCATTAGTTTTGGTTGCTGCCACTAACGTTAATTGCATGCACTAATAAATTGGCAGAATTGAACAGCTTACCCATAGAGCACTTACATACCCAGATATTTTTCAGAGGCCTGCGAAAAATGAGACATTTTGTGTCATTGCGTCATTGAGCCTATACTTTCCAACATTTATGTCTTTTTCGGTTGGTTGTCGAGAACTTCCGAAAGAACTCTCCGCGATTCTGAATTCAAATCCAGAAGCAAATTTCTCTTCTTTTCAGGAGAAGAGCTGTCAGTTGAGTGCCAATCGAACGCTTTCAGAAGCGGTCGAATTGCTTCCGGACAGTTCTGGACGAGCAATCGAAAACGACATTAGACTGACCTTTATTTTGTTGGCATAATTCTCACACTTTAAGCATAAATGCAATCACTGTCATCTACAGCTGTGCAATTCGACTAATTCTCGTGCAAACATTTGACCATCGCCCAACCCAACCACAACTACCATGTTCACCGTGCCTAAGCCAAATAAAACGAACAAGCTAGACCACGTTTCGACATAACATAGTGCTTACACATGTATGTCTTAAATTTTCAGGAAACAACATTAAAATGTTGCCGCTGTCACTGATATGAAATGCGGGTGCCAACTGCCGGTATCATGGGATTTGTTAAAATATTCATTAGATTCCCTGCAGGCTAATGTTATGCGGTTATTAGCACGCGGTTTCCAACCAACCTCGTTGGATTTTCCAAGAACCCATGCCAACGAAAAATAAAATGTCACCTCGAAAAATATGTGAGCTTCAACCCAACCACATTCGGGAAAAACATAAACCATCCACCTCAACCTCCACCCACCCATCCCTGAACCGCTCATTTCACTTTCAAATACAAAACGCAATCGCGTTTAAATCAAATCCGGAATTCAGTTAATCCCCAGCTTGGAATGTGATGAAGTATCAATATTTTAATTTGTTTCCATTCGAAAATGTAATTTAGATGAAAATGAATTTTTGTATTTAATCTCATTGTGGTATTCAAGTTTTTTTTTTATGTTAAGGGTTAAATACACGCGTGCAAATTATACAATGGCAGTAACCTAATCCACGGAAGTATTTGGTTTAAATATGCTGAGCCTATAATTTAATTGATTTATTCAATATTTTCTTTTTTCCGTTTTCAGTTAAATTTTACACACAATTTAGTGATTAGAAATAAATATGCTGTTTTTGTGGCAATTAAAATTCATATTAATTAGCGATGATTTCGCCATTTAATTAATTGCACAATTGGGTTTATAGTTTACCTTTAATTGGGGAGTTAGTTATTCATTGAAAATGTTTACTGGAAGCGGATGAATGAGTTTTCGAATTTTCAATTTAGTTATGTAAAACGTTTGAGGAATACCTAATGATGTGGAAGGTGGAATTTATTCGAGGGGAAGGGGTTTCAAAATGCAATATGGTAGCAAGTTGAAATACTAATAAAATTTCAACCAAGGGACTGTTTGTTTTTGTGGTTCTTATAGCAAATATTTTCTGTTATCTATATTAGAAGAATATATTTTACATTTGACCTAATTCAGTTTGTTATATAGAATTGGCGCCCCCTCATGTAGCTGACCTCCCCGTGGTGGGGGGCGGGCAACATGTCTAGGTTCACCTAGACATGGTTAACGAAGCACACACCCAATGATGACAAAGCGACGGAAGCGAGCCTTGGATATTGCCAAGCCTGTCAAAATAGGGCGGCCTTTGGAGCCAGGCCTGGAGGGTGGCAGTTTGCGAGCGTCTGGTGGTCGGCTTGTCACGCTCGGCAGTCGGCCGGGTTTAACCCGAAACGGCTACGAGCTTCCTGTCAATGGTTTCGCAAACCATTATGGGGGTCAGAGGGTGGATGCGCTATGCACCAATAGGGGCATAAGTGGACTTTCAGTTACTCGACAACGGCATCGACTTAGGATAGGCACGTGGAACATCTCTTCGCTCACGGGAAAAGACCTGGAGCTTGTTGGGGAGGCTGTAAAATATCGACTAGATATAGTTGGTGTTTCCTCAACAAAGCAAAGGGGTTCTGGAACTGTGGACCTTGCAGATGGGTGGAAACTCTTCATGTCGGGAGTAGCACCTTCAATGTCTGCTTAGGCGGGAGTGGGGATACTCACAAGTCCCAGGCTGTCAGGCAGAGTATTGGAGTGGATTCCATTAGGAGGGAGAGTTGCGATCTTAAAGCTAAAACTTGAAAGATCAACCCTAGCTCTGGTGCAGGTGTATGCACCGAATCTGGAGTCGGGGTACGCAGCTTTCTTGGATGAAGTTGATGCAGCCCTTGAAAAGGTTGCAGATATGGATTCTTATATCCTGATGGGTGATTTCAATGCTCACGTGGGTGCGGATTTCTCGACATGGGGCAGCGCGATTGGAAAACACGGTGACCCCGATCAGAACGCGAACGCAGAGAAGTTGTTGGACTTTTGTTGTTCAAATGGAATGTCCATTATGAACACTTTCTTTCCACACAAAGATATCCATAAATACACATGGTACCGTCGAAGTCTTCAGCAGAAATCGCTGATAGATTTCTTTGTGGTACAATCGTGTGTTAAAAGGATGGTTTGTGATGTTCGTGTGTTGAGAGGGGCTGAACTGTCAACTGATCACCACCTGGTATTGTGCAAATTGTATCTCAACGATCAAATACCTATCCTGCCAAAGCGTAAACCAAGAATGGTTACGCGCATACGGTGGGAGGGACTACAGAACGATGAGATACGGGAGAAATTTGCACGGCAGGTATCTGCAAGGTTTGAACAAATTCCAAATGTTCCATTGAATGTAGAGGAAGAATGGCAGCTGTTTTCAACAGCAGTTATTGCCTCTGCAGGACATGTTTGCGGAGTGAAGCGGCTCGGTGTGGCGGCTGGTGGTGAGAAAAGAACTGCGTGGTTTAAAACGCCCGGAGTTCAAAAAGCTATCAGAGAGAAGAAGAAGGCTTTCAAGGTGTGGATTCACTTGGGGGACTCTCCTTCTCGAAACCGGTACATTGAGGCGCGAAGAACTTGCAAATTGGCTGTTAAAGCAGCCAAAGAACAGTCTTGGAAGGAGTTCGGCGAAAAATTGGACCGCGATCACAGATCTGCAAGCAACGTGTTCTGGCAGACCATCCGCCGTCTTAGAGGAAGGAAGTGGAACATTATCGAAGGAGTCAAATCCAAAGATGGTACACTTCTTTCTAATGAGGAGGACATCTTGCGCAGATGGAGCGATCACTTTTCCGAATTGCTCAATCCAATCCAGGGCATTGAGGATGACACATCCATCGCCTTAAGCAGGGCGGAAAATAGTCCCACGGTAGAGGAAGTCACTTTTGCGATCAAATCGCTAAAAGCTGGCAAATCTGCAGGAGTGGATGAAATCCGGCCAGAAATGCTAAAGGCCTTAGGTGAAGAGGGAGTCAAATGGCTCTCTCGTGTCATTAAAGTGGCCTGGGAATGCGGCGAAACACCCAGCGATTGGCAGATTGAGGTGATTGTGCCCCTTTTCAAGAAAGGGGATAAAAGGGATTGCTCCAATTACAGGGGTATATCACTTTTAAGTCTCCCCGGAAAAGTCTTTGCCAAGGTGCTGGAAACGCGTTACAGAGCTGTGGTCGAGGCACGATTAGGAGATGAGCAGTGCTGCTTTCGTCCCGACAGAAGCACAACCGACCAGTTATTCACTCTCAGAATGGTACTTGAGAAGGCTTGGGAGTATGCTACACCTGTTTACGCTTGCTTCGTAGATTTGGAGAAAGCATATGACCGAGTCCCTCGAGGGAAACTCTGGAGTGTATTACAGGAGTATGGAATTGATGGTTCTCTCTTGAGAGCCATTCAATCTCTTTACACAAGCTGTAAAAGCTGTGTTCGGGTAAACGGCGTTAAATCAATACCTTTCACCGTGGGCGTTGGACTTCGTCAGGGGTGCGTCTTGTCTCCTCTCCTTTTCATTACTTATATGGACTGGATGTTACAGCGCAGTCTTGGCGAGGAACGTTTCGAATTGGGAGATCTGAGGATAAGTCATTTGCTCTTCGCTGATGACTTGGTCATCCTTGGATCCTCTCAGACTGAACTTCAGCGCGCACTCGATCGGTTTGTAACCGTTTGTGTTGAAGCTGAGATGAAGGTAAACGTGAACAAATCTGAAGTGATGGTCGTCTCCAGAACGCCTGTTCAATGCACTCTGCATGTTAGTGGAGTCCCATTGAAACAGGTGGAGAAGTTTAAGTATCTCGGGGTCTTATTCACGAGTGATGGAAGGAGCAATGCCGAGTTTTCCTGTAGGATTGGTCAGGCTGGGTCAATTTTGAGACAGCTTGGTCATTCTGTTATTAGGAGGACTGAACTTGGTGTCAAAGCTAAGTTGTCAGTCTTTAATTCGGTGTTTGTTCCAACTCTCACCTATGGTCATGAGGTTTGGGTAATGACCGAAAGAATAAGATCGCGGATACAAGCTGCCGAAATGAGATTTCTCCGTAGTATTGCTGGTGTGACCCGTAGAGATCGCATCAGAAATACCAGAGTACGTGAGGAACTCAATGTCGAGCAGCTACTTCTCCGGACGGAGCGATCCATGCTTCGGTGGTTTGGTCATGTTAAACGCATGTCCCCGACCAGGATTCCACGACGTGCTATGGAATCCGTACCATCGGGTAGGCGTCCTCTAGGTAGACCAAGGATGAGATGGTTAGATCAAGTCCATAATCTCTCCTATACCCGTATGGGGATTGCCCTTGATGATTTAGAGTCGATGGCGGAGGATCGAGAGCTATGGAGGGTCCACTTGAGCAACCTACACCCGCGACCCACTTAATGGACAAGCGGACCAAGGAAAATGAATGAATGAATGAATGAATATAGAATTGGCTTGGAAAAGTTGGCAAGAGAGCATTCGAAGTAGAATTCGACTAAGAATTCTTGTGGTAGATACATACATCCTGTCAAATTGACTGAATTTCTGTAGAGGATTTGATACATTTCACAGGTTCTAAGAATTGGGTTTCTCAATCTATTTAACCAGTTCATCAGCTTTTTGGTTTCCCTGAATTGCTTTATATAACCAGCAACCCACCATACTTTGTTCCTGAGTGCTGGGGGTTAGCTAAAGCAATGCAAGACTAATTTGGAGTCGGCGATTGATTAACTTCAAGGGTTTATATAGCTGCTTGACTCATTGCCTGTCCGTGAATATTTCGATGCTCGCGCCTTTAATGGCAGAGCTGTAGGTGAGGTTGACGCATTCTTTATTCCTATTGGGATTAAAACACTTTTGAATACCAGTTCCCATATATATACCACTTTAGGCCGATTGGGCAATTTGGTGGGTTAATGTTTCCCTGTTAGAGATTTTCACGGATAACTTTCTGCCAAAGCAAACGTCTATGGGAGGGATATAAATGCGCAGATATCTTATATCAACTTCCGGAATTCAAAGAACAGGGACATTCGTTTTGGATGGTCACTAATGCAACGAAGCAAAGGAAACCTAGTCACCAAAGCGCAGGGAATAGTAGACGTGTTTAAGCAGCAGTTTCAGCAGCTGCTTAATATGGGCATCACGTAGAGAGAGTGATGGGGCAAGAAGAAAACCCACGTTCAGTCAATGAAGATCAAGTCCACCACCCAGTATAGGAAAATTAGTTTAGCTATAAAAAAGCTTAAGAACAGCGGAACTCTTTACATACGGTGGTGATGTTTTTGTGGGGAGTATGCATCGAATCATCACCCAAGTATGGGTGGATGAAAATATCCCCGATGATTGGACTGTCAGCTCTGCTTCTTTAAAAAAAGGCGATCCTATGGAAATTATCGAGGCATATTCCTGCTTAATGTCGCATATAAGTTTCTATCCAACGTACTGTGTGAACGTCTTAAAACGTTCTGCAACATACTAATCGGCACGTATCAGTTTCGCTTCCGGCCCGGCAGACAAATAGACCAAATTTTCACACTTAGGCAAATCCTGGATTGCAACGTATTTCATGTCAAAAATCACCACCTTTTCATCAACTTCAAATTTGTTTCCGGAATCCCGGAAAAACTGATTCAGCTGTGTCGCGTGACGCTGGAAAATATACGCGCTGCAACGTGCTCGTCCTCGGAAGTAGCTTTATCAAACATCCACCGGATTTCGACAGGGAGACGTGCTATCATGCGACTTCTTCAATCTCGTACGGGAGCAGATAGTGCACAGGGCAGGTGTCAACATGGAGGACACTATCTTCAACAGGTCCGTTCAGCTGCTGGGGCATGCGGACGATATGGATTTCATCAGTCTTTCAAGAATTTCGAGGTAGTCAAAAAGTTCTCATACCTCGGAGTAAACCTGTACCTACACATTATCCGTTTTACTTTTAAATTTAAGAACATTATACCTAAACCTGTAACTCTCAATTTCTTCGATCACGTGCTACTTGTGCTTTTTTTTTGTCGACACTCTTCATCATACCAAAGATTTAATGGGGCTACTCGTAATCGAGTGAAACCAAGTACATCAATTGCCGCGTTTTTTTTGACTTGAAGGGTTATCCAACATCGACGATTCGGGAAAAAGGTTACTATCGGCCAGCTTTGAGGTAACAAGGGAATTGTATATCTCGACTCTGCTATACATTTTGATAGTATCTCGAATATTTTTGCAATTGTAAATAACTCACTTTATTTGCACATTTTTGGTTAAAAATCCTGCTTCAAGATAAGATTAAATTTCTTAATTTGGTGTAAATTGGTGAGTAGTTTCGCCAGGCCGCCGAACTTTTGTTTACTGACAAATCAAATCACTTCCCGAGAGACCGAGACTGTACCTACTCGTAGGCTCATTATTCCTATTATACCTAACCCACATTTCTTGTTGCCTCCCTTGAAAATGAATCTTCATACGTTCCATCGCGGTATTTGCGGACCACAAAAAAAAAAACTTTCGAAGGCACTACCAATGTGTTTGTAGTTGATTGTATTTCCTGTTATTTGTTGTAAATAATAAACCCTATTTTATATCACCTATACTGAAGTTCGCTGCCCTCGTTTTTTCCTTTGCATATTCCCTGTTCTCTCGATTATCTGCTTAAATCTTCAGCCGGTAAAGTAAATCTTTCTAGGAACATTCTTTGCCAAAGGATGTTCACCATTGAAACTTTGCTTTGCACATTTTTCTTGGGTATTTTAATTATCCCTCGGAGTTCGTCCATATTGTAAGAAAGTATGCAGTCAACAGTAGACAGGAATGTCAACAGGAATGAGACGTAAATTTAGTCCTCCGGTAGACACAAAACAATATGCAAACATAGAGCAAAAGTACCTATACACATACTATAGCTGAATGCACAAGAAGTACCTACTACCAAAACAATACTCCAGCTGCAAGGCTTCTTTGGCGTTGTCGAAGTATGCCCGCAGCACTAAATTGTCACCGTCCATTTGAAGGCTTATAATGACTAATTAATAGAGTTTGTGTAATCTCATAAATTATAAGGACACTCAAAATGAAATGTGATCCTTGCAGCAATAGTAATCAACGCCGCTTTTATCAACATCGTCACACTTGTAATTAATTGAAATCAAGGGCCTTATACCCATATATATAGGCCCAGTGCAAAGTTAAACATGGTCCGCACATCATAATACAGGAAGCAATTAAAAATTAATTACACACATCATCTCGTTACAATCGATTTAAGTCCTTTTGCGTAAAACCAAAATAGCTAGTCGCAGCTCGTAGCATGAGGGAAAAAAATATATAAAAACCTGAACTAATAATTATGCCGTTAAATCGCAAAAATGAAGATGAAGTGAGAGTTATGCCACGAAGCTGGCAGAGGCCAATGTCAATTGCAGCATGGCCCCGTGTCTATGTGAAGAAGCAGTGCGCGAAAGGATGTCAAGCATCCTATTAACATGGATGATGTGCTTGGAGTAAATTTTGTTTTTTTCTATTTCTTGGTAATTTTTCTTATCCTGCTGGGGTCGGGGTTTTCATCTTTTTTTTCCTAGTTGAGTGTCCTTATATAATTTCATTATCATACTTTTGCTGTGACCTGAGTTCAGTGTTTTTTTTTTTTTTGCTTTGTAACCTTTTGTTTGCACTTTTGGCCTAAGGATGTGAGTGGCCATCTTAATGTGAAATTGTGTTTACTTTGTTTTTTAATAGCACAAGCGGTTAGTACTTGAGTGGTATACCATCAACTTGTTTGATTATTAGCTTTAGTAATTCGTTCTTCAGCAAAGGACATTCAAACAAACGTCCATTAGCAACTAAAACAGTGCAACTAAGTTAGGTTATGTCAAATGTATTAGTGTGGACATTTAGAATGTAGATAGATAGAGATTTTATTTCGTATATACAATTTACAATGGTAGTTGATAACCGCACATGTAACAATACAATATAATTTGGTAATGGTAATTATAATTATCTTTCTATTGAAATATGGTTTTACTTATTACAACAATTTATATAACAAAATAAAATCCAGTTTTGAAGAAAATACGAGAAAAACCTCAATTCAAACAAAAGAAAAAAAGAAAAGGTAAAAAAATAATAATGGTGGACTAGATTGAGCTAAAAATAAATAAATAACTAAATCAATAAATAAATAAATAAAACAAAAACAGAAAAAATAAAAACAAAAAATTAAACACTATGTACACTAATAAATCATATAGGTATAAGCCATAACAAAAATAAAAATTAAACACTAAAAAACAAAAAAAAAAAAAACAAGTAAAAGTCTTATCATCGGCCTGGCCGATGCTTGGATACTGCATAAAAGTCATGCCAAATGTTTGCCATGCGAGTTAGTATGGTAGGTAGCAGAACTACTTTACCGACATAGACAATATTCAATACCAACCTGAAGACGGTTACAGAAAGTCCTCTCACAAAATTTCATTCACCTGAGTCGATTCGTTTGAACGCTATCGTGCTTTCAACAGACACAGATAATATATGGGTCAAATATTGGCTTTGTATGGGAGGTAACAGAACTACTTGACCGACATGGACCATTTTTAATACAAACTTGAAGGCCATAAATATAAGACATCTCATAAAATTTCAGTTGCCTAAGTCGATTCTTTCGGACGCTATCGTGATTTCAACAGACAGAGAGAGACGTGGGTCTAATAGTGGTTTTGTATGGGAGGTACCAGAACTACTTGACCGACATAGCCCATTTTCAATACCTGCAGACGGTAAAAAGAAGTCGTCTCACAAAATTTCATTCGCCTAGGTCAATTCCTTTGGACGCTATCGTGCGTTCAACAGACAGACAGACGGACAGACAGACAGACAGACAGACAGACGGACAGACAGACAGACAGACAGACAGACAGACAGACAGACAGACAGACAGACGGACATGGCTAAATCGATTCAGAATGTGATCCTGATTCAGAATAAATATACTTTATAGGGTCTCCGGTGAATCCTTCTTGGCGTTACAAACGTAATGGCAAAGTGAATATACCTTCCTGTGGAGGGTATAAAAACATATAGGAACAAGTACAAAATGAACATTAAGTATTTAATTGGTTAACGATGTGATTGTCGGCAGAACTACATCTTCTTAGGAATCTGCTTTGTCAACCGTGCAACAGGATTGCCTAAAAGATTTTGTAAATATCTAATAATTTTATTTTCCATTCAAAGTAAAGAAGTTCGATTAATAAGGGGGTACAATACAACATCTTAGTTGCGATGCCAGTTCTTTTAATTGTTTTATTGATATGGTCCCTAAACGTTAGTTTAGTGTCTAAATGAACACCCAAGTATCTAACCTAAAGCTCCCAATTTATGTAACTCCCATTTACCTGGAACTGGCTGGTGGGAAGAAAACAAGCTCTTCTTTTTCTTGTGAACGATAGTTGCTTGTAAAAGTGGTAATTTAAAATAATTGAGGAATTTAACTCTGGGAACTGAATACTTTTCAGATATAAGATGAAACGTTACTAATCAGATCAGCAGATCAGAACTTTTCTAGCGCGAACAATTTTAAAAGTAAAGTGTTATTTATACTTTGACATAAGGACTGAGGAACATCGACTAGAGATGAGCTAAGTCGTGATTTCGCAATCACAGGTAAAACTGTGACTGTGATTTTGAAATCACTGTGATTTTAAACTTTGATTTTAAACTGTGATTGTGACAGTCGCAGTTTGAAAATCACTAGTCACGAGACAAACTCCCAAACAGATACATACCGCTTACAGTCACCATACGAATCGCAGTCACGAAGCAAATAGCAGAAAGTTTGATTTTAAGCATTAGCTGCAGATTTCATAGACGTTTTTTAATCCATTAGCATCGTAGCCATTCTGTAATGGAGTTTGTTATTTTATGGCTTGACAGAAAGAAGACGAGCCATATTTTGGTATATATACTATATTTATTTCGAAATGTCACCAGACAGCCCTTGTTTGGGAGTTTGTCTCGTGGCCGTGACTCGTGATTTTCAAACTGCGACTGTGATTCTGATGATATGAAAGAAGAAATAGGTAGTGAAAAATCGCAATCACGTTTAAGGCAATCACTCTTTATTTGATACTCATTCACAGGTAGTGACTGCGATTTTACAATCACTGCTACTAAACCCCAGGTAGTGATTTTTTGCTCATTACTAACATCGACTTCTCAGAAGGAATAGGAAAGGCAAGGCGATGGAGAGATATAGGCCCTTATTATGATTGTCGATCAGCGATCATCACGACTATTGTCGTTTTTATTTAACAATTATCTTCAACTATGCCCGGTACTATATTACCAAAAAAAAAAAAACTATTTTAGTATTAAAAATTATATTTTTGTATTTGAGGTAGTAGTAGTTTTCATCCGATCTTGTTCATCTTCGAACTTAGCTTTAGTTTGGTCGATAAAAGCTTACGTACCAAATTTAAAGTCGATAGGTCTTAAATTACGGCCGTAATCGTGCGGAGAGACAGACGGACATCGCTATATCGACTAAGAAAGTGATGCTGATCAATAATATATAGATTGTCATACCTACAACGCCTCCTTATGGGCGTTACAAATGGAATGTCAAAGTGAATATACCCTCACCACAGTGTGGTACCGGGTATACTAATATTCATGAAGTCATATTTATTGAAGCCCAGTTAGATTTCATATAAGGCGTTAAATGTATCTGCGCCGACTTTGCCTTTGTGGTGGAATTGAATTGCTTCTTGGTATCAGGCTCAGGACATGTATATCAATGTTTCAAAATTTACAACTTTAGTTATCATAGCGTCACCATTAATCGTTCCCCGCCACACCTAGTATAACCTATAGCATCACGCTGAAAATAGACATAAAATTCCACATTTTATTAGGTATTCCAAGATATCCTCCTCTTGGAATAAGGTTAAGTTCAAATGATTTTTTTATTCGCTACTTTGTGTAACGCGATTTAAATGATGTGGATTGTGAATAGACTGACAATTCGTGCCAGGGTGTTTTCGTTCGCGGCAAAAAATTTGGATTTCGAAATTTCGTTATTTAAACTGTTAATAAACTTGTTTTCTTAATAAATTTTGATGGAATAATTAATTATCCTCATCTTGGAGTAGTAAAATGTGCAATTTTCTGTTTATAAATGCATAAAAAGTGGTTTGTTCGCATTTCATCAATTCGTTCGTTCGCTCCCATGTGAATGGTTCTTAAGAACATCAGTACGTATATTTTATATATAATGTATTTATAATTGCTCTCCAACGGGCTTTACAATAATTTCATGAATCTGCACATGAGGTGGAGTAGAAAGAGCAAATAATACTGTTTGCGATATGTCCTCTGCTTCCAACACCTTAGTACCATAGTTGTCCCATTGCTCTGGTGGACCAATCTCGGTACGAACTGCTCCAGGACTGATACTCTGCGGTGGGTAATTATGTGTTAAAAATCTCATTACTTGGAAATCGTTGTTCTTAACTTACCGTGGTCTTTATTTTAGTTCCTAAGTTACGCAGCTCGTTCCTTAAAGTCTCATTGATCGCTGTTACAGCAAATTTTGAAGGCGAATAGATATTGATACTAACCCCCGGAAAAGGTTCAAGGACATTATGACCACAAACACTGTTTATGTGGACAATGTGACCATTGAAATTCCTTATTTTCATGCTTTTGAAAGCTTGTTGAGTACAGTATATCAAGCCTTTCACATTGGTATTGAGCACTTCATCCACCAAGGTAGTATCCATTTCGACTAAATTTCCCTGCCGAACCACACCAGCATTGTTAATGAGTACATCAGTACCTCCGAGATTTTTTTCGATCCATCCGAATGTAGCTTTGACAGCGTCTTCATTGGTCACATCGCATGATCGGGCATGGAAATTCTTTTGAAGTTCAACTGGAACTTTTAAACGATTTTGGTCGAGACGTTCTTGTCGACGACCTAAAGCGACGACCTGAAGTCCTGCGATGACTAGATCCTTGGCAATAGCTTCACCAATTCCACTACTTGCCCCGGTAACTACTGCGACACGATTATTCCAACGATCCATAGTAACTGATGGTTGATAACTGAATTAATTGGGGGATCTTGTATGGGTTTTTATTGAAATTCAATTTTTAGCTTTATTTAGAGCTGTATTGAGAAGCGTTCACTTATCAGTACACTGTTTGTATACATGTACATACTATTTTCTGATAAAAATTGTCTGTTCGTGCAAACCGCTTTGAATACAGTATACGTATAACTTCGGACTGTTTACGAAGATAAGAAATAGCTATGTGTACTTATTAGAATGATCGTGTACAAATTAAATCATTACTCACTGAAACATGACGTTAATCTGTATAGTTAAAACATAAGAGTAGCAAAGCTAGAATTATGTAAGCCTTATACGAAGAGCAGTGTTGCCAGATATAATTTTGTGTTAATTTTACACAAATAATAAAATGATAAAATTCCATTAGGTCAGTTGGAAGTGGCCGATATTCTTAGACCAATTTAGGCTCCATTCGAAAAATGCGGATTTCCTATGAAGCGTAATCGATTTTTTTTGTACGAAAATGTATAATATCTTCTCCTTCTCTGTATCTAAGCAGCTCATTTGGGACAGAGGGAAGTCGTGTAACTAGTTTCTGGCCTAATCGCTTTTGAAGTCGGGAGCTGCGGTTCAACCTTTTCAATTTCGTTAACATCTTGATATAAGTTTATTATTCTCAATGGCATTCTGGCAATACCATGGCGATCAGTTTTTATATCAAAAGATTGCGAGCATTATGATAATTAAAAAAAAACTGATAAGGGAATATACCTATTGGTCATTTTGTGATTTGACAAAAATGTCTGCTAAATGTCGACAGTCTATAACCAACATGGTACACTTTTTTAACTTTCTCGTATACGTATAGTAAGAGAAAGATATTAGGGGTATTCATGCAACGTCGTAAACTCGTCATAAACGTCGTAAGTTTACGACGTGGTAAATGAACTGTCAAAATTTGTATGGAAAACCGAAATGGTAAACTTACGACTACGTGATTGTGACATTTCACATTTGAAATAAATGCGCGAAATCAAAAAAAAAAAAAAAAAAATACTTTGCATGCATTTATAATACTTTTGATGCATTTATAAATAGAAATTGGACATTTTACTATTCCAAGTGTAGGATAATTAAATAGTCCATCAAATTGTATTAAGAAAACAATTTTATGCTAACCCTAATATTAATGGTACCTCCCATATAAAAATTTTACGAAATATTACGAAATATGTCTAAATTTAGATTTTTTCGAAAACGGCTCTAACCAATTTGAAACAAAATTGTTCGTTGAGTTAATGTAGGCATGCTTAACATGACTGCATACCCAGTTTTTCGCTAAAAAGTCCAGCAACGGCAGTTTTGAAAATTGGCTTTTCTCGAAAACGGTACAAAACATTTAAAAAAATATATTTTTAAGGTACTATTGTCATTCTTAACTTGATAGTAAACTCAGTTTTTCTCTAAAAAGACTGCGTCCTTTGATATACACCCAAATCTCTAATAATAGGACTTTAAAAAACTGCTCATATCTCTAAAACGCCATTTTCGATTATTATAAAAATATTACTGTCAGGTAATGCTTAAATCCATAGTAATACCATACCAGTTTTGAGCTAAACAGTTGAAAAAAGTGTTTTTTGAACCATTAATGCGTCATTCGATTTCCACCCCATCGCTAAAAACGGTACTTTCCAAACTACACATATCTCGAAAACGCCATTTTCGATTTGGTTAAAATTGTAACTGCTAGGTAATGTTTATATCCTGAAGAATACGTCGTACTCAGTCTTCAGCTAAACGGTTTAATAACAGTGTTTTTCGAATCCAAATTGTATCATTTGTCAGCATAATTTTACAAAAAACCGCTCTAACGATTTTGATCAAAATACATATTTAAGACAACATAAGCATTCTAAATATGATCACGTACTTAGTTTTTGCCAGAAAACTTGAATATAGCCGTTGTATTATTATATTTCTCAAAAATGACTACCCAAATCCCGACCATTGAGACCACTTTTTTAAATAATCAAGAATGGGAATTTGAAATTCATCGCCTACTTGCCTCCTTCAAGTGTCAGTTCGGGGTGAAATTTAAAAGTATGTAAGTACCTATCTAATAAAGTGTTGTAGTTAATATCTACGTATGTCTATGTAGTATGTATTACTTTTTTAATTAACAAGGGTTCAGTTACAAAACTTGCGTACCTACATCAGTGGATATGATTTTAAACGCAAAATTTGCTCAAATGACTCTGAGATTCTTCGAAATTGGCAATTAACGAGAAAGTTTCGTTCGACCCAGTCGTGCACATTTTTTTAAATAATAATCAAAAATGAGAATTCGAAATTCATCGC
The DNA here is from genome assembly GCA_949372485.1 of Cheilosia soror. NCBI lineage: Eukaryota > Metazoa > Arthropoda > Insecta > Diptera > Syrphidae > Cheilosia > Cheilosia soror. Next base: position 96,896,709 of record OX443563.1, on the reverse strand, counting down.
CTCCTTGCCTCCTTCAAATGTCAGTTGGGGTGAAATTTAAAAGTACCTAAGTAATAAAGTGTTGTAGTTAATACGTACATAATGACATGACTCTGAGATTTTGCGAGATTCGCAATAAACAATAAAGTAAACAATAAAGTCGTGCACTTATTTTTTCTCGTACAGACTAAAACACTGAACAGAGTTCAATCTACTACAATCTACTATACTTTTCTGTACCAGCATTATGCATTCATGTCTTCATGATCAGCAATCTATAAATAGCTGTCAAAAATGATATGGTCAGCATATTATTTTGACCTTACTCAGACCTTATGTCGATTTTCTTTGGGCTATTACCGTTTTGCTCTCAATCTCAGATTTTTCCTGCCCCAATCGAACATGAAATGAGATCAATTTTTTTTGCATTTGTGTTGGTGTGTGATTTGACAGTCAGCTGTTTTCAAATTCCAATTTGTGTTTATAAAATTGAATTGTTAATTGTTAGTTTTTTACTTGTACTTGTACAATAACTACTTACTTATTTTGTTTTGAACTAGAACTTCGTCCTTCCCCATGAAAACAACCCCATACGACGATCCATTCGTCTACATTAATATCCATTTTCATATTTTCAAATTTATTCCACAATAGGTAGGGGAGACTGGGGCACATTTGAACCCTTTTTGCTTTGAGGTCTCATAAAATCCAATTTGTTTAAATTATTAAACTCACTTTAAGAAATGCAAATAAACTTTGATTTGGACAAATAACTACGTAAATTTAGTAAGGGCGTATATTATTTCTATTTAAAAACGAAGTAGGTCCTTATGTTCAAAGGAACCCCCCTTCCCCATACGGGGGGCCTTTTAAACGGCAGTAATTGTAATTGCTATTAGCAGCTAATAAGTTACTACATGCTTTGTATTTTTTTAATAAAATAAATTAACTTTATTTTTTAATAAAGAAAACAAAAACGACTTAGCAAAAGCAAACTGAAATTTTGAAATTACTGAAATAGGTATTTTACAGACTGAAGAAACTTTCTAAAACAAAAATGAGTTATTTTATTAACCGAACATAAATTTTTAAAAAATTAAGACAAAAATTATCACCGCAGCTGTCCTCGATGTTCCCGGAGCGTGGTACCTTAGCTTTTAGTTCAATGCCACTTACCCCTTGTTCAAATGTGCCCCGACTATTTTGTTCAAACCTACCCCAATAAGTCAAGCGACAGAAGAATGTGCGCAAATATTTATATTTTTCATATTTGTCAAAAAACGTACCTTTATACGTTTTCAAATGCAGTTGTGCCTTAAAAATATATTTTACACAAAAAGAAAAGCTCACTATAAAATGTGTACACTCTTACAAATAAGAATAATTAAAATATGCAATTTAAGCATAAAACCTCCTCATGCGTCTACTTCCAGGCGACACGACTGCAAAGACATCAGAAAGTCATTGACGACTAAAGAACACGGTATTACCACCAAGTTTAAATTTTGGTTTATAAGTATGTACTTTGAAATAGTTTTAAAATGTTGTTTTATTAGCAATGTGCAAATGTGTCTCACGTTCAAATGTGCCCCAGTCTCCCCTAACAATAACTAACCTCAAAGTTTGACAAGAGTCACTTGTTTTGGTATTGGTGAAAGTATGTGCGAATCTCTCTCTCGAATCGAGATTCGCAAAAGTGATCTGAATCTTAAAAAAAGTGCTTTTTTTTGCCCAAAGAAAATCGACATTAGTCAGTTTATTTTGAGTGTGTGCATTCTGTGCCTGAGCTAAAAAAAAACATGAACATTTGTTTGACAGGTCAGGCTCTGCTTCAACACCGATTGTGAAATAGCAAGAGCGAGCACAAATCACCTGTCAAATTGTCGTCTTTTACAGCCATAGGGTCGTCTTATATGGGTCTTTAAATAGAATATTGATTTCGCGAGCTCTTAATTAGAAAAGACGCAGGGATGAAAGAGGAGTCCAAATAAGTTGGTCTGACAATCTCTGCCATTTTTGGTACGCTCAGCTATAACCCAAATCCTGTGATGGATTTGCAAGTTACGTGCGATCCAGTCGTCCATATTTTGCTTATACATATATCATATTTTTACCAAATTATCAACGACCTATTGCTGAACTTGTCAGAGCAAATAGTGCAGCCAGAATTCCATGGATACGAGTTAAGTTATACCAATTATGGGCTCATAAAATATACAATTTCTGTCAGTATAATGCACTGCAGTTTTCTTATCCGCCGATGTAGGGCACGATTTTTCCAGAGTCTTTATGACATCTCCCCGGTGTTATAAGTTAAAACTTAATCTTCCTATGGTAAGAATTCTCAATTAGCCCGCTTCATGTACTGACTTTTCTTTATAATCTAACTAGCTGTACTCACCAGGCTTTTCTCGTGCTGGTTTATTGCTTAGATATGTTTTTGTCTATCAGAAAAATGTACATTGCTGTTCCTAATTTTAAAGCTTAAATGAATGTCGAAAAAAGGCGTTCGAAATGTTTTTGGTTTGGTACGGAAATCACCACGCCCCTTTGTCCAATTTTGACCAAACTTCCCAGAAACACCTTTGGGACAGTACTAAAGATCTTCTTAAAATGTGAGCTCAATCGGTTCTGTGGTTTTAGAACACAAACATAGTACTAGTAGGCAAACTGCATTTTTATATATAAACTAGCTATGCCTTGCTTGTGGCCATGAATTTTATTGTCTTGATATATTTTTGTCTATCAGGAATACCTACCGATGATCCAAATTTTACAAACATTGGCTGCCATGACTGTCGACGAATAGCGTTTGAAATTTATTTTTTTGTATGGTAAGCTCCATTAGTCCAATTACGCTCGGTTTTCTAAAATGCTTTAAGCAGTCAATTATGTCCATTTACCAAATTTCAATGCTAAAGCTATGGTTAAAAATTGTGTTCTAAATAACTTTGTTGTATGGTTGAATTGCTTGGTTGTTGGTGTCATGTCATGCCCCATTTTCCAATCTTTCTATAAAAAACATAGCCTAAAACCATCTCACAGTCTTAAGAAACATTTCTCAAAAAGTTTCATTGAAATCTGTCTACTACTTATCGCGCTTTGAGGTAAGTAACAACGATAATTTCAACAGTTTCACATACATATGTTTCCTGACGACATCTCCTTAATTTGTCCTCAATTCAGCACCTCACTCCATCTTCTGCTTATCTGCGCTTACAACAAGTTACATCATTTAAACAACACTCAAACAAATTAATTTTTGAATATAACTATCATTTATTCCTTGGTCAAATAAACAATCTTACAACATTACACATCTAGTGACAAATTATTTCCTCTTAACAACTAAGCATTTGATAAAAAAAAAAAAACTAAAATAATAAAAATACGGACCGTGGAACGTAACAAAGATTTGGATCAGGGTAGTTCAATTTAGACAGTTCGGAATAATGGACTATAATTATATAGCAATCTCTGACTCCACCATTTCGATGTACTTATTAATCTGAAAACACTCGCCTACTTCCTTCTTCTTTCGGGTTGCGCGTCTCCTTGACTTGTCCCCGTGTAAACATAATTATCCCGTCCAACAATGCCAGTACCTTCGGCATCTCCCAACCACGGATACTTGTTGGGGCACTCCCGACACGTTTCCATATATCGGGTATCTGAGATATTCTTTTCGGGATTGGTAAACGCTAGCCCACAATAATTTGAGGTAAGACATGGTTTTGATGCTGTCGGAACGCGTTTCTGACAATCCCAGGAGTCAATGCTGTTCAGTTCGCGTATTTCCTTGGGATCGGTGATCCATGTGAGTGCTTGAGTGACTGTGACGATGTAAACATCTGGACTGGAAAGAGAAAAAACATTTTTAGAAATTTGTTAAATTATGGATGGAATCAATATTTTTTTGTTGTGGGCCCCTTTTAACCCCCGCAGGCTTTTCAAAATAGATCTTGGTAAGACTACCTATATTTTGGTACAATATACAAAAAAAACGAATCCGTAGTCTGTGAGATTCGTTGGCCAATTTGGGTGCCAATTTTACAACCACTTGTCAACAAACTTCGAAATAAGAACTCCCCAATCTCAAAAGTATGTATAATATCCCATTTATGTACTTTAAAATGTAAACTTGGCGACGTGGTATCTAAGATTTTATAAAACGTCGCATCGAGCGTAGCTCTTCTCTCGGTCCATCGACCTTTTCTTGCCGATATGAGACGGTTTTTGTGTACGCCGGTGGTAGTGCCAATCGAAAGAATTTGAAAGCCTGTACCCTAATTCCGAAATATTTTTTTTTCTATGACAAAACTGCTACTCTGCTTCGGCATTGCTAGCTCTAGGTAGGGCAAGACGCCCTTAAAGGACGTTGCCTGAGCTTTTTGACTTTATCGGATCAGCTGTACCAATGAACCTTCTACTTCCGTACTTACTTACTTAGGCGACGCAATTTTTAGCGGTGGGCTTGGGTCTCAATCGAAACGCCTCTCTAGTTAGCACGGCCTTTAGCCCTTATAAAGTTGATTATTATTGAGGCATTGATGCTTCGCACACTATGGACTATGGTGATTGTTTACGGCAGAGAAGCGATTGGGCGAAAGTCGGTATTCAAAGACAAATCAAACGAAACGAAGAACTAAACATTTCTATAAATCCATCAATTCAATTCGATCCATCATGCCGCTTGTAATTAAATTTAGTTTCCAACCCAGCCTTATGGCTCCGAGCGACTTGTTAATTGCACCACATATCCCAATCAATAGAAAACAATTTGTTCAATCTAACTGGCAACTACCACGTCCACCTACATACAGAAGTCAAGTGAAACTTTCTAATTGGAAACCCATGTTGGGCAAACACCTTTACCGACCATCCTCAATAGCATTACAACTATATCACTTCAGGTGAAACAAAAAAAAAAAAAAAAGGAAAACTTTTCACCCTACCCACCCATGTGCCCAGACAAAAGCACGTAAACAAATTAAATACTTGTCACCATCTCCGACATGAAAAAAAAAACAAAAAAAAAAAAACGAACAAAAACTTGGTCAACAACAAATATTTTCCAATACTTTGTTTGGCCTGAGGAAAGTTTTCCTTTTCCCATGTCAAAATTAATTCCCCACTCCTCCCAGGAATACATTCTTCGAACTTTGAAGTTGACCATTTCCATCTCGCTACCCGTGTCGTCGAAAAGTTCAAATGGTATTTTGTGTGTCGCCAAGTTTACCTATGGATAACACAATTTTAGTTTCACATTGACATACGTGTCAAAGACCGGCCATTGATTTCGTGTCACCTTCCGGGAGGTCAGAAATAGTTCCCAACACAAATTGAAGCCTTTAATTTGTAATTATTTCCAAAGGGGAATGGAATTAAAAATTCCATCCCAACACCCACCGAAAAGCATTTAAACTTTTCTCATTATAGCCGACGGCGGCGGGTTCCTGCTGAGGAGAATGCGACGACTCGCCCACAACCGACGACCGAAGGTCTAATTTGAATTTATACTCACAGCGTGAGGGTCCAATCGAGGAATTTGTGCAGTCCAAGTTCTAGGTCTTTCGACTGGAACCAATTCGTATGGAATGGCAGCATGTAGGGAGCCTTATTCTGTTCGTAGTAGCGGGAGAAGTCCTCCTGCAGCCATTCAACAACTTCATCTACATCCAAGTTGTGCAGGACACATTGATCCATGTAGGGGCAGTGACCACCCTCATAGCCTTCGATGTAATGAGTGTTGAGTGGCACCTCCCAGACACCAGGGAAGATCTTGCTGGGGCAAGTACCGCTCTTGCATTCATGTGAGATCTTAAAGTCCAAGGTGTACGGCCAGATGGGCACATTAACTGGAGGCACTGTCACCGAACTGTCGTAAATGTAGCCAAAGTCTTCAATGACCTATATAGAGACGATATCATGGAGGAGATTATTAACAATTCCAATCTGGGAAATATATGAAAATGCAAAACTTACCTTATATTGGGTATTCCTTCCGGGCTTGAGGAAAGGTGCTCGCATACCGACAACATCGGCAGTCGTCACATTGGCAAAGTGTCTCAAAATTTCCCGCATTCCAATCATCTCGCCTACCCACTCCTCGTAGCCCTTGTCCTGGAGACCGGTCTGCATGGAGATGGTTTCGGTGGCGATTTCATGTCCCTCGTAGGCCAAGGTCTGGATCTGTTGGTAGTTGCTGCAAGAGAGATAAGAACAGACACAATTGACACAAGAGTTTTAACTAGAGCAGCAGCAGTAGAAATAGCAGCAGCAGCAGTAGCATTAGCATGTCCCTTGAGGTCCTGGCGATAATGGCTGTGTTGTGTGTCGCAGCGTGCATAACCCCCACGGTCCATTTTGACTATTTTGGCACAAATGTCTCAGATGTCTATCGGACAGTGCGGGATTTACATACAGGACGTGTGTGCAGTTTGTCCTTCTGCAGGGGCAGCGGTGGAGCAATAAAGTCATAAAAGTTGCACACACACCCGCCCACATGTGGACAGACAGACGATGAGGATTAGAAAACATTTTAATACATTTCGGATGGAGAGATGCACTTTATCCTCTTTGAAATGAATATGTGTGTTGTGGTGGTGGTATATATGGTAATGGTGATGGAGTGTGGACTGTGGGACTGTTGAGGGGCACTGGGCAAACCTTAATGTGTTTTGTGTGTTTGCGAGTTGATTAAAAATACAATTTGCAATTGGTTGTCCCCTCGGGTGGGTTTTTAAAAAGTTCAAAGTTCCATACCAATATGGACTTAATAGAGAGCAGGGGTAGGTAAACTACACTCGTGTGTGCATTAGTTTGTGGGGGCGTTTGTTTGGAGTTTCTGTTTTTTGTTTGGCAAAACATGTGTCCAGGATGCGGTGCATATATACGGGCGTTAAATGCAGAACATGCATTCATTTGCTAACGAGCTGCTGAGTAACTCAGAGTTATGGATGCAAATCATGAGGACCACACTTTGGAATTTCAAAGCGTGTACCACTTTGTAAAACAGGTGACTGTAGTTACATTTATAATTTTCATTTACATTTTGATGTAGGTAGGTATATTTTATAAAAAGTGGCGGTATTGGTTTTGTGCTGTTTTTTTATGGCACACTCCAAGTCCAACGCTCTTTATATAAGAAACAAGTTTGGCTCTGCCACCTATCCAACCATCCTAACGGATCAGTGTAAACATTTTGGACCCAAAGTTAATTCGGGAATATCATTGCACTCAATATTTAACATTACTCGTAAAAGATTAGCGTCCTAAAAATTGAGTCTACCGAAGGCCACGCTCCTTTCTCCAATTTTGGCTAGATAGCCTGACAAATTGAGATCTCTCAGTTTTGTGGTTTTCGAGAACACAGACATAATATTGTACGTAGTAAACAGTAGCTACATTCAGACTTCTGTAGACAGGAGCGTTGAGAATTATGGATTAAAAAAAAAATAAATAGATGGCGCAAAAGGTTCTCTTAGTTTGTGTGAGTTTTTATTTATTTTTGACGAATGGAAGGGACCGAAAGAATAAGATCGCGAATACAAGCTGCCGAAATGAGATTTCTCCGTTGTATTGCTGGTGTGACCCGTAGAGATTGCATTAGAAATACTAGAATACGTGAGGAACTCAATGTCGAGCAGCTACTTCTCCGGACGGAGCGATCCATGCTTCGGTGGTTTGGGCATGTTAAACAGATGTCCCCGACCAGGATTCCACGACGTGCTATGGAATCCGTACCATCGAGCAGGCATCCCCTAGGTAGACCCAGGATGAGATGGTTAGATCAAATTCATAATCTCTCCTCTACCCGTATGAGGATTGCCCTTGATGATTTAGAGTCGACGGCGGAGGATCGAGAGCTATGGAGGGTCCACTTGAGCAACCTACACCCGCGACCCACTTAATGGACAAGCGGACCATTGAAAATGAATGAATGAATGAATGAATGGAAGGGACCTACAATTTTATGAAGAGACCGAAGGGCTGAATAGAGAAGCTTTTCTAAGGACTGTGTCGCAGTGAAAAAACTTTAAGATGTAATTTGTGTTTTTCCGTGGATCGAACCTTGGACCCCTCGCACAGTAGTCCAGCACACTAATCACTGAGCCCACAATAATAATTCTGAACTTAAAACTATTTGCCAGGTAAATGTCTGGTTACATAAATCTCAATACTTTGGCTGAAGGTTCGATACAGTGATCCGAAGCAGGGCTGTCGTTTCGTTAATTTGTTGGGTACTAAAAGCAACTTCACAGTGGACGAGCAAAACCAGGATTTTCTTTAGAAATATCGACTACACTATAACACAGCCACAGTTTGGTAACAACTTCCAAGTCTCCATTCCTACTAGATCATTCTGGGAGGAGAAAGCATTATTGGAAGATGAATCGAACCACTTCTTCACGGATGGATCAAAAACTGTGGACGGATGACTGATGGGTAGTACAAAACTACTATTGTAGTACAAACGACAGCATTGATCCGAAGCCGAGAAGAATTGGCTTTTAAAAATCCGACAACAGACCTAAAAGGTAACAGAGGTGATATACGGGTGGATCTAAAGTGAACATTGGAGTAGGTAATACACATTGCAGAAATCTGTGGATTTAATGAAGAAAGTCCTGATTTCCATGCTATTCAAAAAATTACATATATATGATTCTAAAATCTGGTAGTAAAGCAGCACTTTACAGCTCAAACCTGATTGGGTCGAAATCAGTCCCGCTTTCCGATAAGAAAAGAAAATAGTAGATAAACTGGTAAGAAAGGACTCTGCCCTAGATTTTACTGGCTTTATCTGTTATATCAAAAATTCATCAGTGAGAAACAAAAAACTTCCCAGAGGCTTCGACAACTATTAAATTAAAGAATGTTGATTGTTTCTATTCAAAATTCACCTTTTTCTATTTTTTAAAATGGTTCTGTTCATTTGTATTGCAATGTCATCTAACTTCTTTACTTGAGAAAATGGTGCAGAACCCACAGGCCACAAGCCAACACAAAAGGCACAATTTTTCTCAAGTCTCTACAATTACTGACATACACGGATGACATTAACATCCTTGGTAGATCTCGGCGGGCGTTCACTGGGGCGGTTGCAAATATTTTGACAGAAGCAGCAAAAATCGGGTTAGTCATAAAAGAGGAAAAAACCACGTATAAGTATTCTGTAAACAAGAAGGGAAACATAACATGAACGAATCGGACGGAGCGTCTTAATAGACAGCTATAACCTCGAAGTAGTTAGAGATTTTATCTACCTCATCAGCTTCGCTATAAACTCTAAAAATTAATTAAGATAAATGTTAGTTTTAATTTAGATTTAATCATTCTTTTCTAGTATGTAAGTTAAAGAAAGAATGAATAAAAATGAATTTAAAAGTAAAAAAATAATCACCTAAGTAAATAAGTTCTTTTGTAGGTAATATATTTTTCATTCCACGCCGTTTTTCCTTCCTCACTTATTTTAACCTTCGAATGCCAAAAAAACAATCGACGGCAAATGTCGATGAAAAAATCGCCTACATTGTCAAAAAATAAAACAAATCGTAGTTACTAAAATAATACATGTGGATGGCAACGCTGGCGCTGGCGCTGGTGAGCAGTGTTATTATATCGGGGGATTTATCCCTTTTTGTGGGATTTTCGATGTCCGAAAAGCCTTCCGTGGGATAAAGGGAAAAAGCACCAAAATCGTGGGAATTTCAGGAAGCTGACAAAACAAAACTATTCCAATTCACAACAATTATCAGCACAAATAAAATAAATAGCGTCTTAACAAAAATTCTAGTACAAAAGCAATCTGACGTCGCAGCGGCAGCGCATGTAATTAGACCTCTAGCGCCAGCGATAAAAGTGACATTGGGATTGGAATAGAACCAGTTTGAATTTTTATTACTTCATCTGGCGTATTTTTTTTGGGAAGTGTGTATAACAAAACCAAAAGTGAGTATACAAGTTTTACACGTAAAAGTAAAAGTCAGCTAGCTATAGATTCTCAAAAAAAATACGCCTATCTTCATAAGCATCAAAAATGTATTTTGTGCCATAATGTATTATGTGAGAAGCTAGACCTAGGGTGATACGGACTTATTGCGCCAACTATTTGTTTATTTATTTTTTATTCAGTTAATATTGCGCTAGATTAAAACATTTCACAGAAAAAGATATTTCACAATAGAAATCTAGTGCAATGCTGAAATGTCAGCTTTTGTATGTGGAGTGTGGCATGCCGCTAGTCATATAGCGATCAATGCAACGCGGCCATTGTGATTTTCTTTTAACATAATAAAAATGAATTAAACAATTTTTTTTTTTCATTTTAATGTATCGTGGGATTTCGATGGGAATTAAAGTTCGGTGAAAAGGGATAAAAGGAAAAAATGACCGCGTTTCAGGGAAAAATGAAGAGAGAGTCTTAACAACACTGCTGGTGAGAATGCGGCGAATATCAGCGATGCCAAACCTAACCCAATTGTGAAATTCTAGCACTGTTTTATTCGATCTAGCACTGTAAATTCACCTTTTAGCACTGTGTTTTGATTCATATTTTCAAGCAATACGCATTTAATTATTGCTATAAAACTGGTTTTCTGTGAAAATTTAGTTAATTATTTAAAACTAAAATTTTTTTTTTTCAGTATTTTGTACGTTAAAAACGTCAAAACAGTGTAGAATATACTTAAGTCGTTTGGTCTGTGCCTGAACTAGCCCTGAAATCACATTTCTGGCTCTAAATAACATTTTTGAGTTGGAATCGCTGGGTGAATTCCACAACAAGCAGTTGAGAATGTGCAAGACGAAGAAGAAGTGAGTTAAGCGACGACCGGCATCGTCCACACATCGATCTCTTTTGCTGTAACCTTTTTGTTTTCTTGTCAACTTTTTTCATTAGGTAGATATTCTATTCATTTTGTAAATACTCACTTAAACGGGCGTTTCATTTTTGGAAAATTACTCTACATACCTACTCAAATTGTATTAAAGTGCTTTAAGAAAAAACTGACCTCACTCACTCATTTTCACCCCACCATTGGTTATAAAATTTGAAGCAAAACAACGGAAATATGTTATAATCAAAGCTACCTAACTTAGAAGTTTATATGCAATTTCATTTGCCAAAAACCTTCAGTTTTATAATTCATAGTTCCCGGAAAACTATCTTATCCCACATGAAATGCTCTTCCAAATTTTGCATTCATTAGCGTCAAGTATCCATGTTCTGCATTAAAAGTCAGAAAATCTAAAATGCACACAACTGAACAAAACTCTCTCAACTCGCTACAAAAATTTCAGCTACAATTAAAATAAATTACATACCCTACCTAAGTAGGTATCCAACTACAATCTGCGAACCGCATTACCTCGGCCAAGTTACTTAATCCAGCCGTATCATAATGTTAATGTTCAATTCCATTGGAACAATGCAAAAACCCAACTTTCCGACATTGTTTCAAATTAATTCCCGGCAATGGTATATCCTATCCAATGCATCCTCAATTTCATTTACTCCCATGCATTGTGTTGCCAAATACACAACAAATGCATTGCGATCGTAACTCTGTACTACCAAAAATGTTGCACACAAATAAAATCGTACCTACTCCCACTCCACCTGGTTAGCTGCTATATGGAATAACAACAAGATCCCCTTTCACCACAGAAAAGGATTTATCTAAAACAGCCATTTCGACACAACAACTCTTGCAGCAAAAAAAAAAAACCTACAACAAAACCGAAAGCACTGCGAGGATATAAATTCCCACTGCTAGAGTGCATGAACATTGAACGAACATCACCTGGGTGGAGCAAAAAGAAAAAAAAAATACCATCAGTTCTTCGCCTTTCTACAGATCCTTAGAGTCGGTTGCATTGGAGGCGCCCGCCTATCAGCAACTTAACTTTTCACGCAATTAAAATTGTTGTGCAGCATGGAGGAGTGCCAAGGAAGAATGCAAAATTACTTTCCATCTTATCGTGAAGAAAAGTTTTCGAATCTCACTGCTCACTCCCACATTTCTTCACCATCATCGACCAGCCGGAGAATGCACCCATTCGGGACCGATTCTCGGCAAAGGTTCGCACTTAAAATGACGGTGAGATATTTTTCTTTGTTGTTGCGCTGTTGGCTTTTTTCATGTGCATTGAAGATATACACATATAGCTGGGGCTGTTTGTTTGGCTAGTTGCACTCTACTTGAAAAGTGTAACTTCTTCAATTAAAGTTTCGCTATTGTTCGCAATGAAGAATGGTTTTGGCTCGAAGAGTACATACTGTACTCGGATGGGAAGCAACAAAAAAACTGCGAAAACCCGCTGCAACAATTCACGGGACAAAGGATGTTTTGTCATCGGTTGCACTGGCAGTAAGAGCGCATTCAAACAATGCGAAATGTGTTCTCTTAGTCCTTTGGGAGAAATGAGACTCATTTCCGACTAAAGTTCCCACAACGGGATGACGTTTTTAAGTATACAAACAACAGAAATATGTCTTCTGTGTCGCTATTGTCGTCGTTGTCGGCTGAAATTTGTACAGTCGGCAAACGGGGACTAGTTAGCACATCAAGTTGTAAATGGAGTTTTTGATTGCAAAATTATAATACATACTGAGTCAAGAGATTTTGCCGGGAATTTGTGAAGGTAGGTGCGTTGGATTAGGTTAACGATTTAGGAAGGTCGAACCTAAAACTACTCCTTTCAACTGTTTTTTTTTTTTTTTTTTCAATTTTCATATATTGTGCACAACGGGTCAATATATGACATTAGGGATAGCTTCTCACAGCCACTCATGTGTGAGGGTTTTATTTTTGGGACGAATATGGAAGGTCCTTTGTGTTTTTGTTTGAGGTATAGAACTTTAAGTTGGCAACACTATTTTAGCTGGCGGCCATTTTGTCAGCTGTCAAGTGATTTATTTTTAGTTTGGTTTGGCATTTCCATTCAACATGAATAGACTCAGAGACGTCGTACAATGCGTACGGAAGAAGTCATTGCTGCTGTAGAGCGTAGCGTAAAGGAAAACCCGAATCAGTCTAACCGCCATTTCGTACAGGAATTGGATATGTTCCCATCCACTTTATGGAAAATTTTGCGGAAAGATATTGGTTTGCGTGCTTACAAAATCCAACTCGTGCAAGAATTGAAGCCACAGGATCACCTAGCAAGGCGTAGATTCGGTGAATGGGCTCGCCGTTGATCCCAATTTTCATAAGCGAATTTTGTTTAGCGATGAAGTTAACTTTTGGTTGAATGGATACGTCAATAAACAAAGTCCGTATTTTGAGTGATTAAAATCCTCATATGTTGAGACAGCGTTACATCCACAAAAGCTGACTGTTTGATGTGATTTATGGGTTGGTGGAATAATTGGTCAGTATTTCTTAAAAAACGATGCTGGCCAGAACGTTACAGTCAATGGTGACTGCTTATAGACCCATGATTACCGACTTTCTCGTTCATCAATTGAACAACCATGATGTGCAGGAGCTGTGGTTTCAACAAGACGGCGCAACATGTCACTCGTGCCGCAAATCATTTGTTAAAGGAAACGTTTGGTAACCACATAGTTTCACGTTGCGGACCCGTGAATTGGCCTCCAAGATCATGCGATTTAACGCCGCTTGACTATTTTCTGTGGGGATAATATGTGAAGTCGCTAGTCTACGCCGATTGACCACTTGGAGGACAACATTCGCCGCGTTATTGCCGATATACGGTCACAAATGTTGGACGAAGTCATCGATGATCGTGGCGGTCATATGCCAGAAATCGTATTTAAGTTATAATGCCAGAAGATTATCTTTGGAATAAAGTAAATTTCATATCGATTTAAAAAAATTATCTTTGTTTTATTTAATTTTAAAGTTCTATACTTCTAAAAAAAAACAAATATGGTCACCGTTTATTTTTATATGAACGACTAAAAAAATAAATAAATAAATAAATAAATAAATAAAAATAAATAAATACCGCAAAAGGCGGTAGACACCCTAGGCGTATCTTCTCGCAACCATTCGTTTGTGTGAGTTTCTATTTTTGAGACGAATGGAAGGGACATACAATTTTATGCCGACTCCGAACGGCTGAATTGAGAAGCTTTTTCAGGACAGTCATACTCTCGGATGTTTGTCAGACGTTCGCGAGAGGTGGCGCAGTAGAAAAAACCTTAAGATGTAATTGGTGTTTTTCCGGAGATTAAACCTGGGATCCTTCGCACAGTAGTCCAGCACACTAATCACTGAGCCCAACAATTAGGGCTATAGACATTCCGTTAGCCGAGCCTTGAACTTACTTATCACATTACATATCCGCCTAATGTCGGATACATTCTTTCAACGGTTCAACTGTTCATGGTATATTATCCTGAAAAACTTTACTATTCCGAAAGTCCCTTAAGAAAAAACATTGTTCGATCCGGCGAACTAGAACAACTGACATTTTGATAAAACAACTTTACAGCTTAAATGCGATACTGTAAATATGCGATAGCTGTTCACTCCTTCATTAGTACTGAATGTTAACGTGTCAAAACGACTGCATAACCACAACCCACCATCAGCTTCATTCTTTATCCTGCTTAACCCTGTATACATATATCGGGAGTAGAACCTGGGATCCTTCGTTCAGTAGTGGTGTATCCACACATAGAAATTGTGTAAGCCTTGAAATTACATATTAAAAGTACCTACTTAACTTAACCCATTCATTACATGAAATTACACTTTAAACCTACTAAATCCCTTCATTATAATAAATATACAGTTTTTGAAATATTTTATCCACGTCCGCCTAAATAAAAATTACCACAATTGCACATCTGAACTTTAGGTAATGGCCGGCATTCAATGGTTCAGTACATGCAGCATTAACCGTATCCAGAGAAATCTCCACTAAACCCTTAAAAAATCAACTACTTCCCACAGATTTGCATTCGCCAAAAATTTCCTAATTCAGATAAATTTCATTTCAGGTCACATAAGAAACTTTAGGATGACTGCCATAAATCCCCATCAAGAGCATCATGATGCGAACTCAAGACACGTCGTCTGTTTATTTTTTTTTTTATACCTTGGCCAACCGCTGTCGCTCGTATCTCGTATGTAACCTATTTTCTAATACTCCTACTTTTTTAGAATTCCCTTTATCCTATACCGAACACTCTCGGAAACTAAAATTTGAACTACCACCAACCGCGACCGCTCGAGGAATTAAGGTCCCAAAAAATACCTCTTTTTCCTAAATGGACTGTTTCCTTTATCATTCTCCACAAGCCGCCCCCATCCACAAAATGAAAGAAGGGCTACCCATAATGACCTAAAGTTTAACAGCTGTCAGAAAACTTTACATTCACCGACATTATTGCTAAGCGCGAACGACTACGTGATTCCATACACTCGTAAGCCGCCATACAAGACACACCGCACACCTATCAACGAAAAGCAACGTGCAAGGACCTGGCTGAAGTAATATTATGGAAATTCCTTCCAAAAAAAAAAATATGACGACGACAAAAAATTCTTAAGCGGATGTGCACTTTAGTGTTATACATGATGATTTGGCTCGTTCTATAAAAGGCGTTTCGGGAACTCGTCTAGTTGGCCGGAGGTATGTGACATGGGTTAGTGACGAAGACGTGCGAGTTACACCTTCTTTGGGGCACTTAACTTTGCCTAACTACCTTGGTGCTTAATTTTCTTTCAACGCAATGACTTTTTTTTTGTTGCTTGTATCCTTTTTATTAACTACCAGCTGACTTTGTATATAGTGTGTAGTATATGTAGTTACACGCTGAAGGACACACGTCTTAAATTGGTTTATTGTTGGTCTTTGTACAAGGCGAATGTTTTTGTGGTGGACTTTTACATGTTTTTGGGTATGTCTGCCGAAATTGTCTGGGGAGGTGATAAATTCTTCAGATTCGATTTGGAATGAAGGGGATAGCGTCATCAGACAATTAGATAGTATGTGCAACAGAAAACGTATCATCAAGTTTGATTTGTATTTAAAAGGAAAGAGTTACCTACCATCTTTTGCGTGGTTGTAAGAAGCTAGGCCTAGGGTCTTAAAATCCTTTATTTTGTACAGAAAATACAGAACAAAAAATATGCAAACTTTAGTTCAGGCTTTATTTTTTTTACTGAAGAACCTTTTTGACTTCAGCTGCATTTAAAAATGTTCGAAATTGGAATTTCGAAGATATCCAGTAATCGGAACTCAGAAGTTGAGTAGAGATGCTAAGCCCTTATGTGCAGATTATATTAAGCCCTTATGGGCTGTCAATAAAACACGACAACGAGTAGTGTGCAGATATCAAAATCTAATAATATCAAGTAACAGGTATTACTATACCTTATTCAATTGAGCATTCGTGAATTTCTAAGTCCTATCGCCTTTTCGACATAATTACACATTATAAGCTAAAGTGACCTCAAACACCGATGAGAAGCAAGTAGATCCAGTAACTAAATTAGCAGAAAGGCCGAACAAGGCCGGAACTATCAAGAATTTTTTTCGTACTTCGCCAAATAATTGAATTCAATTTATTATGAATGGACCAGAAAGATAATTGTTAGCTTAAAATACTCGGTGAAGTGTTGCCTGACATTTGAAAGCATTTATCGACTTGACATACATAGATTTATGGTATAATGGCAAGTAAAACGTGGTAAGTTTAAGTTTGCACTCTGTTTTTCCAACCTTTATAGGACGAATTTTGAAAAATGATGAATGAGGCATATAATGATTTTGACCTATCTATCAACATACAAACTTTCAAATTCATACGGCTAACGGTTGGTGAGACCCCCCTTACTCCCCGACATTCCTTTACTCACTACCACTTCCCACCCACCCTACGGCACACATCAATCAATTGTGGCACGCATCTATAAATCAGAAAAAAAATCATGAAAATCGGACGAATGATTCTCGAGTTATGGAAAACGAACGGACGGACGTTGCATTTTATAAGATTTATCATTTCTTGGGATAAATCATTAGTTATTGAATGAGTTTCATTGGAACCTACTCATAATTTGACTGTCATAATTACCCAAAATGGCACACAAGAATGGAGTCGGTTTCGTTGTGCGTGTATATTGTCGCGCTGTCAAAATTAAATATGCACGAACAAAATTATATGTTTTTTTTACACCATGAACGCGAAGAGCGAAAACCAACCACCCAATGTACTCCCACTCCCACTATTAGTTTTGGATGTTATGTACTACTGAATTTAGACAGTCCGACGCAACAGACTCCATTCTGCAACCGATAAACATTGACTTTGACATGTGACATTTTTACACATTTGTCGCACTTGTCTGACATATTCTCATTGCATAAAATATTGACAAGCCGCATTATTGTCAATGAGTTCGTTCAAAAATCTAGCTTATTAAGTCTGACAGCTCTTTATCTCCATGTTACTGAGTTTTAATTAGGCTAGACTGGTTACGTGAACAGTTTTCTCAGTTGACGTCTATGTCAACTACAAATACTACTAAGTTGAAGTCTATCTGTGTCAACATGTATCCGGAGTACTCAGTTTTGACATTTCTATTGGGTTATCGGAGGAGAGCTTTGGAGAGAGCAGTTTGACATTTCGATTGACCTGACGTGTACAGCACCAATCAGAAACTCAGAGCCCCAGGAGAAAAAAATACAATTGGCCGCGTTCCATTGACCGCAAATCATCTAGCACATAATATGCCGTATGAAGGAACGCTAGCGCTAGAGGTCTAGCGGCAGCGGCAAAGTGACATTAAAACCAATTTGAATTCGTATTATTTCATCTTCATGAGAGTCAAAAACGTATTAAATAAACAAATACAATGCGTATTAATTACATAGAAGCTTGAATTCCCATTTTACACCAAATTGGAAATATTTGACTTCTGCACTTTCACTTTTGTTTTGACAGTTCGTTATTTTTTTCAATCTAGCAGTTCATTTTGTGCTAGATTGAAAAATTTCCCAGAAAAGGATATTTCACAAAATGTGCTAGAGCTCTAGCGCAAATGCTGAAATGTCAGTTTTTTTATATGGAGTTTGGTATGCCGCTAGTCAACTAGCGGTCAATAGAACGCGGCCATTGTCAATAAGTGACATACCGACAATTCAAGTTAGTTTTTCCCGATCATGTAAATTAAAAAAAAAGTTGCCTAACATAATTTTTACGAAATTTCTCAAGGATAAAACTTAAAAAAAAAAAAATAAAATTTATACAGTCAAAATTTTGAGAAAAAAACATTTTAAGTAAAGAAATTACAACAAATTTTCAAAATTTTGAGT
This sequence comes from Cheilosia soror, assembly GCA_949372485.1. Classification (NCBI taxonomy): domain Eukaryota; kingdom Metazoa; phylum Arthropoda; class Insecta; order Diptera; family Syrphidae; genus Cheilosia; species Cheilosia soror. The sequence goes on along the minus strand of OX443563.1, from coordinate 96,878,430 downwards.
TTAAGGAGTACAGATGTTCCCGAAGCTCTTAAGACTTTTATGCGTTACTAAATTCTCCTTTCAAAATTTACAACCCAATTTGTATACCTATAACAGTTTAGAAGTTATAGCTATTTAAGCGGTAACACCTCCAAATTAGAGGTCACCCACATTGATGGGCTTATAACAATAAATGGGGTAAGAATAGACTCCCCCTGCCAGACAATTTTTTGTTCGGCGGAACTTCAGGAATCACCCCTTAAAGGATTATACTGCTTAACTGGGACACCCTGTATATGATAGAATCCTTACCATCAGACAGGCGTCCTCTAGGTAGACCAAGGATGAGATGGTTAGATCAAGTCCATAATCTCGCTTATACCCGTATCGTATGGGGATTGTAATTGATGATTTAGAGTCGATGGCGGAGTATCGAGAGCTATATGGAGGGTCCACTTGAGCAACCTAGACCCGCGACCCACTTAATGCACAAGCTTTTACTTTATCCAGATGATCGCATTTTGTTCTTTAGAGTGAATGTTCGGGAATCGTAATCATTCGCCGTTACATCAATTTCACAAGAAAAATATTGGATCGCCTGCGATTCTAAGGTGAACTCGCCGGCGAATAAAATCTTCATCTGGGCAACACGATGCGAATGAAATGTGTTACGCTTCATCTAATCCCGTATCTTCAAATTGAAGACTTGTTTTCCAAATTTGAATTTTAACTTTGTTGAAATGATTTATCCGCTGTGAATCTGCGCGAATTTTTAACTTTAATGTTTGCATTTCGACTGTGAAAGCAGTGTTTGAAGTGCAGTTTCCCATATTTCCAAAGTGAATATAGTTGTAGAGTAACTAAAGGGTATCCCATAATTTAACCAAAATGTAATTTTGATAGAAAAAACAGATTTTTAATTAGAAAGCTTAAATTTTTTTTTATTGATTCATAGAGGGTTATGTATGAAATATCACATCGGATAAATGGCCGCCACGGCTTTGCTGGCAAGGACGTACCTACTCTTATTGAAATTTTCTATGACCGTTTCGCACAAATGTGGCTGAATTTTATTAATTTCATTCATTTCCTTTTTCAAAGCGTTGGTGGTCGTGGGTTTGTTTCCATATACTTCAAAAAAACCCAAAAGAAAAAAGACCAATGGCGTTAAGTCGCAAGATCTGGATAGCCAATTATGATCGTTCAAACCGATTACACGATTACACGATTAGGAAATGTTTCATGCAGTAATTGAATTGTTTCTCTGGCTGTATGGCTTGTGGCACCGTCTTAATGAAACAACAAGTTGGTCACATCCTTGTACTTAATTTAAGCACTAAAAACTGGATAACCCAGTGACGATAATAACATCATTATTTGTTACTGCCTGACCAGCCGCATTTTCGAACAAGAATGGTCCGATAATGCCTACAGCCCAAAATCCGCACCAAACAGTCACGCGTTGTGGATGCAATTACTCGTGGGTTTTCCCAACCCCAAATGCGACAATTTCGACGACTAACGAAGCCATCAACATGAAAATGAGCTTCATCACTTGATGATTTTGTTTGAAAATTGCGGACTATAGCTGACAAACCTTCATTAGTTTAAAAATATTGCTCAACAATGAAAGTGCTTGGTTCTTTCGTATAGCGCTTCATTTTTACTAAACCCAAACTGTCAGCTGTCACACCATGTACTATTAAATGGCGAAAAATTAAAATTTTGCGTGAATTATGGGACACCCTTTACATGGAATAGATCCCTGAGAACTCAAAAAATATTCACCCCTATCGCGAATAATATTTTCCCCGGAATTTTTCCCATTCAGCAATTTGATTTACATTGCTGACAAGGGAAAAAATTCCATTGGAATTTATTCGCGATATCCCTAATTAAATTAATGCCACTTTATGACTGTTAATAATCACCACCTTGTTTGAACGCAGTAGCAAAAGCAGGCTTCCTTTGACGTCATAGAGCTGCGGGTATTCTATTTATGAGGTTATATGGAAATTGTCTTGTACTATAATCCTTCTTTCCTCATCTAACTAGCAATAGCATTCACTTTTATATAACCAATTTAAGTAAATATAAAAAAAAATCAAAACAACCCTACTTGCAAACCACACTGTACCGTACCGCCTTACTTGCTTCATAAAAACAGAATCACTAAATTGAGGATTTTACTATTATGGGTGGGATAGTTCCATTTTTATGACGCACCGTCTGAATAAGGTTGATTCCCATATCCCATCTCGATTTCCCTTCTCGTTTTTTTGTGTTTTTTTTAGCTTCGCTCATTCGCAGTTTCACGTTAATTGAAATTTTCAACATCCGTCTCGTGCGGATGGTATTATGGCGATGGTCCACTATATAGTCCTGTTCGTTGACAATGGACGATAGTAAGTGTTGTCCAGATGATGAAATGGTTTTGTCACCATCATCAGTTTTGATGGAAATCATTTACATTTTTGGCGTGATGCGGTGATGTGTTTTTTTTGCTCTCGTTCTATTCTGTTTTTCTTTTAACAACACACCATGCAGACAGATAGAGAAAAGTTGAAATGAATTTTGTCATGCGATGACCACAAAAAGTTGTGTTCGGTTGAAGGGTGGGACTTAATGTTTGCTGACTTTTTGGGATTAGGAACTGTGTCAGGTTGAAATTTGCTATAAAGAAGGACAATGCTTTGAAGTTTGTATGTAGAAATGTTTCACTTTTTGAAGGTGGTTGAGGGTGGTATCTGGTATGGCATATCTTCAAAGCGATATTGGGTGGAAAACGAATAGAACAATGAAATCTACATACAACTGAGTAAATATTTAAAACGCTGCATTGGAAAAGATCCAGTAAAAAAGATCCAGTAAAAAAAAATCCATTTTGCCATCTATGAGAATGGAAAGTAAAATTTAAATCTCATCCTGTCGCCGTGCACTACAAATTACTCGGTATTAGCCGAATCAATGGACACTTGGAACTGCTTATTTGGCTACTGGCCAAAATCACTAAAAGAATTGCGAATCTAAAAAGCATTTTTGTGGATTTTCGCTCTTACCTGTATTCGTGGGAAATAAAGAATGTTCCTCTAATATCACAGCCATTTGGATTCTTGCGTTTTTTGTTGAAAATCTTTCTGTAGTGTTCGTAGTTATTCAAATTTACCGCACCGTCGAATGTAAGGAGAATCATTTGGGGAATCTGCAAGAAAAAAAAAATAATTAAGTTGTTAAAAATTGTGTGAAAAAGTAATCCTTTTGATATTTTTTCGGACTGTTTTTAGGTTTATTTATAAACTAGGTGTGTACATATTCCGGGTGCACTTTGTAAAGAAAATAAAATTGTTTACAACTATGCATCTTTAGTAGTAGGCTTTCCGTTAATCTGTGACTGTAGATGTGGATGTGTGTAATTTTTCTAGGTTTAATCCGTCAGAGGTTAAACAATGCACTGAATACGTTGGTTCTCTAATGGAAACTGTGGTGGAATTTTGTTCAAAACAAAAACCACTTTCGCATTTAAAAAAACGAAAGAAATCATGCGAAAACGAAAATTGCTTGCAGAAATTGCGTAGATACTTTTAGGGTAATTTTGACAGTTTCAGAAACTTGGGTTTTTGACATCAGTAATACAGCTATGTTTTTGTGCCTTTGGCTTTACTGGTTCTACATATATTGATGATTCAATTTGTAAATAATTTATTTTGTTGTATTCACGATTTTCTTCCATTTTGTTTTTTTTTTTTAAATCTCCATATATGGGAACTAAAGGGTCCGCCAAATAACTTTTTTTTTTTTTGAAAATGCAATAAAAAAAAAACTACTGAATATTTTCTCAAATTTCTTTTTTTATTTGAAAGTACAATCCTTCCGGTTAATAATGGAAAATAATTTCATTCAAATGGCTGCCTCGGCTGGCCATGCAGTAGCCTACACGATCGGTCCAATTTTTAAGCACATTATCGATTGTGTGCAGCTGTATTTCACCAATGGCTTCACGAATATTGTCCTTTAAAGCGTCAATTGTCTCTGGCATGTCGGCGTAACACTTATCTTTTACGGCACCCCACAAATAATAGTCCAACGGTGTCAAATCGCAGCTCCGCGGTGGCCAAACGACATGAGCTTTGCACGTAGCGTCGTCCTGTTGAAACCAAATGTCAATACCAATATCCTCCTCTTCAATTTTTGTGAACAAAAATTCGATCAACATGGCCCGATAACGATCGCCATTGACTGTAACGGCCACTCCTTGCTCATTTTCGAAGAAAAATGTCCCAATTATGCCTCTGGACCAAAATCCGCACCAAACAGTGACTCGTTTTGGGTATATCGGCTTTTCAATGTATGCGTGCGGGTTTTCTGTGCCCCAAATGCGACAATTTTGCTTGTTTACATACCCGCCAAGCTGTTGTGGTAGTCCATAAGACGCCAACTTGCCTAATAGGGCTCTATGCCAGACTCGGTCGGCTCCGAAATTCGTATTGACTGTCGCTTATTAATCGGTGGCCTTTTAGATATTTGATTATTTCGATATTTATTTCCTTTTCCATTACTTTTAAGAGCATTGAAAGTACATAACGCTATTGGACTATAGTTTTGTGGCAGACACTTCCTCCCTTTCTTTGAAATAGGTTGAATGCGAGCGGTCTTCCAGCAAGAAGGAAACGTCTTCTGGGAGTACGACATGCTAAACAGCTTACACAGTAAACAGGTGCAAGTTCTGGTGCACAGCTCTTGAGTACTATAGCTGGGATTCCGTCGAGTAAACTTCGTTTTCGAAGTTATATGAAGCAAAACCTTCGTGCAAGCGTACACGATTCAACGGTTTTCATCTTACAGGATCCCACCCTTGAATTTCGAGAATAAATTTGGAGTTTGGATGATATGTAATGAAAGAGTTTGCCCACAGGACACTACTAGAGTCGATGAATCTCCATCCATAGCGAATATTGATCTGCGTCGATTTATCACAAGTGCAGTACCTGTTGCGCCTAGAGTCTGAGCCTGGAAATGGGCTTCATCGTATTTTTTACGGATGGTTCCAGGACCAGTGTGGGCCCAGACTTCACTTATTAAAAAAAGAAAATACACCTACAATTGGCACAACAGGTACTAGGATCGGCCTTTCACAATGACTCCAATTTTCACACCGCAATCCATCATGTTTCTTCCAACACACCAAAGGGCATATTTTACTGATTGACCACATACACTGTTGCCATAACCACAGTTAATCATTAACTTTGAATGACCAATCACCTCTGCTAAAACCGGAAACCGAAATGCATCAAACAACGAGTCCTCCGCACCACAGACCATTCCTTAATGTATTCTCATTACGCGAAACTTAATTGCGATAATTACTCCGACAAATACAAATTATTATCATTGTCCACTTGGTGTCACCCACAAATGGCCAATATAAATGTCAAAGCAATGCAATAACACCCAACTGACCACCACATTCAACCACTTATTGTTCAGTGTCCTAGACCACGGCAAGTGAACACCAATCTCCAAGGGAAATTACTATATCCATAGATATATCCATATCCGGCCCCAACTTCCATCTCAAGGTGGACAGGGACAAAAACAGCAGCCATTATTGTGGATCGATTTCTAATTATCCTTTAATGCACTAAGTCCACTACAGCACAAGCAACAATCATCCATGTTAACAATGATAGAGAAATGTTATACAATTGAGAAGCAAAAGAAAAAAAAGCAGACAAGGATTCTTTATTTAATCGAAAATTATATCGAGTTGAAAGGTATCCTTGCGAAAGGTTGACGTGTCCTTTAAACACGGTTAACAGGAAACACTGTGTGCAAAAAACTACAAAAGTGGAAAGAAGAAAATCTAATTACTAAAGTTAAAATGGGCCAGACCATCTCAGAGACCAGAGAGGACGAGACAGAGAGAGAGAGAGAGAGAGACAAGACTTGTCCCGATCCCGAACGATATACAATGTGAAACCTGTAATTGATGATTTTCAGTTCTGGCGTTGGTTTTTTTCCATTTCTTTGCCCATTAAGTATGTGTATTGACTAAACACCTGAAAAGGGATATTACATGATTATAACTAGATTTTGTCCTCCCCCATTGCCAATATCCTTTCATAATACGAGCGTCCTGATGAGGAACAATCGACAGATTGGTAAAGGATGTACTGCAGAGGGACAACAAGAAAAAAAAAATAGAAAGAAAAAGAAAATGAAATTCGGAACAATCGACGAGAGATGACCACTCACTGATTATGTGGCCATTGAAAGGATATTCCTGCTGCTTTGTCATGGTGGACACAACCATATTGACAGATGAATAAAGGTCTTTCATTTCAGTTTGTGTGGCTTTTACTTGGTGACCTCCTTTACAAAATAGGTATATAGATTACTTTATTTAGTGAACCAGATAAGTCAGTGAAATGGAGAACTCTTTGAATTATTGAAAACTGATGGGGGGTTTGAATGCGTTTAATTTTTAAAAAGTACCTTGCAAGGTCACAAATGTTTAGTTCCTAAAAATATTTACAGCAATGTTGATTAACGAAATGTTACACTTTGCATAGGCCCAATTACATGCTGCACATGCAAACAGTCTGACGCATAGTAGGATTTACACTCGCTTTTTTTTGAAAGGAAATTAGTATGAGCCATTTTGAGGACCTCGAATCCAAGTAATTGGTTTTCTAAGTCTGAGCATGTATCCTACAAATCTCTGGCACCAGAATTGGTATAATTGGTTTCAGTTGATATTCGCATGGCCGCTTAAATTCCCTTCCCGGAAATTGTCCTTAATTGCCGGAGTCAGCTGATCTGCTGCTTTTCATCCCATTTCTCCCATATTGCCATTGCTCTCTCTGAAGTCCTTTGTCAGGCTTGCCAGATTTTAATAATATATCCGAATTTTTAATCTTTTCAGTAAAAAAACGCCAAATTTCGAAAAAGTAATCGCGAAAACCGCAGAATTCATTCATTCATTCATTCATTTTCAATGGTCCGCTTGTCCATTAAGTGGGTCGCGGGTGTAGGTTGCTCAAGTGGACCCTCCATAGCTCTCGATCCTCCGCCATCGACTCTAAATCATCAAGGGCAATCCCCATACGGGTAGAGGAGAGATTATGAATTTGATCTAACCATCTCATCCTGGGTCTACCTAGGGGACGCCTGCCCGATGTTACGGATTCCATAGCACGTCGTGGAATCCTGGTCGGGGACATGCGTTTTACATGACCAAACCACCGAAGCATGGATCGCTCCGTCCGGAGAAGTAGCTGCTCGACATTGAGTTCCTCACGTATTCTGGTATTTCTGATGCGATCTCTACGGGTCACACCAGCAATACTACGGAGAAATCTCATTTCGGCAGCTTGTATTCGCGATCTTATTCTTTCGGTCATTACCCAAACCTCATGACCATAGGTAAGAGTTGGAACAAACACCGAATTAAAGACTGACAACTTAGCTTTGACACTAAGTTCAGTCCTCCTGATAACAGAATGACCAAGCTGTCTCAAAATCGATTCAGCCTGACCAATCCTACAGGAAAACTCGGCATTGCTCCTTCCATCACTCGTGAATAAGACCCCGAGATACTTAAACTTCTCCACCTGTTCCAATGGGACTCCACTAACATGCAGAGTGCATTGAACAGGCGTTCTAGAGACGACCATCACTTCAGACCGCAGAATTCTTAAAAATTAAATAGAAAGGTCTCTTATGAACCACGTATAGTAGGTAAGCGTCAAAACCAATGCACAACGAAGACGCTTTGCCAACACGCCAACAGGCAACGTCCAGCTGACCGTGCGAAAAACAGGGGAATTCGAGATTAATCCCAGACTTCCAGCGATTGGCCTTGCGATTTATTGATTGTCATCGCAAAAGCCAATCGAAAGGGGAACTAAATCCGCAACAACAACTATACCCTGATCGTTTCATACGTAACATTATACATCGACAAAAACATAAAGTTCCCCTGGAAGAAGGATCAGATGAAGAGTTGCGGATCTATAGAAGTGTGGTTTACGTTCCGAAACTTGCCGACAGCTTCAAACACATTATCAACAGGAGCTCCATGGATGTTAGCATAGCTTTCAAATCCCATAAAACGCTGGCATCATCTTTCTCTAAACTAAAACCCAAAACTGACCAACAAAAACGCACGGACGTAATATACAAGATTGACTGCATGGGCAACGCCACTGAAAGTTGTGACCTTTGTTACATCGGTACCACCAAACAGTTTCTATCCCAAAGAATGTCGGACATCAGATCAAAAAACGGTGGAAAAACGGCACTCGCAAACCATACGAACCACAATCCGGACTTTGACAACGCAACTGTGCTTCAGACGGATAGACATACCTCAAAACGGTATACGCTCGAGACGCTACACATCATCAACAACAGGAATAACATGAATAAAAAACAGGACATCCAAAATATATCTGCTATATATAGCTCGCTTGTTGGTCCCCAAAAATAAGTTATAGACTAAACTTCTATTGAAGTTTTTCACATCTTAATCAGTTTTGTTTCATATAATCATGTCATAGTCAAGGTTCATTGTTTTTGCTCGTTAATTAATTTTTGTAAGTTTAATGTTCTTTTTCCATATTTATATTGTCATTAACCAATGTTTTTCAATAAAGAACCCCTGAAGAAGGCAGCAACCCCTGCCGAAACGTCGGGAAATCAAATGAAATAATCGAGTTTCATTCACCTACTTATGACCAAAAAAGCCGACGGAAATATATTCCAAACATTATCACATACATCAAATTGGTCAAGCACTTTAACAACTAAATCCGCTTGCATTAGAATGGAAGATCAGTTGGAATAATCGAAATTCGTGGGATAAGGACTTCCGCTCCTTTGAATTTGTCCTTGATGATCGTCGCTTGAATTACATTGCTCATCAGTTTCTTGACGGACAACCGCGTTCCGTTGCACAATTTCGGATGATTCAGATTCCGCAACATGATTATGATCGATCCCACCTTCAGCCGTAAATTATGCGGTGGAGTTCCTGGCACATCAAGCGAGTTCAGAAATTCCGTCGGATAATTGATCGCTTCATCCTCGTCGGTAATGGTTAACAGTCATGACCGACATGCAGTTCTCCAGCGATTTGACTTTAAATAATGAAATTCAAGCTATCGACGGACGTCCTTATTCTTCGCTGCTAGTATTGCCCGTTCACTACCTAATCGAATCGAGATTTTTATAATTTTGTGCAATGCCGGGGAACACTTTGGTGATGAGTTCCTCCTTCGACGATGTGAACTCGCAAAAATTTGCCGGGAACGATATCAATCCAGTCGAAACATTAACGAGAATTTGGCCATTGCCAAGCGCCAGCAGTTGTCTCGAGAATTCCGGAGCAAATGGGTCGTTCTGCAATGCGACTGTCATGTTCGTGGTCAATTTCAACCCCTTGACATGCCGCCACAAAGACGAAAATTTCAGGATTTTCCACCTTTACATCGTCCAAAATCATCAAATTATGCGATAAAATGCAAAATTTCGTCAAAAAATTCAAACATTTTCCCAGTTCTCCACTAGGAATTTTCTATTTTGCCATTCGAAAAGCCATTCCGGAACAATATAGCACACAAAATTTCATACAAAAAATACATTTGCGATTTTTACAATTTCCCGAATTTTCGGGAGGGTTTTCCCAAATTTTCTTTTGTATAAAACTTTCTCCTGGCAATTACGAACAACTGAAAAAAAATGTAAGCCAAATAGGTCCATCCGTTCTCAATTGATGAATTACTATTCATTTTTGTCACCATTTTTATATATATATATTTTATGCTTTGTTTCGTTATTGTTATTCTGCTATCAACCTTTTTACATATTGTTGGTTTTTTGAACCTGTTTCAAGCCATTAAAAAAATCTTTAAAGAGCATCGGTGTTTACCCATTTTTGACGTTCAGTGTATATACCTACAAAGTGTCCCAGTTAAGAAGTATAATCCTATAAGGGGTGATTTCTGAAGTTCTGCCGAACAAAAAATGTTATGGCAAGAGGGGGGGGGGGGGTCTATTTTCATCGTATTTCCCGTTATAGCCCACCAAAGTAGGCGACCTCTATTTTTTAGGTGTTACCACTTAAAACGCTATAACTTCTAAACTGTTATAGGCAGAAAAATTGTTTTGTACATTTTGAAAAGAGAATTTAATAGCGCATAAAAGTCTTAAGCACTTTGGGTACATTTGTGCAGCTACAAAAAAGTTATGGCTCCTTAAACTCAAAATTTTGAAAATTTGTTGTTAAATTTTTTTACTTAAAATGCTTTTTCTCAAAATTTTGACTTTACAAATTTTAATTTTTTTTAGGAAATTTTTATCCTTGAGAAATTTTTTAAAAATTATTTAAAGCAACTTTTTTTTATGATGATTAACGGAAATTGTAGTAAAATCCATTTTTTGTTTTCGCTTGGAAGCCGGTCAAATACAGAGAAAGTGGAAATTGGTCTATTCCTGGTCTATACTATACAGCACAAACATCGCTTGAAAATACGTCAAGCCTTGTTTCAACATTGCATATTGATAGTAGCCCTCGATAGCACTTATTTAAGCTATGCAGTCTGTCGGAAAGGATCAAACTCATAGGGCATTTAAGATGTACCATATACGAGACATGTTATATCACTTGTCCAAATAAGGTCTGTTCTTTCAATAGCAAGTAGCGAATGAGATAACTAAGGTACTTTTATGCAGTTTCACGTTTGGAGAGTTCATCCGTCCTACTATTTCCTGAGATGTGTCTATCACTCGGTACGTAGCAGAGGTGAATATTGAACTGCTCCGAAAGATGAACAACAGCTAGACTGTTTAGAGCCTGATTTTAACGACTGGATAAGCTTTTCAAACTCTTTCTTGTATATTAGGGTTCTAAACTTGTTCATTTTTAATCGAGTATTCTTTGTGTGCGGCGTGTAATGCGCCATAAGCAGATGTGCTAAATAATAATCCTTAACGTCGCTGGTTGGAGAATTTGCTGAGACTGGTAGACAAAACTCTCCAGATTCTACAATGACCTGCCCAAGCCGAGGAAGATGTAGCAAATGCAAAGCAATATGTGGTAGCTCATCATACTACCAAGTACCAACTACAAAGGGCTACTTGGTTTTGGCGTGAAGTACGTAGGAGAGCTTTCGCTCTCATATACCCGTACTTAACCTAACTTAACCTAAATGATCTTAAACTCCATTGTCAATAAAGAGGGCAATCGGTGACCTTTCCCATAAATATACCAAGAGCGATCGAAAATTGTATTCGCTACAATTTCACACATGGACAAAAGGACAACTATTAGGGGCTGAACAACTAAACTGAACCTCCTTCACCAAAAATGCAATTTTTTTGTAAGGTCTTTATAGATAACTCATTAAATAGCATTCTGATTCGAATGACTTTGGAAACACATTCCAGCAGAAATTCAAATCACTTAAGTGCTTAGCACGAACCGCTCATAAAAGACTACTAGCAATCTATTTCCAAAAAGGATACATCCAATAGGAAAAAGTATTTTGGATAATTTCGAATGGAATCGTTGCCCCATCTAATCACTTTTAATAGATAGAAAGAAAATTTATCTGCTTTCCAATGAATGACCTGTCCTCGCAAAAGGAGTCACAAATTCCGTGCCTTATTCCAATCATGACTATACCAATTCAAAAGGAATTGCGTTCAAATGTCGATTGCAAATCCATTGAGGCATGTTTAACTCCGTGACTATGGTCGTCGTCATAGTCCTCGGACGATGGGAAAATAATCAGGAAGAGACTTAGTTAGAATAGCGGAAACAACAACAAAACCTTTCCAATTGCAGACAGACAGACGGACATAGGATATCCACAATAACGACGACAACGACAACGACAACGATATTGGATTATGCCAATGAGTTAGTAAAACTATTTCAATTTTCAATATTCACCCATGATGCGCACACAGAATAGACAGAAGAACAACCCCTCGCCACGCATATATATAGGCAACGAAGAAAATACCATCGATGGAACTAATGCTACGACACGATGCGACTCACCGTATACAGTGCGATTGAGGATGAATGCATTCCTAATGCAATCCAATTTCATTTAGTGCCACAAATGTGGGTCATCATCAGCATTCCGAATCAGGAACCATCGATGGCAGACAAATCGCGCGCGCTCTCGACGAATCGCGAACTTGCATATCCTTTCTGTTGGCATTTGCGTTGATTTCTGATGGAATTTTCCAAGAATGTCCTGTGGACACTGTGTAGTCGTGGGGCGGAGGACATTCGATTTAGAATATTATACGCTCGTTAATCTTGAATCAGATGATGATGATGATGATGATGATGACGACGAAGGATTTCCATGACCGATACCAAACCACTAGCACCACCACTGTCATCCGTTCAACATCAGTTGCTGAGGAACGGACGAATGAGGACGAGAATGATGGTGAATGGCAATGGTTAAGGAATTGGAAGTGATTTTGAATTTTGTTTGATGCGGATCGAATACAACAGCTGGTCAAATGGATGCAATGACAGAATCCGGGATGGTCTGCCGCTGTGCAGTATCCCCGAGTTTGGGGATTATTGAAATTGATTTCGAAATGCGTCTCCTAAGTGGTAGTGCGAAGTGTATATTTGGGAAACTTTCGCGACGTAATGGAATTGATTTAGATAGAGAGTTTGCTGTTTGCTGTTAGTATTCGATTGAGGATTATGCTGATGAGGGATAGTTAATGGCGAAAGTGGACCAATAAATATTTACCGTTGAGTTATAGTCGATAGATTGCTTGCTGCGGAGTTGTTTGTTATTTCTGTTGGTTTGTAAAGAGTTGAATCTTTCTCTTGATTGGATTGTGGTCATGGTCAGTGGTGTGGTCGGGTCGGCGCCACCTGAAGGTAGAATAATTAGCTTAACAATATTCTGACCTTGTCACGTTTTTAATATAAGAACACTCTGTAAACCGGTGAATGCAACATTCCATCGTTGCATGAGACATTATTCTATTTATATAACATACCCTCTTTTTTCCTGCGGTTTTGCTCCCGCAGCCTTCAGGATTTAGTACACAGAAATTCCCTCACAGTCAGATAGTTTCCTCTTTTATATTTATAGCTGTACCCGCTCGGCTGTGCCCGTGCTCAGGAATTACAATGCACATTAATGTTCCAAGTTTAAAACTTTAGCTCCCAAAAGTACCTACTGTGAAATAGCGTTCGCATTTTGTTTTTTTTATGGCAGGTGCCACTCCCCTTTGTCCAATCCAACAAAATCCAACTTCACAGAAACCCTCTCAAATAAATATCAAAGATTGTCTTAAAATTTGAGCTCAATCGGTTTGGTGGTTTTCGAGATATAAGATTTTGAAAGTTATTTTTGTATGGGAGAAACTCATCTGCCAGATAAACTTAAACTCTTGGTTTCAAAGGTTTCTGAGTGACACCTGACAAATCTGTGGAAAAACTGCTAAAGTCGATTTTGATAATTTTTCAGGAGAACACTTTCAAGATTCGACGAAAAAATTGAAATTACAAATGGCTCTGGTTAATCCGCGGAAAGTCTGATTTTTCTGAAAGTTATATTTAAATAAAATTAATTTAAGTCTCTTGGTCTAACGTTTCATAATCTATTGATCATTCTTATTTCGAGCGTGGTAAGTAAAATAAACACATTAGCTGTTATAGCCTAACACCACTTTAAGGAAAACAAATCTTAAGTCGAGTTTAGCTGACTTTAGCTGATATTCCTTGATTCCGACAACCAAACTCGACTTTAGACTTTTTCCGCGTTACTAATAATCATTTTTAGTGTCCTGGCTAACTTTTATGAAGTCAAAATGGAGAAAATTTCCATATAAAATTATCTACTGTGACCGTCAAAATATTTAAGTTGAAGATTAAAAATGATTATTGGTAAGGCCTTTTAACTATAAAATCAAAGAAAGGGGATAAATATCACGAGGAAAAACAACCAAACTCAACTTTAGCTGTTATTACTTGTGATAAAACAAAAATTCGTTACTCTTAAGTCGTCTTAAGACCTGTTTTTTTTTAGTTAAGTTGCCTTAACGGCGATGTAAAAATCGGTTGTTTTTGTTTTCGGGACATTGTACCTTTAAATCTGAAGAAGCTTGAAAGCTAAAAAAAAAACCGCTTATAGATTTGGACTTGCTGAATTTAATGGCATCAAAAACTCAATTTCGTCAAAACTCGACTTTAGTTGTTTTTGTTTGTAGCTACAGAAATATCTGATAGCCTATCAGCTAGTTCAAGTAACTGTTAAATCCTTTATCTGGAAGATAAGTAAAATATTTATTTAAAGTGGCTGGACAAAAGTATCGATTCCAAGCATTTTCCATTGACGAGCGTGGACCGCAGTCACTGAATTTATTTTAATTTTTAGAAGACAAATTTGATGAATTTTTCTAGCATATTACACATGCCCATATAGAACAGAGTATTTTGGCCAAGACCAAATTGTTTTAAAACACTCGACGATGAAGATTTTAGAACTCGATTTTTGTGAATTTTCACAGTTTTTTTTTTTTAATTTTATCTATATGTATTAAATTAGCAACAATAGAACAACACAATTCATATAAAAATGTTTTGTGTCTGTTTCAGCTTCTAATAAACACAAAATAAACAAAGACAAAATAAATGGCATCTGCATCGGAACGGTTACAGCATTGCCATTCGGTCAAACAATTGGTATGGCTAATCAATTTGTTTACTAGTTAGTTTATCAGAGGATTTGACGAAGAAACAGAAAAGAATATCAGCAAGCTTTATCTGTTGACAGCGTTATGTGTTACATAACTATCCGAAATTTTATCCGGAAACTTTTAGACTGGCCTTTAATCATGTCGTTATATATTGTCAAAGTTTATACGCAATCCACATGATAAAGCCGCGTTCTACAAACTTGCGAATAAAACACATTCGTTCGTATTTAACCTCAAATTAGAAATGCCGACCGTCCTTTTTAAAAACGAATCGAAATCCGCTAAATTTTAAGGATTTCAGTCGGCAAATTAACCCATGCCGACCGTCATCGAAACTCGGAGAAGGCACGTAAAGATAGACAAATATAAATTGACATTTCCAAAAGGTGGAACCTTTAAAAATGCCGACTTGAATATATTTTTACAACTTGGAAATCTAATTCTACCTAATGAAAATCAAAACTCATTTCTTAATTTTTAACACTTGTTTTTGCATATTTTTTTTTAGTTGCTCAAGTTAATAAATGTATAGCTTTCCTGATTTGCCGACCCTTCAAAAACGTCGGGGGTGTCGCACCCCCCCACACCTCCCGCTCGCTACGCCCCTGCAAGGTACGCATCTGTGCACAGTTTGTCAATCTACTGAAAGCATCACAATTTCCGTCAGACTCAATTCACCTTTCATGGAAAACAACTTAAATCAACAGGTTTTGAAAACTGAAGTATGTATCGGAAAATATTGGAAAATTTAATCTGTTTTCGATTACATATTCGAGCTTTTTCGCGAAAATCCAGGTTTTTGGTTCGGTGTGAAAAGGCCAGGGGGTTTATTCACAAATGCGCAACGGTTCGACCGTCTTTAGGTTAAGTAAGGTTGTATAGGGTGTGAGTTCATCACAGTGGACTATGCACCAGTCGGCTTCCCTGGGGAAGTTAAACCAATTCGTCCAAGCAATCAAGTTACATAACCTAAAAATTGTTTCAATTTTGTTTGTGAGGCCAACCTCCCCCAAATTGTAGAAGAAGTATCTTCCAAAGGTGTTTCCTCCTGTATCTATAGCAATAGCTTGACATTCACAGAGAAGATGACTAATATCCTCTGCGACATGTAAGTTGATAATATCTAATAGTACGTTTACACCGCACCTAAATTCATCATTTCGGCTAAATTTAGCATTTCAGGCCAAATGTTCAGCATTTCGCCATATATTTTCCAACATTTCGAAATGTTGGATTTTAGCGAAATGTTCAATTTCCTCGCTGCATTTGTAAGTTTGTCAAATCGAACAAACCTAATTCTAATGACTTTTGAGCTCACGGAGAATTATCACTTGAATTCATGTTTAGATTAATATAACTAACAAATTAATTCTTTAGGTAAAGGGTTTTCCAATAAGAGGTGTTATTTTGGTATTTAAAGAAAAATAACATTTTTTGAGATAAATGATCGGATGTTTATTTCATAATAAAGAGGAAGGTATGCCGGTAATAATGAAAAACAACATCAGCCAAATGGCCACCACGAGCACGCTTACAGGACCATATCCTTTTCATGACATTTTCCATAACCAAATCGTAAAGTGGCTGCCCTATGTCCTCGATAGCCTCACGAATTTTATCTTTGAGGTCTTGAATCGACGCTGGTCTGTTGGCGACTTTGTTGATGATCGGCCGGCTTGAGTTCTTGTGTTAACTGAACTTTATAAGCCTTAAGACCCAAGTCTTTACGCAAAATACGGTATAATGACGTTTGTAGAATGCCCAATTCCAAAGAACGAAGAGGAATGGACAAATCTGGGTTTTCTTCAACACTTTGGGCTACAGCAGCAATATTCTCAGTTGTTCTTGAGCGACGTGCACGGGTTTTATTCTTCACATCACTAACTTGTCCCAACAGCTCGAATTTTTCCACCAATTTCTGAATTGCGGTCCGACAAGGTGCTTCACGACGACCAAAAAATGCTTTTGTTTTGCGAACTGTGACTGCAAAATTTCACCAATTTTGTAGTGGATTTTAATAATTTCAATGCGTTGTTGAAGCGTGTATCGTTCCATTTTTAGTAATGGCGTAGTTTCTAATTGTCAAATGTCAAAGAATAAAAGCTTCAAAAGTGACAGCTACCGAAATAGCGGGCCATTCACAATAACACCTCTCATTGGAAAACCCTTTACAAACCACTTTTGATTTCGAAACACAACAAAAAACTGTAGTTAATCAATTCTGATACTAGCTGTCATTTAAAATGCTGAAGTTTCAGTGGGAACGCAAAATTGGATTTCGAAATTTTGTCTGGTGAAATTTTAAATTTAGGTGCGGTGTAAATGTACTATAAGGCTGTGGAAAAGATAGATTTAATTTAATTTAGATTTAATTTAGGTACGGTCTACATGTTTCTATTAATAAAATCTTAATAAAGAGTTGGTAACCCTACCGATATTTGTGCGAGAGATATTTGTGACCCAATTTATAATGCTCACTACGGCAACCATTTGAGAGCTTGGAAATGGAGATAGCTTATTGAAATCCATAATAGGATACTACTCTTTCGTTTGAGAAGTCATACGAGTTCAGTGACTTTTACCGTGTTTGTGATTTTCGACAGATAGTATGAAACGTCATAGTCCTTTGTATCTTCTCTCACTATTGCCCGGTAGATGTATGTAGCTTTGAACTTTGAATACTAACAATATTGAAGTGTTTATCTTTGCCTTCAATTACAATTTACGACATCATTTACCATCAAAACTCCCAGGCAGGTATAAGTATAAGTAATGGATTTGAATCTAAGCCCACTCCTCCATCATAGCACTTTATTATCTCTACTTTAGATAATATTCCATCAATCTCTGGCCAAATGCCCCCTGGGACTGCATTTCTAAAGCAATTCCAATGAATTTCAGCTCGAAATTCCCATATGCATTCATAAAGTTCATAAAGCTCCTTAATTTGTCATTTCATAAATAAGTTTGTTCATTTAAAATACAACTTGAATCTGCCTTAGAGCGCAGGAGACATGATTAAACATCCTCGCACAGATTGGCCTGCCCCATATCCGCAAGCTGTCTCCGCAATGTGATTTGACTTCCAGCCTCTGTAGAAATTCATGTCCCAAAGTCCTTTTTGTTTGGAAATGGGCGAAAACTTCCATTACATTTCAAACTAAGGTCCCCAAAGTGTATAAATGTTGGTCGGTATGCACAAAACTAACATCTAGTGGATTTATCCTTAATTAAAAGTGTATTCTCTGCCTCGCTTTCTAATGTACAGGCAGAACTGTGTGGATATTTCAGTTAGTAGCACCCCATAGGACAATGACTATGACGATGACGATAACGATGATGATGACAAACGAACGAAGGAATTTCATTTATGTAAGTTTTGCGACTCCACCCCAAAGGAGCTCATTAAATTTTAAGGACTATATAGTAAAATTCAAATGCACGTTATATACGAGCAGAAAAAAAAAGACTTGCTGTTTGCACTTACCTTGTCCAATTCGAGATCGCCGGGGATACTGGTACCGTCCTTTGAGCAGAAACAATATGGTAATTCACATTGATCTGGATCACACCTCTCGGCCAAGTCCACTGGAGCGTCGGTTATAGTTGCAGGAGCTGTAAATCGAACAAGAAGAGAGCATACTTGAAATATAGCCTTAACTACGAGTATGAGTATTGGTGTTACTATGAAATGCATGTCTGTCATAAGCCCGTGAGTGTTTTTGAAACAACGAAAAAAAAGGAAAAAAAAAAAAAACCAAAAAAGATTTTCGATGAATTTTTGAATCGCATATCTTGCAATTTTTTTTTTGTTATTGTTTTTGTTTATCTTTTCATTCCCTACTTACAGATACAGTCCGTAAACTGTAAGCTCACTCGTGTTGCTATATTCTTCTTGTCGGTGTAGTGTGCGATTGGGATGAGGTATCCTGTCGTCAGGCAGATTGAAGGATAAAAGATACGAAAAATGAGAGTTCATGTAGATGGGGAATAAATATTTGAGTCGTTTTGTCTAAATTGATTGTCGGAAGCGATAAATGTTTAAACATCCATTTTGCGTGAAGTTCTAGCTCAATATTATCTTTTTGGAATTTTTTTTTTCTATCTACTCCAACGGGTATTTTTATTTTTCTTTCTAACTCTTGTTGTTTTTGTTATGATGTGAGGCAAACACAAAAAAAAAAAAGGATATATGCTGATGTCTTGTATAAAGAGATACATATTTCGATGGCATTGACTAGAACACGGATGGGGATACGTGCTGTGTGCTGAATGGAGTTGTGTTTTTATTGTTTTTGTTTCGGTGGAAATCTTTAATACCGGATTACATAGAGAAAAACGACGCATGGTTTCCAAAGTGAATTTGAAGACAAATTGATGGTGTTATATTTATTTACTGAGCTCTATTCGAGTGGAGCTTGAGATTCTGGATGAGAATTTGTCACTGGAAATGGGTTTTCATTGTTGAATAAATGGGTGGAATGGGGTTTAAGTTACGATAATCAAGGAGACAAATGTGTTATTTATCTGAGATAGTTGTAGCCGTGACTTACTTAGCAAATAAAGCAAACCGAATTTTGTAGCTTTAGTTGAAGAACTTTAAGAACTTGTAAAATCCGATCTACAGAAAATGTTTTGTGTGCAGAAGAGCATTCGTCAGAGACCAGAGATTTAATGTTGTGAATATGGATGTGGGTCATTATTTACAGATTTTATATGTGTAGGTATATTCATGCAATTTGCGAAACAGAGGTGGCAGGTGCCTAACTTAACCTAATACCCTGGGGGCTTATGTCCCAAAGCGCGCCGTATCGCTTTTCATGGCGGATTTGTATTTTCAAGCGATATCTGTTTAGGTGACGAATTGCTCTGCGGATTGTTTGCGGATACGGATATGAAAAGTAAATGCTTGTCTTGAATGAAAAAAAAAAACTAGAAAGCCCTGGAAATACCAGTTCGCTTTTGAAAATAAGCAAAGGTAAAAAAGGTCGATCCGCTGCGCATTTGTGAATAACCCCCCTGGTCTATTCACACCGAGCCAAAAACCTGGATTTTCGCGAAAACGCTCCAAAATTGAATCGAAAACAGATTAAGCTTAGGAGTATTTTCCCAGAGAAAGATGAATTTTAGCTCAAAATACTCGGTGAAGTATTGTCTATCAAATAAAAGCATTTATTCAAATGACATACGTAGATTTATGAGTATAATGGCAAGTTGAGTGTAGTAAAGTTGAAATAGAAAAGTGGGGTGCAAACGTTTTTCAACCCTTATGAGACGAATTTTAAAAAACAATGAATGAGGCACGTAATAATTTTGACTTATCTATCATCATACAAATTTTTAAGTTCATACGGCTAACGGTTCGTGTGAGCCCCTTAACTCCCCGCGACCCCTTTACTCCTCAACAAATCTCACCCACCCTACGGCCTAAATTGGCCACACATCTATAAATTCGAAAAAAATCATGAAAATAGGACGAATGGTTCTCGAGTTATGGAGGGACGAACAGACGGACGTTGCCTTTTATAAAGTAGTATGGATGTTCCCGAGAAGTTCCTAATAATGATGAGCTAGGCGCGCTCAAATGGTTGTGGGAAGTTAGACCTGGGCTATAACAACATGTCGACAAGTATTACAAGTGCCTATTGAATTTGTCTAAAAGTTGGAGCTAACAGAAATATGTTATGTTCGGTTAAACAGGATAGAAGGACTTTCATATGACACTATACATGTAGGTACATTATAATTCAATAAGCAATTGAAACTAGGAAGGGAGCATTTTCTGGCAAAAACATGTAATTTTTCTGTGTCTAGTCTTTTTTTTTTGCATGGGCTGGGCAATGATACTTCCTCACATTTATATTTTACTTCCTTTTCGACTTGTAGGTCACCGTAGAAACTGCATACAGATATCCAAGTCTATACCATCTGAGTCTTTTGGCATTTTGCCTCAAGGGACAGAGTCCAGAGATAAGATACCAATTAAAATCCTGAGTCGATTTCTGTTTAGTTTTATAATTTCTCGAGATGTTTGCCTTAGAAAACTTGCCCAAGATTTGACCATCTCTACTGACGAGCTTAGTGATATAATCTTCTATTTTTATACTTCTTCTGTAAGTGTGTTGTAATCGAACTCCTTCTAAACTGCTGGACCGATTTTGATGACATTTTGTGTGTGTGATTGAGTGGGTCCAAGGATGGTTTACTTTCACATTTGGTGAAAATTCGACAAAAGGTCGTTGCACTTCTAATACGAAAAAAAACAAAAAAACTTATATCTAAAAAACTGATTGAACTAACATTTGAAGAACAAATTTGTTAATGGCCCAAAGGTCTTTCTGTGAAAGTTTGAACGAAATTTGACAAGGGGGGCGTGTATAGAAAATATATACATTATGAATGCTATAACACCCATGGGAGCTAAACTTGTAAAAATGTAGACATTGATGTGCATTGTCCAAAGAAACAACCGTGCGAAGTGTGGTTGGGATTGAAAAACGGGTCATGGCACTACCTATACAACAAAGTTACTTAAATCACTATATCTGAACATTGCCTTATTGAGGTATTTTACAAAACCTAGCGAGATTGGACAAAAGGGCGTGAAACCTCCCATAACAAAATAAAAACACATTTCAAACGCTACTCTTCGACAGTCATGGGGAAAAAAATATATCTAGACAATACAATTCGTGGGTACACGTCTGAGCACAAATCGCTCGAAGCACACGGAGTACAGAATCAGTCCGGACACATCGGTGTGGTTAATGAAAATCTACGAGCAGGCAAAACAACGTTTGCGGGGTCCGCTAGTATATATGTATATGAAAAGAAGCTTCCGTCCGAGTGTGCATGGGCACGCATAGCTCAAGAACGAATCGTTCGATTGTCAAGATTTTGGGCTTGATAGATTCGTATTGGCCCAAGGAAGGACATAGGTAAGACAAATTATTGGAAAAAAGGGCGTGGGACCTTTCATACAAAAACATACAAATCGTATATGTATCTCCAAAAAAACCGAACCACTTGAACTAAAATTTTTAAACTATCTGAGGTTTTCGCCAGGGAGTGTTTCTGTGCGGAGTTTGACCAAATTTGGACAAAGGGTCTTTGTTAGTGGCTTTTCTGTGAAGTTTGGTAAACATTTGACATGTAGGAATAGCATCTCCCATAGAAAAAAACATTGCAAACGGTTTTTCCCGACACTTCGAAAAGTAAGCGGACGATTAAGCTGAAACTTACACAATATGTAGTTATATCTGATATGATTTAAGCGTCTTAAATTTCTCGCTTTCGCTAAGAGAATTAATAATTCGCAAGGACAATCGGTGGATATTTGTGGCATCATTCTTGGATTTCCATGTTTCTCACATGTACAATTATATGTGGCATGCTTACGTGTCAGCAAACCTTCCGCTTCATACGTGTACGGGCCCGAGAATAGAATGAAAAATGTAGTATACCATATAAAGCACTTGGTGAAAAAGCGGTAGGTTGGCCGACACAATTTTTAAATTATATTTAAAGGAACATTTGAATAAGGAATTTGAATTGACCGAATTACATGAAGCAACATGTGCATGCTTGGAATTATTATTTTCATTAAATTAACGAATTTGAGAGGAACGAAGTTCGCCGAGCCAGTTTGTTTGATATAATGGGATTCACTACGCACAGGGTTGGCCACTACTTTCAGTTGCCCTTACCCTCTTCCCTGTCTTCTTTCCCTTAAGTTACTTTTGTGACGAACTCTAGGATCTCTATAAAACATAGTTGTGAATATGCATATAGGTACTCAGAGTAGAAATGCCGGTTTTGAACTGTAAAAAAGCGACTTAATTTGTGGATATTTTATGGATGAATCGACACAACGCTGTGAGGAGTTTCACTAAAGCAGGCCTTCAACTTGGTTGGTTGAAAAAGCCAACACACCTAGACCAGCATTGGTCCATTGTGATACCACGAAAAGGATCATGTAAGATCTCCCTACTAGTTGAACCATTTTGAGCTCTTTATAAAGCGTAAGAGGCTTCTGATGTCTGTGTTTATCAGGTCGCCCAAGTCGTTGTACTGGAAGGCTCCTAAGTGAAGCTTCCTTCTACGGGAGAGAGCTGGGCAGGATCAAAGAAGGTGAGGGATAGTTTCCTCCTCTTCCTCATACATACAGCTTCTGCAAAAGTCGTTTGCGAAAAGGCCTAGCCTTGCGGCATGCTTACCTATCAGGCAGTGTCCATGTCCAGTAATGACACCTATTGTAGTGCAATCTGTTGAGGGAAATCAATTTCTTAGAGCGTTTCAAATCCAGCTTAGGGCAAAATTTTTTATCGCTAGACAAGTGGTGCCACTTGTCCACCTAAGATTTGTACTCTCGATAGCATTCAGCTTCAATTTTTGTTTGTAAGTAGCGATTGGTATCCCTAGGGTGCCTTTATCTGGCAGAATGGGTTGAGTTGTTCCTATTCTGGTGAGTTCATCGGCCTTACAATAAGAATGTCCCTATGCCCCGAAACCCAAAATAGGTGAAACTGTTCGGCACATCTCCGTAAGAGACGATCGGCAGTCGAGGGCTACAAGAGAAGTTATAGAGATCGACTCCAAGGATTCGATGGCTGCTTGGCTGTCCGAAGATATGAAGATATCTTTGGCGGATATGACGTTTTTCTTGAGCCATGATATGACATTATTTCCGCCTGGAACACGCTACAATAATTTGGTAGACGGAAGGAGAGCTTAAGATTAAGACTTTCGGACAAAACATCCCCACCAACTCCGTCTTTGGTTTTTGAACCGTCAGTGTAGAAGTGAATTGATTCGTCTTCCGGGAAAGTATCCCCATCCCTGGTTGCTCTGGAGAGGCCTTCAACTTACTTACCTATCTATGGCGTACCTTTTATATAGTGACAGCCATTTTTGGGCATTACCAATAATCATTTTTAACCTCCACCTTAAGTAGGTCCCAATAGATAAGTTTATATGAAAAAAATCGCTACTGTGAGTTTGCAAAATTTAATATGGGCCCTATGATTATTAGTACAATGTGATTGAAGGAATCCATTCATATCCTGTGTGAAATTTCACAATATGAATAATTTTATGTGTGCACATATCACAGTAGGCTCTGAGTGCCTAAATATTACAGGAACTACAAATCTTTTTGTTTTATCTATATTCTTACGACCGTAATATCTGAATGGCATTGTTTCTGCATGGTTAGGAAGCATGTACCGAATTTTGTTAAAATGCACTCCCATCCGCTTTGTTCTGTTGCGTATACAGATGCGGGGAAACTCATCTGTAAAATTACTCGACACATACTTTTCAATCTCAATGAATGCATTCAATGTAGGTAGGTACCTGGATAGTAAGGAAGGACCACACTAAAGCAAACCATCTAGTCAAGCTGGGTGAAAACTTCCGGCAGTTAACCCATAAAAGACATTTGTCCGTACAACTTCTGACATCAATAGCATTACTCTGTGGCAATTCGTATTTATTTTAGAATCTAGGCAAGATTCCTTTTTGATTAACATGTAGATATTGAAATGATAAGCATGGCAAAAGCTTTGCCTACCATTTAGACAAATGCTTCATAACCATGTTCACAATGGCATATCCTTGCCGTTTTCATTTCATATATTACATTTTATTTAACAAGCCTAGCAATCTGTTTCGGTAGCATTGTCACGTCAAAGTCAAAATGTGCATTTGCAGATCGAAATAGCAAACATTTATGATATTTGACAAAGGAACCAATAACCATTACAAACAGTATGCACCTACATTACTTGGATGTAAAAGTATATGCACAAGTATTCAATTGCACTTACGTTAGCAAATATTCTAACCAGGGTACAAAGTGATGCAGTAGAAAACAACTGGAACCAAGGGGGATCCTTCAAAAGTGATTCAACTCCTTTAAAATCATTACAACGATACAAATTCTCCAATCAATCGAGACAACAAGAAAATCTCGAAAATCCATCTCTTGCAAGTCCTCGAAGAGTGTGAGCTTAAATCAGACATAGGTACAACTCTATATCTATACACATACACACATACGTATACCGCACTGACAAAGAACATTCACTTCGGAGTAGTACGACTTCGAGTATATGCAAATAGTTTCAAGGAGTCCCTTGTCCCGTTCCCAAAATGAGCATATTTGAATTTGGAAAACAGAAAAAGGGAAAACGACAACGAGATGCCCGACATAAGTGCTGCGCAGAGACATAGTAAATTGGAATCAATTTGAAATTTTCCAACAGGACAATGACCGTCTCCTGGGGATGTCGTTTACTTGGAATTACTTCATTTTTTTGTTTGTTTGTTGTTGTCTGTATGCTTAACATTAAATGGAATGCAAACAATTTCAGCGCAGGAAAATGTGACTTTCGCGAGAAGGTATAAATGTAGCTGCAGTGTGATGCATATTCCTTGATGATGTAACTGTTTCCCATATACACACAGTTCCTCTAGCTGTTCATTTGAGAGAGAGAGATGAAGAGAGATCAAAAAGCATATTTTCTTACACAAAATGTCCCCTTCTCTATGGAATGTTGTGTTTCACGCTTTGGATCCTTTGTTCAATGAGTTATGAAATTACACAAGAGAAAAATACATGTGGAGCAGGACCCAAAAACAGGATGTGTGATGGCTTAGAAAATGTATTGCATAGTTGATGGAATTTTCTAATTTATTTTTGCCAGAAAATGCTGTCTCGAATTAATTTTCATAAAACACATGAGAGTGGGGTAGGTGCTAGAGTGGAAGGGCCTTACACTATATGTACCAGCCGAACCCAAAGGGTTATCGATTCAAGTGCTGTTGCATGCACAACGCCACGAACGGATTGAGTTAATAAATGGTTTGAGCTGAAGATACAAAGAGGTTCTTTGGACGAATTTCAATCTCAATCTAATTTTATATCTTCATCTGATGAGTGGAATGGTGACCGATGGTACGTTGAGCATCGTCGTCTAGGTTGCTACTGACGGTTCGTAGATCTATGAACATGTAGGAGCGCACAAGCGATGGATGTCCTTTTTCGGGACAGCCCTCATGGTAGCATATGCAAACTTTTGCTTCAAGATTAATGACGTCCATGGAAGGTGACAGTGGGACCGAACATGTAGGCGCCAATTTATTATATAGTAGTTGGCACCATATTTTGGCGTAAGGTTTGACACAAAAATCAGCTGGGTGGCAGATAAAAAATGTCCAATGAAATTGACCACCATTTCGCCAGAAGGTAAGCATCTATTACTGCTTAAATAGCCAACATGATATTTGATTTTTTTTAATGTGACACTGCGACCTAAAAAGATCTATTGTATCGAAGAGGGATTTGATTATTCTAAGAGACGTGTGACCTCCTTAACGAAGGCCAGTATATCCTTTGTAGCAGAGTTCCTAAGCTCTGCTGGTGTACGTGTCTCCCTGTTGAAGATACGTTTTCTTAACCAATAAAGTGCCGGGCAATCGCAAATTCTTCATCCTCAAGACAGAACCGACATTCTGTCTCCGGGAACAAATTCATTTTGTTAAGATAATATCTCAAGCCACAATGGCCTGTGAGAAAGCCCATAACAGTGATACTCCAACCACTATACTACGACGGGAAGTGGCCCCCTAAAGATACCTGGAGACGGATTGAAAAACGAAAACAGGTAAAACCTAGCATTGTCGATGGTTAGTGGCAGGGAGTAACAAGCTGGAGTCACTATATTGCGTGAAGATGAGTGACTACGGAAGCCAATAAAGCATCAATCCGTTGCGACAGCCGAAGGGTTAATAGAATCACTAAAGACTTCATAGTTGGTCATATTCCCGCGGTTCTGTTAATATCGCCGGTTAAAATTCTGTATACGTATACTATACGAGTATCTTTTGCAGCGAGATGCAATAAGATGAAAAATTTCATTATATGTGGTAGAAGAAGAAGTCATAGTAATCTCAGACTTTGGGTATCAAATTTACCTTTATTCCAGTGTGGCTGTCGCACAAAATTTCACGATGTACATCTCAACAATTTTTGCGTTCTTGTCAAAAATGCAATGAATAACAATAAGTTCAGATTTAGCTTTTTATTACTAAGTAGGTATCTACTTTCACTTCCCTTTTCTGTCGACATTGTACTAAAATAGATGTGCCGCATTTGACACTCATAAAGAAAATATATCTTTTGCCCGCGCAGCCTTCAGGATTGGGTACACAAACTACCGAGAATACTTCACAGTCAGTTAGTTTCCTCTTTTGAATTCATATAACGCACAAGAAACCTACCTAAGAACGTACCTAAGGAGCAGTTTGTATCTCTGAAAAATAAGTTTAGCACCCTATTGGAGAAAACAGGTCCATTTGGTAATCAACTTGAAAATGAGGCGTTAGTATTTGGAAGTATCTACATCTACATATACTACTCCCTAAAAATGGTTTCAAGTTTTTATTTGTATTAATTTGGATTTGTGATTTTATGGCAAGTTAACTCCAAGGTTATGAAAAAGGCCCCCTTAAAAAGGATCTTCACCAATAACTCGGGCACCAAGCAAAATTTCCAAAATGGGAGAAATGGATTTTCTGTATTTTTTCTAAATAGTACACAAACCGAGTTTAAAGTCGATCGGATGAAGAATACAAATTTTCTTATACAAATTTCGACCCCCTATTTTCCCCCTTTAAGGGTAGAATTTCTGCCTACCTGCCAATTTGGTTTGCCTTGTGCTGTGCATGCAAAGTATTATATCCCTTACGCGGTCTACTGTCAGAGCAATTTGAAGTCGAAAGTGAGGTAAGGCAGGGCCACATTTTTTCGTCAATATTGTTTTTTTATCGGTGATTAGTTACGTATTTCGCGCCACTCTGTCAAGCTGAATCAACAAAGTTGATGTAGCTTTTAAGGTCCACAACCAAACTGGTAACAGAAGGCTACATATAACCCAGAGTCCGCAAAGATTGCTCAAAGTTTGTAAAGGAATGCCTGGATTGTCAACGAACGAATAACAAGTCTCCATTCGCAACAATATCAACACCCGATGAGCGCTTTTCACAAATTCACTTAGATATCATCGGTGAACTGCCAACGTCTATGGGAAATCGATACTGCTTAACGATGGTTGACAGGTTTACCCGGTGGCCAGAAGTCATACCCATGGATGATATGTCTGCAGTAACCGTCGCTAGGCACCATATATCTGGATGGATCGCAAGGTTTGGTGTTCCCAATGAAATTACCACATATTTGGGGCGTCAAATTGAGTCCACCGTATTCGATGAACTTTCCAAGTCACTGGGCATTACACATCTAAAGACTACTCCATACCATCCGCAAGCAAACGGTATGGTAGAGCGTCTTCACCGTACGCTGAAAACTGCATTAATGTGTCACAATAAACTGGATTGGTGTGAAGTGTTGCCACTCGTTCTTCTTGGGATCCGAACCGCTTTAAAACCTGACATCAACGCATCAGCCGCCGAATTAGTTTTGGGAAAGACAATGTACTTCGAGCCAGACAGATTTCGTGAAGGAGTTCCGAAAGAGAATGGAAGATCTGAAACCGACCGGTGCGTCGTGTCACGAAAAAGGTAAATTTTTTATTCAACAAGATTTAACTAATGCTTCTCATGTCTTCGTAAGGAATGATGCTGTCCGACCTACTCTAACGCCGCCTTATAAAGGACCATTTGAGGTCATTAGCCGAACTCCAAAATACTACTGCATAAGAATCAGGGGGAAGTCGGTAAAAATATCTATCGACAGACTCAAAGCAGCGTTTTTCGTCCAACTTCAATCAACGGAGCCGCAAGAAGTAACTACGACATCTTCCACAACACCTGTTATAACAGCATCTGTACCGGATGAGACCCAACGAAGCAGGACCACCACTCGAAGCGGCCGTACTGTGCGAATACCCAAGCGTTACACCACAAACCAGTAAGAAGAGACCGCCGACTTTCCGTACACCTACCCGATTCCCCCCGGAAAAAATTACCCTGTCTGTGAATACGTGTACTGTCAAAATTAATGGCGGCAGTGATTTTTCATGCTAAACCATGGGCCTAGGATTTTTCAAGTATGCGTGCGTTAATGGCGCTCCTTTGATTTTGTACAGCACCTATACATGAAAAATCCTGGGCCCGCCGGCAGCTTGTAGGCAAAGTCCGTTATGTGGGAGGAGTCGACGGTCTATTCTCACTGGTTTGTGCGTTACACTAGCGGGGGAGTAATGTGGTGACATAATGAACTATATCCCACATTCTTAAATTTAAATCTTGCTTTCTATGACATGCTCATTTTTACGTAATTTTCTAGCCATTTACGATATGCAATAAGCTGTAACAATTCAATAATTGAAGTAGCCATTTTGCCTTTGATCGTATTTTAATAGTTAAGCTAAGCTGTCACTTGTAATATAAAAATGCAGTTTTAACGAAGGCATACTCTCTCTTTTCTGTTGGCTGTCATTGCAACGACACGTGTCACGACCACGAGTACGCTTACTGGTTTAAGGAGGACAGTCCTCTGCATCTGCATCTGCATTGACCATCATGACCATTAAAGCCTAGTACGCTGCTGCTGCGAAATGATGTCGAAAAGAGAAAAGAGAAAAATTATTGTAGTAGAATGCTTGGTATAATTCTCCACTCTCTCTTCGCTTGCGAAATTGTACATTTCTTTTGACGGTGGCTACGCGATTCATGGGAATGAATTTAAAATTTTAAGCTGTTCTCCAATTTTTCTCTTCAAATATTAGATAAAATCGTAGCTAAATTTTGACATGTAGAGTACGTTGTGAATATAAAAGTTGTGGCAACCTTGGACATTGAGTTTCAAATAATTCACTACGCCATCTTCAAGCCACTAAGAGAAGCATTAACTTACACATTGTATTGCTGCTTTGTAAGAAACACTTTTGTCATTTGCAATCTGTCATAAACAGCTGTGCACTAAATTCAATTTTTTCCCTTTAAATGCCTTTTGCATCTGTCTTTTTACCTTCTTTATTCTCTCGTGGTTTTGCGCAGTAAAAGTAAATTGTATCTAAAACAAATACTAGATTTAAAGTAAAACTAATTTTAGTATTGAAAAGGAAACTTTTTTACTTTGAACCTACAGTGTCACAGAAAACAGCTTTTCGTTGGAACTTCTTTCAAAAATTCATCGAAAAATTTATCTTTCAAACACTTCATCAAAAAGTGTTATATTTTCGTTGCGCTTTCTTGTTTCCTTGTCTGCTATTGTTTGATCTCAAATTTTTCACTTTCAAAGAATTCCTTATCGAGGTAGGTACTTATTGCAAAATCTCATTCTTATTTATTTTTCAGCAACACAAAAGCACAAAATGATCTAACATGAAAACTAACAAAAAATAACATGATCTGTTAAAATTTAGCTTGAGAAAATGTGTCGCACCATTATTGGGCACCGCGCTAAATTTTGACAGATATATGAAGTACCTAGCAGTCTGAAATAATAATTAAATTTTTTAGCTGAAGCAGGGTACGGGTACCGCTCGACTAAATAGATTTGTTTACATTTTGGAGAGAATTTTGTATGCAAGGGTTTAAAAAAAGATTTTTTTAAAGTCCTCCACGAGAATTCCTAGAAGGTGGCAAGCCTAGTCACGAGCAGCGTTGTTATACGGTCGTAAATATCGTATTTGTGACGATTTTGGAAAGCAAATACGATGCTCCGATTTTTGCTTGATTTACCCTGATTTCTACGATTTGCTGATTTTTAGTTCCGATATTTACGATTTTAGAAGCAGTCAAATACGACTTCTACAAAATTACAAACCTTGGTGTAAGAACAACTACTCCTTACCAAATTTTAAAACTACGTACAAACAAATCAAACAAATTTAAGACCAAATGAAATGAGCAAATCAAAAAAAATTCGAAACAGGAAAGGCAGAATCTAATAAGCATTAGTCTTGCACTTAATATGTTGTAAGTTGTAGTCTTCTGGAAATATGTTTTCAGGATGCTAGTTACAAAGTTTGCTTGTTTTAGGCTTTCCTCGCGATTGTCAAGGTTTCAGGAGAAGTGCATTAGTTGTCTCATATGTTACAATGTCTCAAAATATATGCCTCAATATATGCCTAAAGAAAGGTTAAAGGCTTGAATTAGGTCCCAATGGTCCCTACTTTGGCCGGCTCCCGTGTTTTAGTGCTAGATTATTATATTAAAAAAATATTCACTGCAAAAAATATGTATATTATATCTACCATTAATTGCTGAGTTATTTGTTATTATAGATAACTGTTATGAGAATGATTACATTTATTTTAAAGTTTTGTTCAATTTTCGTTGGCATTTTTACCATTTTACCAACAAAAAAACTGGTTTCTGCTTTATAGGATAATGGAATGGAATTTGAGTGTTTAGAGTTGCGCTCCAGGAATTGGAATCCCTTTTTTTAATTAATTATTCTTAATCTACTTACTGTCGCTATATAAGGAATTGACTATCGATATTGCTCATATTCTGTTTTGGATTTCTGTATTGGTTTGGGTATGTCTTCTGTTTACAAATTTAGACCAGTATCAAAATGTATATATACACAACATGAACATACGTTGGACTATATTTTAAGCCCTCCCGCTCTAAACGTCATAGTGTAGCGAAGTTCTGTACTTATAATAAGAACTGCTTCAGGTTATTGGTCGTAACGTTGCAAGTTGCTGCAATTGGTGTTCTACTTCTTTATCTTTTAGCGTTTTCACTACATTACACAATTTTATTCGAAAATTCTATTCTGTAAGAAGGCTCTATTCAAAGAGTAGCTGTATTTACCATTTTATGGAAACCAGTGCGTTATCCGTTATGTTTAATCGAAAAAAGCAGCATACCTATAATGCATTACCAATTGGTCAATTTACAAGCGTTTTTTATGTTTATCAGGGTTATTAACCATCGTGCAGTATTTGTATTTTGTGTCGCAGATATGACTATAAAAGAAGAAAAAATCGTTTGGATTCCGCTTTCTTTCACTAGTAGTAGAACTAGTCATTACCGCTTCCAAGGCATTGAAAAAACGCAGTACGCAGCCGTGTAGACACATCTTAAACTGTTAACCAAAATAAGACGGATTGTGTTTTTTTAGTAGCGAAGCGTAGCAGTGGGGTAATAATATTTTTAGTGTCCATATTACATTTTACGAACTCAAAATTGCGAAATTTCCAATATAATTATATCTTGAGAATTACAGAATATTTAAGGTGAAAGTTTAAAATGATTATTATTAAGGCCCAAAGTCCTGAAGTTTTGCCTACCGTTATGCTCGTAGGCGCACTCTCGAAGAAGTTATTATTAAATTGTTATAGAGATTCCCCAAAAAATATGCCTGCTGAACATAACCGCCTTGAATGGGGGAAATTGGGATTAACCCAGTTTTTAAATTGCTGGTCGTTTGCGTATCGAGTTCAAGAACGGTGACTTGTTCGAATTCGATATCAAATAAATATCAATTTCGCAATTTTGGGACTAAGTTTGAACATTTAGGGCAAGTGTAGTTGCCTCAGTACCACTACTGTTGAAATTAATAAGAATAATGTATACTTTAAAAAGTTCGCACCCAAATAATGGAAACCAAGTTTTTAGGTAGGTACTAAAAGCTATGGTTGGTTCGAGGTGCATTTTAAACAAGAATAGGTCCATCGTGCTGCCACTGGAAAGTATAAGTGTTTATACAGCTTGCTTCTGCGACTTCTGCAAAGAGGGTAGGTATACTCAGAGCCAGCATACCTAGCAAATGTATGTGTCCGTTTATAATATTCATTACAATTGTACATCTTTCTAAGTACATACCCTTATCTATAAGTACCCTACCCTATACTAACTTATACACATATTTACAAAATACGATAATTACGATTTTCACAACCCCAAAAACACGATTTTCAGAAAAAGTCTATAACAACACTGGTCACGAGTAACCTCATTAACCTTTTTTGTAAAAATTAACTTTTATTGAATTTAACTTTTAACCTTGAATTTTTGAAGTATAAAATAAATTGAAATAACATATGCTATGCAATATGGATCATTTATTTCAAATCAAGAGGAACGATCCACAGACTGTTCTTAAAAATTATAGCCAAGCATTAGCATTGAAAGGAATAACTGATCGACCTGGAGATACATAGGTATTTAGAATACTACGCAGGAGCTTTGCGGCCTCCAAACAGAAACCGAATTCGGTCGCGCTTAGGCGCAGAAGAGGCCATACGACCCACAAAGAAAGGCAGGACATACGTAGATAGTTAAAAAAAAATGTCGAGGACAAATGAATAGTTCGAAGCCTGAAAGTGATACCATAAAGAGAAGAAGGATTATGAATGAAAACAAGTGCAAAAATATACAAATTGCAGTAACTATGTATACACATGAATTCAAGCGTGCTTTGCCAAGCAAGACTTCCTTTTCCAATGAATTGATGGCAATTGGTATTTTGAAAATGTTTGCACTATAAAAAGCGTATTAACTTACCGTTTGCTAAAACAAATATAGAAAAGAAATTTAGAAGAATTAGTGTACTGATAACAAATATTTTGAGTTTTCATATGAGTATGAGATATCAAACTTATCAAACTTATCACTTTTCAGTATATCCCTTAATGGTAACAATTACTGTTTACACTAGGATTAACATTATAGGTATGCGCTCATCTATATTAAGAACCATGATTTTGAGCTTAAACAATCTGGTCCTCTTGTTTTTCATTCGACCTCATTGTCCCACATGAAGTTGTCAATGTCATAGCTAAGCTTGCGTGTATGCAAGTAAATCCTTTTACGTGATTTGGACCTCAACTTTATTACGTTGGCTTATATGGAGTTTATTTTTTTGTGTTTTTACAAATGCCACACAGGCACCCACAGTGGCAGTAGAGTGGCTTTTGAATTTTATGAAAAGGATTTAGATTTAGATAGATATATGTATCTACTTTAGTGTTGTCTTATCCCTTGGAGATACATACTATCGTATAACTTTCCCTGTCACAGGGGGAGTGAGTATAGGAAAAACTTATCAAAACTTACTCGTTGGCAATGGTCCGCACTTTGCCTCATCCTTGAATGTACAAAATTTGTTTACATCATCAAAGTACAATCCTGACGGGCATCGGTTCAAGTAGGGAAAACCATCTACACACTGTAAAGTAAAGAACACACACACAAAAAGTAAAGTGAATGATTTTGAGGTTAAGGATAAGCAAATCTATTAGGAAAATTAAATGTATCCCCATACAAGGCAAAGCAGAGGTGCACTTTGAGAGTTGAATTTAAAGGATAGATTTGGATGAGTATATATACGGACCTGATAAAATCGGCGGCATGTCGCAGGATCTGCAAAGTTATTATTATTTCCAACTGACACGGGACATATGAATTCTTCTTTTTCCTTTGCTTGTCCTGAAAAAAAAAATGCATTTATTTATTAATTCATTGAAGAGCATATGATAAGTAAAAGTATGTGGAGCAGTCAATACAATCATGATTCCTATGTACACCCTTAAGGTGTCGAACTAACTATCCATTGTGGAGATAATTTTCGGCAAAATGGAGAGAATAAAAATTACAAATTTAACCTGAGGAATGGAAGTACACACTACACAGACATGCATAGGTGCAATTAGAACTTTGTGCAATATGGTAGATTTAAATAAAGTTGTTAAGCAAGCAATTAACTCCCTGCCCAAGTTCAGGGATGAAATGAATAATGTAAACTAAAAACAAGGAATATACTGATAAAAAAAAATACTTCCTCTGTTAACATAATAAAATTCTGCCATTGTTGTAGAACGGAGAGAAAATACAAAATTACATGTTTGGCTTAATTGTTTAGAGGAATTTATGGTCCCAATTGAAGTGTAGAATTCATATTTCAATCAGTAAACGATTTGTGATAAATGAATTAGAGAAGGATGACAGCAGAATTTTTTTAGTTTTCTGTTGCCTCCGGAATTAAGATAAATTATTCAAAACTGTTTGTGTTCAATAACTTCCGCTGCAATATAACCCCTGGGACATTTTTTAACACCCATTCGCCGCGACACGTTACCATTTCACATGGAACACATATTGAACTAGGCGGAGAACGAAATTTTCTTCCGTAAAACTCGAAGGGAACAAAATGCGAATTGTGAAAAATTTATTTATTTTTCAACTATTTGTCCATTCTGACTTGAACAGAGTTTTAATCCGAGTTAACGAACATAAACTGGTCTTCAAAAAGCAGTTGAAATTCATTCGAATTAAAGCCAATCAGGCTTAAAGACATGAGCTTAAATTTGGGTCCAACGAGTGAAGGGAGTTTTTTCTATGATTTTCAACGATCGTTTCTGTTGGGATGGTTCCTCCACTTAAAAATGGCGTTGAGTTTGTTGTATTGCTATCTATACTCTGAGTTTTTTTTTGTGGGGTTAGGAAACATTCCACTGGGACAATCAGACGCAACTGGTCGGCCAAAACGAACTAAGGCCCAGAAAATTCATAATTAGTTCATATGAACTAACTCCCATAATTTTTAGGAACTAAGACCCAACTAAGAATGAACAAAGTTCCAATATAAGAATGAATTAAAATCCAATAGTCAATAGTGGGACTTAGTTCATAAAGAACATAAAGAACAATTAACTTTCTCCTAACCTCCAAATCCAACAGTGACCCCAAGCAGAGGGATTGCATGGGCGCAACATGCCCCCTCCCCATACATATACCACTGTGCCTACGGAAATTAATCTCCCATTAGGCAGAGTGGAATATGTATTACCTCCTGCTTGGGGTCATTGCTGGATTTGGATTAAGTGCGAGGTTGGTTTAACTAACTCCCACTTTTCTCAAATTGGGCCTTAAATCATTGGGAATTTGTTCATAATAAACTATGCGAACTATCTCCCAAACATATGAACTAAATCCCACTGCATATTTGGTGGGACTTAGTTCATTCATTACAGAAGAAGGGGAGATAGCCCTCTATACCGACGGTTCTAAGATGGATGTTGGTACAGGCTCGGGCATCTTCAGCGAAACACTAATCAGAATCATTTAGAATCAACGATGACTGTAGTATGTTTTAAGCGGAAATTGATGCTATAAACCTAGCGGCAAAGGACCTAAAGAGACGACACATTGTCGACAAACAAATCACTATATACTCTGACAGCCAAGCGGCCATAAAAGCAATGGAGTCAGTCGTGGTGAAGTCGAGGGCAGTAAGTCATTGCAAGAAATACCTGAACGAGCTATCACGAGCCAATACGGTGACCCTATGCTGGGTACCAGTGCATATGGATATTCCAGGCAATGAACAGGCGGATGAGATTGCAAGAAACGGGTCAAAAATGCATGCATCAATGGCCATAGAATCTGTAAGAACTCCGCTAAGCACGCTTGCCAGGAAGGTGGACATTGAATCCTTGAGTAGAACAAACCTACTCTGGAACAATCTCAGCACCTGCAGGCATGCAAAACAATTGTGGCCAGAAGTGAGCAAAAAGAGATCCAAATTCATGATCGGACTGAGCCGCAAGAATATTCGCATACTCACGGGGGTCATTACTGGACACTGTGCGATAGGCGTACACGCGGGAAGGCTGGGCATACTGCATAATGACTTTTGCAGAAGCTGCAGAGACGTTGAAGAAATAGAATCTGTTCGTCATCTGCTTTGCGAATGTCCAGCCCTTAAAAACAGCAAACAAAAGATTCTCAACAGATTCTTCTTCGATGAGCTAGAGGATCTGGAGAATGTTGATCTTAAGGAACTCCTGAGATTCATACTCAAATCAGGGTGGTTCCAGTAGTTCAACAAACTCCACATCCTTCGGTTACTCTTAGGACAGGCTGGAAATCTGGATACAAGAGCTTGTGAATGCCTGGTGATTAATACCAAATCTAGGTGACTCAATAAAAGCGGTATATTCTTTGTCTCCAACAGGTATGAAATGGAAGGCTCCCGTGACTGGACACAATGGACCCAACTGATGGTCTACGTGAAGCTTCGGCAACCGCCCCTAGAGTACCCAATTACATACCTACCTACCTGCCTAGTTCATTTGGCTAGTGGGAGTTAGTTCCAGTTGGGACTTAGTTCGTAGGGCCAACTGGTCCATTTCCATTATACTATAATACATAAGAAGCAAATTTAGTATTACCTATTTTACTGGAATTTCTTCGAGTTTTGGTGAAAGCCGAGAAAGCATTTCAGCAATGACGAGCTTACAGTATCAGCACTCACCACATCGGGGCCAAACATCAGCCACCTTATCCGAGAAAAGGCAGGACAATAACAAAGGAAATAATTCGAGCTTACTTAAACCTAGCTGACCAAGATGCTTAGCAAAAGTGTCCCATAAGAATGCCAAGCGTTGGTGATGAAATCTCCTTTCCCAAAATCCCTTACTCCAAAAAACCCTAAGAGAAAATCCCCAGAGTAAAAATCCCCGATTTTTAGATTTTGTGTTATTAATTGTGTCGCCGCAACACCTAAAAAAGGTATTAAAAAGTGAGCTACGTATGCTGAGAGACAGCAGGAATGCCGAAAACTTTTTACTGACTTTTAGTCACAGAATTGTGTTCGTTAGATACCCATTCGTCAATGGGGCCCCTGACCGAGGACGCATGAAGACCCAGCGCAGGTAGATGTCCCGGCAAACTATCCTCTAAGTCTTGCTTAGCGATTTCCCGCAATCCAAGTGTGACCTGGGACCCAAAGAATTCGTGCATTCCCGAACTAATTTGGATCGAGTAACAGCGTTGAGCAAGGCCTTAAGTGCAGCTTGACTGTCGCTACAGACCCCGACCCGGTCACCTATTTCTAACAATATTTCGGCAGACATTAGGATAAC
This sequence comes from Cheilosia soror, assembly GCA_949372485.1. NCBI lineage: Eukaryota > Metazoa > Arthropoda > Insecta > Diptera > Syrphidae > Cheilosia > Cheilosia soror. Next base: position 96,840,856 of record OX443563.1, on the reverse strand, counting down.
ATAGTTCTCCGCTTGAAAAGCAGACGCATACTTGCCTAACGAGTAGTAAAATCTAATGTTATCAATTTCCACGAAGACACCAGCACCGGACTCTTGATTAGTTTTGAATCCCATCTGTGAAAGTTCGACTACATCAGAAATGCCGCAAATGCTTGCCAGTACTGAACGCAAGGAATGTTGACTCTAAAATTGTGCACAACAGCCGGAGTTTTGGTGTCATACTCTAAGTTTGCTTGTGATTTCCACTGAGATAAATGAGCCTCGAATATTGTTTTATTTTATTTTATTACTCAATCAACGGATAGGTTAAACTGCGTTCGGAATAATATTTGAGTTTTAGGTTACGCTTTTTCATGGATTACGATTTTGATTGCAATGGTAATTAATTTGTTGTGCAACAGGTGAACTGCTGATTGGATAAAAATTTCCGATTTAAATGAGCTATTCGCTCACATGCCCAAAATAATGATTTAGCATTTTGATCTAAGCTAACATTTGAATTAAGCTCTTGGGGTGCCTTCAAGGCAAATCTTCAGCCGTGTAGGTATTCTTTTCTGCAAATGTGCACTGGACAGTGTGTAGGACTAACGTTTAAGTCATTCTACAATTTTGTTTCGAACACTAAAAACGCTGCTATCGAAACCACAACTCAGAACAATTTTTTTTTTACAGACACATTTTTTTTTCATGTGTATCAATCACTTTATTGACCATAAAATCCACCTCACATTTTTGGTTACAAAATCAGCTGCATTATTTGCTCAAATACTATATGTGTTGCTATTAATATCGCATCACTGTTAATGTGTACATAGTTCCTGTCTCTTCAGGGTATTACGGGTCGATAATAAGGGTATTATTGTAAAACCCTGAGGCTAACAAAAACTAATTACACCATGCAATAAAACAAAAAGTGTGATAACAACAATTATAGTGCTTCGTAAAAAAAATATATATCTGAAGCGGAGAATTAGCAAAATTGTTTTTCTGATTCGCATTTGTTTAACAAAAAATTAATAATAATAGGTAATTAAAATTGAATTTGTTATCAGTCGAGAGCAGTGACCGCGTGTTAAATCCTGGAACAATTGCATTGCAATCGACCACAAAACAAATGCACGAATTTAAAATATGTTAGTCAGTGAATTAATATTTTATTTAATATACTTCTAGTTGCAAGTAGTGTTTTTTTTTTTATTAAAATTTGTTTGTAAATGTATCATTATCAACTGAACAATATATACATTTTTTTTATATTCTGTTATAAGCAATGCAGACTCACGTAGTCAATACATTGACATGTTGTCGGTTACACACTCCATTGTTGCCATAACTCCATTGTGAATGATTGTGTTTTTTTTGTTAGTTTTTATTGTATTGCTCTGTTTCATGACGGGCATAGCCGAAAGTTTCCATAAATAATTCACATTTCGTTTATTGTTCGTTGGTCGACAAGGCAACACAGGTACTCGAGTAAACTTCACCAGAACTGAGAAAACTTTGGGAAAATCAAAACTGAGATACACAGGAAGAAGTAGAATTCTGACAGCGAAATAAACAAAGTAATGTTTTGAATGAGAAAGAACAAAGTGTTGGTCTTAGTTCTTCAACTTTGGTGTAGGTTTGAACTTGTGAAAAAAGGCAAAAAAAAAAAAAAAGTATATCCTTATAGCAACTTTTTCCAAGCTCTCTGTATATCAACGCATATATTCTATGCGAAGAATACGAATAGCTGGGAGAAAAATTCCCATCTAAGGGAAATATATACGGTTTAACGAGGTACCACAAAATTTCTTTAGAAAACTTTTCTTTGTGGACCTGCGAATGGGTATAGATACACCTGCAATGTTGAGCCAGTATCATGTACTAAGAATCAAATTGATTTATTATTTTTTTTTTTGATTTGTGGAATGGAATGAAATTTGTGTTCTGTTTCTGTTTATTTCTGGGAAAAATTTGGAAATGCGTATTCATACAACTTGACGGTTTTCTACAGAAATCTATTGGCAGAAGGATTTTAGTTATTAATTTATTCTGCCGATTTGAATTCAACGGAAGTTGAATGTTTCTTCTTGATTAGATATTCGTTATGGAAGCTTAGGAGTTAATGTCGTTTTCCTTATAGAAATACTAGGTCTTGTCCGCGGCTTCGGCCGCGCAGTCCTCAGGATTTAATACACAGAAATTCCTTTACAGTCAGTTAATTCCCTCTTTTAAAGTACCTAAGGAGGAGTTAGTATAGCTAAAAAATATGTTTAACGCCCTATTGCAGAAAAATGATATGATCAATTTGTTAGTAAGGCGCTGGCATCTCAGCACATATTATACTGAGTGGAGTGAATTGAGCCACTATCTACGGGACAAAACATATTTCTTAGGTGGCAAATTTTCCAAAATCGGAGAAAAGTTTTCTATATTTCTCATAGAGAGTACGCAAACCGAGTTTGAAGTCAATCGGATGAAAAACAAAAATGTTTCCATACAAATTTTGACCCCCCTTTTACCCCTTTAGGGGTTTAATTTCCAAAATCGGAGAAATTGGTTTTCTTTATATATAGAGAGAACACAAACAAAGTTTGAAGTCAATCGGATGAAAAATAAAAATGTTCCCATACAAACTTCGACGCCCTTTTACCCTTTACCCCTTTAGGGGTTCAATTTCCAAAATCGGAGAAATTAGTTTTCTTTGTTTCTCATAGAGAGAACACAAACAAAGTTTGAAGTCAATCGGATGAAAAATAAAAATGTTCCCATACATTTGGCCCCCTTTTACCCCTAGGGGTTGAGTTTTGAAATAATAAAAAAAAAATAAATAGGTGGCGCAACAGGCGGGTAGACACCGAAGGCCTAGCTTCTCGCAACCATTCGTTTTGTGTGAGTTTCTATTTTTGGGACGAATGGAAGGGACCTACAACTTTAAGTTGAGTCCGAACGGCTAAATTGAGAAGCTTTTTCGTGACAGTCATACTCTCAGATGTTTGTCAGACGTTCGCCAGAGGTGGCGCACTAGAAAAAACTTTAAGATGTAATTTGTGTTTTTCCGGGGATCGAACCTGGGATCCCTCGCACAGTAGTCCAGCACACTAACCACTGCGCTACTGCGCCCAGTAGCTTTTGAAATATCCATCATTATTCGTCGTATAAATCATAAAGGGAACCTCCGTGCAGCTTTCTAGAGCAAAGGGTTTGGGCTGGGCGTTGATGAAGTGGTAAACTTCATTTTTATATATAGATTTTGTGTCTGTCCGTCATTCCCGAGAGCGCAGACATTTGTCATGTTTTCTTCACGTGCAGCGCATTTAAAGAGACAACACATGCTCGACATATTCTTGAGGACCCCTACCAAATTGTACCTTACGAGTAGATAAGAAGACAAACGCTTATGTCAAAGTAAGATCACATTATCCACTCAGCAAACAAAGCCATCAAGTTTAAGAACACACAGCGCTAACCACTAACGAAACTAATCGTCGATTAACTCAAGAGCGACACAGATCTTGACACAATTACCCCTACCTTAAACGATAGATACTCGTGCAAGTATCTACTCCACTTGTGTATCGGATTCTTGAAAAAAAAAGTATCTTCAGCTTCAGTCAGTCATCATCAAACAGCAAAAAATATACATACAAGCTTCCATCCGACCGAAAACGCTTTTGAATAATTCAATCCGTCAGAGGTATACCAATCTAGTACATCGCTGACAACGTATACACGAGTATGGGGTCTATACTCGGCAAACTACTCGCACTTATCTCTGAATGTTGAATGTTTTCGATGACACTTGAGAGTGTGTCAAGAGATTTGTATTCCACCACCCGTTCCACATTCAATTGCACACAAGATACAGCTACCATTCACACTTTTGCATCGCATCAGTCCGGGCGACAATTAAGTAGCCGCTACCCTATATATGAAGTGAAATTCTCTCGCACCTAGCCCAGAGCAGAGACAGAGAGATGGATGCGAAAACAATTTAAATTCAGTGTAGAAGACACAAAAAAAAATATCAGGTGTCAGATGTCGAGGAAAGAAAGTTCTGCCAGGGGGAACTAGTGTCCGGTCCGGAGTCGAGTTGTCCTTCTAATAAAGTGGAAAAGCTGCTGCATCTGTAGCTGACCAGCACTTATATTTCACTTCACCACCATATGGTCGGCGGCACTAGGTAGTTAGGTGTGAGGCTACATCTGACCATTTGTAGATATTTTTTCCTCTGGTCATAGGAGTTCACCTGCATTCAAGCATGCTGCTGCTGCTGCACTAGTGTAAGCATAAAAATGATAAATTAGATGTTGAGACGTTTCCATACTCATGCTGGTATACAGAACTCATATCAAACACCTGAGGAGGAGTTTGCGACACCTCCTTAAGTGGGGGTGTTGATGGGGAAAAAAATAATTCCTAAAATAGGTCACATCTGATTCATTTAGCAATTTCTCTAAAATGCGACATTTTCCTTAAACCATGTGTGTATTTAATTTTAATTTAAGACTGCATACAAATGAGTGCATAATTGTGGTAGAATTAACAACTAAATTGAAATTTCTGTAGGTATATGAGAAGAAATTGGTCAGAAGTTTTTAACCAAATTGAGGCGACCTATGTGCTTGGTCTTTTGTTAAGTTATTTGAGTTTGTTGTACAAGAGCGGTATGCCCAAAATTTCAGTCTTCAATCTAAGGATGGGGGAAGGTGTACATCGGTGTTCCAAGAGCCATTTGCCCTAGATGAAAGGCTTAAGGGTCAAATATGCAATGGGATCATGGAATAACAATGATGATTTGCTCTATCGACTATTCGAATGCACATCGAATTTGATTGGATGAAACTTAATTTCTCACTGAGGCAGCTTGGATGTCTAACGATGATGGAAGTGGAGGACAAATTTTACCATTTCATGGTGCAACAGTGGTGTAGGTGTAGGCATTTCGTGACGTTCGAAATGAAGGAAACATATAGCCGTTGATCACCGAATGATCAACCAAAAAGGTACTGACCCATATAACTTTTAAGTACCTTCAGAAAATTGGTTAAAAGTCTTGTCTAAAAATGTATTATCCCTAAAACATCAATGACATTTTTCCAATCGAACTAGCGACCATACGGATTTTATCACAAACGTACATGAGATAAGACTCAAATCATCTGTTGATTTTATAGATTTAACTTCAAGGTCAGAAAACTCAAAAGCTCCTTACGGGCTATGATAAAGAGCCAACATACTAGAGAGGAAATCAAATAAAGTACACGACTGGATCGCACCATACTTTCGGGTTCATATCCTCCATCTCGAACAGTGGGCCTATGAATGCGGCTACATCCCACAGTCAGAGATGCGAACAAATCACGAATCAACAGTTTCTCAGATCCAAATGCATGACCATCCAATCCAACCCAAGGACTCAATGCACCTTCTAGGAGTTACAGTCAATTCAGAAATCACATGGCAGTATACCACATATCCTATATCGCAAGATCGGCGTCCGCTAAGTTGAGCCACCTATTTAGCCCCAAGCAACTTCTCCTTCTCTACAAAGCACAGGTTAGACCAGGCCTGTACTAGTACTATTGTTCCCATATATGGAGCTCGGCCCCAAAACATTCACCTAATCTGCTTGACAGCATACAAAGAGCAGTTCGTCTTATTGGAGACCTTACACTCAAATCGAATCTACAACCGTTGGTGCACAGAAGACAAGTCGCTGACCTTTGCTTGTTCTATAGGTACATACTTCCACGGAAGATGTTCCGAGGAACTCGAAGACATTATCCCTCGAAATGTAACTTTTAGGCGCCCCACAAGACAGGCAACTAATCCACATGACCATACAGTACACTTGACAACCGCGAGGACATCAATTTCCCAAAACTCCTTCTGTTACAGGACAAGCAAATTTTGGAACTCGCTTTTTGGGGATATATTTCCATAAGACTACAATTTTTAGAAATTTAAGTGCAGAACTAACATACTACTCCTCCCTCTCGACTATATACATAGCTTCTACAGAAAACGTTTGCAAAAAGGTCCAACCAGAGAGCATGCCTCCCAATGATACGTGTCCCGTAATGACACATACTATTCCGCTTATAATGGATTTTGCCATTAGTAGCGTTTATCGGATTTTCTTTGATCAAGAGTTCTTAAGTAGCGAGAGGTATAAACAGATCCTCCATCTCAGGTAGAATCGACATAGTTGTGCCTCGTCTATAGCTACAGTTGCCGGCATAAGTATTTTGACAAAACTAAATTTAATTCTGCTCATAATTGAAATTTACTTCATGTAAATGGCATCAATGGAAAGGTCATTTAAATTCCGTTTGAATGATAATTGGGACTGACATGCAAAATAAAAAATGTCCGGAACTCTATGCCCTCAAAATCCAAATACGAAGTTTGAAACAGTTCAGTCTAACCGTTTAGTATAGACAGACGGACATACTTTAGCCTTTTATGAGCTATAGGTTGATTAAAGTTGTACGAAAACATATCTATTTCTTACTATACCCATGCAAAAACAAAGTTGCCTACCTATATCATTCTATACCATTCGTTGGTATGAGTTTTTATTTTTGGAACGAATGACAGCGACAGCAACCTACCAAGTCCGAGTCCGAACGACTGAATTGCGAAGCTTTCACAGAAGCTCGGTTGTTAGTCAGGCGTTCGTTAAGCTACGATTACACGGCCATTTTTTCGAGTCATTTAAATGGCGCTCTGACGTAAAAATCGCGTCACATAGCAGTCATTTAAATGTCGTCCTGTGTGATCCCCATTTTTGGGATAACGTTTTCGGTTTCATTTAAATAACTAGGAAAATGTCGGACCAAATGACGTGTATTTAAAAAATAAATAAAGTGCCATTTAAATGTCGAAAAAAATGGCCGTGTGATCGTGCTTCAATGACGCCTAGGACAAATGACTAAACTTTTTGGCTGTTGCGTCATTTAAATGGCAGCCTCAAAAAAATGGCAAGGCTCGAAATTCTTGCCATGCCATTTTTCTACGCAAATGACGAAGCATTTAATACGATATCTGTGCTTTCATTTTGATTTTTGTCTCGTGGCGAAATGACGTGTTAGATTAGATTAGATATTAAGTCGGGAGAGCCTTCATGGGGCTCTGGCACTGCGGAAACTCTCACCAGTGCCCAGGTAGCGCAGCGTGATTGCCAGTCGTGCTTCATCTGAAACGATCTCTCGCATATTTGTGTTCTGTTTTTCGATGTGTGGCTCCACCAACCTCTAAAAATAATCGAATTGATTGGCTGACATACGAAGGACATTGCGATATAGTTCAGGTTCTTCTTCGCGCAATTCGAGTAGTAATCCAGCACAAAATCCACTCTTCTCGCGACGGCCAAATTTGCCAAATACTCCGCTTTCGTCGACTTATTGGAGACCCTACACTCACATCGAATCTGCAACCGTTGGTGCACAGAAGACAAGTCGCTGACCTTTGCTTGTTCTATAGGTACTTCCATGGTAGATGTTCCGAGGAACTCAAGGACATTATCCCTCGAAATGCAACTTTTGGGCGACCCACAAGACAGGTTGCTAATGCTCAGACCATACAGTACACTTGACAACCGCGAGGACATCATCTTTCCAAAACTCCTTCTGTTACAGGACAAGCAAACTTTGGAATTTTTTTTCCTTTCACTATCTTTCACGTATGCGTCATCGCCGAGAGAAAAACACATATGACAGTAGCTATATTTTTCTCATAGGACATTACCGTCTGATCGCAAAACAGTTAAATGACGAGAAATCGAAATAATAGGAAAGGTGACATTTGCCATTTTGATGAGGCAAGTCATTGCAGTGTGATCGCCATTTTTTCGCTCGCCATTTAAATGGCATCCCAACAGAAAATTCTAAATAACTCGCAATGTCCGTCATTTGATTTTGGGACGCAAATGACGATGACAGTCATTTCGTGTGATCGCCATTTTTCCAATGACGAATCGTAGCTTAAATGTCGCTCTAATGCGACGTTTTTTCCTGACGTTACAGCGCCATTTAAATTACTCAAAAAAAAAATCGTAGCTTTAGAGGTGGCGCTTTTGAAATAAAAAAAAACCCATGATGTAGTGTGCATTGAACCTGAGATCCCTCGCTCAATAGGCCAGCTCTATAAATTGCTGGCCCATAAAATGACAAAACATACGACTTGATTGTTAAATCCAAGTCGACCTCATCCCATCAAAAATAGCAAATCAAATTTATTCATCAAAATGTCATTTTAACCCCGATGATATGATTATTTTGTAAATTGATCCCACTTCACATCAACAGTCGTGTTCATAAAAATGCCGTCCTTCCGCCTATTTTCGGCACCTCCACTCTATGCAATATATCCTCCAAATTTAATCCTCAAATGACATTTCACTGCGCAGAAAAAATAACGAAACAGCAGTAAAATCGCACACACAAACCTAAGAAATCGAAAAGAATAAGCTCCTCTACTGTATTTGTTATATGGCCGCCATTATACTATTTTTTATCCTCATCTGATCATATTCCTATAAATTTTCTTCGAAACAACATCATTAAGGCTTAAAAACGCATAAAAAATATGTCCTACGATTTGTTTTTCCCCATCGAAATTTCATCCTTTCTGTCATTGAATTGAGTTACCGTCGTTGCTTTCTAGTGCACTACTACACGTTAGTCGAGAGTATACCTACATCCAGTATATTTTCATTGTCCTAACCTCTGTTGTCTATTGTCTTCACCCTGAATATGGTTAGAGAAGGCGGCCTACTATGGAGCAGCACACACAACCAATACGCAACGTAAAAAATTGATTCATAAATGTTTCATGAGCCTTACGATTTTTCTTCCCCATCCCCTCAATCCACCGGTCGTTGTTTTTCTTTTTCTTTTTTTATGAAACCATAAAATTCTATCCAATAAAATGAAGAAAGAAAGAAAAAAATGCTCATCGACTCTAGGAAAATTGGAAGATGTACCGAGGTTAAGTTGGTTATGTTCGTGTGTCGCATATCCCTGCAGAGATTTATGCGTTCTGTGATTTTACGATCACATTATGCTATCGAGGAGCAGCCCGCATCGAATGTCTCTCTTCCGATATGCTTCAGGTTTGCCTTAATCTACTTTATCGCTTAAGCTTTTACTTAAATCGAAGCGGAAGATCATCATCAGCATTTTGCTTATATGGTAGTCGTTATCTATATCTCTCTATAAAGGGTTAGGGTTAGTTTTGTCGAGAGTCCCATTTTCCAGGGTTCCCAATGCCATAAATTACCCCACTAAAATGCAATAAATACTAGTTACGAATTGATTGAGAAAATATTTTCAAAAATATATCTGCAAAATGAAAACAAAACACTATCTGTTCAACTTTTATGGCCTATCGATATGTTTTGACAAGTGTGGATAAAATATCGATGAAAACAAAAACTCCCAACGTTCGCATAAATAAATTGCAATCTAAAAATAAATTTTATATCTGCATGGATGCAGTTGGATATTTCAATCGAAAAAAAAACACATTCGAGCTGTCGAGTTATATAGATAGAACTGGCAAATTAAATTCAATGCAAAGCCTTTTTAATAAATAAATATTTTCCATTCACTTCCGCAAAAAAAAAAAAAAAAAATAAATAAAATAAAACTTATTTCTGTAAGCACTCTTGTGCACCCTAGAGCCTGGGGACTTCTTTTGCCACCGATTCCCAAAAGGTTCATATTCCGTTGTACGTTTACAATTGTTTTTGGTTAAAATTTTAAATATTGCCCTGTGGGGAAAATAATACGTTCGGCAGTGTGACATGAATAATGACGGTATGGTGGTTTTTCCAAAACAAAATAAAAATGAAGCCGAATTACAAAAAGGAAAGCAAAGCGAGGCGTAGTAGGTATACATTACAAGGATACTGTTCAATATAGCGATGATATCACGGGCTCAGTTAATTTTAATTAAGCCCATTTTTATAGTTGACAATATTAACAGCAATTTTCGATAATTATTGTTGGTTAATTGAAAAATATTGCCAGACGTAGGATACCTTTGCGAATCTGGCGGCTTGGCGTCGGCGGATGTGGTGTTGGTGTTGCTTGTTCGTGGTAAAAATGGGGTGTTGGATTTTTTTTTTTTTTGTAAAAAGTTGGAGATTTTTTTTTCCAATTTATTTTTTTATTTATGTTCAGGGATGGTGTTCGTGGTATCTTTTTTTTGTTGAATGAACAACTTCATTTTTTGGGTCGACGTTGGTCAATTTTCTGGCGAACGAATATTTATCTTTAACCAACAGAATACAAAAGTGAAGCGGATTTTTTTTTTTTCATTTGGTTGTGCGTTCATTTTTAGTCTTGGAAATTTATGTTGCGTTAAAAATAATAAATTGTCTGATATGTGTGGCATAAACGTATTTTTCTTTGGGCTTTTGTTTTTCGTTTTAATTTTCATTTTGGTGGTAGTTATAATATTTTGTGAAATGAAACTGTGTCAAGGTATTAAAAATATTGTTAAGAGTTTTAATGGGAAATTTAAGCAAAGTGGTGATTTACTTTATTTTTGTATAAGGATTAAGGGATTTACTTTTAGCCAACATTAATGGAGTGTTGCTTTCAGTGTTTGTGGGTGTGGTGGCGTTATACTTTTGATCAGTAGGATTTGTTTGCTGTTCCTTATCTAATTTAAGTTGGTTAGGGAAAGGAGTTTAGGTCCTTACTGTGATTGCTAGACATTAACTTCTTAACACATTTTTTTTCTTCAAACTTTTGGCACTATAATGCACTGATATAAATAATTCCCCGAATGAGCATTTAAAGCCTGTAGTATGAGTTCCTTAGAAGGAGGGCGTAGGGTAGATGAAGTTATTTTGTCCGGAAGCCAGCTGCCAGATACCTTATGTGAGCTGCTTCGAAACAATTCCAGCAGAATTCAGTGAGAATTTCTTAGGGCTAGTCAGATGGCGGATACCTTTCAGGCAGCTCTTAGGTACATCCCTGAAGTTATTTACTGATACCGGAATATCCGTGTCAAAGCCAGGGCCAGTCCCTCCAGTTTAGGGTAGCGCGTGCAGTGAACTTCCCAACCATGTGTAAACTATTGGAAGGTGCTGACTGTTAAAAACCCCTCACAAACTGAAAAAAACTTGAGATCTGTCTCTTTCTCAACATGTAAGAAAAGAACCTCCCTTTACTATGATTATAGTACGATTTTATTCAAAATCGCAAGACTTTCTTCTTGGATGCTGTTCTTAAATGTCTGGATATAGCACTGAGTTTGACTTTTAAATGGTCAGTATGTTCAATTCGGGCGGAGACTTTTATGATATCGTCGTGAGTTTTCTGTAAAATTGGTTCGCGAAGACCTTAATGCTAAACTCGGAAAGGTTCACATCTTTGACATGCTGTTAGGTAGCATAGAAAATGACAACAGATAATGGCTACCGAATAAACGATTTTGCAGCAGCTTAGAATACGGCGATAGTAACTCTATAATGTAGGTTTCCAAGGCTGAAAACACAACGTCCTGGCTCTCCCAGACAGTCCAAATGGCCAAAAAACTAGAGCGTATGGTAATCCATGAAAGTCACTCATCCAACATCCTGAACATGATTGTGAACCAGCTGTCTAAGGAGAGGAAATGGCCAGTAGAGGAAATCCGACCTTGGATGGTTTAGCACACTTAGAGAAGCCAGACTCTACAGACAGGGTCTGAGGGAGAATCTCTTCACTGTGCACTTGCCTAACGCAGACGGCAGTTTTCACATCTTCGCGATATTATCAAAGAGGTAGGTAGGTACCCGATGACAAGATTGACAAAGGACAATCCATCGCGGTTGTCTGAGTGCCTGGTCTAGATAGTGCCCGGGTTCAAAGACGAGTATAAGTATTAGATATAGGAAGTGTGTATTAGACACTGCGGAATGTAAAACTCTTAAGGCAGTCATTTTACTTTACTCAACACGATCTAAAGGTAGCATGTTCCAACGGCTTGTTCAAAGTACACGACCGCAAAAGAACTTACTCACCAAAATCGACACAGCTACCCTGTCGCACGTAATATGCAAACCAATCGAAGATTATTCTCAAGTATTTCTTGGAATTAAAATAACTAGTTTTCGAACGCAATTTGGGCTTCAATTTGGCATGAACTTGCTAAAGATCGATTGCGATAACGTTGTAAATCACATGAAAGAGAATGCACACTTGTCTAGCATTTAAATTCAGCTCAATCCCAAGACAATTAAGTTGTAAGATATCATTTAAGGCACTGAAAGTAACACTAAACAGCTCTCATTGCCTATTTAGAGAATCCACGTGCCAGCCTTAGACACTACTCGCAAAAATATCTTCTATAAAGCAGACCGTATGCCTTGCGTGCCACATACCTCGGCTGAAATTACACATGAGCCAATTCTGGTCCGCCAAGTGTTTGAAAGTGAAACTTCGCTCATTAAACACTAATTAGTATCCGAATTGCGACATTTGGTTGTGGTACGGGTCAATGAATGCAAACTGCTACCACTTTGTCTCAATTTAGTAACACGGGTTCAATAACTAATGATCACTCCCAGCTCATCACCGACGACGGATAGCGGCAACATACCGGTTCGTCTTGATTACGATTACAACTGCTGTAGATAGCCTTGAACAATTTCAAAATTGAAATCTGCAAACCGCGTTAAATTAAAAATCGGTTAGCAACTTCCTTTATTTGGTTAACAAATTTGTATCTTAATTGTTCACGAAGATTATTATTAACAAAAGATGGTCGCCATAAAAATGCAAAAATATGCTCAACGTTTTAATCCGTTCAACGCCGGAGCACGCATTGCGAAATTGTATTACCTGGCCCCCTCCTAGGTGGCTAAGATAATCGGTATATAGGTGCAGTAGTGAGAAGAAGAAAATCAATTTTATTTTTTGTTTATGCAACACAACCGCGCATATATAGATATTTATTCATATTCATGCAGATACAGATTATGTGTGAATGGGCAGGTTTGGGGGGATAAAACTTTCTTTTTTCTTTACATCTGAAACGCGTGTGGTCGTAAAGCACTCATGATTCGAGATAAACTTGGAAGCATCTCATCCGGTATTATATAGTATTTTTGTTGCATAATTCGAAATTATCATCTGGCTGAACACAGAATAAGTTTCCCTTTCATCGAAGAGATTCATTTACGTCATGTAGATACATTATCTCTCCTTAATTTCCACTCTCATTCGAAAACATGTGTGTATATGACTGCCACACGGACAAAATAAAAAAACAAAAATAAAATTCATAATGAAAGTCCGAAAACTTACCATTTACTGAAACGGCGCAGAAGATATTTAACGCTACGAAAGCTAATCCAATGGATAAACGCACCATTTTGCACACACAAATAACTTTAGTATCTCGATTGATACGTTTCAAGTGTCGCACTGGAATGTATCTTATAACTCGCGATCGATAACACACTACACACGACACGTATTCAACTATACTATGGTTTACTTATTGGGACCTCCCTCGATTCCGATCGTACCGATACGAAATCTCACCGTCAACTGAAGTCCAATTTGGCCAGCAAAACTGCAAGAAGGTAAGAAAAAAAAAAATATGGTGAATGAGAAATAGCCACTGTTGACTGTTGGTTGAGTCGCCTATCCACCTCTTTTACAAGACAGAGGACAGGTTTAAACAGGTTGCCTTCGGGGGGGGGGGTCTACTTTTACCTCCCTAGACCCCTCAGCATCATAGTTCAATTTGTCGCAATGTCGCCGGTATTGGTGATGGTGGTGAATGATTTGAGCATACCGACATAGACTTACGCGACTTACCTTCAATTCATGATCATGCTGGTGGTAAGGTAAGCTCTTGTTTGTAGTGTACGGCTGCATGGATACGTCATCGAGTCGGATTTCTTGAACCGAAATTCGATCGAAAATGATATGTTTTACGGTTGACACTACGACAGCGAAGCTGGTGGGGGCTAGGGGCAATTAGCATGGATGTTGTTATGGGCTGGTTATGGGTGTTCGTGTTCGGTACGCGCGGTGGCTTATGGTGCGTGAAAATGCTACGGAGCGGGTAATTATGAAGTTACACCACGATCTTGAGAGGCGACAGATTTGTGGTGGATAAAACTGTGTGGATTGTTCTTTTAGTTTCTCCGAAAGCGAATGCAATGGCAAAGACACCAGCTACTCCCCTTTATTTTGAGGAATTTGTTTGATTTACGCTTTATTTGTATGCAGTGCATGCTCACTTTGAGGCTGTTAATTGGGGTTACTTGAGGACATTTGGACACAAAAGATTCCGCAGACAATTACGTATTGAGTTCTAACACAAATTATTTAAGTAAGTGCTGTTTTATCAAAAAGAAGGGACAGCACAAACTCACATTTGTAAAAAGGGAAGTAAACGTTTGGAATTTATTAAAGGGATGCTTGGTTCGGAGTGCCCTACTATTGTTTGTGATGTCTATTCAAATTAATCAGACTGAGAACTAGGTACTTCTTAAGAAAATATTTCCGCTACAGAGACTAGTTACAACCACAGTAGGTCTACAAGAATTTCAAGTCTGAGATCTGCAATCTTATTTCCTAGCTCAGTTCAATTGCTAATTTTGTTTACTGATTTCTCATGCCGTTTAACCTGACTGTCACAAGACACGTTTTAGCGGCTCCAAAAAAGGAATTGGAACTGTGCAGAGAAACTCGTGGCAAAGTTTTTGTTCGAGCATTAAAAAAACAATGAAACGATCGGAGTTAGGAAGATTCTGTCAAAGGCTCCCTTCATTCTTAGCTATATAAAGAAACCATGTTTTTTTCATTATTTTCTTTGTACACCGCCAGTAAAGAAATGTTTGCAACCTTAACCTTAAATCTGATACCGGGAATATCACCAACGGCGTGACCTTTACGGCCGAAATCTGCGACTAAAACTTCGTCGTTTACTTCAATGTAGTTTAAGATCGTAGCCTTCGTACCACTTGATGGTAAGTGGTACGAAGGCTACGATCTTCTTTCCATTCTTAATCAACTGCACCCTAATGCATTTCCTAGTTGCAGAATTGGGCTGTTTAGCTTCAACTTCTACCTTTTCAAGCACAATGCCTCCAAAAGGATTGCCCTTCCATTTGGCTCCAAGATGAGCTTTCTTTTTATCAGCTCAGCGTTGATTCCGACGCGACGCTAGTTCATATGCTTTCTGACGGTTCTTAGACCTCGTGGTTTACCCATATTTCGCAGACTTTCTCAGGCAATGGCGAAAACAAAAAAAAAACAAAACAGTCTAGTCAAAAATCACTTCAATTGCTTCTAGAGATCGACTTTCCAAGAAGTAACGGGGATGAAATGAGGCCTTGACTAAAAAACGGTCTCACCCTAACACTCAACTCATATCAATGGAAGTGATAAGCGAACGCAAACGAATAGCTTCCAACCTTTTAAATCAGCAGGACCAGTTGAATTCATCCCGGCAGATATGCAACAAATGTGTGACGTTCTTAAGACCTGGATGATTTTACTGTTTTCTCTAAGTTTAGACCATTGATAGATATCAAAATTATGGAGGGAGGTGAAAGTAGTTTTTATACAAAAGACGAGAAAAGCCTCTTACCCCACACAAAAGGAATTCAGGCCTATTCGTCCTTCATCTTTTCTATACTGAAAACACCAGAGAGACTGACAAATGTGATATACAGACAGGGCTTTTCAACAGGGACGCTACAAAAGTAGAGCGACAGGGACAGCAAACGACTCGAATTTCTTGCCGCTCTTTTGACATTTCTCTTCAGTAAGGTTTGCCATTTCATGATGGAAAGATATACGAGCCAACAACGAGTCGAAATTATTAAAATTTACTACCGAAATTCGGAGTCAGTGGCCTCAACGTTAAGAGCGCTACGTCCAATTTATGGTCGTCATAATCACACACAACAATTGAGCGTCTAGTGGAAAAATTTGAATCCACAGGCACAGTACAAAATGTTCCCGTGCCAGTGAGACAAAGAAGTGCCCGTAGTGTCGAGAATATTGCTGCCGCTGAGGCTTCAGTTGAAGAAAGCCCAAATGTGTCTCTCACACGTCGTTCTCAAGCGTTGGGCATCTCTGTGACCGTCTCTCTACCGTCGAAAATTGGGTTCAGCGTCTGGACTTCTGCAAGCGTGCCCGTGGTGGCCATGCAAATGAAATCGAGTTCCATACATAATGGCATCGAACGTACTTTCACAGGAATAAAGAATTTCATTGATATCCAAAACCGTTTTTGTTTTATTTAAAAAAAACTTTTGTAGCGCTCTTATTGAAAAACCCTTTATAATCGCAACAAAATGTTAAAACAAAAAATACATACCTACTCTCAAAATTCTAACGTGTCTAACAGCTAAAACTACAGATCGGTAGAAACAGCTCTGCACTCCACTGTTGGCATAGTCGAGAAATCACTGGCACTTTGGAGAATTTATTAGCCTTCCTGGCACAAACCAGTAAGAATAGACCGCCGACTTCCCGTACACCTACCCGATTCCCCCCGGAAAGAATTTCCCTGTCTGTGAATACGTGTAAATGTTAAAATTAATGGCGGCAATGTTTTTCTATGCAATACCATGCGACCAGGATTTTTCAAGTATGCGTGCGTTAATGGCGCCCCTTTGATTTTGTACAGCACCAATACATGAAAAATCCTGGTCTCGCCGGCAGCTTGTAGGCAAAGTCCGTTATGTGGGAGGAGTCGACGGTCTATTCTTACTGGTTTGTGCTTCCTGGACATCGAAAGGGGTTTTCAGTAATATGCAGCCAGGCACTTGTGAATCTAACGATTGATGTAAGGTTAGGTCACAGGATCAACCAAATTTTGTTAAAAAGTGTTACTAATTCAAAACTGCAACCTGAGAAGGTCAATGGAACGTGGCACTCCGCAGGGTGGAGTATTTTCACTGCAGCTATTAGCCAAACATTATTATTACAATATTTTACGTTCGCTTTAATTTGTCAGGTATTGCTTCGTAGCTTTTAGATAAAAAAAAAGAAACAACCAAACCAGCAGTAAACGATAAAGTTTCATGCGATCCAGTCAAAATTTTAAATCGAAGGGTACACGACATGCCAATTTTGTCATGTTCACATGTCATTCTATGTCGGACATGTGGTTGACTGACATATGCTTTCCAACACATGAGAGTGCCACCTTTTCTAACATACTCTGGTGGCAAAGTTCAGAATTTCATGCGTATGCGGCTTGTTTTGCAGTTTAAGTAATTTAATGTATAGAGTTTTCTTTAAAAATACTTTCGAGATAATCTACCGCGTTCTTAAGGATTTAGGTACTTTTCTTAGGGCTAATGTTTCAGTGCAGTAGGAGGCAACATCTAAGGATGTACAGTACATCATATAAACATTTTGTACACACTTTAGCAATTTACAAAAGTAAGTCCACAAGAAGTTCCAAAACCGTATTTAGGGAGTTTTTTTTAGAATTTTTCAAAATAACGGAAGTAGTTTTGAGTTAAAACCTCACATTGTTAGGTAAGTTTAAATTTATTTAATTTTTCTTTTTTGCGTGTAGCTGGATGTAAAATCGTTAAAAGACATCGCATGCTAGCTTTGCGATAGTGTAAGACTTGCGGTTGGCTCACGCACAAAAAACACCCGAGGGAAGCATGCGGTGTTACCATCCTTCCAAAAATCGCACCTAGTCGTTAATCTAATCAACAAATTATTTTTGATTCATTTAAAAAAATTGAGAAGATAAATCCGTAGTTTGTCGGATTTCTATACTTTTTTGATGGATACTATTACATACTTTCTTTGTTTTAGCTAACTGTTATAGATCAAGAGGTTTTACCCGCCTTAGTTCCCTGATTACGTAGTCAGTATTTAAAAGTTCTGCTATTTCTAAGTTAACATGGTTGAGAAGTCTACTTCTGTGCCTTTGGGCAACTTTATTAACTTCTTCCTCAATCATTTTTCAATGTTTAGATCTCTATGTAGATCAGCGTTGCGTATGTACGAAAGGTGCATTAACTATGTTCCTTGGTACTTTATTTTGAAAAACTTGAATTTTTTTTTGCAAATTTGTTTGGTACCTATGTGCAGGCCCACAACTGGAGCCCGTTGGTCCATACTGGTTGTATAGCAATAATTTATTGTAATTGGACAGAGATGAATATGGACTGACAGGAATTATTACTGGACATGGTCTTATGAAAAAACACCTTCACCGAATCGGAGTATCACCGGACCCCACATGTAGACTGTGCCTAGAGAGTGATAAATCCTCTCTTCACATTCTCATGGAATGTCCGGCTCTCTTCCGTCTCAGAAAGAAAGTCCTTGGTGAAGAAATCGTCACCTTAGGAAATCTTGCTGAATTACCCCCAGAGAAGATACTTGTCTTCTTGACTGTCTTCGGAGTAAAAATATGGCTCTAGGACCCTACCAGGGAAGGCACAATAGGCCCCTTTAAGGAGGCCGCAGTGAAGGCTCTATACCGATTTTTTTATAATCTAGGTCATTTAATTTAATCTGCCATTTTTTCAGCCAGATCTCTAGTGAATAAAAGGTATAGCACTGGACCTAGCACACTGCCTTGTGGTACACCAGCTTTAATTTGTCTTAGTGTGGAGTACTCTGTCTCCTGTTTAATATATGACTCCAGAATTGTCGAATACTGCCTTGGCAGTTGCTTTTGTAGTTTGTGGATCAATCCTTTGTGCCAGATTTTATCAAAAGCTTGTGCTATGTCAAAAAATATTGTAGAGCATACATTTTTCTCTTTAAATGCTTTTTCAATGTTATCTGTGATTCTATGCACCTGATGACAAATAAATGAAACATAAAAATTTAATTTTCTATTTTTTTTTTGAAAATGTAAATTTTCTGGTTGGTGTTATTGACAATTGGAGACTTAGCTCCGGTAGTGGAAATAATCTACAAGAATAATGACGAAGAACACTTCTTCAAGAAAGACATGAAACTCAGCGTCAAGATTCAAGAAGTCCCCAAATTATGGAATCATACAAAAATATGCCCCCTTAACTCGCTAAAGTCATAATGAGCTGACGGAAGAAATTTAGAACTCGATCGAAGTAATTTCAAGATTTGCAACAAATGGGACCTCCACATCCTATGTTCCTGATAAATATGGTTATATGTAAGAACCTTGAATATTTACGTCTCTGTAATTATTCAATCAGCTTATTTTGTCCATTTGTATTGGCGCTATTCTACGATACCCGGAGGCCCAGAGCTTAGCTTCAATGATGGCCGAGGCCTGTGCTAATGTCTTTATTACATACATACGTTATCTGTGATTCTATGCACCTGATCAATTATAGAATTCTTATTTCTAAATCAAAATTGGTAATATGGGACTAGCGATTTCTTGTAAATTAAACATTAGCTAGATCTTTTTTAAACCTTTTCGAGGAAATTGTTTTAAGACTTCACTTGTGATTAAATCGAACCCTGAGGCCTTATTTAATTTCTTAGGAAAGTTCTTTAGCTGTTACAGGCTGAATAGGTCTATGTTCTTCACACCTTACTTCGATCCCTTGATAATCTTTATCTTCATAAGGTTCGAAGACGTCTTCAAGATATTTTGCAAAGTGTTTGCTTTCTCTTGGCTTCTTCTTGCGCAGTTAGCTTCTTTGATTTTTAAGTTAAAATTAAGAAAAGAGGTAGTAGACTGATAGAATAAAGTTATCCCTACAGATGAAATAAAGAAAGAAGTAGAATGAGTGAATCCAGGGATGGCAAACATATATCTGCCTGTATTTATTGTTATTAAAGTTATTAAAGTTTTTCTGAAAGACTTTCATCATATCTACCAGTCAAAATCTTCTTAAATATCGTTCCTATCTATCTATCTATCTATCCCTGAAAACTTATTGTTCGCTTTATATAATCGATAACTTTTTGGTACAAATTATATCAGCAACCCGTTTATATTAAAGTCTACATCAATAATAATTTTATTGAAAACAAGATTTAGTTCGCACAGCTGGATTGAAGCCTGATGCCCAAAAGCTAACAGGCTAAAAGCAGATTTGCGTAATTTATTCTTCATATCAAGGAGACAGATAAAATTAATATTTATCAAATTCATACAGACTAATCTTGAAGTGGTCGTTAAAGATTAACTTCGACTAGAACGACCGTTAAATTTAAATCTATTTATATAATCGATTACCTAATTCCAAAAACGAAAGCGAAAGTATGATTCTCTGACACAAATGTTCAAACAAAATATATACAAGCCAATATTAACCGATTTCTTCGATTTTAACATCATCCGTGACATTTAATATGCTAATTCTACTCGTTGACATATATTAGGTAAATACGAGTTTCTGAAACAAATCATTTGGGCGAGGGTGCCACCTGCCACCCATTCGATTAGAGGAGCACGCGCTCATTTCCAGATACAATCTCGATAACCGGCAACACAAGAAAATAATTTGATATTCACCACTGTTTTGGTCAAATATGTTATTTGTTTAATCTAATCGGCTTGGCATGAAGACTGAACTGGAAAACACACCCTTAACTCTGTTACTTTGCTGATTGAACCAAAAAAAAAAAAAATGTCCTCTTACCGAAACGGAACTCTTAATGATAACGCGTGTTGACGTCGCTCAATCGATTAAATATCTCTCAAAAGTACCCACATTCCGACTTCATTAAGCCGGAATGTTAGATATTTTTGTTTCATTCAGGTTTCCGCAGACGCAAACCAGAAGTGAACCAAAAAGTCCGATCGAACCGGTTACCGAACATTTTGGAGAAACTTTTACTTTTGTTTTCGAAGCATGTTTGTAATTTTTTTTTTTTTTTTGGTAACTGGACCTATATATACAGTTGTAGAGGGGAATATCTAATCTACACGTTATTAAATAAGATATGCTAATAAATTCCAAACAGTTGGGCAAAGAATTCGCGAATTAAAGGCGGTGGGTCAAGGAGATTTAGAGATTTCGTATTATTTTATTTTCAAATATTGAAGTAGACTCGAAAATGACAGGCTAATTAAAAATGCGTACCTATTGCCAGTGCAATTTAATTGGCGACATTTAACGTCAAGAACCTGAAAGTTTTAGTGAGGTCACAACTCACAAATCGATTTCCTGACATTTTTTCTAAGAGAATGAATGCAGTTGGCTCTATACCAAGCAACTTTACATTTTTGCCATAAACACATATTTCCTTTGTAATCATGGCGAAAATTCTTAACTGTATGTAGTTTGTGGCTGAATAGGTATTGCTTTACAAGTTGAACGCATTCGCAGCTTCGCTTGTGATCGGATTGTAAGTTTGAAGGTTTCAATGTTGTTGGTTGAAGGCGGACGTGCTTTAAAATAGTTAAACACGGTAAGAAAAGTTTGAAGAAACAATGGTTTAGAAACTTTCTAATGAGACAGAAATGAATTATAGGTAAGGGGAAAAATGGGTTCAGGGAAAAGTTAAGTTAGGTTAGGGGCCAATCATCCTTTACATACGGAGTTATTCACTTGGAATAAGCTCGGTTTATTGTGTCCACGATTAGAGTTGGTTATTTCCGCGACTCTTGGAACCTTTTTGAATTCTGGAGGAATTTCCGTATTTTGATTTCCGCAAACACCCCGAAAAGTAATCTCCTAGAGTTTGCTTTCTAATCGATTATAGCGCCGGGCAGTTACATATAGTAGGTGGAAAGATATATCCTCCTCCTCCTTATCCACGCAACTGAGAAAATGTCATTAGCGGTGACAGCAAGCCTTGCGGCATGTCTTCCTAGTACACAGTATCCTATTAGTACTTCGACAACACTTCCGATGTATGATCTACTGGCGTTTAACAGGCTCTTTGACCTGCCCCACAGTACACATATTAAAGGTAATATATTCCGAGCACTCATTTTCGTTTCGTTCGGCCTGCGCATCTGTTACAAAGGCATGCTTTTCCATAGAAATACGAATTTGGTCACATTGTCAGCCATGAAAACTCATGCGCGCGCATATTACTTCTATACGTTTATTGCCCATGGCGGATGCGCAATATATTACTGTTTGGTGTAAGAACTTTTATTGAAAGAGAAAGTAAAAGCAGTACAATTCAAGGTTATGTGTAAAAAAAGAAAAATTAGAATGGCCATGTGAGACCTGTCAAATAACCATTTGTACATTCCCCTCAACCATTAACCGCAACATCTGTATGAAATTCTTATTACGGCAAAGTCACATGCACATCCGATTGTAAATTTTTGGTGGACTTAGGAATTTGTTGCGCACAATATGAAAATGAAGATTATTAATATACCCCATGCCATACTGCAGCACGCAACCCATCCCCATCTTGCATCGGACATACGATCATAATATACATCATATATATATTTACCCTTACTGATTCTGTAACGCTCCTTACTTTTCTTATTTTTCTTATTTTGAATAAAAGTAGGCGGTGGGTATTTGAATAAATTTTCAATGTTTGTGTTTTCTCATTATTCAAATACGCACCGCCTATTTTTCATATATTTTAATTTTCTTTAAAGTTCAAACTCTACTATAGTGAGTCTTCTCATTATTGCAAAATTGCCGCGGGTAGCAGAAATGTATGAAGACGACGTTGTTGAAATTCCCACGGAAATTATATTAACAGGAGACTTAATTAAGACAATTTTTGGCGATCTGCTGCAAAAGTCAATGCAGGAACTTTCAGAACGAGTCATTGCCGCGCTGACAAATGTGCAGACATTAGAAATGAATAGGAGCGATTCTGTTATCAGTGAAGACTGAAGATCCAAATGATGCACCAAATTTCCCTGTTGAATTCCTCAATCAGCAAACTCCATCCAGCAAGCCACCTCATGTGCTGTACTTAAGCAAGGTGTCATCATCATGTTGCTGAAGAACTTGAACCCTAAAAAAGGACTGCAATGGAACTCGATTGATTGTGGAAGAGCCTGGACGAAATTTGATAAGAGCATGAATTATCACAATGATTCCATTTCCGATAAATTCTAGCATACGCTATAATAATAAACAAGGCTCAAGACCAGTCATTTGATGACGTTGGCATGCATTTGAAGACGGGAGTATTTTCACACGGCCAACTGTATGTGGCTTTATCACAATCAAGAGTTGCAAGACAAAAGAAGGTGTATATTGAATCTAATCCACAGCAAGGAAGATTATTAATTAACCAAAAACAATTTACACGCAATGTAGTTTTCAAAGAAGTTCTTTAAATAAAATCAATTTGTTTATCAAATATTACTTTGCATACCCAGCGAAGCGGGTACAACCAACTAGTACCTACATAATACACTGACCATAGCACTCACTGCGAAAACAAATAAACCCTCGAATGCGAGATATACGTATGCTAGTCCTGTTTTGTTATACCCGGTACCACACTGTGGTGAGGGTATATTCACTTTGGCATTCCATTTGTAACGCACATAAGGAGGCGTTGTAGGTATGACAAACTATATATATTATTGATCAGCATCACTTTCTTAGTCGATCTAGCGATGTCCGTCTGTCTGTACGTCTGTCCGTCTGTCCGTCTGTCCGTCTGTCCGTCTGTCCGTCCGCACGATTACGGCCGTAATTTAAGAGCTATCGACTTGAAATTTGGTACGTAAGCTTTTATCCACCAAACTGAGGCTAAGTTCGAAGATGAGCAAGATCGGATAAAAACTACTACTACCTCCCATACAAAAATATCGGATTTATATAGCTTTTTGATGTTAAAAATTAAATTTAAATAGCTACAATAAAGATAGCAAGTTTAAACTTTGCACATATTGTTTTAATAATATTTTAAATTTTTTGACAAAAAATGAGCTTGATCGAATAAAAACTACCCATACCTCCCATACAAATATATATTTTTTTAGTACTAAAATATTTTTTTTTATTTTTACAATAAAACAGTACCGGGTATTTGAGCTTCGGCATAGTCGAAGATAATTGTCTTACTGGTTTTTGTTTGTCCTGTCGCACGATCGGAAAAGTATAAACATCCACTTTAGCAAGGTATATGTTATATTTCCACTTCAAAAAATACATTTTGGCTAAAAACTGTTCCTAAGGACGTGGTATAAACGACATAGCCTATAGCAGTCTCATAGTCTTAAGGAACATTTTAAAAAAAGTTTCGTTGAAATCTCTCCAGTAGTTTTCGAGTTTTTAACTGACAACGAAAATTGCTACAGTTTTATTATATGTATAACCAAATTTGTCATTATTTTCCTTAATAATATGTATGAAGCATAAACTATACGAAAGTTAGAACAAAAAACAAAAAGGAAAATTTATAATAAGACTCAAACAAGCCGAAACTTAGAAGACTGGAGCTTCTCGAGCAATAACGCCCAAGGAAATGGCGCCCAAATAGATTTGGAAATAATGCACAAAAAATGCATGCGCCGAAAAATAAACAACAAGATAGAAATAAAGTACAAAAATAATTTGCAGTTTAATATGTATGGGGGCACGATGTCCCCCTGCAACCCCCTTCTTGGGGTTACTATCAGATTTGGAGTTTCTGCGAAATTGGATTTATAAAGGTTTTTTTTTTTTGCTGCACAAACTCCCACCTACTCCAAAATCCAACAGAAAACCCAAGCAGGGGGATTGCAGGATGACAGCATGCCCCCCATACTTGTTCCACTGTTTATAAATTTCCACTTACTATTTTGGGTTTTACTGCTTGTCAAAAAAACGAGTCCTGGAAAGGAAATAACACCCAAAATGACGAAAAATTTCGAAAAACCAAATTGTACGAGTTTTTTGAGCGCTATTTCTAAATTGATTTGTGCTTTATTTCCTTTGGCGCCTGGAACATTTACAGATCCATTTTCAACTGAATATGGAATTAAAGCAGCCGAACTAAGGTAAAACATTCTACGAGTATAGAGAAGGCCGCAACGCTTCGCAAATTACTATTCAAAGACCTCAGCGTTCCAGTATATTATACAAAGGATTGACGGTACATAGGGAATCCAGCGAAGAATATTTAGAACTGCTTATGGAAACACACTTTCCCTATTTTATAGGTATTGAAACTTCCACATCTCGCAAGACAGCAGCTTTTTTTAAGAATGAAAGTAAAAACAAAGTTGCGTCCACTGTAAACTCGTTCAACCCCTTCAAATGAGCAATGCCTGACCGGACTAACTATACCAAAGATAGTACAACAGTCCCTAAGCAAGGTATTACCCCACCTCGTTAACATCTTCTCAACCTGTTTACATACTGGATGCATACAGCATACCTAGCAAATGGAGGGAGGTTAGGATGGTGTTGCGGCCAAAACTCTCATTTACTAAGCTAGTCTTTCTCTGGATGTCTACGGTGACGGTACCGCGCTCTCTTTAGTCTTAAATAAATTTGTTCATTACAGTCGAAGCGTTTTATTTTGAATATTTTCCATTTCAGCGAAAACAATGGTCTTTCGAGCCGGATACATTAAATCTTCACGTTGAAGACGGCAGATGGACTACTTACGCGCCCCATAGTCAAGATAGCTCGTCTTTGCTCACCATCAGAGGACCCTATAGAGCGCGTGGTTGAAGCATAAGTGAATCATTTCATATTTTTGATTGCAATTTGCTATTCGCTCAAGGCGGGCAGAATGTTGCGGCCAAAACTCTCATTTGCTAAGCTAGTCTTTCTCTGGATGTCTACGGTGACGGTACCGCGCTCTCTTTAGTCTTAAATGAATTTGTTCATTACTGTCGAAGCGTTTTATTTTGAATATTTTCCATTTCAGCCAAAACAGATGGATTTGATTCTTAGAAAGAAAGAAATAAAACCACTCTACTGCTAAAGACTACTGGCCAATCCATCTCTGGCCGTTTTTGCAAAAAACCTTAAGCCTTAAACCTTTGTCATTGATTAGAGGAATAATTATCTCCCAAATCTATGTGAAATTCAATGCGCCTACCCCAAAGGTTAATCAGTGGAAAGGGCACTCCACAATCACGAAAACTTAAAGTTCTCTAGATGCAAAATTATCATTCAGATGGTGACATTATTTGGAGAAGGCATTAGTGGCGGCTTTGCTTGTGTTGAAATGGAGACAGCGAAAACGGCACCAACCTTTAATGATGAGAAAGGATTTTCAATATCGGCGACTTAGGAAAAATGTCAAAACAGACAGATATAACTGCGAAGTATACAAAGTCCTTGCCTATGGGCTCGACTCTTGCCTACAAAATAATATTGGCACAGAGATCAAGAGAAAAACACTTCTGCCCGATACAATCAAGACGAAGTTGTATTGTACACAGATGACAGACATTTTCGAAGGTCCGGGACGTGTTGGGTCGTTTTGAACGAAATATCTTTTGGTTGATGTTTTATTCAATGTCGAAACGATGGAGTGTGGAGGGACTGATTCAACGACAAGCCATTGGGGCTATATTTGTATCTAAAAAATGGTTTTGGGCGCGGTGGCTCAGTGGCTAGTGTGCTGGACTACTGTTCGAGGGTCCCAAAACACAAATTACACCTTATAAGGCTTTTTCTACTGCCCCACCTCTCGCGAACGTCCGAGAGTATAACTGTCCTAAAAATGCTTCTCAATACAGGTGTTCGGACTGGACATACAAATTGCAGGTCCCTTGCAGTTGTCCCAAAAATAAAAAAAAAAAAACTCACACAAACGAATGTTTGTGAGAAGCTACGCGTCTGTTGCGACAACTATTTATTTATTTTTTATCTAAAAAATATAAATAAAATATAAATGAAAGACGTACATATCTTTAGAAAAAGTACTCAAAAAGTACCATCGTAGTATAGGGTGTATCTGTATCCGCACCTCAATTATGTTAAATTTGCATTTAATTGCAATCAAACGACGCCCTTTAGGGCAAAGATACCATCGGTTGACCATCGTGGCGCCAAACCACAACAGCAACCAAAAAAAAAAACTTCATTTCTTTCGGATAATCAAAAACGAATTTATTGAAATATTGTTATATCCACTGGTTGGTACTTTGTTCCGGTACCGGCACTTTAGAACCGGTCAAACCACAACACGCCGCGCCGCTCCTACCATCATCGTTCGATTTCATAATCAATAAATATTTTCAACACGATTGAACATTCGATAGCTTTGAGCACTGCCTTCCTGCATACCAATAAAACGGACTTAACGCCCTAGAGAGGTTGATAAAAAAGAAAAGGGACGATATCGAGTGGAAACATTTTTGGCCGCCGCCGCCGCTGCTACCGTTAAGCACAGCAATATGAGGATAACAGAGGAATGGGCGACAAACACTTTAAGGCCTCACTTTATCTGTATACGACTTCTTATTTCCCCGACAAGGACGATGAGATACCAGGAGACTACTATTTAATGGTTATGATGTTATTCAATTGTTATAGCTGGGATGCATGGTGGCCGTCACTATGACTGAACAACACAAGTTCGCTGTGGTTATGAAGCGGAATGACCGCTGCACAAGCGTTGGTGGTGGTGGTCCATCCTGTTGGCTTTGATCTCTCGACTTGTTTTCGTATACTACACATAGTGTAGGTATGGGGGATAGCAATGACTGTGGTTGTACCTTCAAGGCTGTGCTGGGCAAATGGCATGAAGTAGATTATCTGAATTGTCATTGCTGTGAATGGAGAAGTGAATGAATTTCGAAACGAATAGCAAAATAAATTTCAATTCAAGCAATGTGCCGACCATTGCTAAAGCTGGTCCTGTGGTTCTTAATTAATTAGTTTTGACGAAGAAGTATAAGATGATGAGTAAGTGAAGATATTAATCTAAAAACAGAACATGAAGCGAACACAGATATACCGAAGCTAGCGATTATAATTGAGTTTGGAAATTGTATTCAATAATTTAGTTCTGGATGTGGCAATCAATCACGTCCCAAATTTATTCTTATACAGAGAAATGCTAAAGGGCTATACAATCTTGTGTTACGTACATTTCTGGTATGACAATTAATTTATTTTAAATATCATTGTTTGAGGAAGAGACTGTTACAGAATGTACCTACCTACTTTCTTATAAGTCACTTGGGAAGGGCGCTTTTATTGCTCCGAAGTCCGAACATCTGATTATGATATTAAAGACATGTGTACGAGTAATTCTATCGATTTCTATAGGTATCGCTGATTTGGCTCTACTTTAATTACAAAGGAGGGCGGTAAAAGGAGTATAAGTCAAAATTTGGTCAAAATGAAATAAGTACGCCATTCGACTGTAAAATGTTTTTTTTTGTTCTGACTGGCAACTATAATGCATTTTTCTTTGACTTGTACTAAAGTGACCAAATAATTTGGCTATGCTCTGCTCATATTTTTCTTTTTCGCTTTTTAAGTCTGCACTGGTCTTAAGAAAAAAGGATTCCACAGGCAAACTTTTTAAGTGGCAGTGTTGTGAGTGGTTTTCATAAAATCAATAATTTTTCCACAAAAAAAAAACCTTTGGGCAGTTTCTGGTTCGTCTTTTCCATAGCATTTGAAAAAATCAAGTGTGGAAAATCACATCTGTCATGTGGTGGCCACGATCAGCGGTGCACTTATGCTGGCGTTCTTTGAAGTTGCCAGCCATTCTTTCCAAAAGTAGTTCGGCTTCAACGCGAATCACTTCTTTCAAGTCTTTCAGCGTTCGGGTCCTAGTTCCGGTCTTTAGCTAGTATACACCTGAAATAATCGCACATCGATAAATAAGGCGACCGAACTGATTGAGCGTTATCCCCAGGCTGCAACTGTTGCATAATTTCCAATATGTAGGCGGAAATGCAGCTCCAGATACAAAATACGCCTTATCAAACGGTCATTGATACCAAGTTCAGCTGTATGCTTGAAGAACACGTTTCATACTTTTAGGGGTTCGAACCGTTCGTGGAGCATCTAGAGAATGGGGTATAGGTGCACGGAAGTCGGCGGTCTAGTTCTATGTGGTTTGTGGATTCAACTGGTTGAAATATGCTAAGCCATCGCAAACCTAACGGTACCTGCCACGCAGCTGTCGTCCCAACACGAAAGGAGTACGAGCCGTTTCAAAAACGTCCGATCTTTCTGCCGGACCCTGTAGAATTTTCAAACAATAATATGGGTATTCATGATCACGATTCGGTGTATCAGGTTCTCATTGTGAAAGTGTAATAAAAGTGTAAAGTTTTCTTACACTACAACAACAAAATATACTTGCTAGACTTTTACACATTTACTTACATACTTACATATGGCAGCGTGGTCTGGTGGCAAGCCGCAGGCAAGGCGACCAATCTGAGATCAATAAGAAAAATACAAAGACTAGCATGTATAGGGACAACCAGTGCGATAAGAACCACACCTACAGCTGGACTGGAGACAATTCTTAATCTAACTCCTCTAGACCTATACATGGAGGAATTTGCTACCAAAACTGCCTTAAGGATTAGCCAAACTAAAACTTGGAACCCAGGTAATTTTGGCCACTTGCAGATCCTAGGAAAATATGTTGGGAACGCTGTCACATGTCTTTCCTTTTAAACTTTGATAGACCATTCTCTTGCTCGTTTCCGAGAAGGGATGAATGGACCACAAATGAACCTACTAAGAGGAAATCGATATCCATCTACACGGATGGGTCAAAGATGGAAAAATGTGGAACCGGTGCCGGTATATTCTCAGAGGAACTAAATATACAATGCTCAATCAGGCTTCCTGATAGCAGCAGTGTCTTCCAACCGGAAGTTCTGGCAATCGCGGAAGCGGCCCGACAGGTGTCATTGTTGGCAATACCGCGCAACGATATTACCATTTTCATTGACAGCCAGGCGGCTATAAAAGCAGTCTCTGCTATTGAAATAAAATTTAAGCTATAGTTCACCGCTGTCGCGAAGAGCTCAAGGTTCTCTGCTCGCAGCACACCACGAATCTCTGCTGGGTCCCTGGACACAGTGACAAAGCCGGCAACGAGAAGGCTGACGAACTAGCTAGAGGTGGATCTACAATGGACAATGATAGAGCACTACAGTCCATCAAGCCCCCACTCTGCAACCAGAGAGAACGAGTCGAGAACAAGATTCATATGAAAACCAACAAAAGGTGGAAAGAACTAACGACCTGTGAAGTATCACGGAAGCTTTGGCCAGAGTATGACAGTGGCCGAACCATCAAACTTCTACAGTTTGACAGGTCATCACTGTCTAAACTGGTAGGGGCTCTAACGGGACATAACTTCCTAAGAAATCACGCAATGAAAATAAATCTCAAAGATGACGATATATGTAGAGGCTGCGGAGACGAAGAGGTTCATGAGGACACACCACACACCTCACTTCCTCTGTCACTGCCCTAGTCTCTGTCACTTGAAGAACAGAACACTTGGAAGTCACTACTTCCATGTCTTAAAAGAACTTTCTGATATCTCACTTTACAGGTTCTTGAGGACATCAGGACGGCTGGATGGCGTCAGGTAAATACAAGGAGAAGGGACACGAAGATAACCAACCTAACATGAGGACCTAAGTGTGGTACAGTAGGGTTCACCCTACTCTACCTACCCGTCAACCTAATCTAACCTACACATTTACTTACTATATACCTTAAACCTATAAATAAATAAATAAATAGTTGGCGCAACAGGCGAATATACACGAATATAGGCCTATAGCTTCTCACAAACATCCGTTTGTGTGAGTTTTATTTTTGGGACGAATGGAAGGGACCTACAATGCCGAGTCTGAACGGCTGAATTAAGAAGCTTTTTCGGAACGTTGTACTCTCGGATGTTTGTCAGATGTTCCCGGGAGGTGGCGCAGTAGAAAAATCCCTAAGATGTAATTTCTTGGATAGAATTTGGTGACTCATTCGAGTCCGCTTTTCATGGTGTTGCATTGCCTAAAGGCGAGTGTGAATTAATAGACGGAGTGGTGGCTCACAATCTGAATATGAGCACACAAGTTGCTTGTTCTGCTTGTTCTGCTTGTTCTGTTACTCGATTCTGAAATGCGGAGCTGATCAGATCTATTTGCGGCGATCAGGCAGATTTCAAAGCTACGAAACATCCGAAAAAATATTATGAATTGGATATACAAATTTCTGTCTCAAATCGGACAGAAGTTTGTATATCTACCATACCATTCACCACGACATGAATTCTTTCATCAGATCGGTAAAGTAAAATCCTTCCATATAGTCCGTCCTACATATTTTCAACGCAATTTCTATGAAATTACAAGAAAAAAATTGTTTTTTTCAATATTTTCGCACGAGTACCTCTACACCATCCATATCAAGTCATCTGCGAAATAGGTTTCGCCGTCTAAAACTCCAGCACATTGTGTAACTAAATGAGTTTTCTATTGTCCTGTAAACAATTTCTAAACCACCCTTGGGGGGAATTACCATTTGATACGTTCAAGGTTTTAGCAAACGCGTTTTGTGTCAATCCTTTTTTTTATACCTACGCACAAAGGAATCTCACTAGGGACAGCGATTATGAAGAGACTATACTAGTAAAGAATGAAAGGATTTGCCATCCACAAATAAAAAAAAAAATCACCACAGATCCAATCGAATCCACTGTCAACGGCGGGATATGTGAATCTGAAATTCTGTGTACGCACATTGTATGTGTAGCTGGCAATTTTATCGGCAGCGCATATAGCGAGAGCAAACATATTTTTCAATGTCCTTGCTGCTGCTTTTATGATTCGAATATAGTTGGGCATTTCTGTTGTATTCATATCTAGCCCCAGGTGTACCACAGGTTACAAAGCAAATATGAGGCTTTAGTTTTTCTCGCAGGCATCGCTCCATACCATGGTGGCTGATACTATGTAAGCAATATGTTGAAAATTCTACCGCGCCGCTGGCATTATGCGGGTACGAGCGATGTGGTAGACGGCTAGTTGTTCACAAACAAATACTTTTCGCCAAAATAATATTTTAATCAGATTTATATAGCTACAATGAGTGAATTTATTTTGCGATTGGATGCTAGAAGAGAAGGACGAACAATGAAGTAATGTGTTGAGCAAAAGGGGAAACACATTACTATGTAATTAATTAAATTTTGGGAACTAAATTTGGTAGCCTGGTCCTTTATGTTTAAATGTAATGTGCACTTCTGTTTACAAAACATTTTTTGTATATTTAGAAGCATAATGATTGCCTGCGTTGATTCACGCGATCATTTTTATCTCACTATCTCGATCGCTATCTTTTATAGACTCTTATCCGTTTTTGGACTTCACTCCCACGTGACTTGCGACAGCGACAGGTAACTGATACAAAACGACTTAAAAATGAACTTGAACATCTTAGAAACTACAGCAAGTACCTTTTTCAAGCCCTGCCCCTCTGCAGGAAATTTCAATTTAAGCCAATTTAATGACAAATCCAAAATGAATACTAAAACAAGTAAAAGTGTTATCATCGGCTTGGCCGATGGTTTGATACCCTCCTCCACTGTATGTACTGTACAGGTACACGCACGTGTCTAATAGTGGTTTTGTATGGGAGGCACCATAACTACTTGAACGATATAGCCCATTTTTAATACCAACCTGACGACGGTAAAAAGAAGTTCTCTCACAAAATTTAATTCGCCTAGGTCAATTCGTTTGGGCGCTATTGTGCTTTCAACAGACAGACAGACAGACGGACATAGCTAAATCAAATCGGAATGTGATTCTGATTCAGAATATATGGGGTCTCCGCTGAATCCTTCTTGGCGTTACAAATGTAATGACTTGTATAATGTATATTCAAGGTGGCGCAAAAGTAATCTTCCTATCAGAAAATGCTATAAATTTGGCACAACGTGAATTTCGTCGCAGATTTCCTAGCCGTCCAACGCCTACTGGTGAAACACTGCGCCGCTCGCCTCAAAGAGACTGGCACAACACGAGATGCTGCCAGGCGTGGCAGACCCCGGAGTAGCCGTTCTGCAGAGAATATTGCTGCTGTAGCCGAAGATGTCATGGACATGAAGACGTCGCGGGCCAAACGGTTACTGTGAATGGTGAGCGCTACAGAGCAATGATCTTTTTGCCGCAACTTGATGAATTGGGATTGGAAAACATGTGGTTCCAACAGGACGGTGCAACGGCACACACTGCACGTGCCACAACCGATATGCTGAAGGATGCATTTCCCGGGCGCCTAATCTCCCGTTTTGGCGATTTGCACTGGCCAGCAAGATCGCCTGATTTGACCGCTCCAGACTTCTTTTTGTGGGGCTTTTTGAAGTCGCGGGTTTATGTCAACAAGCCTCAGACTCTTGCAGCTCTTAAAGACAATATTTGTCAAGAATCTGAGGACCTATCGCCGGAAGTTTTGGCCAAAGTGATGGAAAATGCCATAAAAAGGGCTCAAATGACAATCAACTGTGGCGGCGGCCATTTACATGACATCATATTCTCGACTTGATGTAAAAAAAATTAAAAGACCAAATAAAAATAATCCACAAGAAGAATCAAAGTTTTTCATTTTAAGTTTCATCTTAAAGTTTTTTCTACTGCGCCACCTCTCGCGAACGTCTGACAAACATCCGAGAGTATGACTGTCATGAAAAAGCTTCTCAATTCAGCCGGCCTAAAATTGTAGGTCCCTTCCATTCGTCCCAAAAATAGAAACTCACACAAAACGAATGGTTGCGAGAAGCTAGGCCTTGGGTGTCACCCGCCTGTTGCGCCACCTATTTATTTATTTTTTTTTGTCGAGAAATATCAAGGAGACTTTATATAAGACCCTCATCATCCCAGTCCTGCTTTATGGTGAAGAATCATGGACGTTATTAAAAGCGGATGCAGATATCCTTGGTTGCTTTGAACGCAAAATTCTCCGAGTGATTTTCGGCCCCGTTTGTGTTGGCAGTCTTTAGAGGAGGAGATTTAACAGTGAACTTCACGAGCTGTACACCGACATCGACTTGGTCAGAAAAGTACGTATCACGCGAACGTATAGAGCGAATGGGCACCAACGCTTCGGACCGAATAGTCTTCAATTCCAACCCGGAGGGACAACGCAGTAGAGGAGACTTCGCCTTAGGTGACGCGCACAAGTGGAAGGGGACCTCAACCAACTTGGAGTGCGCAACTGGAGGCGGTTATCCAAAGATCGTGCTAAATGAAGAAGCGTGTTGGTTGAGGCCCAGCTTATACTGTGGTTATTTCTGAAACATTTCGCCCTAGGTATGCGGCCCAAAAAAGCAAAAAAAAAAAAAAAAACGAAAACTACTATGAATCCAGATATGGCGCATAAAACTACCTAAAAAGCGTCACAAAATACACGCCAAAATATGAACCAAAAACGGCAAAAAAAAATAAAAAATTTCAAAATATTTCACAAAATACGCCCCAAAAAAATCGCAATAACGCGACAAAACATAACACCAAATACGCCACAAAAATCAGTCCAAAATCCCCAATATATATCTAAAATTATGAGCAAAAACGGGGCAAAATACGCCCCACAAATCAACCCGAAAACCACCCTGCAACTGACACGATTAGCCTGAAGCCATTACCGTAGATAATGTCATGTTAGGCTGTGCTTTGCAGCTGTTGAACACAAAATGCCCTTCTTTCCAATTCTGACGTTAAAGTACCCTAGAACAGGGGTTCCCAATCTTTTTCATACTGCGACTCCCTAGAGAGGTTGAAATATTTTTGCGACGCACAGATATGTAAATAAAAGCTGTTCTTACTGAAAATTCACTAAAGGGTTATTCAATGAGGACGGGTCGATGTTGAAATATCGTCAAACCATATTTATGGCAATTTTGCTTGTTAACATACCCGCATTCATCTAAAAATGCGCCTCGTCGGTAAAGATGATTTTTCGGCCAAAATTGGGCTTCTCTTCCAAACGCTCCGAAGCCAAGTCAGCGAACAAAGAGCTTTTTCTATGGCCATTAACTTTGAGCTCCTGGATTAGCTGGATCTTGTATACGGGCGTAAGCCCAAGTCCCGATGCAAAACTCGCCATGTTGAAATCTGCGAAAGGCCGATTTCTTGTGCATGGCGAGGAATTGACTGCCTCGGATTTTCCTATGTACATTGTACACTCTCATGGACCACGGCAATGCTCCCGACCAGTCTGGCTGGCAACGACCCGTCCCAATTGAAAAACCCTTATTTAATTTTGAGTGCTAGGCAAATATTCGAGTGACAGCAAGTCTGACTGGAAATTGGGGAAACACAAACTAGCTTAACCTTCGATTGCAGTGTAACTATTGGATCACTTCGACCTTGCTCTTGGTATTCGTATAGAGAAATGTAATGCTTTTCCTTTGTTCGGAGTATTACAGCAGTGAACAAATAAAACTTGCGGCGCCCTTAGGGCGTCGCGACTCACAGTTAGGGAACCCCTGCCCTAGAACAATCTTGGGTGCCATGAAATAAAGTCTTATGCAAAAGGTCCAAAACGTAATTTTGGAGTTTTGGACTTTATTTCATTTTCAAAAGTGCAATAAAGTCCAAATCTAAGTGGAAATAAATTCCACAATGCATAAACAGTAAAATATGTATGGGGGGACATGCTGCCCCCCTCCAACCCCCCGCTCGTCTTTCTTTTAAATAGCTGAGTGCAATAATGTCCAACGACTTTATTGTACTTTCAAAAATGAAAAACTCGTTTGCAATTTCAAAAGTGCAATAAAGTCCAAAAAAGTCAAAAATTACGTTTTGGACCTTTTTGCATAAGACTTTATTTCATGGCACCCAATCTTGACAATCGTACTTTTGTACACCTATCGAAGGTATGTCTTTTCGTAAAGATTGCTTATAGTTACGTTATTCTTCTTCTGATCCACTGAATTTCCAAGGGTTGGTATGCATTATTATAGTTATAATAATAATAATAGAATAGGCTTTAGATATATTTTGGTTCCCAACTTCCAAGACACACTATAATATTTATGCATCCATAGCACTTGGGACACAACAATCATTCCGTATCTCATTGTACTGAGCATGAGGTCGAAAACCGCTTAAAAGTACGCAACGGAGCCAATAATTATCATGGTATGTCGTTGTTCATGCGGTTCGATGCCATAACTAAATTACTCGTGGCTATACACGACGGGTTGTATTGAAAACCATACCTCTACACCTGTCCGCTTGTGTATAGGTTTTCCCCGTTTACAAGGACTCATTAAAATGTTTTTCCACTGAGTTCGCCCGGATTT
The DNA here is from genome assembly GCA_949372485.1 of Cheilosia soror. Taxonomy (NCBI): domain Eukaryota; kingdom Metazoa; phylum Arthropoda; class Insecta; order Diptera; family Syrphidae; genus Cheilosia; species Cheilosia soror. The sequence goes on along the minus strand of OX443563.1, from coordinate 96,804,746 downwards.
CCCTATATTTGTTTTTTTTTACTTTTTTGCATGCACTATATTCACTTTATCTCGTCGCCTTTTTTTCGTGTTTTATTGGCTGGTGGATATATCACAAGTCCTCATTTTGTAGAGTAGTATGGCGCGGACAGGATATATTTCTATACAGGTAAATGAAAAGCTGCAGGCGGTTTTTATTCGATTTAAATTGATCGTATCATACTATAATCAATAAATTTCTGTTGCATAATGAAGCGTAACTTTGCGGATTGCAGACACAGATATTAAATAAATAAAAGATACATGACACATTGACTGTTGTGTATAAATGCTTCCAAATACTACCGTAGATAAAGTAAAACATGAAAGGGACTAGTTCACCAGAATGTATGATACAGACTATAGCGAACGCGTTGACATTTTTGTTTTTCACTTAATCTCAGTTGCTTTTATAATAGCAATTGGCAACAATAATGCGAGGTACATTGAACACAAGAAAATACAACGACCAGGAGGAAGGTAAATATTTCAAAACCGATGGCAATATTAACTTCAGAAAAATGCATCGCTCTCTGGGACTGTATCATCGCTGACATTATAGTAAGCACCCTGAACATGGTCGTCAATTGCTCCAATACTAAGTTCAAATCCATGACACCTAAACAACGGATTGCCCACAGTTCTACCTCCACATTCATTAAATCAGCACATTCAAGACATGAAGGAAAGGCTTCTCAGAAAAAGTAAATAAATGGAAAAACTTTATAAAGCTTGTCAGAGCTGAAATCTAAAGCCAATTAGTGAAGGTCTCTTAAGAGATCTTGAAGCTCTGGGAGAAAATTTGTGGAACTAACTACAAACCAATATTCTGTCAGCCTTTCGGACTCGGCACAAAGAACTTAGTGACTTCTCTTCACTGACCATTGGGCCATACTTCACCTTCGATCCCCCCAGTTTGAAGAACTTTAGATGGCGTTAGGCAATTACGCTCAAGGAAATAACACCCAAAACGATTTGGAAATAACGCCCAAAAAATGCAGACCACCCAAACATAAACAACAAGATGCAAATAAGGCCCAAAAAGAATTTGCAATTTAGTTCTTAAAGGGGCATGCAACCCCCTGCAGGATTCACTTTTGGGGTCAATGCTGGATTTTGAGTATGTTCGTAATTGTGTATATGCAGGTTTATATGTATGCGGTACAAAAACTTTTCAATTGAGCCTCGGACTCGGCATAAAATTGTGGGTCCCAAAAATAAAAACTCAGACAAACGAATGCTGAAAACCATCTCCCGGTTAAATAAAGGTGGCTTTTGGTACCACGCGCATTGGAATTTTGAAGAACTTGTGCGGGAAATATCATTTGACCCCTGTCTTATGGATATGCCGTCGGACGCAATGACACCAGAAATCCTACTGCGACAAAACTACCACGTCAACTTTCCTCAGGCAACGGAATGACTTCGGCTCGGGCAGACTCTGAGCCAGGGAAAGAATGCCATCGTGTATTCACGGATGGCTCTAAAACCGGACAGGGGTCTGGTTCTGGAGTCTTCGTGAAAAGCGAGAACATTAGACTACACCACCCCTTGGGCAACCATGCGACTGTCTTCCAGGCGGATATTTTCGCTGTTCTTATGGCTATGCGCTATATTGTGACAAACAGGTGGAGGGCTAGAAGCAAATGCGTTTGCAGTGATAGCCAAGCTGCATTAAAAGCGCTGCTCAACCTTCTTACCTCGTCCAAGTTAGTGCTCAAACTCAAGCTTTCTCTGAACTTGGTCGGTAGGCAAAACACGGTCAAACTTGTTTGGGTCCCAGGTCACACTGGTATCCAGGGAAACGAGATCGCTGATGGGCTTGCCAGGTTGGATTCAGAAGAAGATTTCTTAGGACCTGAATCTGTGTTGGGTCTGCCTGGTTAGGTCATCCATTGATACTTGGGTTTCTCGTGAACACGAGTGTCGGTGGCGTGACTGTGCTGGGTGTAAACGACTGCGTTTGGTCGACGTCTTTCCTTTTGTCTCTCAGGAGAACCGACTGCAGACTGCTTGTGGGCGTCCTTTCGGACCACCAAGCTTTTGCCAAACACTTAAGTGTATTGGGCTTGAGCGACAGCACCATCTGTACTGCTTGTGGAGAGGATGACGATACAGCCGAACACTTCCTCTGTAGTTGTGCTGCCTTTGCTCGCATCAGATGGCGAATCTTTAGGGCTGACGTGGTGAATGCCGAACATCTAAGCTCTTCATCACTGAAGCTCCTTCTCATCTTTCCTCGAAAGACGGGAAAACTAAGTACAGCAATGTAAGGTGTCTGTTTGGCAGTACAATGGACCAGTAGTTGTGTCTGAGTGCTCCATCGGATATTAACAACCTCCGACAAAAAAAAATGAATAGTTGTGAGAAGATAAGCTTAGGGCCTTTACGGACTTATGGACCTGTTGCGGCATCTATTTATTTTTTAAATTGTACGAGATTTTTTAAAAAGTTATTTCCAAATTAATTTGGGCGTTTTTTTCTCGGGCGTTATTGCCTAATGCCGCTTTAAATGTTAGTGAAGTTCCTCAAAGCAGGAAGAGACTATTAGGGTCTTACTGACCAGCAAAGGAAAGAGCAATTCTGAGTTTTATGGTAGGGTTGGTCAGAGGTCAGACTGCCTACATTTTGAGAGAGTTTTGAAATGTCCATCTTCAGGTCCCAAATTATCTCTTTGCCACATTATACGATTGGTGGTGAATTTTCAGAATTTTAGTTGTGAAAAGGTTACAAACAGACAGACCGCTAAATAGTATTATATTAGTAAGGGTATAGAATACATTTTCTCTCACTCCATTATATCTCAAATACTCTTTTTTAAAGCATCTGCGTCAAATTTAAAATTAACCTATACCCGACATCAACCTCACTCATAAAAAAAAAAAATACAAATTATCATAAATATAAATCGAGAATAAAAAATCGCACATATGTACGAGTAGTAACTACTTTGCAATCATTAAACTGCCTTATGTCGCAATAACGCGACAAAACATAACACCAAATACGCCACAAAAATCAGTCCAAAATCCCCAATATATATCTAAAATTATGAGCAAAAACGGGGCAAAATACGCCCCACAAATCAACCCGAAAACCACCCTGCAACTGACACGATTAGCCTGAAGCCATTACCGTAGATAATGTCATGTTAGGCTGTGCTTTGCAGCTGTTGAACACAAAATGCCCTTCTTTCCAATTCTGACGTTAAAGTACCCTAGAACAGGGGTTCCCAATCTTTTTCATACTGCGACTCCCTAGAGAGGTTGAAATATTTTTGCGACGCACAGATATGTAAATAAAAGCTGTTCTTACTGAAAATTCACTAAAGGGTTATTCAATGAGGACGGGTCGATGTTGAAATATCGTCAAACCATATTTATGGCAATTTTGCTTGTTAACATACCCGCATTCATCTAAAAATGCGCCTCGTCGGTAAAGATGATTTTTCGGCCAAAATTGGGCTTCTCTTCCAAACGCTCCGAAGCCAAGTCAGCGAACAAAGAGCTTTTTCTATGGCCATTAACTTTGAGCTCCTGGATTAGCTGGATCTTGTATACGGGCGTAAGCCCAAGTCCCGATGCAAAACTCGCCATGTTGAAATCTGCGAAAGGCCGATTTCTTGTGCATGGCGAGGAATTGACTGCCTCGGATTTTCCTATGTACATTGTACACTCTCATGGACCACGGCAATGCTCCCGACCAGTCTGGCTGGCAACGACCCGTCCCAATTGAAAAACCCTTATTTAATTTTGAGTGCTAGGCAAATATTCGAGTGACAGCAAGTCTGACTGGAAATTGGGGAAACACAAACTAGCTTAACCTTCGATTGCAGTGTAACTATTGGATCACTTCGACCTTGCTCTTGGTATTCGTATAGAGAAATGTAATGCTTTTCCTTTGTTCGGAGTATTACAGCAGTGAACAAATAAAACTTGCGGCGCCCTTAGGGCGTCGCGACTCACAGTTAGGGAACCCCTGCCCTAGAACAATCTTGGGTGCCATGAAATAAAGTCTTATGCAAAAGGTCCAAAACGTAATTTTGGAGTTTTGGACTTTATTTCATTTTCAAAAGTGCAATAAAGTCCAAATCTAAGTGGAAATAAATTCCACAATGCATAAACAGTAAAATATGTATGGGGGGACATGCTGCCCCCCTCCAACCCCCCGCTCGTCTTTCTTTTAAATAGCTGAGTGCAATAATGTCCAACGACTTTATTGTACTTTCAAAAATGAAAAACTCGTTTGCAATTTCAAAAGTGCAATAAAGTCCAAAAAAGTCAAAAATTACGTTTTGGACCTTTTTGCATAAGACTTTATTTCATGGCACCCAATCTTGACAATCGTACTTTTGTACACCTATCGAAGGTATGTCTTTTCGTAAAGATTGCTTATAGTTACGTTATTCTTCTTCTGATCCACTGAATTTCCAAGGGTTGGTATGCATTATTATAGTTATAATAATAATAATAGAATAGGCTTTAGATATATTTTGGTTCCCAACTTCCAAGACACACTATAATATTTATGCATCCATAGCACTTGGGACACAACAATCATTCCGTATCTCATTGTACTGAGCATGAGGTCGAAAACCGCTTAAAAGTACGCAACGGAGCCAATAATTATCATGGTATGTCGTTGTTCATGCGGTTCGATGCCATAACTAAATTACTCGTGGCTATACACGACGGGTTGTATTGAAAACCATACCTCTACACCTGTCCGCTTGTGTATAGGTTTTCCCCGTTTACAAGGACTCATTAAAATGTTTTTCCACTGAGTTCGCCCGGATTTCCCTATATTTGTTTTTTTTTACTTTTTTGCATGCACTATATTCACTTTATCTCGTCGCCTTTTTTTCGTGTTTTATTGGCTGGTGGATATATCACAAGTCCTCATTTTGTAGAGTAGTATGGCGCGGACAGGATATATTTCTATACAGGTAAATGAAAAGCTGCAGGCGGTTTTTATTCGATTTAAATTGATCGTATCATACTATAATCAATAAATTTCTGTTGCATAATGAAGCGTAACTTTGCGGATTGCAGACACAGATATTAAATAAATAAAAGATACATGACACATTGACTGTTGTGTATAAATGCTTCCAAATACTACCGTAGATAAAGTAAAACATGAAAGGGACTAGTTCACCAGAATGTATGATACAGACTATAGCGAACGCGTTGACATTTTTGTTTTTCACTTAATCTCAGTTGCTTTTATAATAGCAATTGGCAACAATAATGCGAGGTACATTGAACACAAGAAAATACAACGACCAGGAGGAAGGTAAATATTTCAAAACCGATGGCAATATTAACTTCAGAAAAATGCATCGCTCTCTGGGACTGTATCATCGCTGACATTATAGTAAGCACCCTGAACATGGTCGTCAATTGCTCCAATACTAAGTTCAAATCCATGACACCTAAACAACGGATTGCCCACAGTTCTACCTCCACATTCATTAAATCAGCACATTCAAGACATGAAGGAAAGGCTTCTCAGAAAAAGTAAATAAATGGAAAAACTTTATAAAGCTTGTCAGAGCTGAAATCTAAAGCCAATTAGTGAAGGTCTCTTAAGAGATCTTGAAGCTCTGGGAGAAAATTTGTGGAACTAACTACAAACCAATATTCTGTCAGCCTTTCGGACTCGGCACAAAGAACTTAGTGACTTCTCTTCACTGACCATTGGGCCATACTTCACCTTCGATCCCCCCAGTTTGAAGAACTTTAGATGGCGTTAGGCAATTACGCTCAAGGAAATAACACCCAAAACGATTTGGAAATAACGCCCAAAAAATGCAGACCACCCAAACATAAACAACAAGATGCAAATAAGGCCCAAAAAGAATTTGCAATTTAGTTCTTAAAGGGGCATGCAACCCCCTGCAGGATTCACTTTTGGGGTCAATGCTGGATTTTGAGTATGTTCGTAATTGTGTATATGCAGGTTTATATGTATGCGGTACAAAAACTTTTCAATTGAGCCTCGGACTCGGCATAAAATTGTGGGTCCCAAAAATAAAAACTCAGACAAACGAATGCTGAAAACCATCTCCCGGTTAAATAAAGGTGGCTTTTGGTACCACGCGCATTGGAATTTTGAAGAACTTGTGCGGGAAATATCATTTGACCCCTGTCTTATGGATATGCCGTCGGACGCAATGACACCAGAAATCCTACTGCGACAAAACTACCACGTCAACTTTCCTCAGGCAACGGAATGACTTCGGCTCGGGCAGACTCTGAGCCAGGGAAAGAATGCCATCGTGTATTCACGGATGGCTCTAAAACCGGACAGGGGTCTGGTTCTGGAGTCTTCGTGAAAAGCGAGAACATTAGACTACACCACCCCTTGGGCAACCATGCGACTGTCTTCCAGGCGGATATTTTCGCTGTTCTTATGGCTATGCGCTATATTGTGACAAACAGGTGGAGGGCTAGAAGCAAATGCGTTTGCAGTGATAGCCAAGCTGCATTAAAAGCGCTGCTCAACCTTCTTACCTCGTCCAAGTTAGTGCTCAAACTCAAGCTTTCTCTGAACTTGGTCGGTAGGCAAAACACGGTCAAACTTGTTTGGGTCCCAGGTCACACTGGTATCCAGGGAAACGAGATCGCTGATGGGCTTGCCAGGTTGGATTCAGAAGAAGATTTCTTAGGACCTGAATCTGTGTTGGGTCTGCCTGGTTAGGTCATCCATTGATACTTGGGTTTCTCGTGAACACGAGTGTCGGTGGCGTGACTGTGCTGGGTGTAAACGACTGCGTTTGGTCGACGTCTTTCCTTTTGTCTCTCAGGAGAACCGACTGCAGACTGCTTGTGGGCGTCCTTTCGGACCACCAAGCTTTTGCCAAACACTTAAGTGTATTGGGCTTGAGCGACAGCACCATCTGTACTGCTTGTGGAGAGGATGACGATACAGCCGAACACTTCCTCTGTAGTTGTGCTGCCTTTGCTCGCATCAGATGGCGAATCTTTAGGGCTGACGTGGTGAATGCCGAACATCTAAGCTCTTCATCACTGAAGCTCCTTCTCATCTTTCCTCGAAAGACGGGAAAACTAAGTACAGCAATGTAAGGTGTCTGTTTGGCAGTACAATGGACCAGTAGTTGTGTCTGAGTGCTCCATCGGATATTAACAACCTCCGACAAAAAAAAATGAATAGTTGTGAGAAGATAAGCTTAGGGCCTTTACGGACTTATGGACCTGTTGCGGCATCTATTTATTTTTTAAATTGTACGAGATTTTTTAAAAAGTTATTTCCAAATTAATTTGGGCGTTTTTTTCTCGGGCGTTATTGCCTAATGCCGCTTTAAATGTTAGTGAAGTTCCTCAAAGCAGGAAGAGACTATTAGGGTCTTACTGACCAGCAAAGGAAAGAGCAATTCTGAGTTTTATGGTAGGGTTGGTCAGAGGTCAGACTGCCTACATTTTGAGAGAGTTTTGAAATGTCCATCTTCAGGTCCCAAATTATCTCTTTGCCACATTATACGATTGGTGGTGGTTCAGAATTTTAGTTGTGAAAGGTTACAAACAGACAGACAGCTAAATAGTATTATATTAGTAAGGATATAGAATACATTTTCTCTCGCTCCATTATATCTCAAATACTCTTTTTTAAAGCATCAGCGTCAAATTTAAAATTAACCTATACCCGACATCAACCTCACTCATAAAAAAAAAAATACAAATTATCATAAATATAAATCGAGAATAAAAAATCGCACATATGTACGAGTAGTAACTACTTTGCAATCATTAAACTGCCTTATGACAGTTGACAGTTTAACCGCGTCATTTCCAGTTGTCGTATTGACAACCACGAATTTAATTTAATTTTTACTCTTTTATTTTATTTTTTTTTTTGTTCCATCAACTCTAGTGAGATATAGCAAATATTCGATTAATGTAAAAACCACTTCAGCGTTGATATCAAACAAGGATGCGACCAAATAAAGCTCTTCATATAGCCCATGCGGGTTGGGTATGGTTATAAAAATGCAACCGATAGGTCAGTGCTGCAGCTGCAACTGCAGATGATTGCATTATGCTCTTGAACCACATTGTTTTATTTACTTAAATGTTATTGTCCAGCGCTTCATGTGTTAATAAGCTGACAGCATATTTTATTCAGTTAACGAGTCTAATTAAATTTGTAAGGTAAATTATAGTTTGGTGACTATGGTACGACAATTTGTCGTTTTGATTCGCTTACTTAAAAATTGGTATGTATATGCAAACGTCTCTCGTTGGGCGCCATCGATTTTTTTGTTCTTAAATCAATTTATTATACAAGTTTCAATAACCAGAAATACCTATTATAACACTCACAAATGAGTTTTTTTTAAGCCGTTAATCTAAAACATATTTTCCAACTAAATTACATATTTTAATAAAATTTTATTTAATTAAACCATTATCTATTATATAAGAGTCTGATGGCTGCACAATTTATTAAAATAAAGGATAGAGCCTTCAAACGTCAATGGCTGTACTATTTATGCTATGTGTGTGTGGTGGTGATTGGCGAATATACATCTACCGAATGTACATGTGCATTGTGCATATCGGCGGATGGATGGCCTCATTTCAATTCATTTCCGTTTTAATTTCAATCATTGGTCAATTGAAAATAATTAAAAATCAATGAAATTAATCCAACAGTTTGACATAATGGAAAATTTGAGAGCAATTGTGCCATAGCCGGTCTAAAATTAATAAATTTGAATAGGGACGCTTAAAGCGAGGAATTACACTGTTAAATATAGAAATTTAGCTTTTATGCTTTAGTATAGGTATGTATTGATAAGAGTTTTTGAAGAAAGACTTCTGTAAACTGGACAAGTGGTGTGCTGGGCGAAATCCAGAACTAACATATGGTGTTGGCCATGATGTAGTGACACCACTCTGATAACTAAAACAGGGGTTTCTATTTGGGCCGGTATTTGAGTCTCCAGGATTGGAAATCTACTTTTTTTTATTTAATTATGACAACATTATGAGAAAGTAATATACCTGCCAAACGGTCTGTCGAAACGGATAAAGGCTTATGAATCTGGACACCAAAAATAAACGCTAAGGTTGTAACCATGGTGTCGTATTTAGGGTATTAGCTGTGATATTGCTAGCGCAAAAGACATCACCCAATCGGAAGATGCTATAATTTGACAAATACATTTGTAAAGTAAACAGTCAGGCATTTATAGGCTAAAAAATATATATTTTTTTAAATATATTCGACAGAGATATTTGTCCGCAAAAACTCTTTTAACATGTACATATAAAATAAAAATAAAAATGTATATTAATGCCGAAATTTTAACTTAAACATCCAAAATGTCATTATCATGACATGTTTTTTTTTTTTTTTTTTTTTTTTTATAATTTACTAGTGCTCAAGGGGTTTTTGTTCCCTTAGAATGCTAATGCACAGCACGAGTGGAAGGCTTAATAGGGAGGATAGAGAACAGGTAGGTACTGGTGTACATTGGTTTTAAACAATTGAAGGTTGTAATGAGAGGAGAAAACCGTGTGAAGCAATGCATTTCACATGCGTGTTGTTCGACTCACAAAAGAATCTCTATATTTTATAGTACTTCCGAAGGTGGGCTTAAGGGTGAACTGATGTGCATTCGATGTGTGACGGGTGTTGCTATTTCATCAGAGCTTCGGTGGTGAAAATATCGATAAAATAAGGAAAGGCAAGAAACATTTCTGCGATGTTCGAGCCGGTCAATAGACTCCGCTATATTTCAATCACCTATAAGTTTTATCGCGCGCTTTTGGATTCTGTCTAGTAGGTGCAATGAAGTTTTTGGTGCACCTGACCGGATATGAGCGTTGTACTCAAGCTTAGGCCGAATAAAGGCCTTGTATATTGAAGCTAAGTCGGAGGTTGTAAAGTACTTCTTACGCCGATTTAAGAAACCTAGACATTTCGCAGCGTTTTTGGCGACTTCGTATATGTGGTCATTCCAACGGAGTTTGTCGTTAACACACATACCAAGTATGGAAAGTCGTTCGGTTTCGTCGATGCAAGTCCCATTCATGGATAATGGGTGAGGATTCAGGTTTCGCTTTAATGATAGAAGGCAGCATTGTGTTTTGGAAGCATTAATTTCCACTCTATTGATTGTATCCCATTTTATAAAGCTGTCAAGATCGGAATTTAATGTGTTTAGCATACGTTTGCCGTTCCAGTTCCACGGCCGAAGAGCAGGGACGTGAGTCAGGGAACGAATATGAAAATCTGAGGGTGCTATATCAGCGAAAGAATGTATTGGATTATTAATTAACAGACAAGAGATCATCAATTAACAGACAAGAGATCACTGATGAATATGAGAAAGAGTGTCGGAGACAAAACAGAGCCTTGGGGTCTTGGGGAACACCAGCATTTATATGGTGAATTGCAGACTTAAAACCGTCCAAAACAACTTGAATTGAATGGCCAGAAAGGTAGTTTCTAATCCATTGAAGAAGAGACGCGTCGATCCCATAGGCACGCATTTTCTACGAAAGAACTCGGTGCCAAACTCTGTCAAATGCCTTCGAAATATCAAGCGCAACAATCTTCGTTTCACCGGAGTGGTGAAGAGATTGGTTCCACTTTTCGGTGAGATAAGTCATCAAATCACCCAGTGGACCTGCTGCCACGAAAACCGTATTGCCGGTCATTGAGAAGTTTTCGTGATTCAAGATATTTCATAAGCAGACGGTTTATCAGCGTTTCCATGACCTTGTAAAGAATGGACGTAAGTGCAATGAATGGGTCGGTAGTTGGTGGGTAAAGAAGAATCGCCTTTTTTAGGAACGGGCTGTACAAATGCAATTTTCCATTTACTCGGAAAGAGTCCAGAAGAGCAGGACAAGTGGAAAAGCTTACGCAGTGGTTTTGCCAGCGTTGAAGAACACCTCTTCAGAATTATAGGGGATATACCATCTGGACCAGCGGATTTGTGAATGTTAAGATCTTTTAATACTCTTGCTACTGTGCGAGTGCGAAAATGTATTTGTCCCATGAAATATTCGACGCTCTCGAGCACAGGTGGATACATGATGCAATGTGGAATGTTGGAGCTTGCGGCGAATTGCGTAGCCAGCAGATTTGCTTTGTCCAGAGAGCTGACAGCTGGAGTGTCATTATAAACGAGTGTGGGAATTGACGACGTGATGGAATTCTTAATATTTTTCACGAAAGACCAAAACTGTTTACTACCCTCTCTCAACCTGATAGCCTCTTTACAGCTCGAGTCGCACCAAGCATTCTCCTAAGGAATAATACTCTTACTTCTGTTGGGAATAAAGGATCCCACACCCAGGAGAATGGTGTTTGTTATCATTTCAGCGGCGGCATCCACGTCACTATCGAGGAAGCATAGTGACCAGTTAAAGCTCCCAAAAAAGAAGTTAGAAGTCCTAAGTTGTGCCTGCCTTCATTCAACAAATGTATTTTATTTGTGAAATGTAAGTCGGTTTGCAAATTTTATTGATGAAGTCTTGAAGAAGAAAGGACAATGAGGACTGGGGCCCAGTCAATTTATTTTAAGGGAATTTAAAAATTACGTAGAAGGCATTTAGTGATTGGCCCCAAAAAATTGTTATTCCCGTGACAAAAAGTAAATATTTAAACAATTTAAATTAACGTCTATTTTTTGCTAAGTGCTGACGATGAGAGCGCCGCTACATAAAAGCAACAGAGCCACACGTCACTACGTCAGCTGCAAAAAGGGATCAAAGGCTCGTGTTCAGATGAATGAAAACGAGATTGAGCTATGAAAGATTGAGAAGATGTATTTATATAAAAGGTATGAAGGGAAGCCTATTGTCTCGATGGAGCCTGGTCAAAAATTGACAATAGATATCAAAGGTCCGACCCGCAAGGACTTCGTTTCTAAATGATATAGTCAACGCAGAAATTAGGACACCTCAAAATGACATAAACTAACTCGGAGTATGAACTGGAAGCATGCATAGTTAGGCGAGAAACAGGATAACTGAAGATGCATATTCGTTGAGACCGATGTTCAATGTTCACCTAGAACTTTAGCCTGCTTACGCACTACTTTTAGACACAGTTTGCTTTGAACGGAATTTAGTCAAACAAATTAGCTGTTTTAGATGTTACCATAGCAGATCTCTAGGTATAGGTCTGCGGAAGTAAACTTAACTGAAGACAAATAACAAATTGTTTATGAGAGTTGGTTCGCCGAAAGTGTTTCCCAGATTGGGAGTAAAAATACTGCTTACGTTAACAACATATAGATACTTCCTGGTGTTATACACATATAGCGTTTGGAAACGCGTGTCGACAGGCTAATTGATTATAGCAATCGAAATCTCTGACCAAATCTGGTAACTTGTGGGTAATGCTCCAAAGACACTTATCATCGCAAATTCAAATTTTCTCCAGAATGGTGGACTTTGTCAAAATCGAGTTAATGTATACTGGTAGTATTCAAGAGAACAGTTTTTCATACGATCCAGATCTTCATATGATCTATTCACCACTATTCCTATCGTTAGATTCAACCGAGAACTACACGCCATAATAGGATCACAAATGCTTCAGCCGGAAGATAGTTTGAATACAACCTCAGAGGGATTGGTATATAAAGATCGCATCTTCATCTTCGTCTCCGCATAGTTGGTAGCAGCTAGATGTGAGTCTTATTGGCTGCAGAGGCATATTGCTGAAGGAATGAGTTTACAGCGAAGAGGCAGTAAATCGTCCATAAAAAAACTGAATATGATGATCTTAAAATGATGGAAACCCTTTACCACCATCAGTGTTTTGCCATTAGGGTAGAAATTAGCAACTCAATCCAATCGAGATAAAAATGTGTATCTAAGTTCAAACATTTCTATAAACTCTGATGATGAAAAACAGTGTATTCATACATTTGTTTCCACCTACTGTCCTGTTGACCAATTGATCGAAAGAAAGCATAACCCACACCTCATTTTCGAGAAAATTCCAAAAGCTTTCCCAAACATTTTACCAAAACGTTTAGTGTTAATGTCAGAGAGCCCAGACCAGGTATTCTGCTGCACTATCAATATTAAAATTCCAATTCCGGTCGCACCTCAATTCAATTCCTCGAGAATGAAGCCTATACAACTGAACTGAAAACAAATACAAAAGAATTCCTAATGCGTCGAGAATTCCTTTTATTCTTTGACCATCGATTGGTGCACATTCCCCGACCGTTTGCGCTGTAAGAATACCATTCGAGGAAGTGAAACTATCCACGTCATAACGCATCTCCTCTCCCAATGCTGCTGAGTGAAATTTCAATTTTCGAATCCTCCTCTGTCCACTCGCACTTCATATACCTGTGCAAGATGAATCCATCATCGTTTCTGGTTGAAACACACTCATGTGGATCGAACGATAAGCTGACACATAGACATTTCCATTCAAGTAATGCATACAGCACACTCCAGACTGCAATTCTACACGACAACGAAATTATGAATCGAATTTCGTCTTCCTAAAGGTATTTTCATGTTCACCAGGACAATAGAACATACAGCTCCGCTTTTTCAATCAATCCTTTGGAGACTTGCTACCGCCATTGGATTTTGCATTCGTTTTGAGAGAGGACACTCGGCTTGCCTCCGCAATGTAGGGCTTAGGGTCGAGATTACCTAATGCACGTGGGAAATAAGAGAGAAGGTCGATTTCTTTTTCCAGCAGCATAAGTGCGGCGTTGTGAGGTATCTTCCGGACACCGGAATACCCCTCGTTGCATCCCAGGTGTAATGAAGGCTTTGGTCCGCTTTTTCAGTTTTCTTAGTAAGTGGAATTAACTAAAAAACCAAACAATTCGTTCGTCTTCTGTGCTCAGATATCCCTTTGGGAGAGATCCTTGCAACAAAAAAGTCACCTCCTTTTTGCACACAACGACAACGCAACGGAATGAAAAAAACCTTCAGACGCTCTTGGTGGCCTGAAAGTCACACAGCATAACTGGGGCACTATAGTCGGACTTGGGTCGAGTAATTGTTTTATGGACGCAATGTTAATTGAAATACTCTCTCGTGGGAATGGCGTTCTAACTTTTTTCTTAGGGAAAACACAACAATGCATGGTGTTAGGTAGGTATACCCAAGGCAGGACGAACAACAGCAGCTCTGTGGTCGGCAGTGTAACTGGCTCAGTTCTGGCGTCAGAAGGAAGGATAATTATTTTGCTTGTCTAAATGGATTTAACGAGTTAACAAGCTCTGCGAGATAGTAGGATGGTGACGCTGTACTACCGCTGCTGTTGATTATGGCTATGAAGACTAATTAGGTTGTTGTCAAGGTGATCCTTATGGGATTTTAATCCGGAAATTCGCAATGCAGGTGGAGACAAGGTGGAAGGATGTATGACATGAGCTTCTGCCTTTTGAAAAATGTACTTATTAAACTTGTACAGTGATTTGGTGGATTTAATGAGTGAAATTTTATTGAATTCGAATGTGACAGTCGATTGTTAATAAACATCAGCCATAGGGATGCTCGGTATTGCGAATTTGTGAGTGTAAGGCGAGGAGTGCTAGTTATAGTTCGAAACTAGCTAACTGCATAATGAAGGCGATCATATTCGACTACAGGTACTAGTGACGATTTTGTTAAACCCAAGAGGGCATTACCATTGTATATAGACACTATAGTACTATCACTTCGCATTTATGCACTAGCGCCACCAACCACCTCTGAGACCAACTACTCACATCGTACATGGTAGTTGTATTGGATTACGAGTATTTGAAACGAAATTAAAAGATGCCTTCTTCTTTTCTTATTCGTCTCATTGACAACATGCAGATGAAAGAGAAAGAACAATTAGTATTTTTGTTGTCTTTTATTCTCCAGCGATTGCATTGTAAGGAGTGGAAGTGGAAAGAAATGAATGATCGGGTACTTTTCGCATATACGATATATACCTATACTCGTAGGTAGTTAGTAGTGGTGGGGTGGTGTGTAGGTTAGGCGAAGTGTACTTTTAGCATTTATGAGAATGACAATATGAAAAGAAGGAATATGAAATGTAAGATCGGATCGATTTTTACTTTTCGCATATAGTGGTGGTGTGTGGGGAGAGTACTTTTAGCATGATGATGAGTGTGATGCTGATGATGACGATTGGAATTGATATGAGAATTGAGAATTGAGGATGAGAATGTGGAAAGGAGAAATATGAAATCATAGATCGGATTTTTAACAATACATATTTTGTATTTTTTGGATTTATGGGCAGCAGTGGTGTCATGATCGTGGCTTTTGGACTTAGGTGTCAAGGGTAGGTTATGATGATTTGAAAATTATTGGATGGGTGAGCTGAGCATGTGAGGTGCACTAGTGGGGAAGTTTGGTAGGATCTTAGCAAATAGAATCACGTACCTAGATCGATTCAAATTTTCAATTTTCTCATATTGTAGGTAGTGTGAGAAAGATATTGTCTTAAGTCCAAATTTGTAGATTAAATAGTTATGATATTACGATGATAGTAGGTACAGAAACTGAAACTGAGTCTCGCAATTCTGTCTGCCTGTTTGTCTGCGTGGTGGTAGGTAGCTGTATTCTTAACGACAGGACGGATTCGTTTGTACCTCTAGTAGTTTGTTTCAAACTATGCATAAGTAGGTATGCGATTTGTAGGCTGACAGTTTGAGTTCATTTGTTTATTTTAATTTTAAACCCAAAATTAACTTTTTGTATTTAGATACAATTATTTTAGGAGCAGCTAGGTATACGCAGGTCGCAGTGCTACGCTGAATGCTATTGCAGCAATCATTTCTATACATTTAAAATAGGTATGGATTATTGTAGTATGTAGGAAATTGATGAATATGTATTTAGAAACTTGCAGTTCAGATTAGGTATATTCTTGCTATGAAATTAAGTGAGGTATTGTTTGTTTTAAATAACTAAGTCATCAACGCACAGCCCAAAACGGATAATCTAAGCCCGTTTTTTAACCATTGATCAACGGTCACATAAAAATGGGGGAAAATGAAAATCAAAAAGGAATAAAAATATGTAGGAGAATTTGTTAACGACTTTATCATATAGACGCACTAAACCAATCAGTTGGTAACGAGCGAATAGGGTGCCATGAAATAAAGTCTTATGCAAAAAGGTCCAAAAAGTAATTTTGGACTTTATTGCACTTCTGAAATTGCAATAAAGTCCACAACGATTTTTGAATGGGATGATCTCAGAAAAATGTTGTATGAAAAGGAGGAAAAAGTGACTAAAATAGTCATTTTTAGCAATTTTCAAAAAATCATAAAAAATATTAGCGAAGAGATTTTTGAAAATTTTTTTTTGCAGTCACTATTAGAATTGTTTGGAGAAACTTTTTGCATCAAAATATTTTTTTTTTGGAACCGAGGAAAAAAGTCAAAAAAGTAGACTTTTACAAAAGTTCAAAATTTTCAATGGGTAATTAATCGGTTAAGGAAAGTTTTGTATCATTCAAACGGAATTTAAATGACCTTTCCATTGATGCCAAAATTTACATGAACTAAGTTCAAATTATGAGCAGAATTAACTTTAGTTTTGTCAAAATACTTATGCCGGCCACTGTAGACGCACTAAACCAATCAGTTGGTAACGAGCGAATAGCTCACGATTATATCCAGACCAGAAATGACAGCATCAGGCGGGTAACCCCAAATAACACAAGCAAGACCATCACGGGACTGCTAGTAATCTGCTTTTTATATTCCTTTTATAAATCGAGTTTGGCTACACCGAATTTGATGATTCCTTTTTTTCTATTAAGGTACCTATATTCTTCTGTAGCAGGTTTGTATGTAAAAGAAATTGGACAAAGGGGCGTGGCACCGTTCATTTAAAAATCGTGGTATATGAACTCACATTTTGATAAAATGATAAAATCTTTGTACGAATGCTATTCTGTGAAGTATGGTCAAAATTGGACAAAGGGATATGGCGCTATTCTTCGACAATCACGGGAGCCAAAGTTTGTAAAATTTGTAACATTGGTATGTACCTATTGTCCTGATAGACAAGAATCTATGCAATACGATTCCTGGAAAACCCAAAAATGTGTACCATGGAGTATTACAATAATAGCTGTTCATCACTTATTTAAATGAATTTTAAACTGATATTTTTATTTTTATATTTTGCACTACGAAGTGCATGATAATCAAACTTTGAACTTCTTCTAAATACATAGTTGTGCCTACATTGTTAGAAAAACATACTTTTATTTAAATAGTTCCGCATAAATCTCCTGAATATGTACCTATGTACATATGTATCTACTCTTTAGATTTAATGCCCTATATTAGTTTTATCGAAATGATTATATATTAGTGGTTATGGGAAAGGAATAATAATTGCACTACATTACATAAGATAACCGGCTTTTCAAGTGCCTAGGAATTCTATACTAATCCACACATATTATATTTTTGTCCATCAGCACAATGCATATAAATGTTCCAAAATTTAAAAACTGTTGAAGAATAGCGTTTGAAATTTTTTGTTTGTACTATTGTCTAATTTTCCACACTTCATAGAAATACCTACCTTTGGGTTTGGTTCGGTGGTTTTCGAGTTTTGCGATCATTAGTGGTGTAGGTACTTATATTTTTTGCCAAACCCTGATTCAAGCCGAACAAAACAAAAAAGAATCATCTAAATCGGTCTAGCATCTACCCTTTCTCGAGTTTTGCAAACAATTGATTTTTATATAGAGAGGGATGTAGATTCCTATAATAGTTAGCTGCTCGTTTTACTGACATAAAGTGCTTCTACATTATAAACCTCATAAAGTATACACATGCCTATAATATTTTAGAATCAATTAAAAAAAGAATCCCTTAAATCGATGCATATTTGACAAAAATATAGGCAAAATAGTGCCCAATCCTCAAATCTTTTGCAACGACAGAAAGGAAGCCAAATTCAGTTTTTATTCAATTTGTCTTTCCCAACTGATCACCCCTTGCATCGTGCACCCCTCACCAAACACACAAATCATCCACCGCCACCATCCTATCCTACACCACCATGCTGTTGAATTATATTTGCTCTTGCTCTTGCCTTTCCTCTATTCTCCTCTCCTTTCACTAAGAAAAACCAAACCAGTTGCAGTTCTCTACCGTCTACCCTACCCTACCCTGTTACATCACATCAGAAATAATTTTATACCTACTGATGGATGGAAATGGCGATATGAATGAAGAAAGAGAAGAGGCATACCAGTTTGACTTTGTTTTGTTTATTTTGGTTTTCTCTATACACATTTTCCCGACCCCAATGCTCGGAGTTGGCTGGCAGTGTACAAACTAAATCAACTGAAGCGCCACCTGGATCGTCGAAGACGCGTAATTCAATGCGATGGGATGAGAGTACTATAGTGTGTATATACAATGGCATTACTCTTTTACGATGATTATTATTGCAATGAGAGTTAGGAACATGCATCTAGAGAATATTAGTGATATATGGATCTATGGAGTCAGACTGTGATAAGGTAGGTACTGCGAACAAAATCTGTCATATTGAATCAGACAAATCAGAGGTACTCCCGATATCACTATCACTAAGTGTAGTTGAGACGACGACGTGCCTTGGTGATGTATCAGTGAGAAAACGAGTACTCATACTCACATCCTATTTTCAACCATTTCTTTTGTGAATAACAACAAGTAGATGGGTTAGATTCAACATATTGCACTTGCCAGAAGCAAGTTTAGGAAACCCTTGTGATGTGCTTTTTCTGAATCCGAGGTTTCGCTCGCCGGATCCAGGATTTGGGCAAATCCAAACACCAAACTTTGGTTAAGAGATATCCTTTATTTCAATAACCAACGTATAAACTACTGTCTTATGATTAGCTTAACACTGATTAAATTCCTAAGTTGAGTATACGTTACACAAATACAATAATGCGGCCCAACGAGAAGCGTGGCTCCGTATTACAAAAAGCGGCCGCTGAGCTGACTGACAACCGTGGCTCCGATATGCGGCACAGCGACAAACGTGGCTCCGTATTACAGAATGCGGCCCAGCGACAAGCATGGTTCCGATTTGCGGCCAGCGTGGCTCAGTATGCGGCCCAACGACAAGCGTGGATCCGATCTGCGGCTCTGCGACAAGCGTGGCTCCTATATGCGGCCCAGCGACAAGCGTAGTTTCGATCCTAAGCAGGACAGCCGAAGATGCTGACACTGCTGATTTAGGCCAGCTTCCCAAAGAAAACTTAGCCACCGAAAATTCACAAGACTGACCGAAGTCAATTTCCTTGTGGGAGCCTTATCTGGTAGTACACAAAACAAGTAGAAAAGTCTCCCCGAATGGCAATTTGCAATTTCATTCGGGTACTCATGCCATTTCCTCCAATTACTCAGTGTGACTTATAAGTGACGAATGAAAATTTCTTGTCACAAATGTTGGTTGGTTGGACAGTATAGGAAATTGGTGCAATAGAAGCGGGTGGTATGTCTGCGGTTGCCCGTGTACAGTACTGGCCATACAAAGTGTTTACAGTGAGGGTCATAAAAGTGTGACGAAATTCTCAATAAGAATTTGGCATTATTTGTCAAAACTTACAAAGTTTTCACTAAAAGTATTGTCTTCGAAAAATATTTAACAAAATAAGTGCCATATGAACGCTTTCTCACTCAAGAGTCTCACTATCAATTCCAACTCCAGGCCTATCGTATCTCGACTGGACCCAACCCCTTTGGAAGTACATTGGTGGCAGAACTGTCGAAATCAACGATGGCACCTACAATTTGCAGTCAGACCAAACTATTTAGTGTCATCCGTATAAAAGCTGCTTCGAATATTCGGATCCTACGTCTAGGGATCTCCAATAAGACAGGGCATTTGGAAAAGATTTGGTAGCGGTAATTTGAGACTTTGGCTCAGTAAGCGCTTATATCAAGAAACGGCTTAATGTACCCACTCGTTCAAGGAGAATATTTAATTGGTCCTCCAAGTTGGGGGTTGGGCTTCGGAGTTACTTCCCTACTAGGGAAAAACCAACATAGTTTAAGACAACTAAAACCAAAAGAATTGTTGATGATCGTGAAATAAGGACAAAAGACTTCAGATCTGCACACATCTACGTCCATTGAACAGACGAGACGACGTGCAGTTGAACTATTATCAGGGGCTCTAGGCTGCTACAAGGCCAAACTAATTGACAATCTAGGAAGAGCTATGGGATGGGCAAAAACATATGGGAAACTGTGATGTGTATTACGGTGATTGCTATAGCGAGCAAAGATAGCTCTTATTTGTTGGACGTGCGTTTGTCATACGTAGTAAACTTATGAAAAAGTCTTGTTCTATCGGCAGATTAGTGAGCATCTTATGAGAGTCCGAATCAAAGCTAAATTCGCAAACCTTATATGCGTTCTTGCCCCCACTGAAAAAAAGGACGACGCTAACTAAGATAGTTTCTGAGCTTCTCGAAAAGAACTACGAACAATGTCCAAAACGCTATACATTAGAATCGTAATAGGTCATTTTAACCTTCATAAGACTGAAGCTGCTAAGAGAAGTTTGTTAAGACCCCCTCTGTTTAAATCTTTGGTCTATAAAAAAAAATCGCCGAAAGGGTGTCAAGTAAATCCAGAGATTTGGTTTTTCTGAGGGAAAAATTTGTGGGCCCGCACCAAAATTTTGCTAAATTCTTTGAACACATCATATCTGATAAAAGCTTCAGTTCTTAAATGCGTTCATGACACAAAAAGCCCACCATACATCAAATCACAGCTAAGGCTCATTTCACTTACCCACAAAACTAAACACTGTTCTCCAGCCTAATCAAAACCATGTTACTCTCACTTAAATCCCTCCAATCTGCTTGGGGTTGCATTTAACTAGCTGTCATCCCTTGCATCAAATGCGACACCCGCAGTCATCCACCGCGCCATGTCAATGCCAATGGAAACCATGCCCACCGACGCCACTTCAGTCTTACACTATAGCCGGAGATGTGCAACTATGGAAGCACCTTATTGAAAAGTGATGTCAGCGCGGCTCCATCTTGGACATCTGCATGGGCAAAATTGCAAATTGATTTCCTGTTGTTGTCATTACTGAGATGGTGTGCGGTAGGGCGCATGTTGCTGACCATTCACTTCCAATCGTGAATGCTTCTGGCACCGCAACCGCATCACCCCACCCCACCACCACCACTACTGCACCGGGTGCGTTCAGTGACCCACACTTTGTGACACGAGCCCTTAATCATGGCAATATACCGAAAGGATTTTCAGTTTGTACTGCGGTCACTTGCTGCCTCTCAATCTTTACTCCAACTCCAACCGATGCGATGTCCAACTCATGCCCGCTCTGGATGACATTTGCCGTAAATTGATTTCCGGCTGTTCAAAGTGCACACGATGACATTGTTATTGTTCGGTTGCCAGTTACCACTTACCACTCTTGGCCATGCCGGGTTATCGAACATTTTTGCTGATGATGGCATACAAGTGCATCAGAGAGGAAATGCATATTCAAGTAGTTTCACAGCTACTTAGCCGCACAACCAGGATGTAGGTGCTCTCCGCCAAGTGCGGAGTGAGCGCCTGAATGCCTTAACGCCACTAAATCTCGGGCTGAATGCATAAATTAAGCTCAGGCAAGTACACCGAGCACAGCAAAGCAAAGAAAAAATTGCCAAATTTTCTGATTTGCATTTTTGTTGAGTGGGTGGCTTAAATATTTAAATTCTTTGGCCGAAACTAAATTTTCTTTTCGGATAAACAAAGCTTAGGGCTGCTTTGTGGCAGAACAGGGGGCGCAATGCGCTTCAGTCAAAAACTGGAACAGGATTTGCGTTTATGTCGGTGGAATGTCTTCAAAGACGTCGCATCATCTCCCAAAGCAAGTAAGGAGTTTATTGTTCTTTGGGTGAAAGTTTTAATTGAATTGAAGTTTCGTTCGGGGATTTTATGACTGAATTAGGCACAGGTGGTGCTTCTGCCGCAGCATGGTATTCGATTTGTTTATACCAGGTGCGGGATATGACTTCAATTTAAATATTTGTACAAGTTTTTTTTCTCCACCTTGGTCCGGAAGAAGGAAGTCTCTTGGCGAATAAGTTGAATTGCTGAGGATTAGGTGCATTTGTGGTTAGACAGAGATGGTATAGCTATTTGGAAGCCGTGGAGCCAATTAAAATGTGAATGATAATTGCTTGGCTTTGTTAGTTTGGAGTGTGCTTCTATTTTGATCCCTGAGTTTCCGTCAGTCGAAGTATCTGACGTATAATGTGCTTTTGGTTGGTCGAGCAAATTTCAGACCGTGAAAAGCATATGACATGATGTTGTGAATAATATGTCAGACATGTAGTGCTAGAAAACTAAGTACTGATGGTACCGGCAGAAATAGGAGACCATGATAGGTGTGCTTATAGAACTGCAATTAGTTTTTTCCATCACGGCTTGATGGATGATGTGGCTCCCATGACGGCCTCTAAATTGACCTATATTTAAAATAATACATAGCTTAGATAGTTCTCCCTTCGGGTGTATCCCTAGGTGACCATGACCATGTATCAGTGCCGGATTTATATTTTTTTTATGAGTGTAGGCCACTTTATTTCCGCCGCCCCATGTACCTGAACTAAATTCAAAATTAATAATTTTCCATTTCAACTGTAGTAAGGAAGGAACTAAATTTAAATAAATGAATGAATAAGTCATTAAGAAAGAACCAAGAATTAAAATTTTTTACGGGACTTTTTAAAAATCAAAAGCAAAATCATCTATAATTTCATCATAGTTTAGGGTGTTCATTAGATATTTCTGCTTCTATGTAAGAAGAATGCTAAAGAATTATTTTTTCTTGAGACAGTGAAGAGACTTTGATAATTTTTCACGTGTTTTAAGGATGAACAATTCCTTTCCCCAGAACATTTTGTAGCCCGAGTGGAAAGTGCGGAGAGCTATATCCAAGTTAGGGTAAACATTAGACAGATATTGATTGAAAGACTGTGTAGTCAGCTTGATTCAGGCTTTAATTCGCACTCTGCAGTATTATTAGAGGAAATTTGACTGTGAAAATGCACACATTCTTGAACCAAATCGTCCTCTAAATCATTTGTATAATATTTTACGAGAGACAGTGCTTTTTCTGTAACTCTTTGTATTGAAAGTTCTGTCATTTTTGTTAAAAATTAAAATTTTTCTTTAAAGTTTAAGTTCAATCTGAAATAATATCTGGAGCCGGAGGGTATTTCAGGTTCTTCATTTGATGTTTCATCCGTAATTTTCTTTCTTTTAAGTTGCCTCTTTATTTCACCTTGATATTGATTAATTGTTTTTTTTTTCGAAATAGTCAAAGTTTTCTCGCTCCGCTGTTGTAAACTCTACTAGAGATTTAGATAAGCTCTGAATCGGAACACTCACTTTATTTAACCTTTCCAAAATAGCATTCCAAAATCCCTTTACCTGATTTCGCGGGACGGGTTTCTCTTTAGTGTCATTTTTAATCATTTTTTAAACTGTAATTACTTCATCCCAGGAATATCTTAAACTTTTACAGGCATTTGCCCCAGCCGACCAACGACTGAGGTTCACTCTCTTCAGTGGCTTTTATCTTCTATATATGTACCTCCTCTAAAAAAAAAAATAAATAGGTGGCGCAACAGACGGCTAGACAGGAAGACAGGAAATTCTGCTTTTAAAATTCTGACTTCTAACACAAAAATTCTGCTTTTCAAAATTCTGTTTTTTTTAAATTCTGACAGCCAATATTTTAAACAAATAAATTCTGCTAATTCTATTTCCTTTTTCAAACTTACTAATTTAAAGAAAACAAATATTGTTCAACTTTGTTGACAAATTACAATATGTTTCATATCAAGAAGGTACGCAGGTGGGTACCTGGAACACACACACAATGTTTTACATAAATACCTAATACATTTTATTATTTGCAGAATTTTGAAAAGCAGAATTTTGAAAAAAAGAATTTTGAAAACAGAATTTTGACCTCGCCAGAATATCGACCCCAACCCGGGTAGACACCCTAGGCCTAGCTTTTTACAACAATTGGTTTGTGTGAGTTTCTATTTTCGGAACGAATGGAAAGGACCTACAATATTACGCCGAGTCCGAACGGCTGAATCGAGAAGCTTTTTTAGGGCAGATACTTGTGGATATTTGTCAGATGTTCGCGAGAGGTGGCGCGGTGGAAACAACTTTGATGTCTAGGTAATTTGTGTTTTTCCACGGATCGAAACTGGGATCCCTCGGACAGTAATCCAGCACACTAACTACTGCGCTACTGCGCCCACCTCCGCCTCTAGCAACATGAACAATTGGCAGGCTTCAAAAACAGCAAATGCTGCTTGATCTTGCATTTTAGCTTGTAAACTATTGTAAATCCCTGACATGATGGAGGCATTATCATAAGACTGACCACGGAAATCTTTGAAATTAATATTTAACTTTTTCAGATCTATAGTAATGGCATCAAACATTCCTTGAGCCTTGTGCCCTACAGAGTACAGAGTGTGCAACTCGGTTTACTTTAATTCTAAACCGGTTTAAATCGGTTTGAGAAATTATCGGTTTGGCGCATCCCTACTCTCATCCATCACTCTCGCATTAATATAGATACAATCAGGGTTCGGACTTGAGAAATTCATTTGTGCAGTAGATTTTTCAAAAAACAGCAGTAAAACCAATTTTTGCGCAATAGATTTTTTGTTTGTATTGGAAACCTACATATCATGTACATATTTAAAAAGAAATTATTAGGTTTTTCATAAATCGATCTGTTTGAATCTTTATTGGTTTTTATTGATCACGAGAGCATTTTTTTTTATAGCGTTTTCGATTGAGCTCTTCAGATTCTTCTCTCAGATTTCAGATTTTGCCTGTGCAATTGAATTCTATTCACTGGCTAAATGTTATACTTAATTATTCGAAAGGTGCCCTTAAATTTATTTATAAAAAATTTTAAATTAGAAAATCGGAAAAGTGCTCTCGATTCCAAAAAAAGATTGATTTTTTTTTTGTGTCAATCGAACAAAAAGTGACCTAAAGCAAAGAAAAAGTGATCTTTACTAAATAATCAAATGCGCCATTAGTTGTTGACATACCTACTCGTATAAGGAAGTAAACGACCAAGGTATATGAATAGAAGGTAATATATTGCGCATCCTGCAATGGCGGCCAATTGTGACTGTGTAATAATCGTATAGAAATAATATGCGCGCGCATGAGATATGGCGGACAATTGTGACTATTCGTATGAAAAAGCATGCCTTTTTGACAGATGCGCAGAACGAAACCAAAATGAGTGCTCGGAATATATCACCTTCTATTCATATACCTTGGTAACCGACTATCTAGTCAAGAATGGCCGCGTTCAGAATTCGTAGACCCTAGATTCGTAGATGACAGTTCCTCAATGAACGACTAACTGATAAAAAAAACAAAATGCAATATGGCTGTCAATCTATGAGTGGTATTGAATAATATTTGGTGGCGAAGTGCTCATCGATCAGTACAGCTTCACTTACCGGGAAAATAATTAGAAGAATTCGAAAGGAGAATCGACTTTTGGAATTTAACTGTTCAAACAAATTACTTAAGGAATCTTATGATGAATGAGTGGTACACTTCGAAAAGTCCGAACCCTGGATACAATAGGTACAATAACAGTAGGTACCTAGGAATCTATGATTGACAATTTTCGATAGGAATGAGTTTCTATAGGGATTTAACTTATGATAAGAAAACAAGTGAACTTGTTTGACTTTTATCCTCTGAAATCGAGTGAGCATCCTCTCAAATCTGCCGCCCCTAGGCCGCGGCCTATACGGCCTATTGACAAATCCAGGATTGGATTGCCATGTATGAGTATGCCGCAGAGGCTTATCGGCTGCCCTTATGTTCATCTGTAGTATAATATAGATATGGATCTGATATGGAACTGTTATTGAATGGTTTACGATGGCTGCTACCGCCATCATTCAATTAGTTTACTGAATTTCGAAAGGCCTTTTCTTACTTTTTTTTTAAATTTACCTAACTGCAACTACTTGATTTGACAAATGAAAACTGATTTTCCAACAGGAATTTTGTACGAGTACGAGTGATAGGTATAAGGTTCTTTTGATAATTTAAATTCAATTCAAGACACACGAACATGCGATTCCTTTGTCAATGAAAAATTGTTCAATTCGTGAAGTGAGCATTTGAAATGCATGAGTTGCTGATTCCCATATTGGATTTAGATTCTATAAATAACATCCTCCTGTCGCCATCTGTTCACGAATTTGTCTGTCTAGTTATAGCTTCAAAGGAAAAAGTTAAAAAGGAATGGATTGGCTTATCTAGCACAGGAGCTATACGTGGTGTTGCTAGGTGTTTGAACATACCTTTGAAATGCATTCTTCATAACATTAGTCTGCTAATGGCGAACGATATAAAAAAATCAAAGCGCACCCAACCAAGTCCCGCCAATTGCTCATTTTATTCACAGTTTAACGATTGCCATCGAACGCACATGTCACAAAACACAAACATATCTAACCACCACCGTTCCTTGGAAAGCAACCTGCAAGAGTCCTAAAACGTATTTAAACGATTTCCAAGTTCTCTTTCAGTTATCGTCTCTCCCCTTGTAAAAATAGCAACCTCTCTGTTTACATGCAGGATGTGGCATGGAGGTAATCTCAGGTTAATTCAAAACGGATCTTTGATTCCCCGCTGCTTTTGGCATTATCCCCTTTGGTTTGAGAATCACTTTGTGAAAATCTTAATTTGAAAATAAAAATCCATCGCACACATCACAGTGGGTCGAATGCGTATTTTTTGAGGTAAAAATTGTTGTTGGAAGGTTTTATACACATTTATGGAATTCATTATTTTTGTACGTTATTTTGTACATACAAAAAATGGAATATTGGGTTTAATGTTCTCGTTTTTTATCATTTCTAATTTGACTGGTGATTGCAGTTAAAAAGATATTATTTCTCAAATGTCAGCTGTCAAACTAGTTGTCATTGGAAAAAGTGTTGCCGAGAAACAAACTTTTTAAAAACACCTGCAAATTTTGTTGCCTATGTCGCTTGACGGGTAAAGCATGAAATTGTGCAGCAGAACCATTTTACGAGCAGCTTAGAAGATGTGACCCAAATCCACTATCATTTCTGCGAAGAACCATGAACTTTTTCAAAATCCTATGGATAGATTGTCAGTTGCTTTGAACAACTTTTTTTAAGTTTCAGTTTAAAAAATGTTAAATCTAGCTTTCAACACTTACTTATACTTACTAAAATGGAGCTTACAGTCCGGGTGAACCTGGTGGGCCTCAACAAGTATTCCTCTCCAGCTCGGTCTTTGGCTAACTACCTCCAGTTACGCACTCCAAGTACGTTGAGGAGCCCTTCCACTTATGCGCGCTATCTATGGCGAGGTCTCCGTCTACTGCGTTGTCCCTCTGGATTGGAGTTGAAGACTCTTCCAGCCGAAGCGCTAGTGTCCATATGCTCTACATGTCCTAACCATTTTAAATGACTGATGCGCAATTGTTTTACTAGGTCGATGGCGCTATACAGCTCATATAGTTCGTCTTTAAATATCCTCCTCCGAAAATCTTACTAAGAATCTTTCTCTCAAAGCGACCATGTATGTCTTCCTTTAGATTTATTCCAAGCTTCAGCGCCATAAAGCAGGAGGATAATCAAGTTCTCATATAGAATCTCCTAAGCTCTGACCACATATTTTACTTATAGACCTTATTTTTTCAAGGATGAGCGTGGGTGGACGATGAATGACAACGGGCAGCGATAGCAGGTCATAATAAGACAGGAAATTTATCGTTTAGGTATCACCGACATGATGTGGTTTCAACATGACGTTGCGAGCAAAATGCTGGAGATATTGATGTTTATATTGAAGTTTAAGGCTGATGTCAATTGTCCGCAAAAATCTTACAACTTGTCGGCCACAGAAAATATATTTTTGCGGTTATGTTAAATCTCTAGCTATGCCAATAAATAAGAAACAATTGCCTACGTTTGAGGTTAACTTGTGTGGCAAAGTCGTCCATAGTTAGACCTGTCAGATAACCGCCGTCAAGTAAAGCGCTAAAACCTGCAGGAAAAGGAAGTTGAATATTCCACATTGAAATATATATGCACTTTAGAAAAATTCAGAGGTAGGTAAGTATTTAGGCATGACCATTGCTGTGAAGTTGCGATGGAAATCCCGGCTTTGCTCGCGTGCCTAGAAATTGTATTGCTAGATATCATTGCTAGATCATTGTTCCAAATTTTAAAAATGTTGCTCCCATGACTGTCGAAAAATATGGTTTGCAATCCTTTTTTTGTTTTTTTTTTGCATGGGCTGTGCCACGCCCCATTAATATTCACAGGAATATTTCCTAGGCAATTATCTAAGATTGTCTGTAAATTTGAGCTCAATCGGTTCGGTGGTTTTCGAGTTTTTGCAAACACAAACAAGTGCCACGCCCCCTTTTGATTGCTTAGCTTTATGACTATAGGCGCAAATATAGCCTCCATCGGGTTATATTAATGGATCCAAGTCCCATACTATCGATAAGTACACATCCGATGGCTTTGGACATCAAAACCAGAATCAACATAAATATCAAATTGAATTTTTATCGGAAACGCCAATTAATATTCAGAAATTTGAGAGCTACGAAGAATTGAGAAATTTTTCTATTCAAGTGGCCACAAAATTGAATACCAGACATACATTAGGTAGATATCATTGTTTCGGAAATATCGAGCACACAAATATGTACCAATCGACCCACTGTAGAACACAGTAAAGTCTAAAGTGTACCCCGAAGGCTAGCGCGGTTTATCGAATGCAAAAGCAAAGGGAGCTGCAATCCAAACCAGACGTCAGATGGAAAAAAAAAACAAACAAAAAAAGTGAATGAGTAAAGTTTGTTTGCCAAACAGGTGGTGATGATTGGTCTGGGATAAAAATTGATGCCGACCGACGTGAGAAACACGTTTCATGAAAACTGTTTATCCTGCCCATATCCATAGCGATACTAAGTGGGCTTCGAGTAGAAAATGTTGTTTTCACTATACCTAGAAACGAAATCGTATAACCATTGTTAGTGAAGCTGACTATGTACATACAAATACATGTGTATCTATTTTTTATCATTTATGTTTCTGTTATCAATTTTATATTTGTAAGAATGGTACTTTACATTTGAACTGAAGCTGAATGGAGCAACACTTGTATGCTTTTTACTGATGGGTACTGCGCGTGTATCCTTGAAAGAGATAATCCCAGTTTGATGGTGTTATGGTGATACGAGAATTTATTATTTTTTAAATGTTGAGTGGCATTTGATAATATTTTCGGATAGTGATTTTATATAAGGGTCACTCTGAATTATTGTTCTATTGAGTTCTTGTTTACTTTACTTTGGTTTGCTGAGATTGATTCATTAAAACAGAAAATACAAATAAATACATAGGTAGTTGGAGCATCGGGTCCATACAGGGTCATAGGCCTAGCTTCTCGAAAAGATTCGTTTGTGTGAGTATTTACGTTTTATGAAAAATCGGAACTACTGAATGGAGACCTTTTCTCAAATCATTTATAGGTACTCTCCGATGCTTAGCGGACGTACGCGAGAAGTGTAGCAGTGGAAAATATCTTAGGGGTCTTTGCCTAAAGCCACCGGATACCTACTGGTTTCGCTCACCCGACCCGGGCTTAAACTTAATAAATGAATATACCTAGTTTTAAACGTTGCGACTTGCGAGGTCTTGTAGCCATTTTGCCCCTACATTTTGTATAAGAAAGAATTAACAAATTTCGGTAGTAGCAGGTACTAATGATTAATACAAATAAGTACGAGATAAAGTTAAAGACCCACATCGGACATCTTTTCGTCTCTTTTGCTGTAATGGTGAAAAAACGGTGATATAAGTCGATTCTCTGTACAATCTTTGGCAGAGTCCTGCTGCCTCCGACACGGAGCTCGACTTCCCGGCTCGGCGCTCAGGTCACAAGAAATGACTCTAACCAGTACACCATGGCAATTGGCTTGAAATAAAGCTAGTACAGAGCTCAAGAGTGTCGTCTTTGCAGATTTAAAAAAAAGCGAAAATTTCAAACAAAGGGAAATGAGCTACAACTGAGCCCCATATTAATAACTTGAGCTCTTTTCATTCCAATTTCCTCTTAATATCCCAAAATAAATGACATGGCGGAAGATTTACGAATTAAAAATTTCAAGTAAAATTAGATAAAGTGATTTTAAAAATTCTTTTACAATCTAATGGTGATAGTAAAGGTTGCTTAAGGTGGGGCGGGGGAGGGCTAAATGTGACAAAAAAAGGTTTATAAGCGTTTTATCTCAACAGTTCGAAAAGTAGTCAGTTCAGTGAAGCGTCCACTATGAAGTGAAAGTCCACATAACTCTAAAGTTTTCAAGTTATCATATGGTCCGAAATAACGAAATCTCAAAATTACACTATATCTTGACTTAAAGCAAACATTTATTGCCTGTTAAAAACATTTAATAAAATATGGACGGGACCGGACAAAGGGCTTGACATTATTTCACATAAAAAAAAATACAACAGACGGCGTTATTTCTCGCCACTCATGGAAAATGAGAACATTGTTAAATGTAAAATTTGGAACATTGTTATGCATTGTCCTGATAGACAAGATGCAATACAATCCCTTGGCACGGGGAAGGAAGCCGGGAAGCCGAGCAGCAGGGCCGGTCTTAACTATATCTCGGTGCCCCGGGCGAGTCATGCACATGCGCCCTTTTATATTTCATTAAAATTTAAAACAAGTAAAGGTGTTATCATTTGATACCCTCCACTACAAACAAGCCATGCAAAATGTTTTCCGTATGAGTTTGTATAATTGTACTCGCATGGATCTGATATTGCGGTTATGTCTGGAAGGTACCAGAACTACTTGACCGACATAGCCAATTTTCGATACCAAACTGACGACCGACGGTAAAAGAAGTCCTCTCACAAAATTTCATTCGCGATTCGTTTGGACGGTACCTATCGTGTTTTCAACAGACAGACCGGTGACTCCTTCTTGGCGTTACAAATGTAATGTCAAAGAGAATATACCTTCCTATGTAAGGTATAAAGAACGTACATATTTTCAATTGTGTACCATATATTATTGATTTATAATAGAAAAGTGTGTCAGTTAGTCACAAAATATTTTAATGAAAAAAAAAAAAAAAAAAAAAAACAGCTAGCTAAAGTCTTATTTTTCTAGCAAATTGTCTGATAAGACTGTTAAAATCTAAGTTTTCTGCTATTTGATTTTTAATGGAAAGTGAGGCCAAACAAACTATAGTTAATCTTGTTTGGGACATTGTAAACCGTACCTAAGCACGTTTTTATCAACTTTGGTTTAGAAAAACTGCGTTCGCCACTTGCAACGGTCATTCATTGCACTGGTATTGTTAACAGAATACGGAGCGATATCTAGGTGTTGGGATACAACTCTTGAAGATTGTGCTTTTTGATAAAATTTAATGTCTCGATATGTATGTTGCCGGATTGTCTAATGCTGAGCTAAAATTATATTGCACAACAAATTTCCATCAATGTCAGATGAGTTCTTCTTCTTAATTTTGATTTTTTTTATGTTAAACAAGAAATTCCACGCGTCAGAAAAATCTTGCATCTGTTGAAATCGTTCCTACATAGACATACAACATATGTACCGTACCGTCCAAAAGCGCATTAAAAAAAATCAACTTAAACATTTGTTTTATCATTGGTTCATCATCAGCCTCTTCACACGTTTAATGCGTCTTAATCGCGCTACTGGTTTGAAAAATTCTCACTTAAGAAAAATAATTATTGGGGCCCCCCCCCCCCCAGAATAATACATCTCAAGCGCTCCGCAAGTGTTGCCCGTTATTCCCGTCACTCAAAACAGCTGTTAGTGAAACGTCTCCAGCTCTACTAGTTGCTACTTGCTATTGCAAGCAACAGTCTACAATTCCCGCTCTTAAAATTATTCAGTCTGCTTGCATTGATATGTGGAAATTCTAATAGACTACTGTTACGAATCCAAATGAAGTGACTGGAATCAAATCAAGGATAGAAAAGGGAGAAAATAATTTGGCGGATTTCTTTAAGAATTTAAGGAACCACCCGTAAAAGAGTTTGTGGTTTGAATACTTAGTTCTCAGTGTATAGGTAAGGTACCTTTCCCTTTTCTTTGAACTCACTCAGATTGAACACTTTGTCAATATTAAAAATGTAGGGCAGCCTGTAATCACCTTTGTCGACTGTATTCACAAAGTTACCCTATGATGAACATCTTGAGGTAAGACCAACCCTTGAATGGAATGCTATAAAGACCTATGACCAAAACCTCGCAACCCACTAAATCATTCATATTTTCGTCATCAATTCGCAAACAGATTTTTTTTCAAACCAAACCCAACAAGAAAGTGAATATGGAAATTTCGAAATTTGTATTCCCATTTCCGTTTCGCTTTCAATTTTCGCAGCATATATCAAATGGAAACCCCACTCAGGTGACCATGAAAGTTTTCTCATACAACTTTGCGCCAAGTTTTGAAAATGTCTTCCCTCAGCCCAAAAGTAAAAACAAACAGAATACGAAACAAGAATTAAATTTCATTTTCTAAAAGGCCAATTCATACAAAGTAAACCGACAAAAAAAGAAGGCACACAAATAAAAGAACAAAAAAACAATAAAACGCGATAATAATTCATTTTTATTTTTATAACATTTCGCCTACAACAATAACCAACGCACCTTTTATTCAATTGAATTCGGAATGAATCCTTAAATACGATTATTGGTCTATTTCGGGTCCAAGTTGTAGATTCACGTAATTGCCTTCTCAAGAAGAGAGAAAGAGAGAGAGAGAGAGCTGGAATCCAATTCCCACCGTCGAAATGAACTTAGAAAAGAATAATAATGCCTACGGTTAGGGGAGGGGGTGGCTTGCGAAAAAGAAAAAATAATATACACTACCGAGAGTTTTCGTATTGAGATTGTATCTTATTAAATGATTTAATGTGATCCTCTTCGAATCAAAATATAAAATTTCAAATTTGGCCTCAGGTGACCAGAAAAGATTTGAGCATTTTTTTTTGATTCATGGGGGAAATTAACAAACGGAATGGTTCTGGGAGATGATATTTGTTTATGTCGCTTAACTCAATAAAGCTTTGTGGAATCATGTTAATAAAAATATGTATAGCTTGAGTTGGTGTCGGGATTATAATTTGATGGCAATTTGAGAATGTTTCCAGATTTTGACACGGCTTAAATTTTACCGAAGGAGATGCAGTCAATTGGTTACAACAAGTAATAGCATTCAGCTCTGCATCATTGCAGATTTAATAGATTTGGGATATCCTACTTTTAATTCGAGTTAGAAATGCATTTTCTGTTGCAAACATCACAATGGGTTCAGCCTACTCTGCCAACCATTAAACACAATCTAGCCTACCTTAATCCTGTTCTCGTCAAATGTGATGTGATTTATTTTGTTAAAGACGATTTTGACTGACCCTTAGCTGGATAAGTGTTGTCGCTGGCTTTTTTTCTGTTCGATCTTTAAATTTACATTTCTTACCGACCCATGAAGATTCTCTGCCTGCGACACTGCAACTTTCTATTCTCTACAATTCCAGTTGTCCTGACCGAGCGCTCTGGCATTCGCGATGGCTTGGTTTTTTTTAACGAAGGTTTGGTCTTCCTAGGCTTCTCGAACCTGGGGGCTGGGATTCGAAGATTCCCCTGCCTATAGAGCATTATTGTCCATTCGACCTGTTTTGGCTGCTTGGACAACATCCACATCTTGGCACAGCTCATAGTGTTTACGGTTGTATATTCTCCTCCATTCGTAATCTTCGCACACAGGACCAAAAATCCGCCGAAGTATTTTTCGTTCGAAGTATAGCCTAGTATCTGCTCACCCTTCTTGCTTATCGTCCAACACTTGGCGCCATAAAGCAGAACTGGCAGGATTAGGCTTTTGCAGAGCACACTCAGAGAAGATTTGAACCTAATTGATTTGGCAAACCGAAGTATCAACGGTTTTCTAGGGTAATTCTTCGCCGGATCTCCACTAGGGTGTCATTCTTTAACTTCATCGAAACTGTTATGCTATCAATAGTGACGTTCTGCCCTAGGCGGTGGCTTTTTGGTTTGTTGCTAGCATGTACCTACTTAGACATGTTCTCATTTATTTCAAGGCCAACGGATTTTGCCTGTTCTTCGATCGGCGTGAACGCTTCTATCACGGCACGCTGGGAGCGAACGATGATGTCAATATCGTCCGCAGCTGGACGGACCTGTTGAAGATAGTGCCTTCCGTATTGACACCAGACCTGCGCACATTTGCACATTTGTATCGTAAGTTTATAGATAGGTACTCCTGGACACAAGTCTTCGTTATAGGGCAGTTCGTTATAGAGGAGAGTCCCGACTCCATTTTGAAGGCTTGTGGTATTTCAGCTCTATACTCGATAAACCTACCCTTCAAAAATGAACTAGAATATATTTTGTGATGATAGCTTCAGCGGTCGTTGTCATTAAATTTTTTTTTTATGTCATTATATCAGATTGCCTACAGATCGTGAATTATGCCACATCCACAGGCATGCCACAGTCTAAGCTCTCACATGCCGCTATATAAAACTTGATTCTCCTGTCGCGTCACCTGCTAGTCTTATGGTTTACCTGGCTAACCACATCTTCGGCATGGTGCACCAATATTGATTTAGCTACACAGTTTGACCTAAATACACATGCCAACACTCAATGTGTAAAGAATTTATTGTCTTCTCAACAAAATGCCTGCAGAGACAGACCTCAAAAACCAAAATTGACCCTTTACCGCCCCCGATTTTGCGGTAAAAGCATCAATGCATATTTCATTATTTAGACAGCGCAGCAAAGCTATATGAAAGCAAATTTTCATTTGTTGCTCTATCGTCCCAAACCGCCCCTTAAATGACCAAAAGTACCGCAAATATTCCAGCAAATATATGCATATACAAGTCAACTAAACCGCAGCCACCACAGACATCTTCTCTCGTGTGCATATACCACAAAGGACTTTTGCCAGTGGCGCGAGTTTTTGAAATCGATACGCAATTTATCACACAACTTAGATACCCCTGCACAACAAGGATATTCATTTCAAGTATCATAAAAAGAGTAATCAAAGGAATGAAAAAGGAATTAGCGACTCTAAATAAAAATAAAAATAAATTTAACCAAAAGAATGAAAGCAGACAGTATGCGAAAGACTAATGCTTAAAAATTGTTTATGAACAAAGGACGAAGATGAATAATAAAAAGCCAAGAATACTATTCGTAGCCCAAAGGAATTTTTTCTCTTGCGTCTAGCATGTGCGACTATGACACGCTTAGCGCTGTGCTACTCCATGGCAGTCTAGTCGTCGTCCTTCGCATGTTGTACGCAATGAACCCCGCCTTGGTTAAGGTCAGTCAAAGCAGCAGCGCACACAATGTGTAACACGAGGGTGACAATACGAGTATTCAATTTCAGTGCGGCTAAGGACTCCCACTCCCACATATAAATCGGGTTGAATGCCGTTTGATGTTGTCCGCTTTCTGTGTACTCTCTTTTTGCGTTCATTGTCATGGACATGGACGCATAATTGTCCTCTCAAAGAGAGAGAGAAAATATCCAACAATACCGCATTGGACGAGAGGAGAGCTACTGTTGTGCTTGCGTGGAGAGAATGTATAGAGATGCAGGAGTATTCCTGCTGAATCTGTAGGGGAGTAGCTGGAGCTTTGAAAAATTGCGTAAAGACACATGTTGGGAGTTCCAAATGGCAATCTAATAGAGATTCGAGGATACAAACCATATGGGTGGTGGCCCATGAGATTTTCTATACTTTATAGCTAATTCAAATCTGCATATACGTATATGAGTTTCTACCAAATTTTATTCATCGAGAAGATTCACAAAATTTCAACAAATTTATACTTCTAAAACTTTGGAGGTACTGGTAGACTGGTAGACTGTTGGATTCTGTATTTTATTACCGAGGATTCTTAACACAAATTTTACGTAAAGTTTCATTTTACTGCCCCACCTCACGTGAACGTCAGACAATATTCGAGAGGACAATTTGGTACCTGAGAAAGCTGCTCAATACAGCCATTCGTATTCGGCATAGAGTCGTAGGTCTATTTTATTCCATTCGTAATAACAATAAAAAAATCATTCAAACGACGAATGGCTATGAGGGCCCTACGGTCTCATTGTGGCAACTATTTGTTTTGATTCAGCAGAATCTAGACAGAATTTAGGTCGAATCTTTATGTAGATACATACTCAACATAATCCCTTGTATTGGGCATTGTCAGTGGCAGTTACCAGCATGAACTCAAATAGTTTGGACGTGCAATGGCAGCAACTTTGTTAAACGGTATTGATCTTCTATGTCTTACAAGAATAGAAAGCCAGACAAACTTAAAGCTACCAATCCGCGAATGGAATTATCCAACACTATAAGGTATAATCACTAATAATGTTTGAAATCATTGAATGATTGCTTCGTTTGCAAGACGACTTCCGTCAGATACGATTTCCTTATGGATTTTAACAGAATATTAAAATATTGTTCTATAGGTCATACATACACAGTTCGTCTTGTCGTCGACGAGTGGCAGCTGCATTAACGCGTCAGGGTCCCATTAACCACTAGATGGACTCGTAAAAAGATAAAGATGGACATAAAACAAGACCCACTATTCGCGGACCAAACAAAAGCGGCCTTCTATTCTTTGTAATTTATCCGTTCAGTCAGAGTAATAAACCATAGACGGCGGACGAATTTTTTAAGCCGTGGAATCAAAAACAATTTTAAAACCCATTCTTAGCAAAGTTTTCACAGTTTAGTTTGACATGTTGTGTTTCGGCTATATGAAGTGCATGCATCCCAATCGGACACCTTGCAACCGCAAGGCTTCTGGTTGAGACCGGATGACCAAAATCTGCACCAAATAGTACAACTATTTGAATACAAAGGAAGCTTGAGGAATCAGCCTAGAGCTCTAGATTTTTATGCTTAGTACTTACAGAATTTGGAGCCACTTCCAACTGATATGAAGTATCCACTCATAAGTTTTGTAGCCTCAGTTCTTGAGTTAAATGAGTCTTGAATACAACGTAAATAGCTACTATAGTTAAGGTCGGAGACAGACACGCTCCTTGCCTACTCTCACAGACTCTCGATTACAGCAGCAATATTCTGAGACTCACTGCTCGAACTGCATTTGTTCTCTATAGTCGAAAAACTGGACAAAGAGATATTGCCAAAGACTTCACAAGCTTTGGCACAAGAAAAAACTATTTTTCAGAAAACAAATGACCGACAATAGTCTGGTCTGTTAGAGTTTAGTGAATGTTATTGCAATTAGGAAAAAGGTGGTGACAAGGTCTGGCACTTCCGCATTGTTGATACCATTGCCTATTTATTTGACATAAACAGATCGTTTTGACCTCACACAATTATCCTTGGAATTATCCCTTGGCCCCTGTCTTACGGATATGCCATCTGACGCAATGACACCAGAAATCCTACTGCGACAAAACTACCACGTCAACTTTTCTCAGGCAACGGAATGGCTTCTGCTTAACCCACTTACCTCGTCCAAGTTAGTGCTCGAACTCAAGCTTTCTCTGAACTTGGTCGGTAGGCTAAACACGGTCAAACTTGTTTGGGTCTCGGATCACACCGGTGTCCAGGGAAATGAGATCACTGATGAGCTTGCCAGGCTGGATTCAGAAGGACCTGAATCTGTGTTGGGTTTGCCTGCATCTGTGGTTAGACCATCCATTGATACTTGAATTTCTCGTGAACACGAGTGTCGGTGGCGTAACTGTGCTGGGTGTATACAGACCAAACGACTGCGTCCGGACATCTGCAAAAGGTCGGCGTCTTTCCTTCTGTTTCTCAGGAGAATCGACTGCAGAGTGCTTGTGGGCGTCCTTTCGGGCCACCAAGCTTTAACACTTAAATGTATTGGGCTTGAGCGACACCACCATCTGTACTGCTTGTGGATAGCCGAACACTCCCTCTGCAGTTGTCCTGCCTTTGCTCGAGTCAGGCGGCGGATCTTTGGGGCTAACGACCGATGTTTAAGTGCATTCCCAAATTGCGCCTGTATCCACCCTAAAGTGGAACATACGAAACAATTGCATCTGCTGTTACACTATCAGCGCATAGATGGCGCCGCGGGCATTAAGTTCTACGCATATGCAGTTGTTTCGTTGTTCGGTCTGCGATCGTTTCCCTGGGTGCGAGAGACCCATATATGTATATATATATTTCATATCATAAGTCAGTCATCTCTCATCAGTCAATCGGCAAAGACAAAAAAAAATTGTAAGTGCGCACTGCACCGCGAATACGAAAAAATAAAACCAAAAAAATACAAAATTTCTTGCGTTTTATTGTTATAAGACGGCACATCCTCCCTAATCGAACATTTTTGGTCCAAACGAACCGGATCCGCCGTTTTTGCTTCTTTGATTCGCGAAAAATTTTCTTCGGTGCACCATACTGCGTCGCCATTACGGAAATTTCGTCGTTCAACAAGTCTTCGCCGCCATTACCGATTTTTTGTGCGTGTGCTCGAAATTAATCGCCTGACGAACAATTACGAACATAATTAAATCGCAGTCAATCGTGGCCATCTCGTGCTTTTTCTGCATTTTAATTTCGCCATCAAAACGCATTCCGCCACCACGTGTGTTTGGTCTTCGCCATTGGAACTTTCTCGATTCTTCGATTGCGAAAGTGAACTGTGACACTTTCGGTCCCAATCAAATCGCAGAAAATCTCCGCCATCACAAGAGCCTCGCGTGAATTATTTCATCGTCGCTTCTTTCTCGTCGGCACCACCACATCATCACGTGAGTTCTTCTCGTCGCCACCATCACATCATCACGTGAGTTCTCGTCGTCATCACCACACCATCACGTGAGTTCGTTTTTCGTCGCCACCACCACATCATCACGTGAGCTCTTCTCGTCGCTACCTCCACACCACCACGTGAGTTCGCTTTTCGTCGCCACTACCACATCATCACGTGAGTTCTTCTCGTCGCCACCATCACATCATCACGTGAGTTCTCGTCGTCATCACCACACCATCACGTGAGTTCGTTTTTCGTCGCCACCACCACATCATCACGTGAGCTCTTCTCGTCGCTACCTCCACACCACCACGTGAGTTCGCTTTTCGTCGCCACTACCACATCATCACGTGAGTTCTTCTCGTCGCCACCATCACATCATCACGTGAGTTCTCGTCGTCATCACCACACCATCACGTGAGTTCGTTTTTCGTCGCCACCACCACATCATCACGTGAGTTCGTTTTTCGTCGCCATCCCTAAAGCATCACGTGCGCTCATTGTCGAATCGTCGCTATCACCACACCACCACGTGAGTTCGCTTTTCGTCGCCACCATCACATCATCACGTGAGTTCTCGTCGTCATCACCACACCATCACGTGAGTTCGTTTTTCGTCGCCATCCCTAAAGCATCACGTGCGCTCATTGTCGATTCGTCGCTATCACCACACCACCACGTGAGTTCGCTTTTCGTCGCCACCATCACATCATCACGTGAGTTCTCGTCGTCGTCACCACACCACTACGTGAGTTCGCCTTTCGTCACCATCACACCACCACGTGAGGTCTCGTCGTCATCCCTAAAGCACCACGTGAGCTCATTGTCGATTCATCGCTTCATCGTCGCCATCAAGGGTGTTCCTCATCGCCATCATCTCGCCTCTGTCACCACTACATCGTTGTCAGTGTCCAAATCAACTGTACCCCACACGACCGCAACATACATCTCTATCTAAAGCTAGCAGTTAATCATCAAATTATATCACGCTACACAAGTACAAGTACAGGTATTTAAATTTTGTAGATTTGGTTGCTCTATATAAAGTAAAGCTAAATATTATCATAGTAGTTAGTATTAAAAGTGTACAGATTCCCATCAGTATTTGTGGTAGTACGAAGGTGCGGTTATTTGATTAGCTTTTCCGTCGCGCGGTTAACGTTGCAATATTCAATACGTGCGGGTGCTTCTTTTTCATATCTAATGGGGTACTTGGAGGACGTAATTTTGGCCAGTGATACTTTAGTTGAATTTCATGCGGCGTTCAAAGAAAAACCAACCACTTCATTTACGCTCTCTCTTTTGGAAGCTTATCGCTCCGAATTAAGTGAATTATGGCACGAATTAAAAAGTTATTACACTCTTTTTATCAGTCATGCCACTACGGACGACGATCTCAAGGAATCGGTGAGCGCGGTGAAATCTAAATATCAGAATTCCTCTGAAACATATTTGAAGTGTTTTAGTGAGATCCTCGATCTAAAGAATTCTCTTCAACCATGCGCTAAAGCAACCCTTGTAGATATACCGTGTTCGGACACCAAGTCAGGAGAAACAGTTTCTTCGAATAGTATCAAGCTCCCACCGTGCGATACGGAGGTTTTTCATGGGAACTATTTAGATTGGCCCGCGTTTCGGGACATGTTTACGGCGGTTTACATAACTCATGCGAAAATTAGCCCGGTGCAAAAATTATTTCATTTAAGAGCAAAAACACAAGGCGATGCATTCAACATAATTAACAAATTTTCCTTAACGGACGAAAACTTCACTCTCGCCTGGAACGCTCTTCGTGACCACTACGAAAACAAGCGTATTTTGGTCAATAACCATTTAAAGATTTTGCTCAACCAACCTTCATGTTCTTCTGAATCGGCCAAAGCTATAAAGGATCTCCAAAGCAGCATCAATGATGCCTTGTTGGCATTAAAGTCGCACGGCATAGCCATCGAAGGATGGGATGCATTTATAACTTATTGGTGCTCAACCCGGCTTCCAGATCGAACTCTCGCCCTCTGGGAAGAATCTTTACTTAAGCCAACTGAAATTCCCACATGGGAAAGCATGAACGTTTTTCTTTCCAATCGGTATCGTGTGTTAGAAAGTGTTTCGGAAATGCATCCGGGAAATAAATCTACTCGCCCCAACGCAGCTAAGGGTCAAACCGCGATTGTTTCACGGGTACGCACTCATCATGCTAAATCTACTCCGGTGTGCAAAATCTGTAAGGGACACCATGTCATACGACTGTGTCCTACTTTTCTCAGCATGGATGTTGAGACACGCCGTGAGTCAGTGCGCAAGTATAAATACTGCTACAACTGTTTGTCAGTAACCCATAATGTATCAACGTGTCCAAGTAAAAACACGTGCCTCAAATGCCAAAGCAAGCATCACACGCTTCTGCATGTGATACCACAACCACCTCCATCAGCACCCCCGCTCACCCAACCTTCATCAAGCTCCACTTTACAGTCCACTACCCAGGAGATTATATCGCAATCGCATTTCACGACGACATGCTCTCAGGCGTTACTAGCTACAGCTATAGTGAGTATTCACTATCAAAACTGTGACTTTGAGGTGCGTGCTCTGCTGGACCCTGGCTCCGAAGTTTCTTTCCTCTCGGAGGACATTCAAACTCGTTTAAATTTACCGATTCAATCAGTGCAGGCACAAGTCACTGGTATGAGTTCAACTCTGACTGCCACCTCATCTAAGTTGTGTTCTTTTACACTCAGATCTAGAACAGATCTTAATTTCACCCTACAAGTACAAGCGCTTGTTCTTAAAAAGGTCACCGGCAATTTGCCTTCGATATCCATGGCCATTACCGATATGCACCCGAAGCTTCAGTTTCCACTCGCAGATCCCTTCTTCAATAAGAGCTCAAAGATCGATATGCTCATCGGCGCTGACTTATACCCCTTCATTATTCGCGATGGGATCAAGACTAACGTTTTAAGCTCCCTAATGGCCCAGAATACCGTTTTTGGATGGGTCCTACTTGGGCCGCTACCTCAGCCTGCTAGCGATAAGCGATCAACATTTACTACCGTCGTTTCCCATTTCAATGAAGTTACCCTGGAACAAGATCTACAACGATTCTGGACCCTTGAGGAACTGCCACAGAAAACCTTCCCTACAGCAGCGGAACAATTCTGTGAAACTTTATATGAGGAATCTACCTTCCGCAATTCTGCCGGACGATATGTTGTCCGAATGCCCTTCAAGGAAGAATTCCCCCAAAAGACCTCGTTGGGTCATTCGCGAGCAATTGCAATGCGGCAATTTGTTCGGAATGAGTCACGACTTCTTAACAACCCTGACCTCAAAAGGGAATACGACTCCGTCTTAGCTGAATACGCTTCTTTAGGCCACATGGAGCCCACCGTCCCAAGTGAAAACATTTCGAATGATCAGATTAGTTCCTATTACTTGCCCCACCACGCGGTTATCAAACCTAATAGTCTGACCACTAAGGTCAGAGTGGTATTTAACGCTTCACAGGCGTCCTCGAACGGTATCAGTTTAAATGACATGCTTTATCCTGGCCCTACACTTCAAGCTGATATTACCATGCTTCTCTTAAACTGGCGTTTCTACAAATACGTTTTCAATAGTGATGTGGAAAAAATGTATCGACAGATTCTCATCCATCCCGATCAGACCCGGTTCCAGCGTATTTTATTCCGATCAAGTCCTACAGATGCCCTAACTGATTTTGAGCTCAAAACGGTGACGTTCGGAATTAATTGCGCGCCATACCTAGCGATTCGCACTCTCCGCCAGTTAGCCAACGACTGTCAAGCCTCACACCCTCTCGCAGCGCGAATTCTTAATAGAGAATTTTACGTTGATGACGTCCTTTCTGGGGCTCATGATCTGTCTACTGCTCTTAAGTCCCAACAGGAACTTGTAACTGTTTTGCAGTCTGCGGGGTTTAACTTAAGAAAATGGACATCCAATTCTCTGGAGTTGCTAGAACATCTTTCCACAGATTGTCTCTTGAATGAAGACTTCCTAAAATTCGAAGACAATAGCACTCTCAAAACACTTGGAATCCGGTGGAATGCGGCGTCTGACACGTTTTCATTTTGCGTTCAAGATATTCCCAACTCGGAACCCCCCACTAAGAGATCGGTCCTATCGCTAATCGCGAAACTCTATGATCCTGCGGGTTGGCTGGCACCCGTTGTTGTAACAGCGAAAATCCTGATGCAACAAATCTGGAAGGATCGCACTGAGTGGGATGGAAAATTGCTTGACAGCACCGAGCATAGGTGGAAAAACTTCGTTTCTACTCTTCCTGATGTTCAGTCCATTCGCATTCCGCGATGGATGAATTATTCTCCGTGGTCAGCTGTCCAGATTCATGGGTTCTGTGACGCCTCGGAGAAGGCTTATGCGGCATGCTTGTATTTGCGAGTACAACATGGCCCCAACAAGTTTACCTCCCATCTGTTGTGGGCCAAGTCTAAAGTTGCTCCCGTTAATTCCATTTCCTTGCCACGGTTAGAGCTCCAGGGAGCAGTCCTCTTATCGAAAATGATACGGCTTGTATCAGAACATTTCAATTTTTTAAACGTTAGTGCCATCTATCTGTGGACTGACTCTACCATTGTATTGGCCTGGTTGGGTAGACATCCCAGTTCTTGGAAGACGTTTGTGGCCAATAGAACTTCCGAAATCCTTCGGAATACTCCCAAGAGTATTTGGGCTCATGTTTCCTCATTGGATAATCCAGCCGATCTGGCAACGCGTGGAGTCCTGCCGAAAGATTTACAAACCAGCCAACTATGGTGGGAAGGACCTTCCTGGCTGCAAGAAGACCAATGTGTCTGGCCTTCTTCGACACCGGGCCCACCAGATGAAGCCCTTTTGGAGACCAAACCCCTACAGACCTT
Organism: Cheilosia soror; assembly: GCA_949372485.1. Classification (NCBI taxonomy): domain Eukaryota; kingdom Metazoa; phylum Arthropoda; class Insecta; order Diptera; family Syrphidae; genus Cheilosia; species Cheilosia soror. The sequence goes on along the minus strand of OX443563.1, from coordinate 96,760,868 downwards.
GTCGAATCATGTTAATTTCGATTTTGAAACCATATTGGGTAGATTCTCATCATGGCATAAAGCCATCTGTGTTATCGCGTACATATACCGCTTTGCTAATGCATGTCGCCATCGATCGCTGCTTAGAACATATGTGACTCAAAATCTTTCCCATCGGGAAATCTTGGACGCTAAGGAGAAGCTAATTCTCCTTACTCAGATCAAATATTTCCCTTCGGACTATAAGTCACTAGTTCAAGGACGTACGTTGTCGCCCAAAAGCTGGCTGCTAACTTTTAACGCCTTTCTTGATTCCAAAGGAATTGTAAGGTCCAATGGCAGATTATCCGCATCTACTCTTTCCTTTTCGGAACGTTTTCCGATTCTCCTTCCCTACAAATGTCTATATGTGCAACTATATGTCGCCTATGTCCATCAACTCTCTCTTCACGGCGAAATACAGCTGATGACCCGACTAATACGCTCCGAGTATTGGATACCTAAACTGAAAAATTTGGTTAAAAGACGGATACGGGAGTGTCATGCTTGTACGCGCCACAAAAAGAAAATCCTCACGCAGTTGATGGGAACCCTGCCCCCTGAGCGAACCACGCTAAGTCGTCCCTTTGATAATACTGGCATCGACTTTGCGGGACCAGTTCTTCTCAAGACCTATTTCGGTCGGAAATGTCGCCTCGACAAAGGGTATGTATGCGTTTTCGTCTGTTTCGCAACTCGAGCCATACATTTGGAGGCCGTCAGCGATCTGTCTGCGGAGGCTTTTTTGGCGGCATTCACCCGCTTTGTTGCGCGTCGCGGCACCCCTTCACAAGTATTTTCAGATCACGGAACCAACTTTGTTGGTTCAGCCCGATTACTTTCTCAAGATTTTTACCAAGCGGTATTGCACAGCTCTCGGGAAAACGCGCATAATTTTTCCCAAATAAAATGGAATTTTATCCCCCCTGGTTCTCCCCATGTAGGCGGTCTGTGGGAAGCGGGTGTAAAAAGCTTCAAATTACACTTCCGGAAGGTAGCCGGAAACCAAAAATTCACGTTTGAAGAATTTAGTACCCTGCTAGCGCGCATTGAATCGAACCTCAACTCTCGCCCAATTTCACCGATGTCGGAAAATGCCCAAGATATAATTCCTCTCACTCCGGGCCATTTTCTTACTGGTGGTTTGCTGCAAGGCCCCCCCGAGCCTTCCTATTGCGACCAATCCCTAAGTATCATGAATCGCTGGAAAAAATTAAAAATACTCCATCATCAGTTTTCCATCCGTTGGAAGGAGGAATATTTAAAGGAACTACACAAGCGAAATAAATGGAAAAGTCCTCAACGCGATCTCCAAATAGATGACTTGGTTGTAATTCGAAACGAAAATCTGCCTCCGAATGAGTGGAGACTAGGCCGAGTGCTTAAGGTTTATCCCGGTCCTGACCAACGAGTCAGAGTGGCAGACATCAAAACCCAAAAGGGAATTATCACGCGTTCAGTGGCCAAAGTTTGCGTCCTCCTCCCTCAGTGAGAAATAGACTCATCCGTTCGTTTTTTTTTTTTTTTTTTTTTTATGTTTACCCATGAATTACTAATTTCCTGCTCAATCAAATGAGGGTAGTGCCATCAACTATCTAATATTCCTAGCCTTTGGAAACCATTCAATACTGAGAATCTTAAAAAAAAAAAACCTTATCTTTGAATTCCAATAAAAAATTGTATAGCAACTATTCATTTATCTCTAAAGAACAACCTGTACTTGTGTGTATTTCTCATAATAAGTAATGTATTATACTTATATATTTAATTCTAATTTACCTTGCAATTTGTTCAATTAATAACTTCTGAATTATCATTTTGACCGTTTCTTGAGGTAACTTTATTTCCCCCATACTATTATCTACATAATTATATCAATTGTACCTTCCCACTTAATGGGCTTTCTTACTTATGTATATCATATAGTTTCTAAGATTTATCTCTCGCATCTCGGTCTTATTTTTTTTCTCTAATCAAAATTTATAATAACTTTGCAGCAATTGCTGCAAGGCGGGCGGTAATGTTTAAGTGCATTCCCAAATTGCGCCTGTATCCACCCTAAAGTGGAACATACGAAACAATTGCATCTGCTGTTACACTATCAGCGCATAGATGGCGCCGCGGGCATTAAGTTCTACGCATATGCAGTTGTTTCGTTGTTCGGTCTGCGATCGTTTCCCTGGGTGCGAGAGACCCATATATGTATATATATATTTCATATCATAAGTCAGTCATCTCTCATCAGTCAATCGGCAAAGACAAAAAAAAATTGTAAGTGCGCACTGCACCGCGAATACGAAAAAATAAAACCAAAAAAATACAAAATTTCTTGCGTTTTATTGTTATAAGACGGCACATCCTCCCTAATCGAACAACCGACGTGGTGAATGCAGGACATCTAAGCTCTTCATCACTGAAGCTCCTTCTCATCTTTCTTCGAAAGACGGGAAAACCAAGTACAGCAATGTAAGTTGTCTGTTTGGCAGTACAATGGAATGTAGTTGTGTCTGAGTGCTCCATCGGATAGCAGCAATCTCCGACAAAGAAAAAAAATTCTTAATAATTGGAGAAGAGGTAAAAAAGGTCATCCATCTCTTTATTTTGAGAGCAAAATATTGAAGCAGGTAGTCGATGAAAAAATCGGATTCAGCTTACATCTGCATTTTTAGGCATCTGCATGAAGTTTCTGTTTAGAAATTTAAGGTTACGCACCTCTTTTGCCGGGTATAATAATGACAACTTGCAACAAACGGATTCCGTCCACCACCAATCGACTGCATGGACCCTTGACGCTAAATCGTGTAAAAGAAATGCCATTGAATTTGAAAAGTCATCATTACCAACTTAAGTTACAAGGTTCTTCCAAGCAAATTGCTTCAGAAAAATAATTCCCCTTGATGAACCGAGTCATCATTGGAACTCAATGCCAAGAAATGCAAAATCGAACTATGCAAATTACAATCCCCTAATTATTTAATTTGCTTCTTAGACTCTTCTTAGACTCCCATAGCCATACCAATGGATTTCCCTTGATAAAATTTGTTGCACAAATGAACCCAGCAGCAGTTTGTTCCTATATGCTTGCCCGTCACACTCTCCGACTACGAGAGTGGTTTGTTAGAGAACGAGAGCACGTGTTAGCATCAAAACAAACCGCTCTCTGCATCTCCAGCATCCAAACGTCGCGTCGCCATCAGATACGAATACGATCCACAAAACAGCTCCATTTAGAGAAAGCATCTCCAATCGGAGAGAGAAAAAATTTCCCCCAAAAGAAAGGCCCAACAAATTTCCCTTGTCGCAATAAACGAAACCTCCAAATGGAGAATACACTGAGCATCTCTGCTGCTGTTGCCTCCCTCTGGTCGATATGGCACGAGATGAAAACGATTCTGGAATTCAGTCTTCGTGTGAATTTTACGAATCGTGGTTCATCCTATACGAGGGAGTAGCTTTGTACGGTGCACCTTGTCGTCGCGTCGTGGAGTATGCCTCGTCTTTATCGTGTGTGGAAAAATAAATAAAACAGATTCTGTGAGTGTATTGTCGGATGTATCCTTGCGGTTGAAACAAAAACCCAGTGATGATGTGGAAATTGTCGTGAAATTGGTAATGAGAATAAATCCCCTGGAGATATCCTTAAAAGCCGCCTTCATATCAATTTGTTGGATTATGTCTTGTGTTAATTTGTCCTTTTCGCATGAATCCTTTTTGAGATTATGTACATATGTTCGTCGCCTTGTCGCATCCCCGTTCATATATATCTACGAATATGTAGATTCAAAGTTAGTTAACTCCTGCCAATTTGACTATCCCAGTTGTGTGCTTTGCTTCATACATTTGCGTTATGTCATTTTGGAGGAGGAGGGCTGTCACCCATTCTTTGACAACGCTATTCCATTATTCACCCTCTGCGCGTCTCATTGTCTCCACAATCATCCTCTAACTGCGGTGGTAATTTTGAATCCAACTCCAAATTCGTCCCAAAAAAAGATTCCTAAATAAAAAGGATTACATAATAAAGCAGACGATATGTTGTTCACATATAAGCGACAATATGAATAGAAAGGATATTCTAGGATATGCTGGCATTGTCATTTGCCACGTGTTGTTTCGCACTGTGTTTGTTTTGGTCTTGTTGTATCTCCAATGTTTAACCCCACCCCACGCCCTATTGTGATTGTTGTTACGAATCCCTGTCACGCCGCCAAAGTGTATCGCTCGTGTGTCCTTTTTGTTGTTTTATTTTTGTGATGAATGCGTGATGATTCAATGAAATATCACCATCTATGGTGTGGATATGTATATGAATAAATTTATTCTGGCGATCCTATGAAAATGAAAACCTGGTGTGAAAATTAAAACCTAGTTGAAACAAAAATAAAACGTGGAAAACAAGTGCAAAAATGTGAAAGAAGATCGAAAAAAGGATACCACTGTGCGTATCCTTTTTGGCGTGTTTGCTATGCGATGGATAGAAGTGGTATTAATAAGAAATGTGATACCTATTGTGTAACCGAGTCTTCGAATTATTCCGAGAAGCCCACCACAATGAGTGAGATGTTTATGATGAATTTTCTTCTTTTTTTTTCTGTGTCTCCCCTTTAGTCCTGTCTCAATGTTTTGTGTTCATTATTAATATTTGCATTTTGGTTTTTCTTTCTTTTCTCGGTTTTGGTGTGGGGAAAAGTGTGTAAACAAGACCGAAGTACGTGTACATTGTGGTGATGGAGAAGCTTTCTATCTCGAGGTCCTTAATATTTATTTATTTTTTTTTTGTCATCTGCTGTTACGTCCTTTTTTGTCAGGAGGCAAAAGGAAAATATTTACTTAATTAATTGAAGAGAAGCAAGATAATTTACTAGGATTATATTATTAATTTCGATTTTTTCTTGTTCGTCAGGTTACATGGATACAGAAAGGTTGGCGAGTGCCCTAAAGACGAGAAAGTGAATGTGATTGTGGTTATTTTGTATATTTCATCATAACTCAAGGATTTTTGTGTTGTTTACGTTTTCTTTGTGTTTGTCTATATCTTGTTTGGTTGTAAGGCTAATTAAGTGGGCCAATGATTAGGGGGATATCGCAATGGTAGTCAGGGCAAGGACACTTTCATTGTGCGATTTTTGGGTGGGATTACAGATACAACTTTGTGCTTTGCTACTGTAGGTGTATTTTCGATGTAGGTACAAATTATTGGTGAAAATTGTTTGATGAAATTTTGTAGGTAGGACGTTGAGTATTAAAAGCTATCGTTACCACCTATGTGAAGTTGGCCCGCACTTTTCCAAAAAAGGTTTAGACTTTTACAGTTCGATAGGCAATCGTTTGTAGTTGTTTGTAGTGAATTTTTTTTCGTTTGTAGTTCCGCCGTTAGAGAGATATAGCCATTTGAAAAATGTATGGGAAAAGTTTGATTGTGTGTCATTCGATGTAGTTTCGTTCAAAAAGGTTTGTAGTGAAAAGCTTTTCGTTTGTAGTTCAACCGTTAGAAAGTTATGACCATTAGAAAAAATTAGAAATTTTTGAAAAAAAATTTAAATGTTTATATTTCGATAGGCAATCGTTTGTAGTTGTTTGTAGTGAAAAGCGTTTCTTTCTGAAAATTCTTATTTAAGAGATATTAAGACATTTGTGTTTGTACCTATAACTTCGAATTTCCAACACGGAAAAATTTATTGAGCATACTGGTGCATAAAGCACATCCCTCTCTTTCTAATGAAATCAAAAACGCATTTTTTAGCAATTGGATAATGATTTATTATCGATTTAAGCAATTAAATAATGATTTATTCTCAATTTAAGCGAAAGGTTCGCGCAACCCGATTTAAGGGGGTGAATATTTTTATTACTGGACAACTACAAACGACAAAAATAATAGTTTTGGTAGAAGGCATATATGTTCTATGTAATAAAATCAAAATTATAAAATTTGTTGCAGCGGTAAGCAAATTATATGCAGTTTAAGCAGACAACATCAAATCGCCGTTATCTCCAAAACCATACAAAATAAAATTATGAAATCTTCTTTTTTCAAAAGTGCACCACCCTACCAATCTAACAAAATACTAATTGTGCCCATCGCCCAAACGGTTAATGATTTATTTGAGATTTAAGCGAAATTTAAGCAAAAAAGTGCGGATATCCATTTAAGCGGTTGAATTTCTCAAAAACTGTGTAACTACAAACGACCAAATTTCACACATCTATTATGTACATCCGTCACAATCGATGTAATGTACTTTAAACATCACCCGCACTACTGGGCAGCTTTTATGGGCGTTTGTGAAGTTGGCCCGCACTTTTGAAAAAAAGGTTTATATGTTTACATTTCGATAGGCAATCGTTTGTAGTTGTTTGTAGTGAAAAGTTTTTCGTTTGTAGTTCAACCGTTAGAAAGTTATGACCATTTGAAAAAATTTGATTAAATTAGCCGTTATCTCCAAAACCATACCAAAAAAATTATGAAATCTTCTTTTTTCAAAAGTGCTCAACCCTACCAATCTAATAAAATACTAATTGTGTCCATCGCCCAAACGGTTATTGATTTATTTGAGATTTAAGCAAAATTTAAGCTAACAATTCTCGCGCTCATATCTCAAAAACTGTTCAACTACAAACGATGAAATTATACATTTCTATTCTCTACAATACTCTCTACCAATGATATCAAATAGAAGCTAGCCCGCACTACTGGGCAACTTTTATTAGCAATTTAAGCGCCCAGATTATTATCCCCATATTTCCAATTCGAAACAACTTCCATCAGATAAATCTATTTTTTTCTAATGAATCTATCTATCTCTTTTTAACTAAACTATCTAAAATAATTTCCCACCAACAGGTAACGCCCTAATCCCAAATTATGTAAAATTAAATTGAGTTCTTAGACCCATTTAAGCAGCTGAATATCTCAAAAACCGTGTAACTACAAACGATCAAATTTCACACATCTATTATGTGCATCCATCACAATCGATGACATGTACTTTAAACATCACCCGCACTACTGGATAACTTTTAGTCGCAATTTAAGGGAAAGCCGAAATGTGTATAAACACCCATATTTAAGCGGTCATATATTTCCACTGTAAGGGAGCTGTGGCGGCTGGAATATGCTTTTATCTAATGTAATTACCTATCTCATATCAGCAATGTCAACAAAAAACCTTTCTAAGCAACAATAAATGTTATTTTCGCATTTTAATTTTTGATAAATTCCGTTCGGAGACCAATTTAAGCACCCCCATATTTCAAAAACGGTGGAACTACAAACGATGAAATTACAGACATATAGCACGTACATCATTCTTAATCGATGATATTAATTAGAAGATAGCCCGCGCTACTGGGAAACTTTTATTCGCAATTTAAGCGCCCAGATTGTTATCCCCATATCTCTAAAACGAAACTACTTCAATCAGATAAATCTATTTTTTTCTAATGCATCTACCTATCTCTATTTAACTAAGTCAGTTAAAATAATTTCCCATCAACAAGTAACGTTCTAATCGCAAATTATGTATAATTAAATTGATTTCTTAGACCCATTTAAGCAGTTGAATTTCTCAAAAACCGTGTAACTACAAACGATCAAATTACACATATCTATTTTGTACATCTATCTTAATCGATGACATGTACTTTAAACATCACCCGCACTACTGGACAACTTTTATTCGCAACTAGCTGGACCCGTGCTCGCCTTGCCCGCTCGCACAAAATTATATACATACCTACATAATATACAACTGACCATAGCACTCACTGCGAAAACAAATCAACCCTTATCGAATGTGTAGTATACGTATGCTAGTCTTGTTTTGTTTTTGTTTGACGATCGCAAAAGTACAAACATCCATTCGTAGCAAGGTATATGTGTATGTATATATTTTCACTTCAAAAAATGCATACGTCATATCAGAATGAAATTCCTACTGCGTTGTGTGGCGATATCGATAATGGATGTAATGCATTGGATATTATAATGTGCACCCTCTGCATCGCCCTCCCTCTCATTGATCTTGCTACTTGTTTAATATACTGCATTTCCTTTCCTTTCCTTTGCTTCCCTCTTCCTATAGAATCCAAACAACTAACTACCCCAACCCAACACAATTACCATACCACATATCGAATGAAATTCTGAAATGAAACCTGTTTTGTATTATACGTCTCTTCTCTTATGAAGATTATTAATATACCCCATGCCATTCTGCAGCACGCACCCTCACCCCATCCCCATCCTTCATCGGACATACAATCATAATATACATACCTACATAATATACAACTGACCATAGCACTCACTGCGAAAACAAATCAACCCTTATCGAATGTGTTTGTTTGACGATCGCAAAAGAGTTTTTAACGGCTAAAGAAAATTCCTACAGTTTTATTATATGTATAGATATAGATTTCACAAACTGGCTGGACAGAAGTAAGTCACTCATACACAGTAGGTACCTATCTGTTCAAGAAAAATTGCTTTCGATGTGCGACAACAACCCCAAAGTAGAACTATGGAATCCAAACAACTACCCCAACCCTACCCTGTTAGGTACGTCATATCAGAATAAAGTTCCTACTGCGTTGCGTGGCGATATGCGATAATGGATGTAATGCATTGGATATATAATGTGCACCCTCTGCATCGCCCTCCCTCTCATTGATCTTGCTACTTGTTTAATATACTGCATTTCCTTTCCTTTGCTTCCCTCTTCCTATAGAATCCAAACAACTAACTACCCCAACCCAACACAATTACCATACCACATATCGAATGAAATTCTGAAATGAAACCTGTTTTGTATTATACGTCTTCTTCTCTTATGAAGATTATTAATATACCCCATGCCATTCTGCAGCACGCACGACTCACCCCATCCCCATCCTTAATCGGACATACAATCATAATATACATACCTACATAATATACAACTGACCATAGCACTCACTGCGAAAACAAATCAACCCTTATCGAATGTGTTTGTTTGACGATCGCAAAAGTATGTATAAACATCCATTCGTAGCAAAGTATATGTGTATGTATATATTTTCACTTCAAAAAATACATTTTGGCTAAAAACTGTTCCTAAGGACGTGGCTATAAACGACATAGCCTATAGCAGTCTCACAGTCTTAAGGAACATTTAAAAAAAAGTTTCATCGAAATCTGTCCAGTAGTTTTCGAGTTTTTAGCTGACAAAGAAAATGCCTACAGTTTTATTATATGTAAGGATTTAAGGGAAACTTGAAATGTGTATAAACACTCATATTTAAGAGGTACGATATTTCTAATGCCAAATGATCATAAATGGAAAAATCGTCTGTTTTCTATTGCACCTACCCCTCTCTCTTTACGATGAAATTACACGTGTCTACCATATGCACCCTTCTTAATGCATGTTATTAAAGAAAAGCTAGCCCGCACAATTAGACAACTTTTATTAGCAATTTAAGGGAAGCCTAAAATGTATTCAATCGCACCCATACCTATTTAAGTGGTCTGATGTTTTCATTACTAGGGATATATAAAAAATAATATATTATACTATACATATATCCAAAACCCATTTAATCGGCCCGATATTTCCAAAATTAAAGACTTAAAGCCATGTACCTAATCCAATTATTTATCATATTTGTACTACATATGAACCTACCTACCTACATCCTTCAATGTATAATAATCAAATAGAAGCTAGCTACCTACCACTACTCTGATCTGATGCACATGTTATTTGCAATTTAAACCGATGCGATGTTTGAATATGTTCACGCAACCAATGTTAGGCAAACAGAAAAAAAACTTTTTACAATACGTAGGTACACTCCCGTCGTCTTTATATTAAAAAAAAACTAGTTTTATTGCTAAATCTGACGCTCTTTGCAAAGAAATGGAAGGCAAATTTAATTTCAAAGATGTGCATTATCATCAAAGGGTTGCTTTTGTTCCGCCATCCTTACACCGAACCTATGAGGTATGCGTATGAGTATGACCAAGCAAAGAAATGTAGGCTACGTACATTATTGACCTGTAATACGGATCGTGTCGGTGTGATGTTTACCTTATAAAGTGATCGAATGCGTGTATCGTTCTTGAAGAAGAACGAATGAAACGAACATACAGAGAATCATTAGCAAAAAAGATGACGCTCCACATGTGCGACAAACCGTGAAATTAAAGGAGTGTCCTGCGAAAACCTATACCTGTGATTTGTGCATCGACCGTACTGCACCGTTACGATATGTTACACTTCATTTGTATGGTATGAAGGGGGAGGGAAGTAGGAGTATAAGTATAGGTATACAGATATAACAATCGGAAATGATTTAATAAGAATAAGAAGTTTGATTGGCGCTGGCTGCGATTACGTAGGATACCCCGATTCAATTTGAATATACCTATGTGCATATATTATGGAAGGGGTATTTAGGTATTATATATGTATATAAGTAGGTAGATACGTCTTGTCTTATTCGTTGGAATTATAGATAAGTACAGAGATTGTTTGAAAGTTCTAATTACATACATAGTTTCGATTTACCTATGTTTGGACATTGCCGGAGGTAGGTATCTCACGATCAATTGTCAAAGTTTAGGTACCAATTGGCACAACTGAGTGATAGCACTAGGCAATAAATTTTAGCTTTTTGAATAAATTGGAAAAGATGACCACTATCAAAATGCATTTTTGCTGCCACAATCAGCAAGGTTTATAGGTATTTAATTTTTCGGTTCTTCTTATAACTTGAGTCTCAAATGTGTTAGGTAGATTGGAAGGAAGAGGAGTTGAGTTGAGATTTGAAAATTGATGATATAGGTATGTACACCTATAGATACTATAATAATTAAACAGATTCATATTTCCTCTCTAGTACGAGTACATACTTTTCCATCTCAATAAGACGCTACTTATATAGGTAGGTAGGTACTTACTGCAAATAAATTTTTGTCATTTGTGTCGTCATTGCCTAACCTACCTGTCGGTGCTATTTGTGTGACTCGTGATTGTCATGCGACTGTTATTTTGAATTGTTTATGTATATTTTCCACAAGCGATGGATATAAATTTCAAACATTGGGTGTGTTATACCTACATAGAATGAAAAAAGTGGTCGAATTTTGTTGATTAATGGAATTAAAAAATATTCAAAAGTTGTGGTTGTTCAACAAACTTTACCTACGTGGAGTGAAAACATACCGGGGATTGTGTCAAACGTCCTAATATGATATGTATCTACATTTTCATCGTCAGCAGTTGCAGTTTTTGATATATTCGACCGCTTAAATGGGTCCCCGAACTCAATTTATACGTTAAAATAATTTGCGAATAAAACATGATCTCTTTGTTGAAAATATAGTTAGGTACTCTTGATTTCGTTAGAGAGAGAGAGAGATTTATTTTCATTACAAATAGATATATTTCAGCTTTTATAGGTACATCCTTAGTAATGAAAACATCAGACCACTTAAATAGGTATGGGTGCGATTGAATACATTTTAGGCTTCCCTTAAATTGCTAATAAAAGTTGTCTAATTGTGCGGGCTAGCTTTTCTTTAATAACATGCATTAAGAAGGGTGCATATGGTAGACACGTGTAATTTCATCGTTTGTAGTTGCACCGTTACCGAAACATACTATTGACAAAATGAGGCTTCGCTTTAGTTGCCTAAATTGGGAAAGAATATTACCTGTTAGCGGGAAATAATTTTTGATGATTTTATTAAAGAGAGAGGGGTAGGTGCAATAGAAAACAGACGATTTTTCCATTTATGATCATTTGGCATTAGAAATATCGTACCTCTTAAATATGAGTGTTTATACACATTTCAAGTTTCCCTTAAATTGCGAATAAAAGTTGTCCAGTAGTGCGGGTGATGTTTAAAGTACATGTCATCGATTAAGATAGATGTACAAAATAGATATGTGTAATTTGATCGTTTGTAGTTACACGGTTTTTGAGAAATTCAACTGCTTAAATGGGTCTAAGAAATCAATTTAATTATACATAATTTGCGATTAGAACGTTACTTGTTGATGGGAAATTATTTTAACTGACTTAGTTAAATAGAGATAGGTAGATGCATTAGAAAAAAATAGATTTATCTGATTGAAGTAGTTTCGTTTTAGAGATATGGGGATAACAATCTGGGCGCTTAAATTGCGAATAAAAGTTTCCCAGTAGCGCGGGCTATCTTCTAATTAATATCATCGATTAAGAATGATGTACGTGCTATATGTCTGTAATTTCATCGTTTGTAGTTCCACCGTTTTTGAAATATGGGGGTGCTTAAATTGGTCTCCGAACGGAATTTATCAAAAATTAAAATGCGAAAATAACATTTATTGTTGCTTAGAAAGGTTTTTTGTTGACATTGCTGATATGAGATAGGTAATTACATTAGATAAAAGCATATTCCAGCCGCCACAGCTCCCTTACAGTGGAAATATATGACCGCTTAAATATGGGTGTTTATACACATTTCGGCTTTCCCTTAAATTGCGACTAAAAGTTATCCAGTAGTGCGGGTGATGTTTAAAGTACATGTCATCGATTGTGATGGATGCACATAATAGATGTGTGAAATTTGATCGTTTGTAGTTACACGGTTTTTGAGATATTCAGCTGCTTAAATGGGTCTAAGAACTCAATTTAATTTTACATAATTTGGGATTAGGGCGTTACCTGTTGGTGGGAAATTATTTTAGATAGTTTAGTTAAAAAGAGATAGATAGATTCATTAGAAAAAAATAGATTTATCTGATGGAAGTTGTTTCGAATTGGAAATATGGGGATAATAATCTGGGCGCTTAAATTGCTAATAAAAGTTGCCCAGTAGTGCGGGCTAGCTTCTATTTGATATCATTGGTAGAGAGTATTGTAGAGAATAGAAATGTATAATTTCATCGTTTGTAGTTGAACAGTTTTTGAGATATGAGCGCGAGAATTGTTAGCTTAAATTTTGCTTAAATCTCAAATAAATCAATAACCGTTTGGGCGATGGACACAATTAGTATTTTATTAGATTGGTAGGGTTGAGCACTTTTGAAAAAAGAAGATTTCATAATTTTTTTGGTATGGTTTTGGAGATAACGGCTAATTTAATCAAATTTTTTCAAATGGTCATAACTTTCTAACGGTTGAACTACAAACGAAAAACTTTTCACTACAAACAACTACAAACGATTGCCTATCGAAATGTAAACATATAAACCTTTTTTTCAAAAGTGCGGGCCAACTTCACAAACGCCCATAAAAGCTGCCCAGTAGTGCGGGTGATGTTTAAAGTACATTACATCGATTGTGACGGATGTACATAATAGATGTGTGAAATTTGGTCGTTTGTAGTTACACAGTTTTTGAGAAATTCAACCGCTTAAATGGATATCCGCACTTTTTTGCTTAAATTTCGCTTAAATCTCAAATAAATCATTAACCGTTTGGGCGATGGGCACAATTAGTATTTTGTTAGATTGGTAGGGTGGTGCACTTTTGAAAAAAGAAGATTTCATAATTTTATTTTGTATGGTTTTGGAGATAACGGCGATTTGATGTTGTCTGCTTAAACTGCATATAATTTGCTTACCGCTGCAACAAATTTTATAATTTTGATTTTATTACATAGAACATATATGCCTTCTACCAAAACTATTATTTTTGTCGTTTGTAGTTGTCCAGTAATAAAAATATTCACCCCCTTAAATCGGGTTGCGCGAACCTTTCGCTTAAATTGAGAATAAATCATTATTTAATTGCTTAAATCGATAATAAATCATTATCCAATTGCTAAAAAATGCGTTTTTGATTTCATTAGAAAGAGAGGGATGTGCTTTATGCACCAGTATGCTCAATAAATTTTTCCGTGTTGGAAATTCGAAGTTATAGGTACAAACACAAATGTCTTAATATCTCTTAAATAAGAATTTTCAGAAAGAAACGCTTTTCACTACAAACAACTACAAACGATTGCCTATCGAAATATAAACATTTAAATTTTTTTTCAAAAATTTCTAATTTTTTCTAATGGTCATAACTTTCTAACGGTTGAACTACAAACGAAAAGCTTTTCACTACAAACCTTTTTGAACGAAACTACATCGAATGACACACAATCAAACTTTTCCCATACATTTTTCAAATGGCTATATCTCTCTAACGGCGGAACTACAAACGAAAAAAAATTCACTACAAACAACTACAAACGATTGCCTATCGAACTGTAAAAGTCTAAACCTTTTTTGGAAAAGTGCGGGCCAACTTCACATAGGTATCGTTACCAACATTTTTTATAAGAATTGTGAAGAACGTGAACTCCTGTACCATCTATAATCCTTTTGTTATCTTGGCATTTCTTTGTTATGATTTGGCAATATTTTGTTTGTCTCAGTATTGACTATAATTTATGTATGAACCTCTGTATACCCTCAATACATAGCACAATAAACGGACTTCTTTATCTAATGATAAATACAGTATCTAAGAAACCGCTTATCTAGTAAGAACATCCATCTTTTCTAACAAAAGTGGTAAATTGTTTGTAATAGTAAATGTTTAAAATTAATATTCAAAAAGACCGCTGATCCATAAACTTATGTGTTATTTACTTTTTTGTTAGCACATTTTTAAATTGCAGCCATCATGTTATTATTGATCTTAAAGGCAAACTTAATCTTTATTTAATTCAATTCTTTCTATTAAAAAAATGTTGGATACAAGTTCAAATTTTAAAATTGTCTTTGTTGGGCGCTTGAATAATTCTCTAGTTTCTTGTTCCTGGAAGAATGAAAATGCAGGCTGTAGGTATTTAAAAAAAATCCTAAATAGTTTGTTTGTTACTTAGCTCAATAATTAAATCAGTTCTTATATTTTGGGGATTATGTTGTTATCTATAAGAATAAAAATTCGGAAAATATATTTTTTTGTGCACTATGAAAAACTTGGAATATTATTGGCAGTTGCTATAGTAACTATAATTGCTTATTGCTTGTTGCCTCAATCTGAGAGCCGCCTTAGGCTCAACATTTTTCGTTCGAGCGATATTTAGGTGTGAGAGCTCTAATTTAATTCAAAGTAAAATAATTGTGAGCGATAATATTGCGTGTTTCCTATTGCCAGTTGCTTATTGAATGTTGCCTCAATCTGAGAGCCGACTAAATCTCCGAAAAATATGTCTCCCAGATATCGGAATCGACTAGTTTGGAGGTTTGGGCATTTGCAGAGCAGGATGCTTGATGGTCTCCGTTTCTTCTATGTCTCGACAGCTCCTGCAGTAGTCTGGTAAGTTGATGCCCAGTCTTGCGGTCAGGGTACCAATGGTACAGTAGCCTACCGGTTAAGATTCGAATATTTTGTTTATTCATTTTCAGAAAACGTCTTGCTTTTTTTCGTCGATTGTTGGCCAAAGGCTGCGGGATATAATACAGTCGAGTCTGTTAGACCAGGTGGTATTAATTTTAGCAAATTTCCACAGACAAAATATCGAGGAATAAAAGTGCTTTCGAAATTTTGAAACTGTGCTTCATCAAGGTTGACTTAGGTATTTTATAACAGGTGACCACTTCTTTAATGTATCTCTGAAAACTTCTGCCTTTTCAGCTCTTTGGAAGAAATCTCTATAAATTGAGACCTATTATCTAGTGGCATATTTTAAAGAATCACATTTCCTCAAATGTTCGATGTACCTAAGCTATTAATGGATAATTGGAGTACATTGGGTACTTTCGCGTTGGCTTATCATGAGGATTGTTTCATTATAATTACACTCAACCAGTACAACAACTTGACACTTTTGAGATTGAAAATAAAAGCTTTTTATTATCTATTAAAAGTGACTAAATTCTGGGCGCTGCTAGGGGAAATATTGTTGATTTTCAATTGTTGACACCTTTTTATTAAGATTGAACTATACATACATGGCCCTGCTACTGGGATAAATTAAACTTTCTGTGACACTTTCAATGAGAGGGTACTAAGAGAATCCGGAATTACACCAAATATTGTAGCCTATTTATAGAACTTTTTTGATACTTGGATATCTGCAGGCCAATAGCAAGACTCGTACAGAGAGAAAGAGACTCTGGAATTAGAAGGTAATAATCAGCAGATGGCAGTATGCAGGAATTTTTCCTTAATTTTTTCTAAATGAGGTCAATTTTATGGCCGAATTTGTTTGAGCTCGCAGAAATATTAATTAAATGGTAGTTTTTCTTTTCAAAATGTTAGTCTTTGTTAGACGCATAAGTTTAGGTTGACACCGAACTTAAATTTTTTCATATTTTCATAGAGTTAGGTTGAAACACACTTAGATCTATATAAGGTTCCTTGTGATATTTACCACACCAGGTAAGAAGAAGAGTGTAAATTACTCTAATCAAGCTTTTTTGATTAGATTTGTATTTAATAAAACGAGTACTTCAAATCTTTTAAATTTCTTTGAAGATACTCTAACCTCTTTGGAGTACAATTAGAAAAAGAAAGAAAAGAATTCAGCAACAAATTACTTGTCCGAGAACAATGTGCTTTTATATAATGACAAGTGCCAAGTTTGACGTTTATGAGTAAATCGATAAATACGATAACTAGCGGACATCCTTGTGTAGACATTTTATAATAATTCCTAATGTAGACAGTTTAATTTTAAATAAAGAGAATATTAATAAATTCATATTTCTTAATTGTTGATGTGCTTAAACAAAGAGTTCAACCCTACTCATTGAAACATATTGAATTTCTAATAAAGTACAAGAGTTTGTTAAATCAGTTAGATCGTTTCGTTATAATTAATTTAAAAACTCAAGTTTAAATTATAGATTTTCAAAATTCGCCACTTTTGTGGAACATAAGTAATTCTCATTCACAAATTAATTGAAGCAATTAATGATTTTTGATGAAAATTATTACTAATAAAATAATTATATCGTTTCCTAAAAGATTTTTTTTTTTTGCATTTAACATCGATTAGAATTGAAAAAAGTTCATTCTGCCGCCGTATTTCAATAAGGCAGAGTCAATGCTATTTTGAGAATTTTTTTGTTCTAAATTGGAAAATACATAGCTAGTAGATTTTCGTAATTTTTTTTTTAATTTAAAATTTAAATTTCATTTTTTTACTCATCAATAGCTGTTGTGGGATAGGTACTTATTTTTTAAATACCTGAAATTGATAAATCGCAGCTTAATTGAAAGCCAAATGCTATGTGCGGGTAAACAATGTAAATAATAAACTCATTCTTATTACAATAGTTTTAAAACACGAAGACGAGCACCTTATTGACCATTAAAGAAACAAGTAAAAAACAGATTAAAACAAGTATTTTTTCACGTTTTTTAATTTTTTTATTTGAAGAATTGAATGCATTTCGAGTCTAATTGCGACTCATCATCAGCAATACACTACAGCGGTATTAATAAAAAAGCCTTATTCGCTCTTTAATCCATCTGATAGCTAGCAGACGAATAGTGGACTTGTTCGTTTGATAACTTTTATTATTTATAAACACATCTTATATCCATATTAGCTATCCACTCTTTATCATTAAACGCACGACAGCACTGCGTTCAAACTGTACTAAACATGCTTGTAAATCTGTCATATTCCATCAGCTGACACTACCATGCTCAGAGCATGTTTTGTGCTTCCGCTTGCGATTTTTAGATTCCTCTGAAATTCTCTTTTAGCTTTTAAATTTCTCGCGTCCAATCGAACTTTTTGTTGGTATACGTGTATTTGAAATTATGTGGATAGGTTAGCTCTGTGTGTGAGTAGGTTAACCACTCTCTATACGCCGAATTTGGTGAATTAAGTTATCCGCTCGTTAAACATGTGAGTGAAAGCTAAGATATGTTTATTAATAAGAATTACGAGTTATCAGATGTGATAAAGCTAATTCACCGCTATTCGGTATTTATTAATACGGGGGTAATAGTGGGATACAAAAACAAAGGGCAAAAACTGTCTTAATAACAAAAAAAAAATTGATTTACAGTGTGGCTTACTGAGAGTTACTAAAGTGTAATCCCTGTATGAGCTGCTTCGACATATTTGGATACCAGGTCTATGGGGATCTCCAATACTGAGCCAGGGTGTTGGAAAAGAGTTGGTGGCGGACGAACCCTAAACAGGTCAACGGCAGCGCTCATATCCCAAAATTGGGTTACTGACATCGGAATATCCGACCCGCTGTCCTAGGGTCAAAACAGGGCCTGGCCCTCCAGGTTGGGGGTTGTGCCGTCGGGGTAACTTCCCGACCATGGAAAAAACTAAATAGTTATGAGAGAGACGCAACCAGCCTCGGATAACGGAACTCCTCAAATGGCAACCAGACCCGGAACGTCAATGGACTATGATTTAAGAGTATGTACCTGGAATGTAAGAACACTCTACACCCCAGGTGCCATTCAAAAACTTGAGTCTGTCCTCATGCGGTACAAGGCAGACATTACCGCGATCCAGGAGATACGATGGATAGGATCAGGCATGATGAAAAGAAAAGATTGCGACATTTATTACAGCTGCAACAAAAGGCTGCATGTATTAGGATGCGGATTCGTCGTGGGAAATCGGCTTAGGACAAAAGTTATTGACTTCAAGCCGATAAGTGATCGCCTTTCTGTGATCCGCATCAAAGCTACTTTCCAAAACATAAGCCTAATATGTGCACACGCCCCTACCGACGAGGCTGAAGATCCCATCAAGGAGGAGTTTTATGACCTCCTGGATGGAGCCTACGGAGCCTGTCCGGAGTATGATGTAAAAGTTGTACTCGGGGATTTCAATGCTAAAGTCGGAAAGGAAAACATCTTTGGCGGGTTAGTTGGTAAGCACAGAATCCACGAAACGACAACAGACAACGGCTACCGACTAATCGATTTTGCAGCAGCTCGTAATACGGTGATAAGTAGCACTAGGTTTCCAAGGCTAAGGATCCACACAGCAACCTGGCGCTCTCCAGACGGTCGAACCGCCAACCAAATCGACCATGTGCTAATCGATGCGAGGCACGCATCCAACATCCTCGACGTGCACACATTCCGAGGGGCAAACGTCGACTCTGACCATTTTCTTGTTGCGGCTAAATTCAGAGCTCGACTGTCCAACGAAAAGAAGCTGCGAACTGCCCAGAAGAAGAAATTCGACGTTGGACGCCTTAGCACACCTGGAGTAGCCAGAGCCTACAGCGAGCGCCTGAGTATGAAACTCTCCTCTGTGCACTCACCTACCACAAACGCCAACAATCAGTGGTGCCAGTATCGCGACATCATCAAAGAGGTAGCCGAAACCACCGTAGGGTACCAGCCACCCCAGAGAAAGAGCCCGTGGTATGATGATGAATGCGTGTACAGGAAAAAGGTGACAGAAGATGCACACAAGAAAGCGCTGCAGCGCAAAACAAGGGCAGCGAGAGAAGAGTATCGAGCCAGGAGAAGGGAGGAAAAGAAGATCCTGCGTAGAAAGAAGAGGGCTTACGCAGCTTCCCAGCTCAAGGAGATCGAAGAGTCGCGCGATCGTAATAACATCCGGAGGTTTTATAAAAAAGCTAAGCAACTGGCTGCTGGCTACAAAACCGGAACGCAGGCTCTTCGAGATAGCGAAGGGAACCTAGTCACCGAAGCGCAGGGAATAGTAGATGTGTTTAAGCAGCATTTCCAGCAGCTGCTTAATGGGCATCATGTAGAGAGAGTGATAGGGCAAGAAGAGAACCCACGTCCAGTCAATGAAGAACTAGTTCCACCACCTAGTATAGAAGAAGTTGGCTTAGCTATAAAAAAGCTTAAGAACAACAAGGCCGCAGGCTCTGATGGTCTACCAGCGGAGCTCTTTAAATACGGTGGTGATGTTTTGGTAGGGAGCATGCACCGAATCATCAACCAAGTATGGGTGGAAGAAAACATGCCCGATGACTGGACTATCAGCTCCATATGCCCCATCTACAAAAAAGGCGATCCTATGTCTTGCAAGAACTATCGAGGCATATCCTTGCTAAATGTCGCATACAAGATCCTATCCAACGTACTGTGTGAACGTCTAAAACCGTTCTGCAACACACTAATCGGCACGTACCAGTGTGGCTTCCGGCCCGGCAGATCGACTATAGACCAAATTTTCACACTGAGGCAAATCTTGGAAAAGACCAACGAATTTCAAGTCGAAACTCACCACCTATTCATCGACTTCAAAGCCGCGTATGATAGCATACATCGTCAGGAGCTCTATATGGCGATGGCCGAATTTGGAATCCCGGCAAAACTGATTCAGCTGTGTCGCGTGACGCTGGAAAACACGCGCTGCAACGTGCAGTTTGGAAGCAGCTCTTCCGAACTTTTTCAAACATGCACCGGATTTCGGCAAGGAGACGCTCTATCATGCGACTTCTTCAATCTCGTACTGGAGCAGATAGTGCGCAGGGCAGGTGTCAACACGGAAGGCACTATCTTCAACAGGTCCATCCAGCTGCTTGGCTATGCGGACGATATTGACATCATCGGTCGCTCCCAGCGTGCCGTGATAGAAGCGTTCACGGCGATTGAAGAACAGGCGAAATCCGTTGGACTTGTAGTAAATGAGGACAAGACTAAGTACATGCTATCAACAAACAAACAAGCATCTGTCCACCGCCTAGGACAAAACGTCACTATTGATAGCAACAATTTCGAGGTAGTTAAGGAGTTCACCTACCTCGGAGTAAACGTAAACTCCACGAATGACACCCTAGTGGAGATCCGGCGAAGAATTACCCTAGGAAACCGTTGCTACTTCGGTTTGGCAAAACAACTGGGTTCAAAACTCCTAACTCGAAGGACGAAATGTGTGCTCTACAAAACCCTTATCCTGCCAGTTCTGCTTTATGGCGCCGAGTGCTGGACGATAAGCAAGAAGGGAGAGCTGATACTGGGCTCCTTCGAAAGAAAAATACTTCGGCGGATTTTTGGTCCTGTGTGCGAGGAGGGCGAATGGAGGAGAAGATACAACCGCGAACTCTATGAGCTGTACCAAGATGTGGATGTAGTCCAAAAAGCCAAAACACGTCGACTACATTGGCTCGGCCACATCGAGCGAATGGACAATAATGCTCCAGCCAAGAGGGTCTTCGAATCCCAGCCCCCAGGTTCGAGAAGACAAGGAAGACCGAACCTCCGTTCAAAGACCAAGCCATCGCGGATGCCAGAGCGCTTGGTCTGGACAATTGGAAGCAGCGTGCCCGGGATCGTAGAGGATGGAAGGCTGCAGTGTCTCAGGCAGAGACTCTTCACGGGTCGGGAGCCCGATAAGTAAAGTAAGTTACTGAGAGTTAAACAGTTCAAATTAAGAGAGAGAGAGAGAAAAATTAACAGATGACTAACAAACTGAAGTTAGAAAAGTTACGAATAAGTAGCACAAAAAGGAACGAAAATTACAATAAGTTAAACAAAGGTGAAATAATATTTCCTGCATCAGCGTCCATTAAATTATTGCTTTTATGTATGAAAATACTTTCATATGCATCTAATTGTTTAGAGTTAGATATTTTTGTTTCAGTATTTTTACATTGTCAAAAGAAATATTGGGGTTTCGGTGTGATATATGTGAAGCAATGGAAGATTTCTCCGGCCTGTTGTATTTTATGTGGCTAAGATGTTCAGCGAAACGTTCATTCTTATTATTTAAAAATACACCTTACTTTTATTTTTCCTATGATTTCGTGAAATGTTTGGCTTTTTTCACAGTTTATCTTTAAGCGAAGCTATTCGAAAAACATTTTTTCGCTGATTGTAGATATGTATTTTAAAAAATTTGAAAAAAAAACCTTTTTGTTCAGGGTGGTAGGGTAGGGCGGGGCTAGTTGGGCCACTTTTTATCTGAAGTCCTGTTTTAACCAGATTATCCATACTATACCTTCAAGTGTGGTATCAAAAGATAGAATGGAGTTCGTACTTCTTAATGTTTTTGGAAAAAATTAAAAATATTGATCCGCAAGGGAATAACATTGTCCTAAATACACTAAGTCCATTCCCCACCAACGGGGTAAGTTGTGCCAGTGAGTGGGGTAAGTTGGACCACGGCCTACAAAGTGAAAAAATGAGCTCCATAAAAGACAAAAAAGCCAGAATTTATATAATAGTATCTTATTCAAAACATATCAAATAAATGAAATGATATAGTTTTTTTGTTATCTTTGCTTGCACCATTAAGAGCAAACTACCTGCCACAACCACAACTAAATGGTATTTTCAGATGTTTTGATTTTGAATGTTGGTTATGTTAATTATTTTATGCATTTAACCATAAGTTAACGATTATCAAGTAGCTTAAATAATTTTGTTTGTGTATTATGTCAATACGTGCCAAGTTTAGTAGCTAAAATAAAAGTCTAGTCGCCACAAACATTTCATAGCTAGTTTCACAGCTAATTGAAACGTCAAACGAAAACGAGTTGGTGTTCGGTGTGAATGCATCTACGAGTTTTCTAAACTTTTTTGACGAAAACTCGGTTTTCGGCTTGGTGTGAATAGGGTATAAGCATTATAACAAAAATAATAATGGACATACAGATAACACATGTATTTATTTATTTAGTGGGGCAAGTTTTTACACCTGGCCCAACATGCCCCACACCTAGTTTGATGAACATTGAACATATTGTGTCAGAAAAAAAAAAAAAAACTCAAAACTGTCCAATTTCGTATACCTACTGAATACAAAAATATATTAACGTATTTCATGACAAAACCTTACCTTAATGTATATCTTGCAACTTATCACCATTAAAATCTATATCTATAAAAGAAAGTTGAAAATATGTTTGTCCGTTTATAACTCGAGTCTGTCGACACCGAATTTGATGATTATTTTTTTTCTGGAAAGGTATTCTTTTGTAGCATGTTTGTGTGTCAAAAAAACAATACCTTTAGAACGAAAAAATCATCGAAATCGGAATTGCAAAATTGGAGATCAAAATCGATATTTTTCTCAGTCATTTTACAAAACACACGGCAAGCAGCTCTGTTGAGCCAACGAAGTGAGTGAACAGAGAACAGAGAAAAAACATCGTTTCTCCGTTTCTACCATTCACATTTGTAAGAAAGTGTGCAAACCAAACCTGTATGGAAGCATATACACATACATAGGTTAATGTGTCGTTATTAGGTATCGATTAAATACATAAATAAATAAAAACAAAAAGGAATTGCAATGCAATTCAGTGATTACTCACCCCATTAGCAAACGCTTGGACGGATATAAGAAGTGTTGTGGTGAGAGAGAGAAAAACGAGGAGAAGTATTTTTTCGCAGAATGGCACAGGGTGCTCCGTTAAAAAAAGGATTTTTTTGTTTGTCATACATTTTTATTAAATATAAAATTATAATCACATTGTGTGTTACGCTAAGATACTTTTGATTGTTGTTGGCTTTTTGATTATTTTATTGAATTTTTTGAGAATGTCATAAGGCCTATTTTTTTGGGAATCCATAGCTAGCTCACTTTTACTTTTACATGCAAAACTGGTATACTCACTTTTGGTTTTGTTATACTCACTTTTGGTTTTACATGCAAAACTGATATACTCACTTTTGGTTTTGTTATACTCACTTCCCAAAAAAATACGCCTATAGATACACTCGAACACGTACATAAAATTTTATAAGAAATTCTTTGTTTAGATTTTTACAGCCAAAGTAGGTTTGAAAATTTGAAAATTATTACAAAAGTACAAATTGGGAAAACGTGAAATAAATGTTTGCTATTAACTTTCTAATGAATCTAAAAATTCTTTAGGCGAACGTGTTAAATGAGCACCCTCATATTCCTTAAAATTTGTAAATATGTAGGAAACACTAGGTTCCTGAGTGCTGACTAAATTCCAACTCACACTTGCGTTTTTGACGTTTTTTTATATGTATTTAATGCAAAATAATAAAACGCATTTTTACTACCGAAATCAGCAGTTTTATAGTCAGATTCAGTTTCCTCCTTTTTTTCGGTGATTCAAACTGTATTTCCACGTCGGAAAGCTCTAAATTTGCATTTGGCTCGAAATTATTTCCTCCGTGTACTTTGCTGAAAAAGATCTTTTAAATTCACAAATAAATTGAAATGGAGCAACTTATTATTTTCTCCTCGGTTGCGTAAAACAGCCTTATCGAAAAAAGCAATTCTTAAAAAAATCCATTTCATAAGAAATCTATTTGCTCTTCATTCCCAAAAATATGGTCTTCTGCATTTTTTGAGGTCTTTAAATTTAGATGAATTATAAAATGCCGTACAACTTAGGTCAAAGTTCGACCACAAGGAATACTATTAATTTTAAGAACAAAAGGACATAATTTTAAAAGTTTTCTAACAAAAGGAAAATAAACAGCGCGTAAAAAAATTGAAAAATTACAACTCCAAAAAAGGAGTCAAAAAGGGACAGTTTCAGGAGTTCTCACTGAAAAACCAATAACGTTAAAATTTTAATGCCCTTCATTATCGACAAAAAAAAATATTTTACACCTGAATTTTCATTTTGTTCCCGACCGCAGGCCAAACACTTCAAAGTATGTTTTCACATTTCCTGCACTGTAATTTGTTCGCACCGAAAACTATCACGTGTCACCCTGTATTTTGTTTACTTCACTTCTTTCGCACAACTGATAAGCATTCGAGTTTACGCGCCTTTAAAAATGCATTATGAAAACAACTACCTCATCGTCACTGCAGAACCAGTGTGACCAGTTATTATAAAAACTAGCAATTATGGAATCAAATCATTTTTATTCCTACTATCGTATTGCATTATTTTTAGCCAAGTCAGAACAAACAAAAAATATTTATTTTCATAATTTAGATAGAAATATTATTGGTAGGAGTTCAGAATTAAGCTACGAGTACACGACATGCCAAACACGACATACGCATGCCACTCTGACGTCACGATAATTACTCGACATATTGTAGAATATGTCAAGTTTTATATATATTGTGGCATGTACGAAAATTCTGCCGAGTACACGGCATGAACGTTTTCTCTCAAAGTTGACATATTCGTTTGTCGACGGTGACTGGCATGTGTTTATTTTTGATATTGAAGATTTCTTGGACGTTTTTTAATCCATTGACATCGTAGCCATCCTTTGATGGAATTTGTTACTTTATGGCTTGATGGAAAGAAGACGAACAATATTTTGGTATATATACTATATTTATTACGTAATGTCACCAGAAAGCCCTAAGATCTTAATTTTTCCAAGCGAAAAAAATCACAATTTTTTTTAATATTTTAGGGCTTTCTGGTGACATTTCGTTAATATAGCATATATACAAAAATATGGTTCGTCTTCTTTCTATCAAGCCATAAAGTAACAAATTCCATCAAAGGATGGCTACGATGTTAATGGATTAAAAATCGACCAAGAAATCTTCAATTCAAACGATTTTTTTATTCTCCGAAATTTACATGCCATTATGAGTCGGACAAATGGGTGACAGACGCATGCCAACATATGTCAGCGTCAATAATAAGCCGAGTACACGACATGCCCTTTAATGACATAATTCTGACGTCGAATTGACGTCAGACTGGCATGCGTATGTCGTGTACTCGTAGCTTAAGGTGTAATTTCTGGAAAAAATAATCATAAAAACGAAGCATAAAACCATTTTCGAAAAAGCAAAGCAGGTCACACTGCACAAAGTGAAAAGGTACACACAACGAGATCGAGTTTACGCGCCTCTAAAAATGCTTTATGAAAAAACCCACAATCGTTCGTCGTACGCAGCAAGCCCCATGTAGTGGTGCTGGAAAAATGTGTTGTGTACCCTTTTTTTCTCAAGCAGTCGTTGTATTCAGGTAAAAAGTATTCTTTCGACCTGCTTCCACTTATTGAAGGATTTTTTTTGCATTTTGCTTCGGGGTAGTAGGAAATGCATATGTGGAGAGTGTCCCTATCGCTATCGCTATCGCAATCGCGGCGAAATCGAAAAGCTACAAAACGAAAATGAAGTGTGTTTGTGTGTTCACGGTTAGTGTTGTGCGTACATATACTTGAGCATTTCATATTTGTTTTGGAGTCTCCGCTGTTTCTGCATCTGCATATCCATCGAAGGGGGAACATCGTAGTAGACAGCAAAACGAAAATGAAATGCCTATGTATGTATGTGCGAACAGTTGCAATCGCTGTCACAAACACATAAGCCATCTATACTGTTTTCGCATGGATAAACATTCGTGCCGCTTGCCAATTCACCGTAATTGGTTTTGAATGTCCCGTCATGATTTTCGATTGAATTCACTGATCGCATGGTGACCAGTGTATTTGGATATAAAGTGCTTTCTTAAATTGGTTTGAAATTTGTTGAATAGTTGAAAAATTAAGCCCTGTTTCTGTTTTGTGAATAAATTATTTGAATTAATTGAAGTGAATCAATTAGCAATTTACTTGCTCATTAACTTTTTATTTGGCGTTTTCACGGTTAGTAAAACTAAACCTCGAAAACCACCACTTCGATTGAGCTCAAACTTACAGATAATCTTAGGTATTGGACGTGGATAAATAAATAAATAAATAAATAGGTGGCGCAACAGGCGGGTGACACCCAAGGCCTAGCTTCTCGCAACCATTCGTTTTGTGTGAGTTTCTATTTTTGGGACGAATGGAAGGGACCTACAATTTTATGCCGAGTCCGAACGGCTGAATTGAGAAGCTTTTTCATGACAGTCATACTCTCGGATGTTTGTCAGACGTTCGCGAGAGGTGGCGCAGTAGAAAAAACTTTTAAGATGTAATTTGTGTTTTTCCGGGGATCGAACCTGGGATTCCTCGCACAGTAGTCCAGCACACTAACCACCGCGCTACTGCGCATTCCCATTGGACGTGGATGGCTCCTCTGAATATTGTCAAAATTGGACAAAGGGGCGTGGCACCGCCCATACAAAAAGACATTCAAAATCGTATATCTCGAAAACTACCAAATAGATTGAGCTCAAACTTACAGACATTCTTAGTTATTAGCCCTGGAGTGCTCCTATGAAGATAAGTCAAAATTGGACAAAGGGGCGTGGCACCTCCCATACAAAAAAAACATTCACGATGACGTTATACATATTTCGATAACCGCCGGGACAATTTTCATCTTTCTTTTTATATTTTGTTCGTATTGCTGTATTTCAGGTATAGGCAGAAAGAAAATTCCATCAAATGGATTTATTCTCATTTTTCGCATTTTTACGAAAAAACATTATTATCTAAGACCAAAGCAATACAATTCCTGTGCACGGGCAAAGCCGGGCGGGTGCAGCTAGTATCTAATAAAAGAAAGACCGGCATTTTTTTTTTAGTTTTTCATGCTAAAACTGAAAATTTGATGTGCTTCTCCTCCTGCTGATATGATGCAGCTGAGACCGATTTTGCACGTGTGGATTATTGTGCAAGCTTCATATGTGTATGATCTTGTTCTTTTAGAGCTTACTGTTTCTGAGTAATTAGCGTGGCACAACTTGCCCCATGGCCCAACCAGCCCCGCCCTACCCTACTAAAATACTAGAGTAAGAGCTAGCAACGTTTTTTCTCAAGTTATTTTAGCAAGGCTGTAACTTTGTGAGCTTAGTTCGTGGTGACTACTAACTACGAAAATACATTTCTGGCAGCGCTGCGTTGGTTTATATTGGAATGCCATAACCTCAAAAGTGAAAGAAATGTACCTCATTTTAGCAAACTTAAGAATTTGGTATATGATGAAACCGGAGTTTTGGTTTAGCTTTGAGGAATTAGTAGAGTTATAATATCTCTAACATAATATCAAAAATTTGACTTTGCTATTATGACTAAAATTTTGTCTTCTTTGCACTATACAGAAAAAAATGATATTACTACTTTCCTAGCCTCTTTGCTTCCTTCAGTATAAGATATTGTCCAGGGTTGACACCTACATATCTATTGTAGCGCCGATATGCAGGCTGTCGAAAACGAGAGGGATCGCGCTTCAGTTTTAATAATTCTTCAATTAAAACTTGAAAAAAAAAAAAAAAAATAGTTGATGCAAATTGGCAGTACTTGTCACAGCCATTTGTATGTTTGATTTTTTTTTAACGAATGGAGCGGAGCATTTAATATTAACTAAATATGTATAACTGCTCTCATAATAAAGTACATATTTCTGGTAGAGGACATAGAAACTACTACTGTTCCATGTTGTCGAGTTCATTAGCCACATTACGCATATCTAAAGAGGAATGTTTGATTAGGACGACATCAAATGATTGCCTTGTCTTGAAATTGTTTGCACAAAATTTAAATCAGTTAACCTTTTAATATGTGAGAGGAAGAGGCATTTTTTCGTAAAATTATTCATTTCCAATTTTTGTGTCAGAGAAACAATAATATTTAGAAAACATTTTGAAATATGAATAATAGGAGTATCTATTAAAACGAATTTGTTTATAAAATTACACAACTCCTGTTGAATTCCAAACATTGTCTTTTCAACTGATAAAAAAAAGAACAGATGTACCTACTTTGTCCTCTAAAAAAGTAATGTTAACGACATAACTCAAAAACGACTACTAATTAAAACTGACAAAATCAAGCAAAACTTTAAACCGTTAATGAAAATAATAAGCAAACACTTTGTGGTAAAAATAAAGTTGAACAAAGTAAACAAACTGTCAGGGAAAAAAATTTGGCAACAGCTACTACTATACAGCAAACGGAAAGCTATCTGGCATCGTGTCGCCTTCACTCCCCAAAAGAAGGAGCACATAGCACACAAAGCAGCCAGCACCATACCTCACAGCACACGTTGCTTTTCCTATTCTGTCATTGCCATCTCATTTCTAGGAAGTGCATTACCATTTTTCTGCACCAGTGAACTCATAATTGCATTTGGTTGGAAATTAAAAGAGGAATTTTGTGTGTCCCGTCGTTGTTGTGTTGTGGGGAATTATCAACTTAAGCTAGACACAGTATGTGATGAAAGAAGAACCTAGATATCAAAAGTTTTTACAAAAATGTCAT
This sequence comes from Cheilosia soror, assembly GCA_949372485.1. Classification (NCBI taxonomy): domain Eukaryota; kingdom Metazoa; phylum Arthropoda; class Insecta; order Diptera; family Syrphidae; genus Cheilosia; species Cheilosia soror. The sequence goes on along the minus strand of OX443563.1, from coordinate 96,731,873 downwards.
AGCAATTCTAATTCCACAAATTTCGTTATAAGTAAGCTCCAAACATTGATCCCTATAACACATATTTTGACTAAAATGCAATATTAAAGGGTGTCCCATAATTCACGCAAAATTTGAATTTTGCGCCATTTAATTGCACAGTGATGCCAACAATAAAAAAAAAGTTGGCAATGTGATAGCTGACAGTTCGGGGTTAGTAAAAATGGAGTGCTATACGAAAGAACATCCACAACAAGTGGATGCTGATTTTTCTAACAAAATCATGTTAAGTGATGATCATTTTCATCTTGATGGCTTCGTTAATCGTTAAAATTGTCGCATTTGGGTTTCAGAAAACTCACGAGGAATAATTGTTGAGAAACAATCCATGACTGATTGGATTTGATTTTGGGCTGAAGGCATTATCGGATAATTTTTCTTCGAAAATCCGGCTGGTCAGGCAGTAACAATTAATTCTCTAAAAGATAGAAATTTTGCAAATATATGAAAATGCCGCATTATCAAAATCCAACAGTGAACACGAGATTTTAAAATGCGGTCATTCGAACCCAATATCGATATCGTGATTTTTACTGATAGTCAGGCCGCGATTAAATCCCTGGATTCGGTCATCTTCAAGTCCAAAACCGCCCTCAATTATCGCTTGTCTCTTAACGAGATGGCGGAACAATTCAACATTCACCTTATATGGGTGCCGGGCCACAGGGACATACCGGGGAATTGCAGGGCCGACGAACTCGCTAGGCATGGCACAACCTTGTCGATTCTACCGGAAAGAGAGAATCTCTATATGCCTCTCGCTACGTGTAAACTTTTTATTAAACAAAATGCGATAAGCGCCACTAATCGAAGGTGGTCAAATTGCGCCACGTGCTCCATCACGAAACAGATGTGGCCCATGCTGGATTTTAAGCGCTCCAACGATCTTGTAAAACAAAAAAGATTCAACATAAGGACATTAGTAGGTGTCATAGCCGGACATTGTATTATTGGGAGACATGCTCTTAGGATGGGCCTCCCCTCCAATGATTTCTGTAGAAGCTGTATGGACGAGGAGGAGGAAGAGACAATTCTTCACCTTCTATGCACGTGTCCAGCTCTTTCAGCTCGTAGAAAAGTATATCTCGGAGAATACTTCTTCAACAACCTTGATGAACTTGCTAATACAAGCATAAGCTGCCTCCAACGCTTCATTCTCAGCTCCTTTTGGTTCAATGGGTACTTGTGAGATCATTAGATCCTGTGGTAACACAATGGGCCTACTCTGGCCTAAGTGAGGCTGCACTCAATGCGGCCTGCCACTCTAACCTAACCTAACCTTCGAACCCAACTCCTCCTACCACAAAACATAAAATGGCTCAATTAGTACCCTGTACAATTTATTTAAATATATTTCAAAAATTTTGTCTTTCCGCTTAATTGAAAATTGTAAAACCAAAAACTTGAACTTACTTTCAATTCACACTGTTGTTTGTACTGTAGGTGTTCACTCAACGTAACTAAACTAAAATGGCAGACATAACTAACTATAATATACACGCGTTTGTCAGACGTGGTACACTAGTTCCTATACATAGTTGTCGAGTTCATGAACATTTTCTAAATTCGTCCAGCGGGATGCAAGAAGTGTATTACACTTTACACCAGTACTGGATGTTCATTTCAATCTCTGGAGTGCTGTAGTGGAAATTTAGCGGCAAGTGAATAGTTTAAAAATAAAATTGGCGGATGCTGTCTTTTGGGATATCCCAGTTTTATTACATTTGCCAATTTAACACAGCAAACTGAGAGAATATAATTTTTTTTTTGTGAGCACGGCACAGTGCAATTTTCTTATTTTTAAAGGAGTAGGTACCTATAAAAAAAAAGAAACATACGAGTATTGGGACTTTGATGTTGCTAGTCATGGGATAGAAATATGAGGATATCACGAAGCAGACATTTCGGTGTCATTTTAATTAGCGGTAATAGAGCTTAACATATTTAATGAATAAATTAATTCAGGGAGTAGATATCTGCAGACTTGAAACACAAAATCCATTAAGGTTATAGTTAAGAAGTATCTGCATTACATTCCTATATCTTAACTGCCTCAATGAGTTTTGAAATCATTTTATTTAGACGTCAGATAAGTATACTGCCGTTTGTGAAATCAGCATTCACCTCATCAGCAGCAAACATCCGGCACATTGGCAGAAGACAGGGCAATATAGAACTTAATGTGCAGCTTTAAGGACCTTTTACATGAGAGCGAACAAACGAATAAATGAAATGCGAACAAACCTCTTGATGCATTTATGAAGTGAAAATTCCACATTTTAAGCGTTGGATAATTAATTATCCAATTAAAATGTGTTAAGAAAACAAGTTTATAAACAGTTTAAATAACGAAATTTCGAACTCCAAACTTTTTACCGCGAACGAAAACACACTGGCGCGAATTATCAGTCTATTCGCAATCCATCATTTAAATCGCGTTCTACAAAGTAGCGAATACAAAATTAGCTCGAACTTAATCTTATTCCAAGAGGAGGATATCTTGGAATAATAAAATGTACAATTTTCTGTTTATAAATGCATTAAAAGAGGTTTGTTGGCATTTCATTAATTCGTTCGTTCGCTCCCATGTGAATGGTCCTTTATGGTCACTTTCTGTGCAAAATTCGCAAAGACTTTGTGAAGTAGGCTGCAATGACACCAATCAATCGTCCAGTTCTTTAAGCTTGGAAGACTATCGAAAACTATTATAATATAGAGAATGTTAATTGCTTTGCTTGTGTACATCACAAGGCATCACTGCAAATGCTGCAAGGGTCAGCCAGAAACCTTCTTAGCAAGTTTGTCGATGATTTCGTTAACAAGGAAACAAGTGACCTGTTACTCAAATTACTCCCAAAGTAGATATCTAGTTTTTGAATTGTACCAAATACAGATTGACTGTTGCACGAAAGATAAAGATACATGATAATTTTTTTTCAACTTGAGTACATGACCATCTTGTTTCTAGTGAAAAGCGAAGTCTGGAGTTTTATTTTTTTAAGAAGACTTCTAGTTATTTTTGGATTCAACCGTGGAAATTTGAAAACCCTTCTTCGGTTCTAGTTAACATTATTGGTGCCTTTGTGTCAGTAAACACATCCAGTTGAGCCAGGTCATTTAACCTCCAATTTGAGCAGTAATATAAGCTGTCTTCTCTTTAATGGTCTTTAAGATGCAGCTCACGATGCAAATATCAGTAGAGTAGGAGGGTAGAGCATTGTAATGAAACTTGTTAAAGTACGCGATAGCCTATTTACATGGGCATTTATAAGCTTATTCCACCATACAATTTTATGGTACCAATAAATTGAAATGCAGCATGAATGATCCATACAGTGGATGTGGTGAGGAAAATGTCCATGAAGATAGTCGACTCTCTTTTTGTCACTGCTCACTAACACACAAATGCATTGCACATATTGCACTATATCGGAGTCAATACAGTTCATCTATATTGATCGAAGTTCGACGGGTATAATATTTTTTTAATCCATATCTATTAGATATAAGCCTAACCTAACATCTAAACGTAGTCTTAGAGTATATATCTAGTCTTGATTCAGAGAACAGGCATTTAACATACAGCAAAGCGAATAAACCTGCGAATTATTTTCTGTCAATGCCGCCAGTTTACAAACAGATTTTAAATCACAGTCTCGAAGGTTTGACTGCGCTGGTAGGCGTATTGAATCATACAAATAGTACAACTTCGGAGAGAAGCTTTTCTCACTCCTAGTTCTTCCACTATTTCCATGCCTTTAAGCACAAAAAAGATAGGCTCTCATCGGTATAGACAGTGCTTGACTTGGCTAGGTTAGGTGGCAGTCTTCCTTGCCAATTATTGATATAAAACAGCATTTATGAATCGCATATTATGTAAGCTAGAAGGGATGTCTCATTTTAATAAGTGGAAAGCATTCAGGCACAGACTTGGCTATCTGATTTCTTTGAAAATGAGCTGCATACAGGAGCTGAAAAGTTCCCGCTTTGGAAACGTTTTAGTGAATCGAGTTTTGTTCGGTTGCTCTTTTTCAAGATTCAAGTTTTCAATCTTTTCACAGGTCTCCATATCGCATCAATTCACGATCTACTTTTCTTCCAAAATTGTCTTGAGAGACCAATTTTAACTCTTTCTCACAACGGTTTGACTAAACTATTGTCTTAAAAAAATTTCGACGGTTTGCTTACTGAGCCAAGATGATCATTTCATTTTTCATCATTTTAGGTTACAAAAATTAGATTTTGATGTTCTTTTTGGTACATAATTTGCTTTTACCTGAAATGAAGAAAAAATAAAGTGCACGACTGGGTCGCACGTAACTTTCTCGTTTATTGCGAATCTCGCAGAATCTCAGAGCCATTTCAGCAAATTTTACGTTTAAAATCATACGCACTCAAGATGTACTCAGATAACTGAGCACTTGTTAATTAACAACGTAATACATACTATGTACATTAACATACATACATACGTATTAATTTACTTTTAAATTTCACCCCGAACTGACACTTGAATTTCGATGAATTTCAAATTATATTGCCACTGAAGTTTTGGGCTTCGCAAAAATATACCGTGTGTAAATAAAGATCGGGATTTGGGTAGTCATTTTTGAGAAATATTCATAAAACGGCAATATTCGAGTTTTCTGAGAAAAACTAAGTACGTGATTATGCTTAGAATGCTTATGTTGTCTTAAATATGTATTTTGATCAAAATCGTTAGAGCGGTTTTTTGTAAAATTATGCTGACAAATGTTACAATTTGGATTCGAAAAGCACTCTTATTAAACTGTTTAGCTAAAAACTGAGTACGATGTATTCTTCAGGATATAAACATTACCTAGCAGTTACATTTGTAACCAAATGGAAAATGGCGTTTTCGAGATATGTGTAGTTTTTAAAGTACAGTTTTTAGCGATTGGGGTGAAAATCGAAGGACGCATTGATGGTTCAAAAAACACTATTTTTCAACTGTTTAGCTAAAAACTGAGCAAATGATATTACTATGGATTTAAGCATTACCTGACAGTAACATTTTTATCATAATCGAAAACGGCGTTTTAGAGATATGAGCAGTTTTTTAAAGTACTATTATGTATTAGGGTTTTGGGTGGATATCAAAGAACGCAGTCTTTTTAGGGAAAAACTGAGTTTGCTATCACGTTAAGAATGACAATAGTACCTTAAAAAAAAGTTTTTTTTAAATCGTTTTTACCGTTTTCGAGAAAAAGCCAATTTTCAAAACTGCCGTTGCTGGACTTTTTAGCGAAAAACTGGGTATGCAGTCATGTAAAGCATGCCTATATTAACACAACTATCAATTTTGACAATAGGACCTTTAAAGTATTTTTTTTTTTAAAAATCGTTTTTACCGTTTTCGAAAAAAAGCCAATTTTCAAAACTGCCGTTGCTGGACTTTTTAGCGCAAAACTGGGTATGCAGTCATGTTAAGCATGCCTACATTAACTCAGCTATCAATTTTGGTTCAAATCGTTAAAGCCGTTTTCGAAAAAATCTAAATTTAGTCATATTTCGTCATATTTCGTAAATTTTTTATATGGGAGGTACCATTAATATTAGGGCTAGCATAAAAAAAAAAAAACGTCCCGAGCGGGAAGCCTACAAACTCTAAATACGAAGATTGAAGCAAATCCGTCCAAGCGTTTAGATTCCACAGGGGTGGGACAGACAGACATACGGACGGACAGAATTGCGAGACCCACTTTTTTGAGTTCCCCTATCATCGTAATATCAGAATTGATAAAAATCTTGAGTTCGAAATTTTGTACGAAAACAATATCTTTCTCTTAGATACTACGTATACGAGAAAGTTAAAAATATGTGTAGATTAAATTAGATAATATTAAGTCGGAAGAGCCTTCATTGGGCTCTAGCACTGCGGCCTCTGTAAAGGGGCCTATTGTGCCTTCACTGGTAGGGTATTAGAGAAATCTTCTTACTCCGGTGACAGTCAGGAAGACAAAAATCGTCTCTGGGGGTATATCAGCAAGATTTGCTAAGTTGATGATTTCTTCGCCAAGGAGAGGTTTCGTCGCTCTGCAGATATAAGCGGTAGGTACCTATAGCTAGCTCACTTTTACTTTTACCTGCAAAACTAAAAGTGATTAAAACAGTTTTGCATGTAAAAGTAAAAGTGAGTTAGCTATAGATTCCCAAAAAACAAATACGCCTATAGTCTGCATGCGGGGTCTGGTGAGACTCCAATTCAGTGAAGATATTTTTTCATAAAGCCATGGCCAGTAATTATACCTTTTCGGATTCTTAGGGTATTTTTATCCAGGTTAGTAAGAAATTAGGATTTACTGGGGGAATATTTGGTAATATTGAGATGAATAATATTGGGTGGGCTCCCACCACATCCGCCTAGACGCACTGTTTACTCGACGTTACCGAGACTATATGGAGCCACAAACACAAAGTGACTGTGAACCATAACCTAATCCGAGTCTTAGGTCAAAGACTTAATCGTATAGGATTATTATTGCCCGTGGCCTAGCGTAGTTTTTACCAAAAAAAAATTGTTTGGTTCAGACATTTTTAGAATTTTTAAAAGCGGTGCAATTATTAAATCTTGAAAACTATACGAAAGTTGTACGAAAATTAATAAATAACTTATTGCCAAAAGCCATTGCTGCTAACTGATTTGTAACAATTGTGTAGTTATTAATATTTTAATAAATAAATATTACAATACAAACGTCAAAAGGAAATTTAAAAAATTTCAACTGCACTTGACATGGCTGATGGTCCCATATGACATTGTCGATCGGTGTCGAGAGTTATTGCATTTGATTTGATTTTTTTTTCACCCTCGAGTATTATATTAAAGCCATGTCAATTATAAATTCACTCATTGCAATGAACCACCAGACATCCATCAGCAATTATGTCAAAACAGATTGGTTCTCTCTGATTGTATCGATTACTCAATGAATCGAAACCCTCTTAAATTAATTAATATGCGCACAGGCATAATAAATTCAAGCTGCAAAGGCCCAAACTGATATTTCACAGAAGAGTTCTTTTTCTCTGCACTCTGCACAGAGCCCGCTAATGGAAATGTTCCGTCGAAGGCCTCAATTAAATAGTTTTGCGGTTTTTTTTTTTGTTTAAATGCCTGCCACCATTTTAATAATTTTCTCGGCATTTTTTTTGTTAAATAAATCGCACAAATTAATCACTACAGCATCACCCCCAATGGCTACCCTGTGTTGGGCTATCAGTTGCAGTCGCATAATAAATTATGTTCTACCAATGCAATAAAAATTATCTCACTTATTGTTTTGCAGAGGATTTTGATTTTATTTTTCCATTTGGCTTTATATTTATGTAGGAAAATCAAATTTCACACATTTTATATTTATTAATAAACCACGGAAGCATAATTTACAAATTTTATCCTTCAAATAACACACTGTTGTGTCCTGGCCACAATGACCTCAACTAATGAACTGTTGTGAACTCGTGATAGCAATTGTTAGATAATAATGCAACAAAAACCGACTTTCGGCAACAAATTTTGTGTGTGGATGTGTGTTTTTTTTTGTATATCGACCATTCTGTCAGCTATCTAATTTTCGCAGTTGAACCATAAGTCCTCATTTAACTGGTTAATTCGAGTCAGTAAGCGAGATAAGGTCCTTATCGTAGTGTCACACTCGAATTAGTTTTCACTGTGCAGTCAGACACAATGCATTGTTTGCTTGTCTAACGAGAGTAACTAAATCCTTTCAACAATATGGTTTGGTTATACTTATACAATGTCCTTGTAGCAGGGTGGCATTCTCTACTGACTCCCACCGGAACCTCACAGCAGAATATAATATTTTCCAAAACCATAGTTACCTCTAACATGTTGCTCATAATGATTATTAGGTTTTGCGTAATATTATTGCAAGTGTGTGCGCGTGTGTGTGAAGGATTTATGTACTAAGTATTACCACCGCCAGATGGGGCTAATTGATATCATGGTCAATCGTTACAATTTCGGACGTATATTGGGCGGGCGAATAGATTTTTGGTCGACTGATTAGGTGAGCTCAAAGGGAGGGGCAGCACAATTTACATCGTTTACTGGATTAATTTAATTTTATTGTAAAAGCGGGTTGGGGCCGAGAATGAAATTTAATTTACGAAAATAATTAGAAAATGGAGTGAGGTGTATGCCATTGCCATGGTGCGGTCGGATTGAGTCGAACAGATTTGTTATAGTTTATGGAATTTAATTTGCACAATTTATTGGTTATGTGTACGTGGATACATAAAAGCAATTGGCTTTTGAGGGAAGAGAATTGGTTATTGTTGTTGGATTTTAAGAGGATTATAAGTTTTATTTGGCGCTGAGAGTATGTGGAGGGGGAGAGGTCAGAACCTGTTGGAGGATGAAGATGAAAGGCGTGATTATTTTACCCAGGTCCAGTGAATTTGCAAAAGTGTAGGAAATTGCATTTGTCCTCGCCAGTTCGTCAGAGAGGTGGTCCTTATTCGACGTTTGTGTAAATCAAATACAATACCTTATGTGATCAGCAGAGTCAATCGCAGTGCCGTAACTAGGCTTTTATGCGCCCTGTGCGAGCTTCAATATTTGCGCCCTCGAAAAATATACTGATTTTTCGGATATCTAAATTTTTGTTTATTTTACTTGTTAGAATTAAAAATATATTAACTTTAGGCAAACAAAACAAATATATTTGCCAAAATATGTACATACAGCTAAGTATAACAGACATAAAACACCAGTAAACGTAAACAAAATAAGACTACTATTTAAGATTTAGTCGGCTCTCACATTGAGGCAACAATCAATAAGCAACAACTGGCAATAGGAAACCAGCCTGAAACCTGATTGCGGCAATAATATTATCGCTAGCGATACACAGCGCAAAAGCAAATAGCTTCCTAGTGGCAATATTTGTGATTATTCACACTTTTGCGCTTGTAGAAAAATATTCCTGAGGTAGAAATTTTAGGCAATCTTTTTGCTTCGATGTGAGAATATGTTAAAACAAAATTGCGTATTGCTTATTGATAGTTGCTAGTTGCTTAGTTGCTTAGTTGCTTACTGCTTGTTGCCTCAATCTAAGAGCCGCGAAGTCATAGCGAAGTCCTTAATGACATCATCATACGACAGGAGTCGTGATATGCCAGCTTCAATCGACAACATTGCTAGGCCAGATAACCTTTCCTGACTCATTGTTGAGCGCTAGTATGCCTTTATCAGATTGAGTTTACTGAATAATCTTTCTCAAGAAACTACATTATAGCTATACTAATACGCTTGGAAACATTTCCTTTAAGTCCAGTTGTACTCTATCCTCTTAATAGACTTAGACTTGATTGACATTCTCATTTTTCAAAGTCGCTTCAATTTTATTCTTCAAAGTTTCTATTTCGGCCCAAAATTCTGTGGCATTTATGTCACATCAACTTTTACTACTTAACAATCTCTGATTTGAGTTAGTTCGAACGATTTTTTTATTTGGTAGTTTGTTTTAAATGACGTGAATTTTGAATAAACTTGTGAAAATTCGCACCAAGGGTGTTTTCCTTCGAAGCAAACATTTTTAGATAAAATTTTGTTGTTTAAACTCTTTTCAAACTTGTTGTTCCCATATTTTGATGGATTATTTTTTATTCTAGATACTCTTGCAATAGTAAAATGAGCATTTTTTTTTATATAAATGCTCGCATATTATTCGTTGATTCTTATGCGAATATTCTTTTACATCGCCAATTTTAATTGATATGAACAGATTGAACAATTTAACATTCCCAAAAACGAAACTGTGATGTGAACGAAGTGTAACTGAAAGAAAAAAGCCTGAAGAACACACTTGCAATAACATCAAAAATATTCTGTTTTTTAACTTTTGCCGTATGCGTTTAATTAAAGTGGGGAAAAAAATAGACAAACATTTACGTGCATAGATTCATGAGAGGTAGGAAAATCTAATTTCGATGTAATTTCGGCTTCTCGACTGACGCAAAATGAATTGCATTTTAATTTAAAAAAAAAAAAAATTAAATGTAAGAAATACATAACATACACCCGCAACCTTTTTATAGGTAATACTTTTATTAGTAAACTTATCTTATTTGGGTTTGTAATGTTGCGAGACTTACGAGTGTCAGAGTTTAAAGATCTTTCAACGCGAATTACCTAAAAGTTTGTCCTGGTCATTTTTGCGCCCTCCTGGGCCTACGCCCTGTGCCTGGGCACCGCTGGCATCGCCCTATTTACGGCACTGGTCAATCGTAGATGTGAAGAGTGCATCACATACCGTATCGAAAAACAAATTTGGGCGATTTTCTAATCTAAAGCGATTGAAAACTTGACTATTATTCAATTGTTCGGGCCAGAATATTAAACAATATCTTAAAACACTTGTCACATACCTCGAGGGAGAATGCTTCAATTCGGGGCAAATTTATCTGAAAACTAAAGAACTATTTCACAGCTCAAAAAAAAACTAATTTCAAAGAGTGTATCCTCTTTTAAAGATCTTCAAATAGGGATTATTTTGCCCAGTTTTGCCCAGTGTTGGCATCCATTATACTGATGATTTATTTTTTTGTTTTTTAATTTCCCTCTTCCCAATCGGAGAGACACTGTAGTAGTAGTAGAAAGAATTTTGTTTAAATCATAACTTTAAAATTCAAAATTATGTAGTTTATCTTTAGTTTTAGGTCTACCAAATTGACATTTTTGTTTTTAAACTTATTTTTTTCAATGCAAATAATTTTAAAAGTCTCCTTTTATGATTCGTTGTCTGTAGCTCATTGCGTTTGTTGTGTATTGGTGTAGCGTTTCCCATCTAAGGCTGCTATTCAGAACGTCCAGAACTTCATTCATTTCCATCGAAGATACACCAAAGTGCCTCACACGCAAAGTGCCTCACACGCAACCTTTAGGATGGGACATCTAGCAAAAAAATGGTATAAATCGTCCCTTTCCTTGAGGTTGCAAAGATCGCAGAAAATTGGCAGGTCAGGTCGATGTGGTATGTAGTTTAGCTTGATAAGTTCCCTCCCCTCTTACTTTAAATAGTATACTCATCTTGTTAAGAGGAAAGCGGTTTTGGAAGTACGTACTATCCATAAGATCGTAATTTAGTCGGCTGTATATTGCTCTATTCTGTGAGGATTGGGCGGGCCCCTGTTTTATATTCTTCGTAAGTGCAGTGGATGGCTTTCTCTAATATTATGTTAAACAGATTCATTAAATCAGTAATATTAATATCGGCTGACATTTAAACCCAAGCCAGGCCCCAACTCCTCCCACTTTTTGACAAGGTTTCCTCTTGTAGATATAATTATCTTCAACACTTGCTTTGGGAGCCTTCTATCATCTAACTCCAACACTTTTATGGCATACTCAAAGTGGAGTCTAAGAACAATGGTGGTACTGTTGTTTCCAAGTGTATCATGTAATTGGGGGTGCAGGCTGGTAACCGGAAAATTCGCTTCAGGAAATACCTCTGGAATCTTTCCACTTCTTCGAATTGACATCCCCAAACTTGGTTTCCGTAAAGAATTATTGAAGCCGAGGTCGCACGAAACAGTTTGATTTTTGAACTATGCTCAATATACTTATTATCCACACAACGGTTCCACACTGCAGATACAGCTCTTTGACACTGTAACCTATAAAGATCTCTCTATATCTACGGTGACCATCCGTCCCGTATTTCTCGGGACAGTCCTGTAATTCAATCTTCAATATTCAAATATTTTATTAATTTAAAAAAACAAGCGTTTCCGTTAAACTAAGCACAATGGCACTTTTTCAATGACAGTTCGCACACGACACAATAAAATGTATGCAGCATGTCTACGACATGTTCTCGCAATAGTCCAAATAACGTTTTTACGAAAGAAATATTGGAAAAATTTCCTGGACAATTCGAAAGTTCGAGAAAAGCGGAAAGTGTTTTTATTTTTGTTAATTTTTGTATAAACTCGCGACTTCTCGTTCTCGGTAGATTTGGGTTAACAAAACGATCATAAATAAATTTGTTGAAATTTAGACATGGTGACTATCGAGTCAGCTGCTAAAGATTAATAATTATGAAGCATGTGCCTGTTCCCTTGAAATGTAAAAATTTAGCTAAGGAAAATAAAGGTACCTACATTTGGATGAGGCTTAATTTTAGTGCGGACAGCGTACGTGCCTATTAGACCTAAAATAAAATCGACTTTAGGGTCAGCAGAGAAGTATATACGGGGCCGCGGATCGCGGATCTACCCCAATATGTATATATTGGAGCCTTCTTTTTTCTGTACACACATAGCTATTTACCATTTAATATGGAATCATCATAGCTTAATTTAGGAGAAAAACTTTTGAACGACACATCTCATTTAAAAATTTGAGATAAGTGACTGAAAGACAATTTTCAAGTTGGGTTTAACCGGGTGCGGAGCTTTTTTCTTAGACATGTATGCAACATGTTTTGCGTCTATTGTGTTGTTTTTACGTCATGAATCATGAAGGAATGTTTGTAAATCATGTCTTCCATTCAGTAAGTAATAATTTATGAAATAATACAATACAAGAGTTTTTTTTTCCGTTTTTTTTTCTATAATTTTCATATTTCTTTTTGTCCCTAGGTTTGCTTCTAAAAATATGGTCACCGTATCTATATCATAAAGAGGTAGAGTTAATGCAGTAGACCAATTGACTCTCCAATAAGATTCTGGTTCAAAGAATTCTGATTCTGATCTAGCCCTTAGCTAGTTTGTACGCCGATTCGTCCAGCTACCCACTAAAGTTTGACTTGCTTTGTTTGGATAGGGCTTTCCGGGCATCGTTGCCGCTTAACTATACGATAATAGTTGTATTATAGCGCCTCTAATTCCCTTATTCGAGTTTAAAACCGAGCAAGTGAACAATCGTCGGACACATTCCCATAGTTACCGAGACTTTGGTGTTGGGTCCAAAAACACCAAGCCATACTTTTTGGGTCCAGTGTCGGAATACCATTGACCCATTTTGAACGGTCTATTATTTATACCTCAAATAATTTTCCAAAAATTGTATTTCCTCACCATAGTGTCAGGGATGGAACAGAACACGTCCATGTTTGAAATATTGAGTTAAGTATTTGCAGGCGTCCCAAATGGTCAGCTGGGTAAACATATATTCCGTTTAAGATCTTTCGAGTGGCAAAACTATTACGGATGATATTTAGTATGTCAAGAGAGAGAGAGAGAGAGAGAGAGAGAGAGAGAGAGAGAGAGAGAGAGGGAGAGAGAGAGAGAGAGAGAGAGAGAGAGAGAGAGAGAGAGAGAGATCAAGTTCTTAGAACATTTCACATCCAGCCCCAGCGTTAATCAAATTTCCTATTCTTGCCCGCAAATTAACAATTGTAATGTCATTGGCTTAATGATCTTATTTAGAACATTATGGCAACGTTTCTCGCAGGATTCTGGCACCAAATACCTCTCTTTTTGACACCATTTTTTGGTGTCGCGGCGACAGAATTAATAACATCAAATCTAAATATTGGGGATTTTGTCTCTAGAGATTTTCTCTTATGATTTTTTGGAGTAAGGGATTTCAGCACAGGGGATTTTGGAAAGGTGATTTTGGAAAAGGAGATTTCATCTCCAATCCAGTTTGTTATTATCCTTAGCAAGTAGTGAGGCGCAGGAGGGATCAAGTTAACACATTCTGGAGAACAAAATATTAATACAAAATTACAAATTATTCAAACTTGCTTCGTAAGGAAATGGAAATAATCATCTCCACGTCTCAGTATCGACTTGCAAAAATTATATCACTTGGTATAAAATTAAATTTGTTCTCTCTTCCTATATACTGAGGTCACCACAAAAGTCAAAACAAGACTTCTATTATCAAATACTTGGAATATGCAGACTCTACTGGCATTTACTGGCTGTTAAAAGTCATTGAAATCTGTCCACAGAATAACTATTGCTTTCTATGACTAAAATTACGAATTCGAGTGAACTAAAGTGGCAAACTATGTATGGGTATGGTGCCACCGATTCATCTGTTCTTAAAATGTCGTCCTATGTTGAGTTCTTGGTCGTCAGGCATGCTTAAGTTTCCGGGTGAAAAAAATACGCAACCTTTACAATGTGATATGCCTCTGCAAGGGATAAATTTCTACAAATCCACGCCGTCACCACTCGCTTGCCACTCGAAAATTAAACTTGGCACCAGACTGTCATTATGCCACCTGAAAGAGAACACGTCGACTCGAATTCGCTGGAGCGTCTAAATTACTTTACATAGGCTTTAGCGATGCTACCTACCACTTCTTCACCATGCCACTGCCAGCTAGCTTATAGTTCTTATAAATTTAGTTTAGCCTACCTTAAGATTTAAAACCTTTGACTTTTCTGTTTTGTTATTTAGGAACAAAGTTGGTTTTCTCTTTCATTTCATATTTTTCTGGGATGGCTATGTCTTTGAAATTGAGATACTGTCTTCCCTCTGCCATTTAAATGAAAGGTATATTTGCATAATCAAATGTCAAATATTTATAAACAACTAGCAAACGCCTGCACACTTCGTAGTGCAAAATAGAAATATAAAAAATTTTTACAAACTTCTCCCATGACTGTCGAAAAATAGCGCCACATCCCTTTATAAACCTGTCACTGTCAATTTGAGCTCAATCGTTTTATGAGCAGTGCCACACCCCTTTGTCCAATTTTAACCAATCTTCGCAGGAATACTCCTGGGCTGATACCTAAGAATGTGTGTAAATTGGAATTCAATCGATTCGGTGGTGTTCGAAATATAAGATTTTGAATGTACTTTTTGTATCGGAAATGCCACGCCCCTTTGTGCGATTTCGATCAATCTTCACAGAAATACTCCAGCACCAATACCTAAACGTACGTAAATTTGAACACAATCGATTCGGTGCTTTTCGAAATTTAAGATTTTTTAATGATTTTGTTGTATGGGTGGTGCCACGCCCCTTTGTCCAATTTTAACCAATCTTCACAGGAATACTCCTGGGCCAATACCTAAGATTGTACGTAAATTGGAATTCAATCGATTGGGTTGTTTTCGAAATATAAGATTTTTTAATGATTTTTTTGTATGGGTGGTGCCACGCCCCTTTTCCAATTTAGACCAATCTTCACAAGTATACTTCTGTGCCAATACCTAGGTTTGTGTGTAAATTTGAATTCAATCGATTGGGTGGTTCTCGAAATACAATATTTTAAATGCATTTTTTGTATAGGAGGTGCCACGCCCCTATAACTCATGAACCAATCCACCTACAAAGACTGTATATACTTACAAATTTCCAGAATCAAAATCGGTTCACGCATTACAGAGAACATTGGCGACAAACACAATACAACTTATTTTTATATATATAGAAGATTTACCTCGGCACTTAAAATTTTGTTAAGGGAATCAATTTACTCAGATCACTTCAGCACCTGTCAAATCGCGAACATTTAAAAATATCTATACCAAAATTATGTAAACTCTCTAAGCTCTATTAAAAGTAGAAAAAATGCACTCCATATAAAAAAGGTACCCACATAACTCCATAGTAACCTCAAATCAACTATCGGGCTACTCTGGCGTATACGTAACAATTCATTAGAATTTTCGTAACAACAGCGTGTCATGTTTAAAAATCGGTCTCCAACTTGTAATTCAATAAAATCTACGTTCTCCTGAAGCATCATCTGTTCCATATGTTTCGTGACAAAATTGCGCCAGAATAATATTCCTCTTCCTTAAAATATGTAAAAAAAAAGTGGATTAAGAGTTTTTTTTTATGCAAAGTCAGTGCGTGCTTCATCATCTCGCGTGATTGGCGAGTTACTCATCATTCTCTCCCCTATCATCATCGTTATGTCGCAAAGTCATTTTAATCGTCGATGATTTTTGACAGCATGAAAATCAAATTTTCAGACAGGATTATTTTCTCTGTCTGGAACCGCCTGCCTCTCTTGAAGGGGTAGCTATAAAAGATTAATCATTTGAGTTGATTTTCGGGTGAAAATGGAAAGACAAAAGACCCACCCTAATGCTGATACATTAAATCGGTCCTTAAAATAAAACAGAAACTGTTATAACGCATCCTTAACAAGAGAAAATGTTGTTTTGTTGCATCCCTTTCACCATTTACCATCTAACTTGACAAAGACGGTACAGACAAAAGAAACAAAAAAATAACTCACATGAAAAGGATCATTAAGAAATCATTTTCCACTCACCGAGTAAATGCGTGTCGGCTATCCAAAAAGAAGAATACCATCCTTCACTGACAAAGACTGTCGAACCACACCCTCTCACTTTTGTTAAATTTGCTTCATCATTTTCGATTTTATGAATTTTCTCGCATATAGGGAGCTGCCTTGATACTTAAACCGATTTTCCTCTTTCACACACATTGAAACATAGGTTCGAGTGGGTCTCTCTTAAAGCAAACAACAAAGAACAGAAGGAGATGCTGGGGCCAAAGGAAAATGAATGTTCAATGGAACGAGAGCTTTCACCTTCTGTGGGTACACTGATGGATTCTACAATGCTACAGTAGTTACGTATAGTATGCAAAAAGGCATAAGAATATCCTTGGCACTTCCTCTTTAGACAAAAAGAAAAAAAAAAGAACTAACGCACAGCACACGTCTAACCTAAAATGCATTTAGGAAACGTTTTCTCGATTTTTCTGCATCTCGTTGTTGTTGCACGTTTTTCCTTTTAACTGCTCGGTTAGAAGTTCGACGTGTAGATGAGAAATCCTTGTTAGCTATATCGAATTCGTTTCTTTTCATGAAATGTTTGCTGCATCTGCTGTGTTGTTGGTGATGGTGGTAGAGACATATGGTTTAGGTTGTAGATTGTGGTAACACTAAAGGTATGGTCTTCTATTGCCAGGAGTCTTATTCGATGTGATGTTGGTTTTGATCCTTGTAGGTATCCGTGATGGTGTAGTGATAATGTTGGCATGCATGAAAGGCACTTTGGTAAGATATTTCGTTATTGTTACGGAATTTTCTGTCGAAATGGCCCATGCACTTAGTTATTTTTTGAAAGTTTTTTTTTTTTTTTATTTTGGA
This sequence comes from Cheilosia soror, assembly GCA_949372485.1. Lineage (NCBI taxonomy): Eukaryota > Metazoa > Arthropoda > Insecta > Diptera > Syrphidae > Cheilosia > Cheilosia soror. The sequence goes on along the minus strand of OX443563.1, from coordinate 96,714,749 downwards.
ACTATTGAGTTTTTCTCACCCTAAGTTCTATAAACTCATTGGGCTGAGGTTTGGAGGGCAGTGTTGTGACTTCTAATTTAGTTAAAACTTTAGTTTTGAAACAACAAAATTTGGTTATAATCACCAAGCAGACTATCTTTTTTCTCAGAGAATTTTGGAAACTAAAATTTAAATTGCTGTTGAAGCTTATTGGAAATTAGAAAGTTTTGAAAGGGTTGCCTTGTTTGGTGAAAGCCAAATGTTAGTTTTTTTTTGTGTACAGTACAACTTCGATTAATTTCAAATACGTGGTGTCTTTTGGTCAAAATTTCAAAAATCAGATTTGAGGTATCAATTAGAAAACCGCAAGTAAATATTAGATGATATAATAGCATTCATAGGTACGAAGTAAGTGTGTTCAGAAGTATAATCATTTGAGGTTAATTTATAAAGTCATTTGGTCTAGGGGCCAATGCCACAACGACAAAAGTTGTTCTTGTTCCATATTAGAGCATATTGAAATGATCGTCAGAATTTATGCATTTTGACATTTTGAAATACATAGTTTTGACATTTTTGACATTTATTAAGTTAATTAATAAACATTTGATTTTTGTCAAATTTTCACGAGAGGTGGCGCAGTGGAAACAATCTCAAGATATAATTTATGCCTTGACGCAAATCAAATCTGAGACCTCTCGCTCAGTACCTTAGCATACTAATTACTGATGCACTGCGAGAATATCGAGCTACCCCAAATTATAGGCCATTTGGCACATGTCATCGTTTCATAAAAAAATGACGTCAACATGTTTACCTTATCCTTATAAGTAACTTAAATGTTTTTAAGAAATACGAGAGGTAAAAAAATAAATAAATAGGTGGCGCAACAAGCGGGTGGACACCCTAGGCCTAGCTTCTCGCAATCATTCGTTTGTGCGAGTTTTTATTTTTGGGACGAATGGAAGGGACCTAAAATTATATGCCGAGCCTGAACGCCTGAATTGAGAAGCTTTTTCAGGACAGTTAATACTCTAGGATGTTTGTCAGACGTTTGCGAGAGGTGGCGCAGTAGGAAAAAACCTTAAAATGTAATTTGTGTTTTCCGGGTATCGAACCTGGGATCCCTCGCACAGTAGTCCAACTCACTAACCACTGCGCTACCTTTACGGGAGGTAAGAATTTTAAAAAATTAAGATTTTGATTTTTATATCGAGCGAGAGTACTTTGGTGGAACTTTGAGAGTTTATTAACTGAAAGTACTCTCATAATATGTAGTTTCTACTTGATATTTGCTCTGGCATGGCATCCGCGATGGCTTGGTTTTTGAAACGGATGTTCGGTCTTCCGTGTCTATTCGAACGTGGCGGCTGGTATTCTAAAATCCTCTTATAGCTGGAGCATTATTGTCCATTCGTTCGATGTGGCCGAAAACTATTGAGAAAGATTTCAATAACATTTTTCTTTTTAATGCATGTCGTTCATAGCAATGTCCTTTGGAACAGTTTTAAACAAAAATGTATTGTTTTCCTGACTTTATTGCCTTTTCTCAAATGTAATTATTTAATAGGTATACAACAAAAAAATACGGTTTGTTCTTGATCGTGGGTGGCTTTGGTTCTGCTATATGGTGGTGGGTGCACATGAAAGCTTTCATAATGCATGTTATATAATCATCAGGGACGAAATGCGCAGATGGCTGGTGAGATGAAATGAGACATCTGGGAGTGTGGGGGTGTGAACTATGAATACATGTTGCTATGTTGACTCTCGATAGCTACTCGCAAAATACGAACCGTTTTGGAATTTAGCTAATCTCCTATAGCGATCAAAACATGTGTCCACTTGCGATTCACTTTTAAAGGTTCAAATGTCGAGAGTAAAAAGTTGAAGACGGTGTTTACTTATGAGTTTGCTCTCCAGAGCCGCTTAAGACTTAAAAGCTGCATTTTTACTCTCAAGTGAACACCCACCTAATCAGTCAATTCGGCAGCTGCAACCGGTGATGCCAAAAGTCGATATGAACTCCCTATTATATGTCTCTCCTTCATCTCTGCAAGTTGATATAGGAATGGAAAACAAGGAAATGTATTAGAAACCAAATAGATAGATATAAACCAAAATAGATGGTTCGAAAATAGAAATGGGCTTCTGCGTGGACACTTCCTCGGAAGCGATCAATATATTTACGCAGCTCGATCAGACTTCAGTAGTGATTTTTAAGCGGAGGTTACTACAAAGTGACAAAAGCCTCATTAAATTTACTGACAATGACTGCCATGAAAATGAATAAAGGGAAGCCTTCTCCTAACCAACTCACATACTTAACTTAACTTAGGAGCAATCTTATCATTTATTATCAACCCGCCTAAAGGAAAAAAGAAATTAAAATTTACGATTGAATTGCTTTTGTACATTACATTAGTCTTAAATGCAGCAAACTTCAGACAATCAATGTTGCCATATTCACAGTTTTAACTGTAAATTACAGTTTTTTAGACAGGCTTAAAGTTTTGAAAATTACCTCCTAGTAGTCCTAGTAGGTACAAATTACAGTTTTTTTTTTTTAAATTTCAGATTTGAAAGAAAATGTTTCGGTTTTTTTAATTACAATAAAAGTTTAATTTTTTTCAGCTTTAAAAAGAAATCTCACGGTATCCCTGTCATTAAATTGCAGCCCTGCTTCGATACGGCAATTTTCTTGTCATTTATGTTTAAGAAATTAAAAAAAAAAAGTAATTTGACAAAAATATTTTCGTTTTTGAAGGTTAAAGTTTTTTGGTTGAAAATACAGTTTTTTTTTTTTAAATTTACACTTTTTTGAAAAAAAACTAAAAAAAAAAAAATAAAAAATCTGGCAACATAGTCAGACTATAAGTATTCCTATTAACTCTTCTCTTCTCTATATAAAATATTCCTTTTAACTCCTCTTCCATACTACTTTAATGGCAATGTCGTCCGTCTGTTCGTCTCTCCATAACTCGAGAACCATTCGTCCGATTTTCATGTTTTTTGAAAAATTTTGTTTGCAGTCACTATTAGAATTGTTTGGAAAAACATTTTGCATCAAAACATTTTTTTTTAATACCGAGGAAAAAAGTGAAAAAAGTAAAAAGTAGACCTTCACAAAAGTTCTAAATTCTAAAATTAAATGGGTACTTAATGGGTTAAGGAAAGTTTTGTATCATTAAAACGGAATTTAAAAATGACCTTTCCAATGATGCCAAAATTTAAATGAAGTAAGTTCAAATTATGAGCAGAATTAACTTTTAGTTTTGTCAAAATACTACATTGCGTTAAAATATTTTGTAAGCTTAAAAAAGAGCAAAAAATATAAATAAATGTACAAGGATAAATCAAATACATTTGAATTTTATTTAAAAGAAAAAAAAAAACGGGCAAATCGATTCAGCTCAAACTTACAGATAATCTTAAGTGTTGGCCCTAGAGTGCTCCTGTAAAGATTGGTACAAATTGTACAAAGGGGCGTGGCACCGCCCATACAAAAAAACATTCAAAATCTTATATCTAGAAAACCGACAAATCGATTGAGGTAACATTTTCAGACAATCTTAGGTATTGGCCCGGGAGCGTTCCCGTGAAGATCGGTCAAAATTGGACAAAGGAAAGAGGCACCTTCCATACAAAAAACATATTCTATGGGGTGATGACGTTATATCTCGATAACCGCTGGGCCGATTTATCATGAGTCTTTTTTTGTTTTGTTCTTATTGCTGTATTTCAGGTTTAGGCAAAAAGGAAGCTCCACCAAATCGATTTATTCTGATTTCCCGCGCTCAATAATTCGACAAAACTTCCCAACAGAAATTATCAGGGTCAATTCCAAGTAGAGAGAATCGTTGTTAGTCCTCGCTTTCCCATTCCGTATTCCTATTTCTAGTAATATTTTAAGCCTTTTATTTGTACCTTCAACTGGAATGAAGATGAAACTGCTCGATGCCACTGAGTAGTCTATTCCATTTCAGTTACGGAAGAATTGTGGCCACTAGTGATGAATGGAAAAAAGTGAGGAGTACCAACTTTTGTCGTCATATTTTTCTGATTTGTTCTAAGTCTGTCCTAAATTTTGTAATTTAGCCTTTAAAATTGCCTCCTAAATAAAACGTTGTTATTTTAATAGTTCATTACAAAAGTATTGCAAATTCTAACATTAAACTTGTTTTTCTTAAATTTTACAAATTCTAAAAATTTTACAAATTCTAGCCCATGCGGAGATCGAAAGATGCTTTATCGGTTTCACTCTATATTGGTTTTTCTTGAATTTTTAGAGAAAAGCCAGCATAACTGATTTAAAATATTGATTAGGCAACTCCTTTTTCTCCCAATTAAAATAACACTTATTTAAACCTAATTTGTGTATATTTTGACAAAGCTTACAAGTAGGTACGTAGTCCTCAGTTTCAATCAACAATTGGATATATTGCCAATAACAAACTAGTCCTTCAACTATAGAGCAACTTATACGCAACTCCATCATTGATGGTCGATTAATCATAGACGTCTTCCTCAACCACAATGGTATAGAGGACTTACTGAATACGAATACCCAAAGCCAATTCATTTCCAGCAAAATCCATCTGAGATGGGTTTACGGAGATTTCCTCAATAACAGAGCACCATCTCGTATCTCACTATGGGAATACTTGAGACAGTCGGAAATGAAAATTAATTCCTTACTTTATCCAAAGTCACCAAACACTCATACAACAACTGTGAAATTGGGACTGACTGTCTACACACACATTTATATGGTATATCTGGTGCGTTTGCTCTTTTCAATGTGCCACAACAATAACGACGACGACGACGACTACGATGGCGAGGGACGACCGAGACAATGATCATCATTCTGAAGTAATGAATTAATTTAATTGATGGCATCATTTATTCCGGAAACAGATGACATTATCTAATTAGGCTTTCAAAAATGATTTATTGTCCATATGACTGTGTGTCCGTCAGAGAGATGACAAATTTCAAGTTAAAACGGTTCCTCGAGTTTCGAGTTTGCTTTCTGAAGGGTGGACAGCTAAATGTATTTCTAAAGACTTGCGTCTCTTGCTAATTGGGCCTGATGGTGGCTGCTGAATGGCGACGGAAGAAGCAAAGTGAGTCACAATAAAAGAGGTAAATCGGATGCGACTTTCTTCTGCAGACACTTTGCATAAGATGCTCATTGGGGGCATGTTTTCTGCCAGTCAGGGTTAGGGTGGAGTACAATAGGGAGTTGACCGGCAACTCTGAGCCTCATAAGGGGATTTGCATAAAATCTGTCTTCTTATAATTAAAAGTACAATGCCCGGGGATACGATTTATTATAATTATGTTGTGAGTAATTAATGACAATTCCGTAAGCACTTGTAGGGTGTTTTAATGTCGGCTTCTTCAAGTGGAATAATTTTTACGAGTCAATACCTTTGGCTGGTAACATAAATATTCAACGGGAAACATGACAGGTCATTTGGAAGCAATGTTGCCATATTCACAGTTTTAACTGTAAATTACAGTTTTTTAGACAAGCTTACAGTTATTAAAATTACCTCCTAGTACAAATTACAGTTTTTTTAAATTTCAGATTTGAAAGAATAAATTAAAATGTTTTCGGTTTTTTTTTTTTAATTACAATAAAAGTTTAATTTTTTCCAGCTTTAAAAAAATCTCACGGTATCCCTGTAATTACATTGCAGTTGCTGCTTCGATACGGCAATTTACTTGTCATTTATGTTTAATAAAATTAAAAAAAAAAAAACGTAATTTAAAAAAAATTTTTTCGTTTTCGTAGGTTACAGTTTTTTGCTTGGAAATACAGTTTTTTCTTTGGGAATTCACAGTTTTTTGAAAAAAAAATCTGGCAACATTGTTTGGAAGACATTTTTTTTAACTGAACAGAATTAATTGTTTGTGTTTACCTATTTGATAAGTTGTAGCTAATAATTGGGAAATTACGAAGCTGAAGAATTGGCTATAGTCAGGGTTCTTCTGGTGTAATTAATGGCCCTTAAAACCATTCTTTCAGGGGTTGCAGAAATGAAAAAGAGAAGTAGGTGAAAATTATGCACTTCTTCTTGCGCTTGCCCTTGACTCGCCAGTATTCGCAAGGATATATACTAGGTCATTCTTTTTTAAACGATCTTTATGATCGACATTAGCAGCTTCATGAATAATATCAATTGGTTTCAGGAGTGGACAGTGTGACAAGGCCTTCTCGGTGCAGTACAATCAAACTAATCTCGTCTAAGTGTATCTCACCGAGAACCACTTTAATCCAGTAAACCATTATAAGCGCTGCTGATAAACTTACTTACTTATCGGGCTCCCGACCCGTGAAGAGTCTCTGCCTGAGACACTGCAGCCTTCCATCCTCTACGATCCCGGGCACGCTGCTTCCAATTGTCCAGACCAAGCGCTCTGGCATCCGCGATGGCTTGGTCTTTGAAACGGAGGTTCGGTCTTCCTTGTCTTCTCGAACCTGGGGGCTGGGATTCGAAGACCCTCTTGGCTGGAGCATTATTGTCCATTCGCTCGATGTGGCCGAGCCAATGTAGTCGACGTGTTTTGGCTTTTTGGACTACATCCACATCTTGGTACAGCTCATAGAGTTCGCGGTTGTATCTTCTCCTCCATTCGCCCTCCTCGCACACAGGACCAAAAATCCGCCGAAGTATTTTTCTTTCGAAGGAGCCCAGTATCAGCTCTCCCTTCTTGCTTATCGTCCAGCACTCGGCGCCATGAAGCAGAACTGGCAGGATAAGGGTTTTGTAGAGCACACATTTCGTCCTTCGAGTTAGGAGTTTTGAACCCAGTTGTTTTGCCAAACCGAAGTAGCAACGGTTTCCTAGGGTAATTCTTCGCCGGATCTCCACTAGGGTGTCATTCGTGGAGTTTACGTTTACTCCGAGGTAGGTGAACTCCTTAACTACCTCGAAATTGTTGCTATCAATAGTGACGTTTTGTCCTAGGCGGTGGACAGATGCTTGTTTGTTTGTTGATAGCATGTACTTAGTCTTGTCCTCATTTACTTCAAGCCCAACGGATTTCGCCTGTTCTTCAATCGCCGTGAATGCTTCTATCACGGCATGCTGGGAGCGACCGATGATGTCAATATCGTCCGCATAGCCAAGCAGCTGGACGGACCTGTTGAAGATAGTGCCTTCCGTGTTGACACCTGCCCTGCGCACTATCTGCTCCAGTACGAGATTGAAGAAGTCGCATGATAGAGCGTCTCCTTGCCGAAATCCGGTGCATGTTTGAAAAAGTTCGGAAGAGCTGCTTCCAAACTGCACGTTGCAGCGCGTGTTTTCCAGCGTCACGCGACACAGCTGAATCAGTTTTGCCGGGATTCCAAATTCGGCCATCGCCATATTGAGCTCCTGACGATGTATGCTATCATACGCGGCTTTGAAGTCGATGAATAGGTGGTGAGTTTCGACTTGAAATTCGTTGGTCTTTTCCAAGATTTGCCTCAGTGTGAAAATTTGGTCTATAGTCGATCTGCCGGGCCGGAAGCCACACTTGCACGTGCCGATTAGTGTGTTGCAGAATGGTTTTAGACGTTCACACAGTACGTTGGATAGGATCTTGTATGCGACATTTAGCAAGGATATGCCTCGATAGTTCTTGCAAGACATAGGATCGCCTTTTTGTAGATGGGGCATATGGAGCTGATAGTCCAGTCATCGGGCGTGTTTTCTTCCACCCATACTTGGTTGATGATTCGGTGCATGCTCCCTACCAAAACATCATCGCCGTATTTAAAGAGCTCCGCTGGTAGACCATCAGAACCTGCGGCCTTGTTGTTCTTAAGCTTTTTTATAGCTAAGCCAACTTCTTCTATACTAGGTGGTGGAACTAGTTCTTCATTGACTGGACGTGGGTTCTCTTCTTGCCCTATCACTCTCTCTACATGATGCCCATTAAGCAGCTGCTGGAAATGCTGCTATTCCCTGCGCTTCGGTGACTAGGTTCCCTTCGCTATCTCGAAGAGCCTGCGTTCCGGTTTTGTAGCCAGCAGCCAGTTGCTTAGCTTTTTTATAAAACCTCCGGATGTTATTACGATCGCGCGACTCTTCGATCTCCTTGAGCTGGGAAGCTGCGTAAGTCCTCTTCTTTCTACGCAGGATCTTCTTTTCCTCCCTTCTCCTGGCTCGATACTCTTCTCTCGCTGCCCTTGTTTTGCGCTGCAGCGCTTTCTTGTGTGCATCTTCTGTCACCTTTTTCCTGTACACGCATTCATCATCATACCACGGGCTCTTTCTCTGGGGTGGCTGGTACCCTACGGTGGTTTCGGCTACCTCCTTGATGATGTCGCGATATTGGCGACAACTGATTGTTGGCGTTTGTGGTAGGTGAGTGCACAGAGGAGAGTTTCATACTCAGGCGCTCGCTGTAGGCTCTGGCTACTCCAGGTGTGCTAAGGCGTCCAACGTCGAATTTCTTCTTCTGGGCAGTTCGCAGCTTCTTCTCGTTGGACAGTCGAGCTCTGAATTTAGCCGCGACAAGAAAATGGTCAGAGTCGACGTTTGCCCCTCGGAATGTGTGCACGTCGAGGATGTTGGATGCGTGCCTCGCATCGATTAGCACATGGTCGATTTGGTTGGCGGTTCGACCGTCTGGAGAGCGCCAGGTTGCTGTGTGGATCCTTAGCCTTGGAAACCTAGTGCTACTTATCACCGTATTACGAGCTGCTGCAAAATCGATTAGTCGGTAGCCGTTGTCTGTTGTCGTTTCGTGGATTCTGTGCTTACCAACTAACCCGCCAAAGATGTTTTCCTTTCCGACTTTAGCATTGAAATCCCCGAGTACAACTTTTACATCATACTCCGGACAGGCTCCGTAGGCTCCATCCAGGAGGTCATAAAACTCCTCCTTGATGGGATCTTCAGCCTCGTCGGTAGGGGCGTGTGCACATATTAGGCTTATGTTTTGGAAAGTAGCTTTGATGCGGATCACAGAAAGGCGATCACTTATCGGCTTGAAGTCAATAACATTTGTCCTAAGCCGATTTCCCACGACGAATCCGCATCCTAATACATGCAGCCTTTTGTTGCAGCTGTAATAAATGTCGCAATCTTTTCTTTTCATCATGCCTGATCCTATCCATCGTATCTCCTGGATCGCGGTAATGTCTGCCTTGTACCGCATGAGGACAGACTCAAGTTTTTGAGTGGCACCTGGGGTGTAGTGTAGAGTGTTCTTACATTCCAGGTACATACTCTTAAATCATAGTCCATTGACGTTCCGGGTCTGGTTGCCATTTGAGGAGTTCCGTTATCCAAGGCTGGTTGCGTCTCTCTCATAACTATTTATTTTTTCCATGGTCGGGAAGTTACCCCGACGGCACAACCCCCAACCTGGAGGGCCAGGTCCTGTTTTGACCCTAGGACAGCGGGTCGGATATTCCGATGTCAGTAACCCAATTTTGGGATATGAGCGCTGCCGTTGACCCGTTTAGGGTTCGTCTGCTGCTGATAAAAGCTTCTTTTAATATACAAGGTGGGCCAAAAGACATCACCCTATTGGAGGATGCTCTCATTTTTGCAAATGGCCGCCAATATCAATTTTGACATTTGTGGACTAGACAGATGTAGAATACAAGTGAACAAGCCATGGAGCGATACACTCCCCAAGAACGTGGCATAATCGTTTTCTTTTTTTGTGTAACAATTCGTCTGTAGTGTTGGCGCAGGGCGAATTCCGTCGCCGATTCCCCGGCCGTCCGACACCGACTGCGCAAACACTGCGCCGTTTGGCCACTAACCTTGAAGAGTATGGGACCATACGAGACGTTGCCAAGAGTGGCCGGCCCCGGAGCGCCCGTTGTGCCGAGGATGTCGAGCTGTCGCCGGAAACATCGACCAGACGCCGTGCCTCGCAATTAGCCATTAGCCGGTCATCCCTAAGGCGAATTTTGGTCAAAGACTTGCGCATGTTCCCGTACAAAGTCCAGTCCGTGCATCAGCTGCTACCTGTCGACCGCCAAACGCGTGTAACCTACGCCCAAGCCATCCTCAATCTCGAGGACGAAGTTGACGGTTTTTCGACCAAAATCATAATCAGCGATGAAGCTCATTTCCACCTAAGCGGGTACGTGAACAAGCCAAACTATCGCTTCTGGGGCACCGAAAATTCACGAGTAATGCACGAGGAGCCATTACACCCGCTCAAAGTTACTGCACGGTGCGCTGTTCACGTTGGAGGAGTCATCGGACCATTTTTTTTCGAGAACGCCGCTGGTCAAATGACAACAGTGGACAGTGCGCGCTATAGGGTCATGTCATTCCGAGTTTTTTTTGCTGCAATTGGACGAATTAGGACTGGAGAACATGTGGTTCCAACAGGATGGAGCAACAACTGATATTCTGAAGGCGGCGTTCCCGGGTCGCCTCATCTCTCGTTTTGGCGATTTGCACTGGCCCGCAAAATCGACCGTTCCAGACTTTTTTTTGTGGGGTTTTTTGAAGTCCGTATGGCAATCAATTGTGACGGCGCCCATTTGGCTGATATCATCTCCTCGACTTGACCAATAAAATTCTAAAGGTTCAAATAAACATAATCAAAAAACAGAATCGAAATTTTTCATTTAGAAAAAAATGAGAGCCAAACAACATCGGATGACTTCTTTTGGCCCACCTTGTAGGTGTCTTCATTATTTTCTTCATTCTTATAAATCATTCTTACTGAGGGTTGGATTGTCTTTTACAGGTATTGTTGTTACGGGGGCTGATATCCAAAATACGCAATTGGTTATTCCATTTTTTAAGGTAGTCTCTATTATAAATAAACAAACCAAGCTGAAGCTTCGACCACTTTTACATCTTTATGTTGATTCGATAAACGGCCCTATTCTCATCTCGAGTTGATAGGAATACCTATAAAGTCAGCTTGTGACTTTCGTTTTATTAGATACAATCAGAAAAATATGAGAATGAGATATCTATGATAAATTGTTACAACTTCAATGTCGGAAGGGTGAATCTGAATAGCCACCCACCCAATTTGATATAATTCATATCAAAATGTAATTAATTATACAGGAACATCAATAGCTACTTGTCGGCATGTCCTCTTCAACACAGACATTACTCTTCGTTCCATTTCGGTGAGATTGCCGTCACATTCATTTCACTTCACATCAAACAAGCAAAATCGAATTCACCAACAAAAGAATTTAAATCCAAATCAAATGACCCATTCAGGATTAAATTCGTTGAAATACATGTGACGATTGTCCTCATTCTCCATCTCAGCTATATAAATGCAATGAACAACTTGGACAGGAATAGGACACACATTCAGACCTTTTGCTCAAATGGATTGACATTGATTAAAGTATAAAAAAAAAACGACGGGCAAAATAACCAACAAAGAACGAACGAACAAGAATGAGAACGACAAGTGTATTTATCCAAATTAAAAAAAAAAATTTACTCTTGGCCAAATGCCTCTATCCTATCATTCAATTCAAGCGGAAAAGAGAACGACTTTAGGTCGTTTCTTGTCTCCTGAGTTGTTCCGTTTTAGTATTCAAACTTAACTAAATGAAATGGAATTTGTTTTTTTTTTATTGAAAATAGTTTCTTGTTCATTGGTAGGTTGTAGGTACAATAATAAAAGAAAACTTACTAGCTAGACAGTTTTTTTATTTTGCTACAATAACGATTGTTTGAATATTCGTTCTTGTATCATGCTTTTTTGATATTGGAAGGTATTTTCTGTTTTTTTTTTATTAAGGTGATTAAAAGTAATAAAGTACCTCCGTACCTTGTTACGATTTTTAAATTGAAAATGCGATATTAAGGACGGTCCTGAGTGCACTTCTTACAAAATTGGTATTCAGTGAAACAGTGTGTTCGACAACAATTGAAATAGGGTTAAAATCCTTCCCTCACAATTTTTTCTCGTAAGTTGGCAGAGCCAGCTTACTTTTCTGTACAAAAGAGTTATTGAATTACTTGCTAAATTTTTTGCGCAGGATATGCGTCAAATTCTTGTGACTTGCATTATTTTTTTAAATACATGTGGGATTAGTATGCTGTAATCCCCCTAAGTCTGTCACAAACGAAAAGCCGCGTCAACTGTAAATAACCGCTTGACAAAAGCCATACTCGCATATGACCATATTTGGTCATAATCATCATCGTCAATTGGCAAAACGGCTCATGCTACAATCACGCCGGTCAACCGGCAGTCACGAAGAGCAACGCAACGAAACGAGACGAGACGCTTAATACCTGAATCCGAAACCCTTTTTCTTTTGTCTTAAAACTAGAACATTAAATTAAAATTTAAAACATTAAATTAAAACTTAAAACATTAAATTAAAACCTAAATCTAAGCCTTATTAAATATTTATGAATTACAAAGTGAATAAATCTTCTTTATTTTATTCGAACAAAACGTGTGTTGCCTTTTACAGTCCCCTTTATCCTCCTCCACATACATATTATATAAAATAATAATAATGGGTACATTTTTTTGTCGAAATGTCAAAAGTTTTATAAGTATCTACATTCATCGACTTTTTACTGGTTGTAGTGGAGAGTAGAATGAGACAAGTACCTATAAACGGCATCTTTTAAACGCGTGCAGCTTTCCAGTAAAGAAAAATTCTACACGAACGGCTTACCTACGCACAAGGGCGTAGCGAGGGTTCGATCCGTGGGGGATGACTTTCATTAAAATACCGACTTATTTGAGGAACTTGCCGACTGTATAGAAATCATTAAAATCGGCCAGCGGTTACCGAGTTATAAGTAAAGTTAACGACTTTCACCCCATAGAAGATGATTTTTGTATGGAGGTGCCACGCCCCTTTGTCCAATGTTGAGCAATCTTTACAGGAACACTCCTGGGCCAATACCTATAAGATCACCTGTAAATCGAGTCAGTGGTCTTAGAGATATGGAAGTACAATTTTTAATTTTAAAAGTAATTATAAGTTGAATTTAGTTGATATTGTTTTTATTTTTTTATAATGTACTTTCAAATGTGACTGGGTTTGCGGTGCGAAGTCACTGAGTGAGGAAAAAAACTATTTACATGAGAGCGACCAACTATTTACGAACTAACTAATATTCGCAAGTTTTGACAATTCGGGAACTTCAGCCATCAGTTTTTATCAGCAATTTCTAATTTGAGATAAGATTCGAACGAATGTTTTATTCGCTAGTTTGTGGAACGCGATTTGATCATGTGGATTGCGAACAAACTTTAACAATCGAAATTGCGTTAGGTATTTAAATTGTTTATAAACTTGTTTTCTTAATGCATTTTGATGGGATAATTTATTAGCCTACTCATGGAATATCTAATAAAATGTGCAATGTGCAATAAATGCTTAAAAAGTGTTTGTTCGGATATTATCAATTCGTTCGATCGCTCTCATTTGAATGGTCCTTGGTCCTTTTTATTAAATATACATGCTATCAACATTCAATATGTATTAAAAAAAAAGTTTATAAACAGTTTCAATAAAAAAATTTCGTTTTCCAAACTTTTTTCCGCGAACGAAACGAAAGTTTATTTGCAATCTACCTTACTAAGCCGCATTCCACAAACTAGCGAATAAAACACTCGTTCAAATTAAACCTCAAATTAGAAATTCCGACCGTCCTTTTTAAAATCGAAACTCGCAGAAAGTACATAAAAATAAACAAATATAAATTGGCATTTCCGAAAGGTGAAACCTCTGAAAATGCCGATTTGTATACATTTATAATTTTGAAAACCTGTACCTATATGAAAATCCAAGCTCACTTCTTAATTTTTAACATTTTGTTCCTAGCCAATTTTTGAATTGCTCGTTTTAGCGGATTTTTTTAAGTTGCTCAAGTTTATAAAAAATGTATCTTCCGTGATTTGCCGACTCTTGAAAAGCGCGGTGGGTGTAGCACCGCCTCACACCCCCTCTCGCTACGCCCCTGCCTATACGATATCGGTTGCAAGTTCTATTTAACGGTTTTGGAGTACTAGAGATTTTGTCGGGTCCCTTTGCTTTTTACTACAAATAGATATTAGTAGACAGCTGAAGCTTAGTGTGACCACTCTTTATTGAGTTAATCATTTAGGGATGCGAGATAAATTGTTCTTCTATGCAATTCTGCCTCAAAAGCTTAGACTTTGTTACCAAATTAGAAGGCTGAAAGTGTCATACGTCTTTCAAGATATAGGTAGTGTAATTTCGAGATTTGGGTGCTCAGCGCCATTATATCGGAAAACTTGTAAACTATCTAAATATATTCTGTAAGTATTAGCTTAATTGACTGGCTGCTTTTTGAACTGCATGGTCGGTGCCACGACCCTTTATCCAATTTTGACCTAACTTCCCGATTGGGTGGTTTTCGAAATAGGTATATGATTTTTTTGGGAGCTGTCACAAAGGGACTTTGTCCAATCTTGACCAAACATCTCAACAGAAATACCTTTGGGCCAATCACAAAGCTTGCCTGAAAATTTGAGCTCAATCGAATCGGTGGTTCGTAGATTTTTGCGACGTAGAAGCTCTACCATACAGCGATGCGGTCCGTTGTTGGTAGCATTTGATGTATTGGCTTTGATTGAGCAACAAATTGCTCATAGTAAACTCATCAACATTTTCTTTGAAAATGTTCTTGCAATGCTAATGGTCTGCCGGTTTAAAAGTGATTTTTTTAAGACTCACGTCCGCCCTTAACTTTTCTGTAACTCCCTCTATTGCAGCTCAGTGTCTAAGACACAAAGCAGTAAGAATAGACCGTCGACTCCTCCCACATAACGAACTTTGCTTACAAGCTGCCGGCGGGCCCAGGATTTTTCATGTATTGGTGCTGTACAAAATCAAAGGAGCGCCATTAACACACGCATACTTGAAAAATCCTAGGCCCATGTTATGGCATGGAAAATCATTGCCGCCATTAATTTAGACATTTACACGTATTCACAGACAGGGTAATTTTTTCCGGGGAGAATCGGGTAGGTGCACGGGAAGTCGGCGGTCTAGTTTTAACTGGTTTGTGATCCAAGATGTGCTGTGCGTATTCTAAAGGACGAGCCGCACGATTATCATTAACCACATTGTGGGACTCCCTGCGGCATAACTAGTCCGTAATTTTTAGGATCGCCTATCATTAGACCATCTTCGTTGTACGTTTCCGTCGTCCCTCCAAACGATCGTCTTTATCTACATATATGATTCGTCTATTCGTCTATATGCCTAACATCAAAGTAACTAAAAACGAAGTAATAAGGATCCTGGATAGTCATGCTCAATGATTAGAAGGGACAGCCAAAGACTTCTGCCAAATTGCATGCTGCTCCACAACTAATTGAAGTGTATGGTTTTATGTAAAAATATGCGTATGCTAGTCCCAACACTGGCATCCCTTTGGACTTGTGTAGCCCTACAAGTGTACTGCCTTATGGGGAACTGGCTCTTTATAGGTTTACGTTTTATCTATTTCGCACTGTCCTTACCACTAAAAAAATATATATATATCCCACCTTAAACCTTTCTTGATAAGGGTTGACCCGAATCTATTATTTACAAATAACAAGACTGCAATTAAACTCAATGTCTAGCTAACCTTCATACGCCTCCCAACACATAATGAGCAATAAATATTCCTAATTCGTTTGCGAAAAAAACACACGCATACAACCCTCGTACCTTCATCAAAAGTGGCCACTATAGCACCAATTTATAATTAAATAGGAAAACTTTAAATTAGATTTTACCATCTGTCGACCGTCTTACTCGAATATCCATCAAAATTCATGTGAACCATTTTGAAAAGCACAAACTTATCTCCTCGTGTCTCCTGTGTTGATCCTGCTCAAATAAATGGAACATACATACATTGTGCCCAGTCAGCATCGGCATTCCCATTCAACAAGCCATAAAGAGCAAACACCTTCAAGAGGGATATAATACAACAACTGGTGCTCCGCTTTTACTATGGGCACTTTGCTTCTGAATAGGAACGTGCACGCATCGAACATAGAAAAGTTTATCCTACAAATTTTCTATACTTGTTATAGACGGTTGACAACCCTTATTTACCATTCACATATACATGCATATGTGAAGGGTTTGATCTTTAGGGCCAAACTATTATGTTGGGCATGTGATGACCGAGAGTCTGGGTGTGAGTGTGTTGGCATTTATTATGCTGAGCAGGACGAAATGATTTAAAATTAATCATGTAACAAGGGTAATAATGTTGACCGCAATTTCGACGAAATAGAGACGAGACTTTTGTGCCTTATAATGTCGACTTTGACATTTACTTGTATGATGGGAAAATATCCTCTCAACGATAAGTTCAGGAGGTAAAAAAATGAGTGGCATATAGTTGAAAGGTAAATGCCTTAGATACTATGAAACGTGTCAAGTGGATGTAAGAAAAGGGAGTAATCGAATGAGGCAATGACTACGCGCCTACTGATGATTCTTTTCCAAATTGTAAAGGGTATAATACAAATATTGTTAGCAGATGCGATAAGTAACCAAAGCCGATTGGCTCTATTTAATGAATGAGCATGAGCAATTTTGGTCAATAGGGATTCGACCTTAGCCTTAGTGGTGCACTGGTATCTGAGAGGTTTCTATCCGTAGAAAAGACGTGGGTTTTCGGTTCGTCGTCCCAGTTCTTGAGAATGTCAAGTGTCATGTCATGATACACTTTTTTATGTCATCATTTCCGCTCATGTTGCTCCAATGCCATTATACATTCTAAGGTCCCTGTGCGCATCAATTTACCCGTTTTTAATCCAATTATATGCGAGAAGGGAAAATAGAATATACTTATGGAGATAAGACTCAGAACGAGCCACATCTCAGAGGGTGCCAGTCAAGATTTGAAAGGAAAATATGAAACAGAATCACCAGTTCTGAAACTTCGAATTCAACAGGCTGGTTTGGTTTGGTTCCAAAAATGCATCTTAGCATTGACCCACAAGATCATGTAACTTGACGACGACGACGTTCTATTATTTTTCGTTTGGGTATTTGATCTATGAGGATAACTCAAAAACGTATTCCATGGCCTTAAATACTTGCAAAGCATTGTTGAGCATTGATGTCCTTAATGCAGCTCCTGAGACATTCCTGTGGTTTGCATTTTTATCATTATTGCCAAACATTATCTATCGAATATACTAAGTTGCTCAACTTGTTTTGTTTGAGATTTGTTTCAATTTAAATATCGCAGCCTTTTTAAACCCTTTCAAACGTTTACCAGCTATGGTAAATTAATTATAAGAATTTCGGGCACGCCTAACACATCAAAGAGCTTAACGTTTAGATGAAGTTCTTAATAGGGGAAACCATTATGACTTATAATGCTCATCAACCTGACGACCAAACACTTGGGAAGATTTCGTTTGACTGCCGGTTACTTCACCGTCTACCTTATTCCACTCTCAGCTTTCACAACCTCCACACAAAGATTCCCTCTCTTGTATCCATACTAAAGGCAAAGCTTACGCCTCAGCTTTCACAACCTCTACACATAGATTCCCTCTCTTGTATTCAGACTAAAAGCAAAGCCTACGCCTCAGGCTTTTTCTTAAATTTTTAGTGGTTAGACCAAATTCGAAAGACACGTCAAACAATTTGGAGTGTGTAGCTGAAAACAGTTATTAAAATACTTTAATAACTGTATAAGTAGGCGTAATGGCTGAGGCCGACTTCCACCCCGGACTTAAAATTCCAGAGCCTATGCTCGTTTGAAGGTCCATTAAAAATGATAGATAAATATGTCGAGATTTTCGGATTGGCGTGGGTCTGGTACCATTTTACTAGGCGGCGCGCGGTTAGTCTCTTTAGTTCTGGTCTTCCATCAGCGATAAGGCTGTAATGTAGTACACGTTCATAGCAGTTCTCCGTGCAGTACAGATTCGAAAAATTATTGTTTTATTAAAATTTTAACTTCAGTTCAGCCACGATTTAATCATTTCGGACTTTCGGTTCTTTAACATCCGTAAATTCCAACTTCTGTCATATGAAATACAGTTCATAGAAAGCTCAATTCCATTTTGTCCATTACCCTCAACATCCATCTTTCAAATGTCTCATTTAGATGCCGCTTACTTTATCCAGCCTACAGCCAAAAGGACATTTTTGACAGACGACAACATCCATTCGTCTCACTTCAAAATTTCCACATTTCATCATATCAGTTATGTTAGCGACATTAAATTTCATACCATTCCGCGCAATTTGCTCACCACATTGTCATCCCAAAGCGTCAGCATCAGTAAGCTCTCATTTGCTTGATATTCGAAACACTGTGCGTGAAATTAGTAAAATTTACTGCGACAGAAGGGTCATGATGACTGAATACAAACCGTGCGCACACATATATTTTTTAAGGGCCCGTCCCCAATGACACCCATAAGATTAATCACAAGCACCAAACTGACAGTTAGCCAGTGTATATAATGTATACAGTATACCCGTTGTTGGTATACCCGCTTGTAGACATGACAGAAGGCTTGTGCACGGTGATAAAAATTACGCGCAAAAAGGACCAACGCTCTGTGAACCGAACCCAAGCATTATCAGCCATCCATCTATAAATGTTGTAGCCATCCGCAGGACGACTAAATGTCTATACGTTCGTGCTTCGTGGTGTCTGTCAGTTCTTGTGTGTATATGACAATGTCTGCTCATTTCGAGTTTACATGGCGAATATCCCCTACGCTAGCCTTTTTGGTTTTTGGCTAATGTTTTAGTGGGGTATACAGGCGGGCGGGTAATGCTATGCGATGAAGTGAAATGGAATGTCGATGTCGAGGGGGTCCTGGACTGGAAGTCAATGCATTGTACGTACGACGACGATGGTATGCTTCATGTTTGGCGAATGGCGGTTTTTGATGACGGAAAATGTCATGGATATGGGGATGATGTTGTTGTTTTTCGTCCTTTAATGGCTGCATATGTGGGTGAATTTACGAATTACGATTATCTGTTAATCGCCGGGGAGTTTATGTAATTAAATTTGCTGTTAGGAATGCGAAATGGCTCAATTGAGATGGCTTGATGGCTGCGACTGTGTGCGGCAGAAAGGTGTAATGTATCCTGCTATATGATACATGTGTTGGAACAGAAGCTAATTAACCGAAACGTGTTCTATAGCGATGAGAGGGTCATGGATTTTATGCGAGCTCTTTATATGGTGGGAAGCGAATTTTGTATTCAATTGAACACAAGTATAGCAATTATGACGCTGCTTTGGTGGGTAATATATTTCGGCAGTAGTTACCTGTATTAACAAGCCATCAGCGATAAAAGTAATGAAAAGGAACTTGTTGGGACATATATGACATATGATTGCCTTTTGGCTCGACTTGCTCAGAATGAGGGTTCCAGATTTAACCCGGGATAAAATAAAAGTAATGTATGTAGGTGCTATAACCGTGGCCTCTTTCTGTAAATTAGAACTCGTTACACGAAACAATTAAAACACACAAGAATATTTCGTTAGTCGTTACAAATCTTTATTCATCACTACTTCACAAATTGCGTCCGCACACTACGCTCGTTCTTCGTCGACTGACGATCTCTTTCTCTTGAGTTGCACTCAATCCATATATATTATATTCATACATATATCCTACTGCACCGATAGTACCATTACATTCTTATTCGCTTCTTTCGCTTTAGCTTTTGAACCTTTTACTACTACAGTACTTGCACGGGTTAGGAAACACTCCGCGGGAGCACTCAGACGCAACTGGTCCATTGTATGTACTATACCAGGAAGCAAATCCAGTGTTACCCTTTTTACTGGAGTTTCATTGACTTTCCGAGAAAGCCTAAACCCGAGACCGAGAATGCACTTCAGCGATGAAGAGCTTACAGTATAAGCACTCACCACATCAGTGCCAAACATCTGATCCGAGCAAACGAAGGACAATAACAAAGAAAATGGTCCGAAGTATCGTTGCCTTCTCCGCAAATGTCGCAGACATTGGTATGACTTAAGCCTAGCGCACCAAGATGCCAATAAGTTATCTACAGTCTTTTCTGTATTTAGAGTTTGTAGGCTTCCCGCTCGGGGCGCCTTTTTTTTTTTATTCTAGCCCTAATATTAACGGTACCTCCTATATAAAAATTTTACGAAATATGACGAAATATGCCTAAATTTAGGTTTTTTTAAAAACGGCTCTAACGATTTGGACCAAAATTGATAGTTGAGTTAATGTAAGCATGCTTATTGTTTAACGTGACTGCATACCCAGTTTTTCGCTAAAAAGTCCAGCCACGGCAGTTTTGAAAATTGGCTTTTTCTCGAAAACGGTAAAAACCATTTTTAAAAAACAATATTTTTAAGGTAGGTACTATTGCCGTTCTTAACTTGATAGCAAACTCAGTTTTTCCTTAAAAAGACTGCGTCGTTTGATATACACCCAAATCCTTACATATAATAAAACTGTAGGCATTTTCTTTGTCAGCTAAAAACTCGAAAACTACTGGACAGATTTCGATGAAACTTTTTTTAAATGTTCCTTAAGACTGTGAGACTGCTATAGGCTATGTCGTTTATAGCCACGTCCTTAGGAACAGTTTTTAGCCAAAATGTATTTTTTGAAGTGAAAATATATACATACACATATACCTTGCTACGAATGGATGTTTGTACTTTTGCGATCGTCAAACAAAAACAAAACAAGACTAGCATACGTATACTACACATTCGATAAGGGTTGATTTGTTTTCGCAGTGAGTGCTATGGTCAGTTGTATATTATGTAGGTATGTATATTATGATTGTATGTCCGATGAAGGATGGGGATGGGGTGAGTCGTGCGTGCTGCAGAATGGCATGGGGTATATTAATAATCTTCATAAGAGAAGAGACGTAGGTATAATACAAAACAGGTTTCATTTCAGAATTTCATTCGATATGTGGTATGGTAACTGTGTTGGGTTGGGGTAGGTAGTTGTTTGGATTCTATAGGAAGAGGGAAGCAAAGGAAAGGAAAGGAAATGCAGTATATTAAACAAGTAGCAAGATCAATGAGAGGGAGGGCGATGCAGAGGGTGCACATTATATATCCAATGCATTACATCCATTATCGCATATCGCCACGCAACGCAGTAGGAATTTTATTCTGATATGACGTAACAGGGTAGGGTTGGGGTAGTTGTTTGGATTCCATAGTTCTACTTTGGGGTTGTTGTCGCACATCGAAAGCAATTTTTCTTGAACAGATAGGTACCTACTGTGTATGAGTGACTTACTTCTGTCCAGCCAGTTTGTGAAATCTATATCTATACATATAATAAAACTGTAGGAATTTTCTTTTGCCGTTAAAAACTCGAAACCTACTGGACAGATTTCGATGAAACTTTTTTTTAAATGTTCCTTAGGACTGTGAGACTGCTATAGGCTATGTCGTTTACAGCCATGTCCTTAGGAACAGTTTTTAGCCAAAATGTATTTTTTGAAGTGAAAATATATACATTCGAGGATTGATTTGTTTTCGCAGTAAGTGCTATGGTCAGTTGTATATGTAGGTACATATGTATATTATGATCGTATGCCCGATGCCGGATGGGGATGGGGTGCGTGCTACAGTATGGCATGGGGTATATTAATAATCTTCATAAGAAGAGAGACCAAATATAATTTTGTGCGAGCGGGCAAGGCGAGCACGGGTCCAGCTAGTCCCTAATAAAAGTACTTTAAACTGCTCATATCTCAAAAACGCCATTTTCGATTATGATAAAACTATTACTTTCAGGTAATGCTTAAATCCATAGTCATACTACTGGCTCAGTTTTGAGCTAAACAGTTGAAAAACAGTGTTTTTTGAACCATGAATGCGTGCTTCGATTTTCACCCCAATCGCTAAAAACGGGACTTTAAAAACGGCTCATATCTCAAAAACGCCATTTTCGATTTGGTTAAAAATGTAACTGCTAGGTAATGTTTATATCCTGAGGAATGCGTCGTACTCAGTTTTCAGCTAAATTAAAAAAAAAATTTCTCAAAAATTACTACCCAAATCCCGACCATTGAAACCGCTTTTTAAAATAATCAAAAATTGGAAATTCGAAATTCATCCCCTACTTACCTCCTTTAAGTGTCAGTTGTTCGGGGTGAATTTTGAAAGTAAGTAATAAAGTGTTGTATGTTTATGTAGTATGTGTTACTTAGATACTTTTTATTTAATTAGGTAACAAGGATTTCGTTACTAAACCTGAGGACATCTTAATTGGGTATGATGATTTTAAATTTTCTGAAATGACTCTGAGATTCTGCGAAATTCGCAATAAACGAGAAAGTTTCGTGCGACCCAGTCGTGCACATTTTTTTAATTTGAATTTTCGACGATGGCTTACAATTCCCAGAATTGTATTGCAAAGCCAACATTCCGCTGGACTTTTAAATAATTTTATTCATAGGAATCGTTTTGTGGTATTGCTTCTAATTTAAACATAACATTACACTCAACAAGCAACCGCATTACCATATATATTAAGCCGCAGCGACTCACACTTTTCGTACAGTCTATGGATATACAGCGCCAATAAAATCGAAATTTTGTTCGTTTCCCTTTCAACGAATGTAAATTAGGTCCTATGTTGTGTTCTGGCTTCTGAAATATTTTTGGTGAATTTTTCCATACATGATGTCATGAGTGAAGTTTAAAAAAGATTGAAGTAAGCAAATCACAATTCTCTTCCTTAAACAAATACGTAGTCAATTGAATTTGGATAAGTGATGATGGTACTCATTCCCTAATGGAACTACCAACTACATGTTCAATATAATATCGTCTTCGGAATGGTCAATCTTAACCTTTGCCCACGGCAATTGCCCAAGAAAAACAAATCAAAAAAACTCTTAAATTGAAAATAAATTATTCCTTAAAGTAGCTATCAATTCCAACTCTTTCAACTTTTCACCGATTCAAAACATTTACATCGAAATGTAAAGCGATCCGTATCCGCATCAACAAGCATTCAAATCGTCCGTTTGACTTTTTGCCATCGTCGCCGCTGCCTGTTCCCAACGGCAACAATGCAAATTTGTTTCTGTCGTGTGCCAACTCCCCAAAACACGAAAAGACGAAAGCTAACCCTTACGAAATTGGCTGAGAAGAGAAAAAACAATTCCCTTCAACCACTCGTAGAAAAATTTAAATTTGTATGTATTAAATTCCCTACCCCCCATTCTATACTGCCTTTTGTTGTCATAAGGGTTCGAAATCCTACTGCAACAACTTTTCGATTTCTTAATCACGACTTTTAGGCCTAATTTGGGGAGGCAAACTATACACTATCGCCGACCAATCTAATTTCCGTTTTCGGCTCTCACTCAATGTCTTAAAAGTTAGGCTTCAATAGGCAGTGCCATCCTTCGGCTTTATCTTTTAATTTACTGAACGAAAATTGAAATGAATGGACTCGATGACATTGCTTGTTACGAGTTCTTCTACCCCACTGATGGGAGCGCCCAACATTTTATTAACAGAAAAGAAAAGAAAACTAAGTCAATCGATACTACTCCATCTCTGATGATGGGACACCGACACAAAGTTACAATTCGTGGCAGATCCTTAATGGACAGCCAAAGATATTATGTACGAGTATACGAGTTACTCATGTTCATAGGTATAATATCAACAAGCATACACCGAATCGAACCACATTTAGTGTCTGTCCTTCAAAGGACAATTCCGAGTGCTGGTGGGCAGACAAGGGTAGATACTCTGAAACAAAATTCTTGTAAGGATAATATCGATTTTCTTGTCACTCCAAATCATGCTCCTTTTGTGAAGAACCATCACCCAATGACTCGGTACAACAGGACGAATTGATAATCGTCTTTAGTATGAGGTATACAACAGTTAAGGGAAAAATCGCAACACCACTGTGATATACAAATTTCAAAGGATTTCGCTTAGGAATTTAATTTCCATGAATGCTTAATTTCTCGTCTCCTTGTTCATCAAGTCGAGGAAAAAGTTTACAGGATTCTGTGGAATTTTCTTCAAAAATTATTGTCCTTATTATTTATACATTATACACGTATACGAATTTTTTATTTTTTTTTTTCATTGTCTGTTCATACTTTTTGTGTTCTTTTTGCGATGCAAATGAACAACGAAGTTAGCAGGAGTTCTCTTACAGACACGCAGGTAATGATGGTAATCACAATTGAAACCGTATAACATTGTCTTTGAGTTGGTAGAGGAGAAAAATTATGAAAACATTACATGATGTTGTATTGGAGGAATTTTTGAGAAAATGAAAATGAGAGATAATGTAATAACGTTGTTCAACAGTCCATTAGAGTTCTTTTGTTAAGTCGATATAGGTAGTAGAATGTCGTACCCATAAGCATTGGGTCCATTATATAAATAAATAAATAGGTGGCGCAACAGGCGGGTAGACACCATTTACCTAGCTTCTCGCAACCATTCGTTTGTGTGAGTTTCTACGAATGGAAAGGACCTACGAACGGCTGAATTGAGAAGCTTTTTCAGGACATTCATACTCTCGGATGTTTCTCAGACTGCGCCCATATAATGATGTACGAAAAAAGATCTGGGAGGATTATTTCAATGCCTTTCATAAGAAAACATTTTTTGTGCTCAAAAGTCGTTTTTAATCCTTCCTTTAATTAGGTGCAGAACCGTTTTTGTTGTGGTTTCGTCAGTAGACCATTAGACCATTGATAATCTGAAATACTTTTGTCAGATATAACTAACTAGAACTTCACTAAAGTTCTTTCGGTATTGATGCCTGAGTTCCGTGCAAGAACTCCGGTGTCGACTGAACATCGGTGCATGGCAAATCTCTGTTCTGAAAGTAGTTATAATAACACACTCCGCATGAAGTATTCATAAGTATGCGGCGATTGTTGTCTCGTAGCTCCTGTCAGATGAAAGCGTTTAACACTTTAAATAATGCGAAATTATGTGAACGAATTTGTATTCCCATGTACATGCAACGTACTCTACTTTTTAAAAGACACTTGTTTAGTCCGAAACAAGTAAAAGTGTTATCATCGGCCTGGCCGATGCTTTGATACCCTCCACTGAATAAAAGTCCTGCAAAATGTTTGCCACGCGAGTTAATATGTGTCTAACATTAGTTTTGTATGGGAGGTAGCAGAACTACTTTACCGACATAGAAAATTTTCAATACCAACCTGACGACGGTTAAAAAAAGTCCTTTCATAAAATTTCATTCACCTAAGTCGATTCGTTTGGACGCTAAGGTGTTTTCAACAGACAGAGAGATACATGAGTCGAATATTGGCTTTGTATGGGAGGTACCAGAACTACTTAACCGACATAGCCCATTTCCAATACCAACCTGACGACGGTAAAAAGAAGTCCTCTCACCAAATTTCAATCGCCCAGGTCAATTCGTTTGGACGCTATCGTGCTTTCAACAGACAGACAGACAGATGGACGGACAGACAGACAGACAGACAGACAGACGGACATGGCTAAATCGATTCAAAATGTGATCTTGATTCAGAATATATATACTTTATAGGGTCTCCGGTGAATCCTTCTTGGCGTTACAAACGTAATGGCAAAGTGAATATATCTTCCTGTGGAGGGTATACAAACAGCTGCTGCCGCTGTGACACTTGAGAGTGATGATTTCGTTTTGATAAAGTAAGAACCTAAAGTGTCTGATTTTAAAATCGACCAAAACGGAGATAATTTATTCCACTGTCGAAATGTTTGTATACTGAAATTTATCGCGAAATTAATTTTAATTAATCGTGCAAACGAACATGTATCAAGTAGCTGCCTGCAGGAGATGCGACATTTATGGGGCGATTTCAAGAACAGCTTTCCACTGACAGTAAGCCAGAGGATGGGGATTGAACGTGATACTCTTCGCTTAGTATTAGCGTACATCCTTCAAGACGGGAATGGGTTCAAACACAATTACAAAAGAATTCGACATTACACATTATTTCACCGATGGTTCTAAAATGTACAGTGGAGTGCGAGCAGCCGCATTTTCAACAGAAAAGTTCTCATAATAAAGGAGGCGTGTGGACCGCTTATGAACAAAGATATATCCAGACAAAAAATATCCATCTTCGTTGATAACCATGCCATTAGTATGGCTAACGTCCATATGTTTGTGGTCCACGGCAGAGAGACATTGTTCCAGCTGTAATGTAATAATTAGCGTTGCCGTTTTAAAATCCGCCTTCCAGTCAGATTTGACTGGAAAAAAAACAGTCAAAAATCTAAAATCCCGCCAAAAAAACAGTCAAAGAAATTCAAAAAAAAATCCAGCCATGAAAGTATAAAAAAAATAAAAATACAAGTAAAAGTGTTATCAATGGTCTGGTCGTTGCTTTTGATACCGTCCACTGCATACATATACAAGTGATGCAAAAAGTTAGCCATGTGAGTTAGTACGTGCAGGCATGAGCAGAGCATGGGTCTAATGTTGGTTTGGTGTGAGAGGTACCAGAACCAGAACTACTTGACCGATATAGCCTATGTTTTCAATACCAACCTGACGACGCGACGCACGGTAGAAAGAAGTCCTTTGACAGAGTTTCATTCGCCTAGGTCGATTCCTTTTGACGCTATCGTGTTTTCAACAGAAAGACAGACAGACAGACGAACATGGCTGAATCGTTTCAGAACTTGATCCTGGTCAAATCCGGTGAAGGGTATAAATAATGTACTAACTTATAAATGATCTTTATATAGCAATCTCTCTGAGCGCTTCAATTGTCTCCTCATCATTTGCATTTACATACATAATGTCGAAAATGTTATTGCTGCGTCTGTAAGTAAATGATTAATACCAACCAATTATTTCGTTACTTTGGCCAGTAAAGGAAAGTTGAACCCCACACAACAACTGATCAATTTTTAGTTTCAAATAAGTTTGTAAGTCGACAAATGCAAGTACTTGTGCAAATGCAAACGCATAACTTGGTTCATTGTATGAATGGGATATGCTTTCAAGCTCAGAGCAACAAAAAAAGTGAAATTCAAGCAATATTTGTTCGTTTTTTTATTTTTCTTCTATCAAAATGGCAACGCTGGTAATAATGTAATAATTCTTCTAAAGTGCGAATATCTTATGGAAGCGTTTGCCTTGATCTACACTTAAATCCCCAAGATTTAAATTTTCGGGAAAACGGTCTAACTGGCTGAAGACGAAATGTCGCATTAACATCGTTTAAGTGTGTTAATTTAATTTAATTACTCTAATTTATTGTACAGTCTCTTGCTACTAGTGACACATTTTTAGCATTCAGCTTCTTCAAGATCAAAGTCTGCTTCAAGCTTATTACAAAGTTCGTTTGTGTGTGTTACAGGTAGGTACTCAACAAGAGGTTACTGAAAAACATTTTGTTCCTTTTAGTGGCAGCAATGTTGCCGAAAATATGTGGAACTGTTGTTTACAGTGTATCTTTTTATAGTACCTCAATATATGTATAGGTATATGTCTACGCTAATCTCGAGAACCACTCAATGTATTTGAATGCGGTTTTCAAAGCTATCCGGTTATTTACTTCTCCGTTTGTAACAATTTGTTGATTAAGAATTAAAATTCATAGGGGGTACACAATTTCTCAAGAACTCGATCTGCTGATTGAAAACTGAGGGTAGATTCAACCGGACACGGCGAACTTCGTCCCGTCCCAATTTTACGCCTTTAGATAAACTCCAGAGTGATAATAAAACACAGATAGTAAATAGCACATTTGCCCAATAGAAAATGATAATGTGAAAAGGACACCTGTCAAATTGCGCTCAGCCTAAGTCAACGTATAACGCCATCTATCCGGTTGTGGCATTGATCGCAGCACAGCGCAATCTAAAGGTGGTTAAGTTTTAAGGGCCGATGTTGATTTTGAATAAAACACAAATTATTTAGTAAATTATTTTCATTTATTTTTATTATGATAATATTGGTATGGTTCAATTAAGTATCGGCCAAATGGCCGCCTCGGTGGCATACCTCCATCCGAAGGTCCAAATTTTCGATGACGCTGAGGCATAATTGAGGTTCTATGCCGTTAATGTGCCGAATTATCTCATTCTTTAGCTCTTGAATTGTTGCTGGCTTATCGACGTACACTTTTCTTTCAAATAACCCCAAAAAAAGAAGTCCAACGGTGTCAAATCGCATGATCGTGGCGGCCAATTAACATCGCCACGATGTGACGTGATAACACGGCCATTGAATTTCTCCCGTAAAAGAGCCATTGTTTCGTTAGCTGTGTGGCAAGTGGCATCGTCCTGTTGAAACCACATATCGTCCACATCCATATTTTCCAATTCGGGCCATAAAAAGTTCGTTATCATCTCACAATAGCGAACACCATTCACAGTAACTGCCCCGTTAAGGTGGACGGCTCTTCAGCCACGCTATCGCGAACAGCAGCAATACTTTCTGCAGTACGAACTGTACGAGCATGCACTGGTGTTTTCACATCTCCTACAGACCCGGTTTGCTCAAATTTTTGCACGATTTTTCCGATTGTACGCACATTTGGACGATTAAATTAACCGAAAAAATCAAGAAGTGCACGATATGCATTTTGATTTGAAAGCCCATTTTCATAATAAGCCTGAATAACTTTAACGCGTTGCTCGATTGTGTATCTTTCCATGGTTCAAATTGAGTTAGTCTGAAATTGAGAAATGTCAAATGAAATGCAAAAAAAACTTGACGTTTAGGTGTGGTTCACATTCAACATCGGCCCTTAAAATTTAACCACCCTTTATTATTTATCCTATTAACTTCTCCACCCAAAATGCACACAAAATTTATTTCCGATTTTTCCCATTTGCCGACTTTTCAGAAGGGTTTTCCAAACATTTTCTTTCGAAAGAACCTTCTCCTGGCAATAACGAACAACTGAAAAGAAAACGTGAGCCAAATCGGCTCAGCCGTTCTCAATTGATGAATTACTATACATTTTTCAAACCCTTCTACAACTCGTTTCCAAGTAAATGCTAAGTACCAGCAAACCCGCTAGAAATGTTTTCAGTCCGCAGCAGGGTAGTCCTGATCCTGTTTTATCATAGTGTAGCATGGGCGATATTCCGGTGCCATTAACGTACTTCGAAGGTGTAAGAGCTGCAATTGGTGATGATTCCAACCATCAGAATTTGGTCTTTTATATTAAACTAAAAAAAAAAATCAGATCAAAAACCCTAATCCTTACCAAAAATAATAAGAATAAAAGTGACAACACAGCATTGTAAGTGTTGTTAAGAAGGTCTGAGATCTATTTGGCTGCAAAATGAGCTGTTCTGAGTATTTATTGGTTTTCCTTGACCTCTACATATACACAAACAGTGCCACAGTCCCTAAGTAAAAAAAAAAAAAAAAATATGCGATAGGAAAATTGTTATCTCACTTAATTTTTAATGACCGACAAAAAACATTCGTCTTTCATTTTATTTGCATTGTGTTTGTTCATGGCTGAATCGTGTTAATGCACACAAATTTCCACTGACTTTAAGCCGAATTTAATTACCACCCCAACAGTTTACAATAAAAAAAAAAACAAAATTGAAAACAAATCCTATACGCGACCTCATTCACAAAAAATAAATCGCAGAATGAGAAAGAAAAACGAACTCGAATTAAATCATTTGAGTACTTAATTTGCACATCACACTAAAACATTTTTTATTGCCCAGAAATTATGTTTACTATCCCCAAGATGGGATATTTATGCATAAGGACATCCATATAAAAGTTAAACAATAAAAAAAAGAAGAATCCGAACAACATCAAACAGAAATGTAACGATACAGAAAAATGGACAGTCATTGGCCACCATACCACCACAACCACCACCATCATCGACATTCGAGGAAACAACAAATTAAAAGGACATCTATCTTACTTAGTGAACTCAAGCGATTACCATTTACGTTTCTTTCATCCTATTTTTGTATCGAGGGGGGAAACAAAGAAAAAAAAAAAGGATTTTTCGACCATGAGACATTTAATGGGGCGCCAGCACATAGGACACAGCTGGAGAAAAACAAATAGGCACTCAGTTCAATCCCCAAAATCGTATCCTTTTACCGGGAAGCAAGAAAACAAAAAAAAAATTACAAAGACGAACCTGATGTTCGTCCTTTTCATGTTCTTATTTGTGTATTATATGGCCCAAACCCATATGTCCTTCATTTAAAATTCAGATCATTTTCATAAATAATAAAAACACATTTTCAGTAGCTGGGCGGGTAAGATGACTGGCAAAGGATCAAAACAGGAAATTGAATTACATTCGAATTATTATCCTTGAGGGATTTTTTTTTTCTTCTTTTCTACGAGAAACATTAGTTCTTTGCTTTGCTCCTTATCGTCCTTTTTGATTGAATGAAATTTAATTTCCTTTCAGTGTTGGCTGTTGGTGGAGAGGTGAAATCGAAGAATTTTCCTACACTCCAACCTGTCAGATATCCTTTTAGCTAAAGAATTCCACTTGCTGCACTGCACACACACGCGTGCATTTTTTGCAGGCATAGCAGGAGGTAGAAAGGTGAAAATTCCTCCAGTACTTGGTTGGGGATAGTGGATTCCTTGATGCATCCTCAAACACTAGTGGACGAGAAGGTGATCGTTTGCTCCGAGAATCAAACACCGTAATGTTGAGTAAAACCACTAATCCCCCTCATATGTGTTGCATGGAGCCTTAAAGGATGCTGCTGCATGAATAATGCCAAGAATTTCATTACGATGCATTCAATGTCAAGAATTTAAGGCCTTTTTTGTGAGTTTTGTTTTTTTATTCACTCTTCATCGGTTTACTTTATGCAAAGTTATAGCCTTTGCTCCCGTGTTGTGGTAGCTGTACGAAAATTAACAAAGGTTGTGTGCGTGAGTGCGGAATGGCATCGTGTTGTGGCATCGACTTTATTTTCATTTTTGAACGGCAATTTAAGAATTTTATATAAACTGCACTTGACTTATGAAGCTAGAGACAAAGGGAGACAATTCTTATACTGATGACATTATATTTTGGGGGCTCCATCCATTTAGAAATGTTCCTTGTTAACCTTGCTAATGGAAGCTGCTGGTGACGTGCAGCACATTTGCACAGAAGTTGGTCGCAGGTTGCACCAATGGATGTGGTTATATTATAAAGATGCGGTAGCCCTTGCTACCAACATGCACGATTCGCAAACAAGAATAATCGATGCCAGAAGTGCGCTTGGCGTACTAATCCACACCCTATTTCCTTGAACCACTCTCCCCGCGTGATTGCCGTTAGGTATTACTTCGCAGGGCTGGTTACCAACTCATGCTAAATCCTCTGGATCCGCCATTTCGGCTCTTCTAAGTCTTTCAAGTCTCCTAAGTTGTTCGTGTACACTCGTTATAAAGGAGCATACCTCCAGCCAGTCATCTTCTGGACCTTAACACATGGCTTATTAGACTTTTGGGGGTTTAGTTAGTTCGCTCTTCCCCCTGCAAAGCGCCTACAATGGACCATTGCGTGCTCTGTATCTTCTTCTTCGTCTGGGCATTCGGGACAAAAAGACGAACTATCGTGACCAAATCTGTGAAGGTATTTCCGATAGCCGCCGTGCCCGATAAGAACTGCGTAAGGTGGTAGTTGCAGTCGCCGTTTGTTCTATTTGTCCAGACCTCAATTGTAGGGATCAGATTGTGAGTCAATCTGCCTTTTGCCATGTTATCCCACCTGGCTTGCCATAGTGCCATCGATGTTTCCCTCGCTCCTACTTTGACCCTTCTATTAGGGACCTCTTGCCGGTTGGCTGTTTACCTTAGGTAGATCCTTTGCATCTCGCTGGCAAGAATGTCGATGGGGATCATTCCCGATATAAAACAGGCTGCTTCATCCGAGATTGTTCGAAATCCCTTATTGTTGGTATTGCGCAGAGCCTGTATGCTGACGAGAG
Organism: Cheilosia soror; assembly: GCA_949372485.1. Lineage (NCBI taxonomy): Eukaryota > Metazoa > Arthropoda > Insecta > Diptera > Syrphidae > Cheilosia > Cheilosia soror. Next base: position 96,682,866 of record OX443563.1, on the reverse strand, counting down.
CTTTCTCCTTATTTCGTTTGTTTTTAGAGCCCACGCCCAGACCGGTGCAGCGTATAGAAGTATTGAGCTGACCACTTCGGACAGTAGAATCTTCCTGATATGTCCAGGTCCACCGATGTTTGGTAGCATTCGGTAAAGAGCTGCTTGTATCTGTGAGGCCTTCCTGCTGGCGTGCTGGATTTGCGTTTTAAAGATTAGCCTGTTGTCGAGGATTTGTCCTAGGTACATTAGAGCCTCCTTAGACCAGATGGTAAGATTCCCAACCCGGAAATTTGCAATTCCACAGACTTTCGGCTGGTTATCAAGACAGTCTCAGTCTTGTGGTCAGCTAGTTCTAAGCCGGCGGACTCCAGATTCTGGCAACTGCTTCCGTTACCACAGCGATGTCGTCAGCAAAACCGAGGTAAAGTTATTTGCAATTGCAACTATGTTCTGCAGGTACAACGGCGCTTCCATTCATTATGACCAGTTCGTCGAGTATTTTTTAACGTCCACCGTCACAACTGCGCAGTATTTCTTTGTCCCCCTCTCCATCTTTTTCTCAGTATTGCTTCAGCTGCTGGTGTCTACTACCGCCTTTATGGCATCGACGCGACGGTAGAACGTGATTTTCTGAATCCATACTGGTAGTCTGACAAAACTCCTTTATCTTCGGCCACCTCGAGCAGTCTGCCGTATATGACACGCTCTAAGATATTTCCCGTTTCCAGCAAACATATTGGCCGATACAAAGTTGGTTCTTCTGGTGGCTTCTTTCCTTTTGGTAAAAAAAGACAGATATTGAAGGTGCCATGGTTTAGGAAAAACCCCTTCCTCAAGGCACTTTAGCATCATTGCAGTAAAATAGTTTGGTCTTTTTTGAATAGCTGCTTTGAGTACCATGTTAAGGATGTAATCGGGTCCGGGCGCTTTGTTGTCGCCTATATACCTGCATGCATCGCTTAGTTCCTTCGTGGTGATTGCAGGGATGCGTTATTGGCTAATGTGGAAGTAGACAGCCTATGTGGGAATAGGTGCTCTACTACCTATTCTACTCTACTCTACTCTATTTAAGCTTTTTTATCACAATCCTGTGTAAGCCATCCCCCAGGGATCTAGGTCTGCTCCGTCGCATAGTTTCTTAAAACATCTCGCCTTGATGTCCTTAATAATAGTTTTTGGAATTCTGGCCTTCCCTTGGATCGCTGGGATCTGCTTCGAGCCTTAAGCCACCTCTAAGCGTTTTGATTTCGTCATTCCACAGATAACAAGATCCACCCCACTAGTTGATCTTCTAGGCATTGCTGCATCGCACGCTGTGGTGATTTTCTGCATCAGTTGTTGGGCCAAGAACTCCCGCTTCTTCGCTACTGAATGTGTAATCAGTATTCATCATTTCTTTCATTGTTCATTGTTAAGCTGGACACGGTTTAAATATCGGGCACTGCCACGCGTGGACGTTGTCATTCAGTTCCGGTAACCCTTATAACCTCTATACAGCAGTACACATTTCTATGCCCACACCTAAGCTAAGTGTCTCAGGCAGAGACTCTCACGGTTCGGGAGCCCGATAACTAAGTAAGTAACACCTAAGCTTCCGTATACTTCATAAAATATTCTTTCATATTTTTTTATAAAGTATCTACTTTTGGACTAACAACCGTTATTCAATTCACTTATAAATAATCCTACTAAGACATTCAAATGGAAAACATTAATTTTTACCTATGCACGTGATCGGTACCCAGGTGAAAATAAATGCCCATAGCGTGCGAATCTCGACCTATCTAACAAAGTGGAGGTGGAAGGAAACTTTCCAACAGCAGGCGCGCCTCCTTCAAAAAAGTAGAACATTTTGATGAAGAGAAATTGCTTAAAGGTTCTTTTTCTACAGCTGGTTGATAATATGCTGGAGAAGGAGCTAAGGTATCCGCCACAGGCGCCAGTGGTAATTGTGTACAATTTATAATGGAATATATAAAATCTCAAAACCTCTCGTACACGAGCGAGTCATTTTGTGCGTTGGTGCCGCAACAACAACTGTGGATATGCCTACAAAGATTCCCCCCTTTTTTTTTTTGTTCTCAGCCAAGGTGCTAAGAGGATTTGACAAGTTGGGATGAGAAGGGCTGAGCATGACGCAGAGTAACACAAACCAAAGCAACACCAACAGCCTGATGATGAAGCCAATTTGACACCAGAATGTCCCTTTGCCGCACCTTGAGCGAGAAGTATCACATTCGCATGTTGAAGGAGTCGTTGGAATTTTGTATTTATTATACCCTTGACGGTGATATGGATGATGGCGAATGTTATGCATAAGGGATCATAATTAAGGGATGATTAAATTATTTGACAGTCTTAATCGTATCAGACTTGCGGATGCGGTATGAATCCACAAATTCTGATACAATTCCAGATGGGTCTGATAGGCATTTCGTGTTTAGTACTTTTTTTTTTAAATTTGTAATTAAAGAAGCTCCAAAGGATTAATTTGTATACCTGGAGCATGCGACTCTGGAATGTAAAGTACTTTCAACCTTGGGTATAGAGTAGACGAATAATTAGGTATATGTTACGTGTTTGAGTTTTTAAAAATGTTGGACAGTTCATTTTCAAACCAAACAGAATTTTAAGCAATTTTTGTTTTCTCGTGAGATCCGTCGAAAGGTTGTAAGGGTACCGAAGGGCTTTTAGATTTAGGTCAATCAATGGAATGATCAGTTCTGGAGATTGTTTTAAAGGCGATAATAACAAAGATGCTGAATAACAGCAATATGTCATAATCGACATTGACGATGATAGACCAGAAGCCAGTTTCTCTGGTCAACATTTTGTAAGGGTATTAACATTTGAACTTAAATCCAACAAAGCTGGAGACGATGTTTTGTTAAAGAGTGCCCACCAACTCATTTGTATATTATTTAGTCAGATGAAAGAATGCTAAAACTAGTGTAAGTAGGTGGGTAACCCTTTAGTCGTTGACAACATTGGCTAAACCACATTCAGCGATTGTACAATTTATTTACCTAACCAAGTGCATCAAAAAACCACACGGGGCCTTAAGCTTCGGTATCTTTGAAGTATCTTTATATGGACGAAGTAGCGCAGTGGTTAGTTTGCTGGACTACTGTGCGAGGGATCCCAGGTTCGATCCACGAAAAAACACAAATTACATCTTATGGTTTTTTCTACTGCGCCACCTCCCGCGAACGTCTGACACACATCCGAGTGCATTAACTGTCCTGAAAAAGTTTTTTAATTTTTTTATCATTGAAGTATGGTGGGATTAGAACTGGACGTCAGTCGCCGAATGTCAAACTCAAATCCTGGTTTGGTTCAATAAGCACTGGATGGCAAGATAATCTACTCAAATGTGGATGGGACTCGCTTATGTAACATATCCCTATAGAGACGAACAGATCCACGCAACTTGGCAAACTTTTGTTACATATGAATTAGCATCGAATGAAGCGCACGTACATATAAGATGAACCGAGTAGTGGTTACACTATAAGCCCTTCTAGCTGGCAAATATTCGAAGAGGTAGTTCTACCGGAAATAGCAGCATCTCAAGCTTAATGCCCTCGAAAGGCATGACCCAAGCAAAGAAGGAAGCAGTTTCCAAGTGAGGCATTGGCGGATTACCAGATTTAGGATTATAAAGTCCGCAACCATTAGGTACTCGTTATGACTGAAAAACCCACTAGACATGTAGTGACTCACTACAAATCCAGCAGTTGTCAATAGCACAGAGACCAGCAAAAAGATCATAACTCTTCAATTGTACTGCATAATTGAGTTGGTTAATCATAATTTCTGACAAAGACCTCATTATGCTCTTTTACGCCCAAGCCTCTGTAGCTCTTTCGTTTCTACATTTTTCGCTTTGACAGTCTTAGCAGTGAAGATGATTTCGAAATGTATTCCATGGGATTAAGTGTTCTCCTGAATAAATAATTTCCTCTCCATTCACCAGGGAAACCTTCGGAAAAAAAAAATTGAAAACAGCAACTCATTGAATTACCCCACCCGCTTAGCACTTAATGCAGGATTTTCCAGAACTCCCAGCAGCTCTAACCCACCGCGTCGTACCGACTTCTTCCATCTCACGAAATAGTTTTCTTTTGAAATATAAAACACTTTTCAGTGAGAACCTCAAATATTCATGAAAGTTGCAGTGCAGTGCATTTGGTGGAAGGATGGAATCCTAGAAGCCTATTTCACCGGCTTCCCCGCCTCTGTTATGCTATTATAGTACATTTCACTTTTTTTTGTTGGGGGCGGGAGGAAAATCCGTTGAGTGGCAGAGTGTAAAGGCAATTCACAATGTCTGACATATTTATTTTTTTATTTTTTGAAGGTATCCCTCGGAGAAGCACCGGCGCGGCAGCAGCTGATGTTAGTACAGTAGAGGGTGGCTAGGCTACTACTACCCTGTCCGCCGCCGTCGTCAGCTAATACAAAATTTACAAATGTGTGCGGTAAAGTAATTCCAAAGAAAAGTCCTTGCAGACGGAAAACTTTGCCTCTGGGAGGAAGCAGATATCCTTGTAGGTGGAGAATGCACACAAAAACTTGATTTTCATTGAATTAGCGGCTTGAGTGGAGCAAAATGGGCTTTTGTGGCGCGGCAAGGCGACGGTCGGTGTTCCGAATACCGATGTACACTAAGTACAAATTTGGACTGACGCCAACCAACCAAACAGCCGCTCCATATATACCGTTCTGCTTAAACATCCAATTTTATTTCATCGTAAATTTGAGCGCGTCCTTTCTATATTTGAAGACGTCATAATGGAATGTGGTGGATATACAAGGGAGTACCCACCAGTACAGACCTCGGCTAAAAGGATATTAGCCAGAGCATCGGGTTTTGTTAAATTTGAATCCTGCCAAACGTCCTCGTTCATTCTCATAATTTTTCTGCTTTAATTTGCATCTGGGAGTAGTATACCTAACATTCGTTACGTTGCCGCCAAATTGGTTGAACGTGTCAAAGGCATCGTGCCGGCGCCATATCGTAGGATAGGGAAATTGTTTCTTTTCGCCAGATCGAGAGGGAGGGAGTGAGAAATTCATATAAATCGTCACTCTTTCGTGAAGAGGTTCTAATTCCTAAAAACGAGAAATTCGTGCTAACGACGGAAACGGTTATTACTTCATTTTGTTCGTCGAAAGGAATTTTCTATGTTTTTTTTTTTTTCCTGTCGCTCAGCTGGGGGAATTCGGGAAACGTGATTATGCCCCCAGGGTCGGTGCCGTGGTATAGTATATATGGCTGGCTGTGTATTGTTCGTCAGCGTATATGAAGTTGTCACGTACGGCGATGTTTCGAAGTAATGAGGCGACTGTAATTATGAGGTTTCTAGATGAATAATTCGGGTTTGTTTAGTAGGTATACACTGGTTTTGGTTTTGCGCCTCTGTGTGCAATGGGAATTTAAATAGCAACGAGTGACGGTTGTTGATGTCAAAGGCTCGACATAAATGTGTTGATTAAATGTAGATGGAGGACTCAAATTAGAATTAGAGGAGGAAGTTATGAATGGAGATTTTCCAGAACGAAGACGGAGTAATGTGAGTGAAATTCTTGATTAGATGACAAGCATTTTAATCTAATTTTAGAGGACCTTCATGGAAGGATTTTACCATAATTGTAATCAAATTTTGCAAATGTCTGAGGGCCCGCTTACAAGTGTCTCCTCTGTTGTTTTATTTGAAGTGGACTAGCCCGAGTGAGTTCTTTTTTTAAGCTGGACTTTAATCTTTAGATGAAAATACAAGAGTCCACTCTTTAAATTGGCTTAGCTTGCTGGAGTTAAGCTTTCCCTCCGAAACTGCCGTATCTTCCGTAGCAAACCAATTGCACTATGATCATGATCACTCTATTCTTTATACGGAAACTGAAGCAAGGGGCGTGTTGCAGTGGTGAGCAAGTGTTAGGTGCGGAATCGCCAAAGCCTATGATAACAAATGAAGATCTTCGCATCACAGCCAGCGAAGTGGCGGCGACATGGTAGTTTGCAGGTGGCGTGATACCAGTATAATACCCTTATCTTGAACAAGTTTAATCTTCGAGTAGCAAGCGGCTGGTGACGACGCACGTAGAGGCATATCCCTTGTAGAGGCTTATCATATTGTAGAGGCTGGTGACGAAGTGGATTTTGGCATTGCAACTGCGTATTTTTGATAACCTGGAAACTAAAAACATGTGAGGCGACCAAAAATTCGATAAATTAGGATCTGATGAATCGGTGTCACCATACAATGTTTGCCACATCAGTGCGCGTTAAATCACTTTCATATCACTGGGCGTAGTAGTGTGCTGGACTTCCCGGGTCGGTTGGTTACCTAGGTAACATCCTAGGCGTATTTTAGGAGGTCTTTGGGAGGGACCGGGCTCGTCTACATGAATGACTGCTATTGAGACTTGACCGACGCTTATGGCCTCGTTCGAGTCCCGGAGGCGCGTGTGCACCATTGTTGACGACTGCCAGGCGCCCCTCGACGCAATCGGGATGGTGACCAATCGAGAGTTTGCTCATCACCCTGATTATAGGTAACTTGGGTTAAGTAGCTTAGGTGGTTTTAAGTAATTTTAGGTAGTTTTAAGAAAACCCAAATAATAAAGAGTCCAAGTTTTGAGCAAAGTTTCTTGGAAATGAAAAAAAACAGCGCTATAAATAAAAAAATTGATATATTTAAGGCCGAAAGGCAATAGTTACTTATAAGGATATAGTTAAGCTTAGAGTGCTCATTAAGAGCCAGTAAGCTAGAATAAGATACATGTTAGTTTTAATTTAGATTTAATCATTTTTGTCTAGTTTATAAGTTAAAAGAAGAATTTAATAAAAATGAATTTAAAAGTAAAGTAAAGTAGTGTGCAGCACACTACTGTGCGAGGGATCCCAGGTTCGATCTCCGGGATTACATCGTAAGGTTTTTTCTACTGCGCCACCTCTCGCGAACGGCGGACAACGACAAGCATCCGAGAGTATGACTGTCCTGAAAAATCTTCTCAATTCAGCCGTTCGGACTCGGCATAAAATTGTAGGTTCCTTCCATTCGTCCCAAAAAAATAGAAACTCACACAAAACGAATGGTTGCGAGAAGCTAGGCCTAGGGTGTCTACCCGCCTGTTGCGCTACCTATTTATTTATTTTTATCACTTCGCCGCCATTCCATCGCTCACCACTTTAGTGCGCGCCTTGCTTTAAAACATCTGAGTCATCGGAGCACCTACCAATTTAGACAGCGATTTTCTGTCAGACTGTAAGGATTCACCGGAGCCCCTATACATTCTGAATCGATTTAGCCACGTCCGTCTGTCTGTCTGTCTGTCAATCTGCCTGTCTGTCTCTTGAAAGCACGATAGCGTTAAAACGGATCGACCTAGGCAAATGAAATTTTGTGAGAGGACTAATTTTTACCGTCGTCAGGTTGGTATTAAAAATGGAACATGTCGGTCAAGTAGTTCTGTTACCTCCTATTAGCCAATGTTCGAGTGTTCGACCCATGTGTCTCTCTGTATGTTGAAATCACGATAGCGTCCAAACGAATCGACTTAGGTGACAGAGGTCTGGGTACGTCAATCAACGCAACCCTTGCAGAAACAAAATATTTACAGCTGTTGCCAATATTTCGAATTTTTTTCTTAATCAACTGGCGGCTTAGGATGCAACTTTAGACTAAATTCAACTCCAATCGTTCCAAATTCAAATTAGGTGGAAATTTTCTTATGGCATATCCTGAAAAGTAAACTTTAGAGTAACAGACCTCAATTTGCTCGCATCCGCGGCGCACAGGCCTACATTTTTCTGGACAATGACTAAGTTAATTGGCATAGAGTTTCAAAGTGGATTAACTGTCGCCGCTATAATGGAGCGTCGGAAAGTGTAAGCAACGGGCTTAGACCGCGAAATTGAGCATGACAAACGGACTACAGGGAATGTTCTTTTTTCTTTTTCTCTATAGTCAAAGTCATTAATCATCGTTAAGCCTATGGGAAGTGTCCTTTTTTTGTCATTCGCTTTAAATCAAAATATCATTTTTCATCTCTCCGTCTTCGTTTCATCTATCCAAGTGACATTAAGAAGAGAGAAAATAAAAACAGAAAAATATACAAAACCTAGCAAAAGATACATTTATTATCCAAGGCGAAATGTAATTTGTTTTCTATACTCGCGAAGAACGATATTCGCATACATTTAGGCAAGCTGTCACAGATTGACAGTTGTTGGTAACATTTCCATATTTGAACTTTTACCTGTAGGTGCGTCGACTTCGACGCTGCCAAAGTTACTTGAGAAGGGCGGCGGCCGGCGGGTCTTCATCGTATACAGTAGGTACGGGAACATTATCAATTATATTTGACAGATGGGCTGATGAGCGGATAGACATAAACAGAAAAGCGACAGGACACTGTCCTTGCACCCCAATGGGTCGACTCTGACAAATTGTTAGGGATTGCAGTACAATTCTTAGCCTCTAGTGGTAGTGGAAATGGCGGGTGAGTGATGAATTGATAGTTTGGTAGGGAGCGATAGATGGAATAGATTTGAAGAAAGATTCTTCGAGCAGCTAATTTCTAGAATGTTATTTGTTCAAGGCAAATAGGTACAAGTTTTCACTGCCAATCAATCATGTTGGACAATGGATCATTGAGGGTGGATATTGATCGGAAGCACTAATGATGGTCAGGTCATATTATAGAACTTAACGCCGCAAGGAATATTCCTTTGTCAACAATTTACTCAATATACAAATAACATTACAAATAAATAGACGGCTATTTGTAGGAACAAATTAGTTCTTAGGATTGAGACGAATCAATTAGTTGAAGAGTAATAAAAGCACTCTGTTGAGGCAATAAGTGCAGTGAGATGTATACCTATTTACAATGCCACGGGCCCAATAATACCTACTCATCATCGTATAAATATGAAGAAAGCTTTAAGAGCAATTATTTTCAAATTTTTGGTTTGCAGGAAGAAGCAGCCGATTTTATCAGTTGAAGTTAAGGGGCACTTTAACTATTGACGGACTTGATACCTTTTGAACGGTAGCGTCTTAAGTTTCAAATATCTAAAGTAGAGTGTAATGGATAAAGGAACCGACCACCAAGAACATAAACATGGTTAGACGAGAACGTCTGTGAGGAAATTTTTCCCGAAAGTGAAATCTTACTCCAGGAACGAGGCTCGAAAATGTAACCAAAGGCTACAAACAGGTCAGTGCTACTAAGATCAAGCCCTTGAAAAAGATTTTCGTCCCTATTCCATAATGTGTAAAGTAAAGGTTTCTCTATTACGAACGGGTAAATTTTGACAGTGGCTATCATGTGTTATGAGATGAGGTGAGCCCACAGAGGCAGCTTTCGCATGAAGGAGGAGGACTGCGTGGCACACTCGCCGTGGCTAAGATAGTCGGATGTGGTAGTTCTTGCATCCCCAGTTATCTACTCTTCAAAGAAGAATTGTGCCATGAAGCAAAGAATAGGCGGAAAGTAGAAAAACTGATTCTAATTGACAGCGGACGGACAAAGAAAAATTTAGAAGAAATAATAGAAGTAAAGAAAAGACTGAAAAAAAAATGGAAGCCCTCAATCAACCTGCATAAGTTCAAGAATGAAGAACAAGGATGAAAATGCAGATAGATTTGAATATTATTGTTAAATTAACTTAAGCTATCCTTACTATATACCCATTACCGAATTATACAAGCTAAACTATGCATCTTCCTACCTTTCCAATATCATGCCATCGTATAGGTTCATATCGTCCCAGAGATGTGGCTGATGTTGGCTGTACTCGCGTGGCTTTCCCACCCCATGCCTTAAGCGGCATATCCTTGGCCATCTGTCTGACCAATAAATATAAGAGAGCCCCTTAAACGCCTGGATCCAGTCACCCATCAATCTGAGTTAGTCACGTCATCTTCGTGTTCGTGTGGGTCATCGGTTGCGTATTACGTTCTTGTTTTATTTTTTGTTAATTTGTCTATTTTTAATTTTTCTGACACTAAAGACAAATCACCATGGCAAGTTACTGCGACGTGCAACTCCCATTTTACTGTTCACATGGTCGTCCTTCCCATTCCTAGTGGAATGTTGAACGTTTGGTGACATAAAGACCTGGTATACGCGCATCATGGAATGGAGGCGCATGCTGTTGATTAATTCTATGCTCAGCTCATTCTTTTTAGGAAAAACGGCCCCAATCTTATGGGGCAGTATGATTTAGCTCACTAGATTCCTTCAGTTTGGTGATTAATTACCTACTCTGTGCGATTACCTGGTTTACAACGCAGCTTAAAACTAAAACAAACAAGTTTGCACATGCAAAATAAAATGAATTCAATTCTGAGGTACCTAACCTTAGATACCTACCTTTATTTAGTATGTGGTCCACAGCTGTACTTGATGGCATCGTACTGTATCGTTCAAATGTTAAAAAGCGTGATTATCTTCATCATTGTTATACACATTTCAGTCACTAAACTGCAAACTTATATTTAAAATGCCTCCTTCTTCCAAACATAGCAAATAAAACCAGCAACTCGCCGTTTCCAACTATCAAAGTCCATGGAATACCGGTCCTTCTTGGGGGTTGTTTTCCAGCTTGAACTATAGCTATTTGTCAGTTTGTACAAAACAAACATATTTTTATATATCTGTTTAACCGGAAATTGTTAAAAACAAAACCAAAAGTGCCCATCTACTCGTAAGAATATATTGTACAATGTTCCACCACAATAGGTTCACTTATACACTAAAGCGATGTAGTCAGCCCTCAAAAACACCTGTCAACAAATCCAAATTCAATTTGACATAAATCTCAATTAAAATAAATAAATACAAATTTTTTTTTAAATCCTTTTCAGGATAAATCATCAACTCGAACTCGGTCCCAACAAAAATCCTGTTGATCCTGTGGCATCGTTCTGAAGCAATTTTAAACGCTCTGAACCCTAACCACCTGACAAACGTATAACACCCACAAAATGGCGCAACAATCAACTCACAGCACCAAGCACTTGGTGGCTTTTCCTCACGCGTATTTGTCGTCGTCGCCGTGTGAATGAACGATGAACAATAATCCTTTGCCAGGCCAAAACACAAGCAAAAAGTGAAAAAAAAAAGAATAAGTGTCCTCCACACGAAATGAAAAATATTGTTTTGTGACCAAGTTATCGCACATGGAAAATCGTTGTGAGTCGCTTTTGTTTTGTGGTTCACTTTTCCGCGTACTGCAGTAAAGTAAAATATAAAAAATAAAAAAAAAATGTAATTCAAATAAAAACTTGAACAAAGTGACAAAAAAAAAAAATACCGGCAAATCCCATTTAAAAAATAAAAAATAATTGCGTGTCCGTCGCACTTGTTCTGGTCCATTTTCGTCTCCGGGGGCTTTTGAGCGCGTTTGAAGCAAGGATTGTTCTTTTTTTCCTCTCCCAGCCTTTTTTGTGGGTGTGCCATTGTCTATTGCACATATACAGGACAAATATGGGACACTGCAGCAGTGGACAATAAACACATGAAGAATTGCCCCACCAAGAGTAATATGAAGCTAACGCTGGTTGGTATTTTGAAAAACAAATGAAGAGCAAGTGGGATAGCAAAAGTAAATAGCGGTGTAAACGGTATTTGTTTTGGCGCTGTTCCGGAGTTTCTATTTTCATTTTGCTTTCCTTTTAAACATTGAATTTGCATATTCTTGTATCGCGTTTAATTATTTTTCGCAATTTATTTATGTCCGGTGAAAAATAGAAAATTTTTCTATTTTAATTGAAAATTGTTGCTCAATATCGGGCGGTCTCTGTTTTACCGGTGAGAAAAGTGAAAAAGTTCGCAAATTCAAATCAAAGCTCTAAATTTGTTTGTTTATCTGTGAAAATCTTCAGTGAAAAGGTGAATAAAAATAAAATGTTAATTTAAATAAAAGTGCGGTGAGTGTAAATTAAAAAAAGTAATTCGCAAACAATTTCTGCTGCGCTGTTTTTCAAGTCAAATTTTTTAATCATCTTTGCCGACCAGACGGCAGGCAGACCAGCGATATGAGGTGAGTGAAAGTTTTATATAATATTTTGAAATATATTATTTTTTTCAATATAAAAATTCTGATCATGGACTTACATTATAAGCTTCATGCATCCTTATTTAGGCTATGACATCGGCTACCTTAACAAAAATTTACCGGTTCATTTATTAAATGTACAATTTACTGGACATATTTATTTATTTAATGAATTTTGACAAAACTAAATGATTAGTTAAGCTTGGTCTTTGCTAATTATATGACAACGATGTACGTTACTAATGAGAAATAATATCCTCCATGTCATTTGATGAAATTCTTAACCTTCTTTGATGATTTTTTTTATATTAAAGGGGAATTTCAAATGCTGAAGCACTCAGACTAAACCCGGCCCATTGTACTACCAAGCAGAAACCCCTTTTTGATGTAGTGATGGAGAAACTCTGTCTCTTTCGGTGGCAGAGCATTGCTGTTTCCGTCGGGGTTCGAACCATAGCCGCTCGGATCACAGGCAATGACAAAAATCGACTTTTGATGATAGTTGAGACCACAGCTTTTTGAAAATCGAAGGAACTTTTTCCGTGTTTAGATTTTTTTTCTTTTGTTTTTATGATTGTACCGGTACCCGTTAGGTAGTTGGAAGGGTTCGGACTTTACTGCAATTGCAGTAGATCTGCTGCTCTTTTCGTAAACAAAATTAATCTACTGCGCTACTGCGCCCACGCCTCAATCTACTGCACATTTTCAGAGAAGTAATTTAATTTTTTTTAGTTTGGAAATTAACATATATTTTTTTCGATACAATAGATCTTTTTAGGTCGCAGTGTCAGCCAATAGGGCAGGGAACTTTATGTAATTGTGGTGTGCTGTTTCAAAGAATAACAACTATTTATTAAAGACTTCGATTGAAATTACAGCTATTTCGAACTGTACCACTCCATACTCATCATAAGATTTCTTAAATGATTTGTTTGAACAGTTGAAATCCGAAAGTCGATTCTCCGTATATAGGTATTCCTCTTTCGGAAGGCTTTAATTGTTTTTCCGGAAAATGAAACTGTACTGATCGATAAGCACTTGGCCACCAAATATTATGGAATAACACTGAAAGGTTGACAACCATAATGTATTTCGTTGTTGCTTAAAAAGTTTGATGATCTCTCGAGTCAGTCCTTCTTTCGATTTTGAATTATCAGAAAATGTCTGAAATTTTAATCAGTTAGTCCTTCAATAAGAAATTTTCATCTGCGAATCTAGGCTCTAAGTATACTGAACGCGTCCATCGACTAGATTTGTCGGTTACGTACAAGGAAGGTACGAGTAGATATGTCAACAACTAATTATTCAGTACCTAAAGATCACTTTTTTTTGCTCTAGGTCACTGTTTTGTTCGATTGACACAAAAAAGGAATATTTTTTGGAATCGAGAGCACTTTTCAGATTATTAACTTAAAAAATTTTATAAATCAATTAAAAGACACATTTCGAATAATTACATTTAACATTTAACCAGTGAATAGAATTCGATTGCAAAGGCAAAATTTTAAATCTGAGGGAAGAATCTGAAGAGCTCAGTCGAAAACGCTATAAAAAACTGCTCTCGTGATCAATAAAGACCAATAAAGATTCAAACAGATCGATTTATAGAAAACTAATAATTTTTTTTTAAATATGTACAGTGGCCGGCATAAGTATTTTGACAAAACTAAAGTTAATTCTGCTCATAATTTGAACTTACTTCGTGTAAATTTTGGCATCAATGGAAAGGTCATTTAAATTCCGTTTGAGTGATATAAAACTTTCCTTAACCGATTAAGTACCCATTGAAAATTTGGAACTTTTGTAAAAGTCTACTTCTTTGACTTTTTTCCTCGGTTCCAAAAAAAAAAAAATATTTTGATGCAAAAAGTTTCTTCAAACAATTCTAATAGTGACTGGAAAAAAATTTTTTCAAAAATCTCTTCGCTAATATTTTTTATGATTTTTTGAATGGAATGATCTCAGAAAAATTTTGTATGAAAAGGAGGAAAAAGTGACTAAAATAGTCATTTTTAGCAATTTTCAAAAAATCATAAAAAATATTAGCGAAGAGATTTTTGAAATTTTTTGCTGTCACTATTAGAATTGTTTGGAGAAACTTTTTGCATCAAAACATTTTTTTTTATACCGAGGAAAAAAAGTCAAAAAAGTAGACCTTGACAAAAATTCTAAATTCTAAAAATTTTTAAATGGGTACTTAATGGGTTAAGGAAACTTTTGTATCATTCAAACGGAATTTAAATAACCTTTCCATTGATGCCAAAATTTACATGAAGTAAGTTTTAAATTATGAGCAGAATTCACTTTAGTTTTGTCAAAATACTTATGCCGGCCACTGTACATGAAATGTAGGTTTCCAATACAAACATAAAATCTACTGCGCAAAAATTGGATTTACTGCTGTTTTTTGAAAAATCGACTGCACAAATGAATTTCTCAAGTTGGATAGTTAGATTTCTTTTTATCGATGATCATGGTAATACCGTAGATATTCGTAGAAGAGTAACTGCTAGTTCCACATTTCACTTTCACTCGAAATGAAATCGGAAAAGAATTTTTGTCTTCTCTATTTCACAGTATTGGATTTCAATTTCAAAATTTTCTCAATTGAAAAATTGTGATTTCGAAAAAATATCGGAGTTTCCGAATCGCTCGAAATTCAGAACACTGAAAACGAATTCACTCGATTTGCAATTTCGATTTCACTCGATTTCTGGAACCTAACTGTAGATCTCGGTTTTGCAAGGGAATGATCTTACACTTTATGGCTGGGTCAATCAGTTTGAGTAAAATGTACATCCTTGCCTTCCCAAAATCGCGACGATAAGGCCATCCCTCGCTACCATTGAAAAGGGTATAGAGTACCAGGACGATTCCTTGAAACAGTGACGTGGATGCGACAAAGAGCTATCCTATTAAAGTCGGTGGATTGGCAGTATTTGTCTAGTAGAGGTCTCCAATTTTCGCTTTAAAGAGTTCGCTGCACTCGTGCACAATTTTTGTATAGCCCCACTCTGACTGACATCAGTCGTTTTCCGCCGTATTACCTGGCCAGTCTAAGATTGCTAGTGCCGATCGTTTCTGGTTACTCAGCGACTTCTTCTTGGAGTTAAACAGTTTGGGAAGCGAAGAGTGTGTCGTATTTTTTTCCTGTCTCAATGCGACGCTATTTTAGTTCACTCTACTAAAGTGTCTTTCGAACAGCTGGCTATATCAGCCGGATTCGCAGGTTTTTGTTGAAGTTTATCCTTTTTGTGCCACTTGATTGTTGTAATCGTCATTTTTTATGTACATACTTAATTGTTATTAGAATTTATGTTTGCGCAATGGGCGAGATCGATCTCTCGTCCACTCGGATTTCGATCGTCAGCCTGAGCACAGCTAAGTACAAT
This sequence comes from Cheilosia soror, assembly GCA_949372485.1. Taxonomy (NCBI): domain Eukaryota; kingdom Metazoa; phylum Arthropoda; class Insecta; order Diptera; family Syrphidae; genus Cheilosia; species Cheilosia soror. The sequence continues at coordinate 96,667,419 of OX443563.1, read as the reverse complement.
ATACCTGAGAACAAATTTTAATTTGATGTTTTTTTTTTTGGTTTGGTTCTCTCTTGGAGTCTTGGGTTGATTTCTTTTTGCTTCCCCAAGTGCTGGTCCTTCAATTGTTTATTTCGTCGTTTTTTTCGTTTATTCCCCAACAAGTGGAATTGATCCCATGTAGGATAGGAACGTTCGTTTTTATTAAATTATTACACACAAGCTAAATTAGTCATAATTCTGTCTAGATCTGCGACACTTCTTAAAGGATGTGGTTCTTCAGCGCGTATGAACGGTCTTGTGAGGCTGCTTCACCACAGCGAATTCAGCTTCACTGGTCGCCTTACATAGACGCCGATATATTCATCGCCTTGGAGTGCGCAACTGGAGGTGGTTAGCCAAAGATCGTGCTAACTGGAGAGGCGTGCACTGTAGCGCTACATAAGTAAGTAAGTAAGTAATATTATATTTCCCTGGATCCCCATTTGTGAACTTAAAAAAAATGGACCCTTAACCTTTTGATTCATTCGCTGGTTTTCCGCACCGTAGAAAAGTAAATTTTTTTTAATTGACGAAGCCAATGAGGCGGAAAGGGCTCCTCCGTCTGACATATTCAGTTTCTCAAAGAAATATCGCTCTTGGATTGTTCTTCATTATTTAAGATCAAAATTATCTAATTTATAAAGAAAAGCTAAACAATTTTTAACTTAACAATCAATATCGAATTAGGTTCATTATGACCGCAATTTTTGTAAATAGATACTGGTATAGTGGTCAACTCGAAATCAAAAAAAAAAAAATCGAAGCAAATGTTTTCTTGGAAGATTTTCGGATTCCCCCCTAAACCGTAAAGGTCATCAAAATAAATTCAATTTGCCTTGTGGCTTTAAAAATTCCTTCAAGCTTAAAAATTTTGTTCTTAAACAATATTGACCTTTTCCATAAGTCTGCGGGCTAAAAACATTATCCGTTACATTGAGATAGAAAAATGTGTTTGTTTTCCTTTACGAATTCACCCTCCGTTTTGGTAAATTGCTATCGCATGATAACAAATAGTTGGACAGGGGTTTACATTTTCGCTATTTTCTATTCATATCACGCCCTGACCCACTTATTTCAAATCAGTCAACACAACATTTGGTACAACTCTCTTAACCCTATATCAATTTCACTTCTCGCAGTACATCCAAAAGGATATCATCAGAATAATTGGTACACACGAGTGTATAGTGTATTATTATACAGGCTCACCCTCACAAAGGCTAGCCAGTCGACTGGTATAGTTAGGTGGGTAGGTATGTAGGTAGTTCAATTTCGTTTTAGACACACATTATCCAGCTCTGCTCACTCACATGTCTGCTAAGTTATTTAGAACTTCCAGATGAAACAGCCAACCCATTCTCGAACTCGGGCATTTACCCGTATGGCTTTACTTTTCTAAGAGAACACAGTATTATCGAGGTCAAAACATCATTCAGAGATGCGTGTGTATTTGATAACATTGCAAACAACAACACAAAGGCGAGTAACTCTATAGTATCCTTTTCATTTATTCATGTCGATATAGGATATAGAGCTCGACTCAAATGAACCGAAAAAGAAATCTTTTGTGTTGAAATATTATTATCGTAATCCCTGTTACGGATCGATTCACAAAATGGATGTGGAAGTTTAGAACGTTTCATATTTTTGTGCTCATCTTTTTTTTTTTTTTTTTTTTTTTTTTAAGTGTTGCTGTGCTTTCTCGCTCTTGGTTGTGCATTTGTAGGTATGAACTATAGGTACAGGAATGTATATATTTTTTTGAACATAAGGTTTCCACAAATTCATATAAATTTGTGAAGAAGAAGGCCAAAGTTTTGCCTTGACTAGCTAATAATAATTCACTTCGGAATAAGGTGATCACGACACCACGTCTGGAAACGGACTTAGGCTAATCGACTAAAATGAGGTATAAGGATAGCAATATCCAAGCTGAAGTCCAACAAAGCTGCAGGACCGGACGGTTTATCGGCCGAGCTTTTTAAGGCAGCAGGGGATGACTTGGTAGAGAGCATACACCAACTCGTTTCTAAAATTTGGTCAGAGGAAAGTATGCCTGATGATCAGCATTGTTTGCCCGATCCATAAGAAAGGAGACCCTCTAAACTGCGCCAACTATAGAGCCATCAGTCTCCTTAACATCGCTTACAAAATCTTGTCCTCCGTATACTGTGTGAACGCCTGAAACCATTTGTCAACGAACTGATTGGACCCTATCAGTGCGGTTTTAGGCCCGGTAAGTCCACAACCGACCAAATATTCACACTACGGCAGATCCTGGAGAAAACCCAACAAGTCCAAATCGATACTCATCACCTATTTATCGATATTAAAGCCGCATATGACAGCATTTATAGAGACGAGCTATACAGAGCCATGTCTAGTTTTGGCATCCCTGCCAAACTAGTCAGATTGTGCAGAATGACGATGGAGAACGCTCGCTGCTCCGTAAAGGTCCGAAACAGTCTCACCGAGACCTTTGATGTCAAAAAAGGATTTAGACAAGGTGATGCGCTGTCATGTGACTTTTTCAACATCATTCTTGAGAAAATTGTGCGAAACTCGCAAACCAACACCAGGGGCACAATTTTCTAAAAGTCTGTGCAACTACTTGCATACGCTGACGACATCGACATCATTGGCAGGACACAGCGAGCTGTCACTGGTGCGTTTGCAAGTATCAGTACAGAGGCGGCAAAAATGGGTTTAGTGGTGAATGAGGGCAAAACAAAATATATGCTGCCAACGAGAAGGGACACACAACATCGACGAATCGGACAGAACTTCACGATAGACAGCTATAACTTTGAGGTAGTTCGGGACTTTGTGTACCTTGGCTCCGCTATTAATTCTGAAAATGACATCACATCAGAAATCAAGCGAAGACTTACACTTGCCAACCGCTGTTACTTTGGCCTAAGAAGGCAATTGATTAGTAAGGCCTTGTCGAGAAACACCAAGGATACTCTATATAAGACCCTCATCATTCCAGTCCTGCTTTATGGCGCAGAATCATGCGGACGTTATCAACGGCGGATGAATATCTCCTTGCTCGCTTCGAACGCAAAATTCTTCGAGCGAACTCTACGAGCTTTACGCAAGTAGAGGAAGACCCTCGCCTTAGGTGGCGCGGAAGTGGAGGGGGACCTCAACCAACTTGGAGTGCGCAACTGGAGACAGCTAGCCAAAGATCGTGCTAACTGGAGAAGCGTGTTGGTTGAGGCCCACGTCTACCCCGGACTGTAGCGCCATTTAAGTAAAAAAGTAAGAATATTGTAGATAGAAACCTATGCGCGATGTTATAAAGACTGAAAGCTCTGTTGTAGACGCAGTTGAGTGGGTCTCCTTTGCTATGGATGAAACAAACGATGTTGAGACTAGAGTGCATTTATAATAGATATACATACATTGGGTCTGACCAAATCTTAGAAATAAGTTCGTATACGATTTCTATTAAGTCGTCGCCGACTGCTCCAAAAACCGCATTCAAACACTCAATCAAGGTAAGGTTAAGTTTTTCGTCCATAACTTCCCGAATCCAGCCACCTTAAAGTAAGCTACTTCTTCAAATTCATTGGTAGATTTATGGCAGAACCCGGTATGTAAATCTCTTTAGGAAGTAAAATCAGTTAAATCATTAATTCGTTACATAGACAAACGTTTTTCAACTTTATCACCAGTAATGCCTACATAACTTCAATATTATAAGAAACTCTTTAAAACTTTACGATTCCAATTTAGTATGGATTTCGCTCTTCCTTCCCACCAAAATCGCAAATGAGTTCCATAAAATCATGCAATTTAAATTCTATTACATTGTTCACGACACCATTCTAGACCGACCTGCCCCCAACTATAAAACGTTTTATTCTCCGCTAAATTGTGGCATTTACATTCAAAAATGTGTATTACTCATCAATTCCAGGAGTACCTACTCGACTCGACTCGACTCCACGCCAAATGCAGTCATAAAAATCAAGTTTAAAATTTATTTGAAGGCTCCTCCTATAATTCCCATACTAGTATGCCGAAATCTACTAACCAGGAAATCTCTGTCTCTCATTAAAACATTCGACAGTAAAACCGTATACATATACATAATTCTATTTTAACACTGTTGCCCAAATTGCCCTAGCATGGTGTATTACACAGAACGCTGTAAAAATATCCTCATCAATTTACCGTATCCCCATCAGAACCATGCGCTAATCATTCATACCAACAAGATGGTAGGTACTTCTTCATCGTCATCTTTTGGTCCTTCGAACCGGAGTGCGCGAGAAAATTTAGCGGAAAAGAAATTCGAATAAAATTCCACTTGCCTTGGTACGATATTTTTGAATGAAATTCGCAAACATAAAGTTACTCCTTGTAGATGAGGGAGTCCTTCAAACTTGTTCCGCTGCTCTTTGTTTTTTTTTTTTTTTCATATTGTTTCATTTTGTTCATCGTCTTTCGCATCCTTGTAACTCGACATCGAGTCGATAATAAACGTGAAAGGATTTTTGTTTCCCTATTCGTTTCGTATTCCTTGTCTTCGTTTTGAGTTTGTAAAAAAGTGAAATCCTTCATCGTGCTATTTTATTGAGAAATAAAAACAATTGCAATCCAAGGACTCAAATGCGCGACATCTGTGTTTGTTTGTTGTTTTCAGTTTCTGAGGAGGAAAAGTTATTCCCACGTCCACCGCCGCGCGGCACACAGGACGATGGGAATGGGAATTGCCAAAAATGAATGAATTGAATAGATTGATGATGGAGAAACGACTGAGCGGGTGGGTGTTCTTTTTTTTCTGTTAGTTCTTTGCGCTTTCAACTCCAAAATCTGTCATATTGACGGAGGAAGAAAAATAGCAAAGGATGAACCACCAGAGTATGGGGAAGTTAAAGCATCTTCTGGCGGAAATTGGGTCGAAATGTCCTTTTTCTCATTTGCTGTTGCTGTTGCTACTGTTATTGTTACAATGCTTGTTTTGGCATTTCGGTGGACCATAAAATATTTATTGAGTGTTTATTGAATTGTTCTGTTGTTGTTGTTATTGTTACTGTTTTACGCGAAAGGGATGGATTCGCCAGAGGACTACAGTTGTTTTTGTGTGGCGGGTATGGGATAAGGAATAAGGATTCTCGTCAAAGTGGTGTTTTGATGGGACAGTTCATGAGGAATGGACGATGGAAAAGTTCCAGCAATTAAATGCCAATTAAGGGGAAAATTATTACACTAAGAACGGTTGGCGGAAGCAATATTGTGCGGATATTGGAATTTGAAATATTAATTGTACGGGCGAAATGGTGCGGAATCCGATTACTCTTGGAAGTTTAGTGTCGATTCGGGGGAAGTTATTAAGTGAGATGAATATTTTGTGCATTCGTTTGTAGCGCGTTGTTTGAGATAATTATTCACCGCTGGCTATGGAAACCAGGTGAAGGGTATTTCTATTGTAATTTTTCTTGAGGGAATTTATTATGGAATAGAGATACTTTGGTCTTCTGGTAGTTAACATTTATGCTTAAGAAATATACTTTTCAATCTTCTCAATAATTTTTGAATCGCTTCTACTTACCTTTATCTCAGCCTCAATACAGAGGGCTCTAAATATTCGGAAAATTAATCCGGGAGGACCATAGGATATCCTTAGATCTTCGTTCCATCTGTTTATTATTATCTGTCCTGCTTTTGCTGCTTATTACGATAGTCGCAAAAGTAGGATGCTTAGCAGCCCATTCATTACTTTAGATCTTCTGCCGCAGGCTCAAAATTCATTCGGTGCTTTACTCATACGCGTGGAGGATAGACATCTTAAGATTTCTCAATTCGAGACGCTTTTCATCACAGCACAGGTGAGCTTGTAACGTTCCATCCATATAAGTCATAAAACCTAGAGGAGATAAAGCGCAAGCGCACCTCTGCCGAAGTTCAACGCCTCTAAAGTATCGACAGATCGATTGCTCCAGCAATATACTTAAAGCTTTATCTCGACGAGGGACTCCGTCGTATATCTATCTACCTGTCCTTCTTCAGATTTATGAAATCGATGAAAGCAGATGTGACACATTCCCAAACCTTCCGAACGACCGTTCTTAGAGTAAATTGCCGGTCGGTTGTACCCGGACAGAGAAAGCGCTTATTCCCCAACTTTGACTTGATCTTCTTAGCAAAGAAGTTATATGATCAGCAGCTAAGACTTTGACTGCAGCTAAGCTAAAGTCCTGTAAAACAAATTGAAGACAGTGAAATCTACTTTGTGAGGGTAGAACAACAGTGGTATATCCAACGACTAAAGCGTTCTACGGTTTGTCAGTTCTAAAAAACTCAAAGTACTATACCGAAATGTGGGTTACAGTGGTGGGCGCAGTTTTTAGTGAGCTGGAGGTGCGAGGTTTCTGGTTTGATCCTCATATAACGACAGATCTTGAGGTTTTTTTCCTTTCCACTGCGAAATATCTGACCAACATTCAAGGGTATACTTACTTACTTACTTACTTAAGGTGACGCTACAGTCCGGGGTGGACCTGGGCCTCAACCAACAAGCGTCTCCAGCCAGCACGCTAAGTTGGTTAAGGTCCCCTTCCACTTACGTGCGCCACCTGAGTCGCGGTCTTCCTCTACTGCGCCGTCCCTCGGGAGTGGATTCAAAGATCTTCCGGGCCGGAGCATTCACGTCAATTCGCTCTACATGACCCAGCCACAGCAGTCGTTGGATCTTCACTCTTCTGGCTAGGTCAATGTCGCTGTACAGCCCGTACAGTTCGTCGTTGTATCTCCTCCTCCATTCACCGTCTATGCAGACGGGACCGAAAATTACTCGAATAATTTTCCTCTCAAAGCAACCAAGAGTAACCTCATCCGCTTTTGATAAAGTCCATGCCTCTGCACCATAAAGAAGGACTGGGATGATTAAGGTCTTATAAAGGGTCACTTTAGTTCGAGAGAGGGCTTTGCTACAGCAATTGGCAAGAGTTATTCTTCGTTCAATCTCAGCGCTGGTGTCATTGTCTGAGTTCATAGCAGAGCCTAGGTAGACAAAGTCCTTTACCACCTCAAAGTTATATCTGTCTATAGTGACATTCTGTCCAAGACGTCGGTGTTTGGTGTCATTTCTTGATGACAGCATATACTTTGTCTTGCCCTCATTGACCGCCAAATCCATCTTTGCCGCCTCCGTCTCAATGCTCACGAACGCGCCAGTAACATCACGCTGCGTTCTCCCGATTATGTCGATATCGTCGGCGTATAGGCGAGTAGATGGACGGACTTTTGAAAGATAGTGCCTCTGGTGTTAGCGTTTGAGTTTTGAACTATTCTTTCAAGAACGATGTTGAAGAAGTCACATGACAGCGCATCGCCTTGTCTAAATCCTTTTTTGACATCGAAGGTCTCGGTGAGTTCTTTACAGACCTTGATGGAGCAGCGTGCATTATCCATTGTCATCCTACACAAACGGTCGAGTTTGGCAGGAATGCCAAAACTACACATTGCTCTATATAGCTCGTCTCTATAAATGCTGTCATAAGCGGCCTTAAAATCGATGAAAAGGTGATGGGTATCGATTTGGACTTCATGGGTTTTTTCCACGATCTGCCGCAGTGTGAATATTTGGTCGATGGTAAACTTTCCTGGCTTGAAGCCACAGTGATAGGGACCAATCAGGTTGTTGACGAAAGGCTTCAGGCGTTCACACAGCACAGCAGATAAGATCTTGTAGGCGATGTTAAGAAGACTAATACCTCTGAAGTTGGCGCAGTTCAGATGGTCTCCTTTCTTGATAATCGGGCAAATAATGCTAAGGTTCCATTCATCGGGCATACTTTCCTCCGACCATATTTTACAGATGAGTTGGTGCATGCTCCTAGCCAAGTCATCGCCTGCCGCTTTGAATAGCTCGGCGGTTAGGCCATCTGCTCCAGCGGCTTTGTTGGACTAAAAGCTTAGATATGGCTATCTTCACTTCGTCCAGGTCGGGTGGACGGAATTGAAGCTCTAGTCCTTCTTTGCAGCGCCGCTTTGTATGCCTCTTGTTTCGCTGCTTGCCGGCACTCGTCGTCGAACCAGGGGTCTTGTTGTGGTGGTCGAGTGAAACCAAGCGCATCAGAGGCGGCGTCTCTGATGGCTTTTTGGCAGTGTTGCCATTGGTCTTCAATACTTGATGCTGGCTGCATAGAACCTCTTGAGAGATTGAGAGAGACTTGATCGGATCTGGTGATCTCTTGCAATTTTAGCCGTCCGACGTCAAACTTCCTCACAGTATTTATTTGTCTTGGCGGTGTTCGGGATATCCTAAGGCGTACCTTGGCTACAACAAGGTAGTGGTCCGAGTCAATGTTGGCCCCTCGGAACGTTCGTACATCCATAATACTGGAGGAGTGCCTTGCGTCGATCGCAATGTGGTCATTCTGGTTGACGGTTGATTGATCGGGAGATCTCCAAGTGCCTTTATGAATATCGAGATGCGGGAACCGCGTACTTGATATGACAACATTTCGCCCCGCCGCGAAGTCGATCAGCCTAAATCCGTTATCGGAGGTGGTGTCGTGTAGGCTGTACCTCCCGACAATCAAGGGTATAACAGTCTTGAAAAGATTCCCAATCTAGCGGCTTGGACATGGAATATAATTTTGCGACTTTTCCATTCGTCCGAATAAATAATAACTCACACAAGCGAATGACAGTAAGCCTGTTGCATCAACTACCTACTTATTTTTTTAAGCTGGTATGGTAACCCATATTAAAGACCCATTGGGTTTTGTGATAATGTGTTCCTATTAATTAGTCCGAAGCCCTAAAATGACCTTGTTTTCCGAAATTCAATGCTCTGGTCTAGGACAGACTTTAAAGCAGATAAACAAAACAAAACATTGACTTGTGACTGTGTATACCTATACACATGATAGTTTCAGCCACCTCATGTCCCTTTTCGATCCTACTTCTAATCTTTCTGTAGTATATTCCAAAAATAAGAAAGAAAACACCAAATTGTATCCGTACCATTTTTGTGAGCTTTTTGAGAGCTCCACCTTCCGTTGGGTTTGTGTCTCCCTGGATGCTCCAGAAATTTGATGTTCCCTCGAAGCGTCCTCTGGTGAACACTTTTACAGATTTGTTCTTCTAAATTAGGATCCTGTTCGTTGCATAGCTTGTTTACTTTCACACACTTCTACCCTCCAGCAGTGAGTTTCCATTTTTCTGTGGCAAGGACATTTAAGGGTAATAACACAGTTACCAAGTCGTAACCGAAATTACCCACATACATGGTGAGTTTGTGTTTGACTATATATATTCTTTTTCTCTCAGCCCTAATGGCATTGTATAAAGAGGATACAAACAAACAAAAGCGGTTGTACTATGTGGTGTAGTGGCAGTCGTCCTTGCCTATATACAGTTGACGTGGATTTAATTCACTTGCACAGGGCTAAAGGATTCCATCCCGGGAGGATTAAAAACACTTTAAGAGGATAAAATGTAACCCGGTAAGCAGGATACAGATGAGGAACGAAATTGAGGGTGGTACCGCAAAGGACTCTCGCTCTGAAATTGTAGCTGAAGTGAACCGAAGCAAATAGGCGGTGCAAGGCAAACGGATGAAATGGAAAGTCCCATGTACACACATAGAGCGAGCGAGGAGTAACAAAAAAGTAAAAAGAAACCGTACCCAATCTTGTGCGCTTATTTTGTTCTCTAAATGTAGGTGGATGAGGCAAGGCTGGATATAAAAATCTGTTACGGGTCGTATCCTTGCGGGTAGGTTGTGTCCCATTTGGGGACTCCCAGAGCCGTACAGAGTTGACTGAGAACGGCTTTATGCATTTTCTTTTCCGGTGAATTTATTGTGTGCGAACAATTGCGTTACCAATTTCCGGTTGTATGATCATCCGGAAGGATATAGGGTTAATGAAAGGTAAGGCCTCTGGGGGAAATGAAAGATGTTTAAGTAGATCTCATGTATACTACAGAAAAAATGCAAAGCAGGAAGTTTAGGAAATGATTTAAAAGATTTCATTACACATGCTACCATTATAAAAGGAAAAAGTATTACCTACGGTCCCATATCTTAGATGTTGGCTTTGAATGACGTTGGATAGAGTCAGAGTTTTAGTTTGTTAGAAAATTCAACAAAGAGATACCGAAATCAACAGACTAACATGACAACGGTGGTGCATTAATATTTCCTGGGAACAGACAGGATGTGTTTTTAGGTGCACCTGCACAGATTTTTCAGGTTGAGAGCTTGTAATAATGTATGTTGGGTGTGTGCACACTACACAGTCATTTTTTACTCCCAGATTTATGATTCTTGCGAAAGGGAATTTTTGAGTTCATTTGGAAATTCTGGTTAAATTTTTAAATCATCTATGCTGGGTATGCTTGTAGGTACTGTGGAATTAATTTGAGTCAAATATGTATTCAAACTATCCAGCACCGACGACCGGTTATAGTCCTTCGAGCATTTTCAAAAATATTGTTGGACAAGGTTAGACTGGATTCACATTATTCGCTTGTTTAATGAAACTAAACTCAAAAGGACTATGCAAACGGAATGATATGGGTAACTGACATAACAACAGGTAAGAATAACAATTCAGAGAAACCAAACAAGTTGGGTGTAGCGAGCACCACTTGACATTCGCATTCGCATTCTATGTCGTTAACAAAACTCGCAGAAGGTATAAAATAGTTCAAACTGTTTCAGGAGTTTTCAAAATATTCTAATTGCCAATGACACCTTTATCAATCATACTTACATATTTTAGTAATTGTTTAATAGATTCGGCAACATAATTGAATGCTCGATGGTCAACTTTTTCCACAGTTTATAAAGCTTATACAATTTAAATTGTAGCCATATGTGGCAAAAGGACCATGGAAAATTATACTCACAGGAACTGTTCTATTGTGAACCACTTTTCCACATGAAGGACGAAAACCGCAATCATATTAGATACTTACATTTTTTTTAACGGACTCTCAAAACCTGAAGAGTCAGATTTTTAAGATTTTTGTCGACTATACTCTTTAATACATTTTCGAATGCTGACTGAGGTCACCTAAACATCTCTACAGTCTTCAACGATATAACCCTCTGACATGCATTATTTCCTGTGGCTTATAATACTCAATTGCAGATTTCGCGGACACAAATATTAGTCCATAGCACATACAACCAGAAAGACAGTCTAGACTTTAGTTTCTTGCACATATCTTACCAGAGACACCCAATCTTGCACTGCTGAAAGGTGGAAAGCGCGCTTTTGAACTCTTGGCTCAACATAACTATAAGTCTATACTCTAGCTGCCAAAAATTGCTCTGATGTATATAAAACTGTCTAGCTGTGTTTGCTGCTGGCCATTGCCGACCTGGCGTGTACATGAGCAGTCAAGCAGTCTACGTTCTTTGGTCAAGTCGTCCAGTTGGCCAGTTGTCAAGTATTGTTACAATTCTTTACCTGTATTTGATTTCGTACCGTTATGGGATGGAGATCGACTTTATATGCACTCTGTCCAGACTTGCCAGTTTCCTTCTTCTTCTGATGAGGAGAAATTCCGTCTCAATACAATTTATTTCTTATACTTGTACAATTTACTTTCAGAGCTATCACAAAAATCACTACTATACATATTCCCCATAGGACTGACAGTATAGAAATCAGCAGCATGAAAAACCATAAGGGGAGACAAAATTTCGTCATCATTTCTGCTGACCAAGTTTTGAAGTAGGCCGTCAACGAATTTAGCAACCTAATAGATATAATATTGCCTCTGTCAAAGATGGTGGCTTCGAAGAGCAACCATGTGTACGTAGAGCTCAACCAATCTATGCTTGACTATTGCAGAAAGACGGTGCAATTAGCCGAAAATTACTGGAGATAGGGTAGCCATAGATATATTTGCCAACCCTTAGTATAAAAAAAACAAGTTCACTATGTATTAACACATAAGTTGCCTTTAGCCAGTAATGATTATTTCCAGAGCTATAAGCATTTGCTTTCATTTTGCAATGATGAAGTTGAATGCTTCAGCAGCACCCCTTAAAGTTGGCAATAAATGCTACTCCTGAGTCCTGCACTGCGTGGAAATATATTCATGCATGCGGGTTCCAAGGTTTATAAGCCTACTTGTTCGGTGTCCAAAAGAGTTTTAAAATGGCTATGTTCTCGCAGTTTTTAAGTGCACTTATTATAGGTGATGTGCTTTAGTTGTCTGTCTTGAATCCGCTCTCATATGACAATTAATAGTAGAGTAAGCTATAATAGCGGATTTGATTTCTATATCTGTTACCACTCGCTATTTAATATACCGCGTTATTTGTCGTTGTGGCCATTTACGATCAGAGAAAAATTTTGTTTGCGAAAATGATCTCATGATTCTCTGATTTCCATTGAAATGATTTTCAACGAGAAGCCTTAAGGTTCTCGGTTTCGATGTACCTAGTCAAGATACTGTCAGATTTATGCGCATCAAGTTTGCAGGTTTGTCCTTTTCCCCTACCACTAAACCAAAATTGAATCTCATCAGAAACCCTTTGTTTCGATCTGTGTAAGTATTCCAATCAGCTATAAAAGTTGTCTTAAAAGACCTCTTAAATGCTTCGGAATCATGAGTTTGATTTGGCACTCGCACTGCATTATCTCCCGTTATCTATCAATTTTTTGTGGCTTATTTTGTAGAACCAAATAGAAACTAAAGTGGATGCCAAGAATCGATGAAAACCCGGCTATTGTACTCAAGAGCTATGCACCGGAACTTGCACCTGTACTATGTAAGCTGTTTAGCATGTCGAACTCCCAGAAGACGTTTCCTTCTTGCTGGAAGACTGCTCGCATTCATCCTATTCCAAAGAAAGGGAGGAAATGTTTGCCACAAAACTATCGTCCAGTAGCGTTAATTTGAATGCTCTCAAAAGGAATGGAAAAGGAAAAAAATGTCGAAATAATCAACCACCGATAAATAAGCGACAGGCAATACGAATTTCGGAGTAGTCGATCCACTGGAGACCTCTTGAGCTACGTAACGCACTTATGGACGCAAGCATTTGAACAACACAAAATAGCCGTAGCCTTGGACATATCAAAGGCATTTGACCGAGTCTGGCATAGAGCCCTATTAGGCAAGTTGACAACAACTCTGCGGATGGATGCAAAATTTTCTTCTGGGAAGATCGATCCAAGTTGTGGTAGATGGTGTATCATCTAATTCGTTTGCTATAAATGCAGGAGTGCCCCAAGGATCTATTCTTTTCCCAACTCTATTTCTTCTCCACATCAACGATTCGCTTGGATCGACAAATAATAATATCTACAGCTTTGATGACAGCACTCTTAGCTATATCCTCCATCTCAAACATTGAGCCTGTCAGTGCGGCTACATCACACAGTCAGCGATGTGAATAAATTAGTTCTCTAAATGGTGATCTAAACAAAATCTTGAAGTGGGGAAAAGACAACTTGGTTGTATTTAATGCACACAAGGCACAGCTCACAACATTTTCTAGGAAAAATGCATCAAATGAATGACCATCCAATCCATCCCAAGGACTCAATGCACCTTCTGGGAGTCAAAGTCAATTCAGGAATCACATGGCAGAACCACATATCCTATATCGCAAGATCGGCGTCCGCTAAGTTGAGCTACCTATTTAGAGCAAAGAGGTACTTCAGACCCAAGCAACTTCTCCTTCTCTACAAAGCACAGGTTAGACCAGGCCTGGAATATTGCTCCCATATAGGTATGGAGCTCGGCCCCAAAACATTCACTTTGCCTACTTGACAGCATACAGAGACGAACAGTTCGACTTATTGGAGACCCTACACTCACATCGAATCTACAACCGTTGGTGCACAGAAGACAAGTCGCTGACCTTTGCTTGTTCTATAGGTACTTGCATGGTAGATGTTCCGAGGAACTCGAAGACATTATCCCTCGAAATGTAACTTTTGGGCGCTCACAAGAAAGGCAACTAATCCACATGACCTTACAGTACACTTGACAACCGCGAGGACATCAATTTTCCAAAACTCCTTCTGTTAGAGAACAAGCAAATATTGGAACTCGCTTTCTGGGGATATATTTCCAGAAGACTACAATTTGCAGCAATTTAAGTGCAGAACTAACATACATCTGCAAGCATCTCCGGGCGCTGAAGAAGCGATATAGGTTCGCCTATATCGGGAGAAGTATTAAAAAAAAGTGGTTGTTGATTTTCAACCCCCTGAAAAACATACAAAATACAACTTTTGTTGGTTTGACAAATATCCAAAAGTATAAATGCCCTGGGAAAGCTTCTTAATTCCGCCGTTCAGCATAAAATTGTAGGTGCCTTTCTTTCGCCCCCAGGACTATCTGAGAAAGGGATTCACGTAAGTTGTTGTTGCCATTAAAATCAGTCCCACTATTAAAAATAAACTTACTCAAATATGTAGTAAATAACTGTAATAACTGTAAAACTGTATACCGCCATAGTCGTAACTTGTTAGGTTTGTGACCTTAAATTCCCCTATAACGCGACTTTAAGTTACATAAGAATATCCTTTCCTAGTTGACTTCAATTTTACAAAATATATGATACAACCTACAACCTAACTTATACAACTACATCTTACTCTAATGTGTTAGATTTTTGTCTACAAACAAGAGCGATGTTTACATCACATACTTTCCTACATACACCACCAGCCATACTCCATCATAATTCGGACGACTGAAGTAGAAAGTTAAACTCTTCACAAGGATGTTACATGTTATGTTATGCTTATTACCACTTAAGATATTTCATCAGAGCCCTTTTGATGTTCTTTTGCACAACTGTTTTCTTCTTCTTCTTCGTTTGCTTCATGCGCGAGCATTTATTTATAGGTCAACAGTTTTTGCAAAAATGTAGGTATCCTAGCAAAGGTCGGGTAGATTGGTCCTTCACACATGTTGAGTTTTTTCAGTTTAATTTTTTTTTTAATTTTTCATTTGCATATGTTACTATGTTCGTCCTTTAAACTTTTAATACCATATTTTTTCACTTGGCAACGGCAATTCATAAAGTTTTTGCTTCTTGTTTTGTTTGTTTTTTTTTGGTCTGACTTTAGGGGAAAAAAGTCCTGAAAAAGAGTGTCAGCGAGGAAAAACTGTTTATTTCAACCAATAGAAACATTTTTATGAAATTTTAAAAATTACTTGGAAATAAACAAAAAAACAGTTGTAAAGGGTAGGTATGTTTTAAATGCAGGGATTATGTAAGTGTTGAGTGTAATTTTAATACCCTGATCGAGGCATGAATAATATTTTTATTTTATTTCACTTCTTAATTACCGCGTGCATATATGCAGAAAAATCGCTAGTGAATGGCAGGGGGGCAAATCTGGTGTGAGCAAAAAAGTTGTTAAATTGTTGAATGCATAATGCATATACGTTGCAATTGGTTAGTGTAGGGATTATAGAGGAGTTTTGTAGAGTAATTGCCTTTGGATATTATTCGCACCATTTTCGTTAATTTTATTCATTTTGGATATTTAAAATTGTGACTCTGAGTTGTTTGTTTTTATATAACGAATTCTAAGTTAGTCGTTTTCACATGAGCTGTCTTTGTCTCTACTGCATATTTCGTGCTCAACAATACAGAATGCTACTGCACTAACATCGTCCTTAAGCTTATTTAACAAAATAGAAAATTGCAAGGTAAGAGGTTCACCTACCAGACTAGCAATATATCAGTTAAACAATGTGCTGTGCATATCCGTAGGGTGATTGGTAGGACAGAATTTCTCCTTACTCTTGTAGTCACATGGGCTCAGTGGTTGCTACAAAGCGACATTTTTCAGCTTTAAGATCAACCACAAATAAGAACGACTTCGATTTCAAACATCTTTAGGTAGTGCTTCGAGTTCGAATACTCATTTACCTGTTAACTCCATTCTGTTTTTAAAAACAGGGGGAAACGGTGTAAAATCAATACCTTTCACCGAGGGCGTTGGACTGCGCCAGGGGTGCTTCTTGTCTCCTCTCCTTTTCTTTACTTATATGGACTGGATGTTACAGCGCGGGCTTGGGGAAGAACGTTTCCAATTGGGAGATGAGAGGATAAGGCATTTGCTCTTCGCTGATGACTTGCTCATCCTTGGGTCCTCTCAGACTGAACTTCAATGAACACTCGATCGGTTTGTAGTCGCTTTGTAAACATGAACAAATCTGAAGTGATGGTCGTCTCCAGAATGCCTTTCCAATACACTCTGCTTGTTATGGTCATGAAACTGATCTGGTACTTTTCACAAATAAAAGGAAAATATAACAGTTTGCTACACGCTCTGTTGGCGGCACTCCCCTCAGAATCTCTGATAGCGCAAAGTACCTGGGACTTATACTTGACAAAAAACTAAACTGAAAATTGAACACCAATGAAAGAATCAAAAAAGCCACAATAGCCTTTTATTCCTGCAGCAGAATCTTTGGGAAAACCTGGGGACCATCTCCCAAAATTAAGCTACACGGCTATAGTAAGACCCATACTGACCTACGGCAGCCTCGTATGGTGGCCGGCAACCAATAAAGCCACTTACCTAAAAGCGTTAACGAAGGTTTAAAGACTAGCGTGCATCGGCACCACCAGTGTGATGAGGACAACTACAACCGCAGGACTTGAGGCTATCCTCAACCTGTGTCCGCTAGACATTCATATACAACTATCGGCCGCAATTAGTGCAATGAGAATCAGCCAATCGGAAAAATGGAATTTGACCGAAACGGATCATTCTACGATCCTAGAGAAATATTTCGGCCATGTACCTGTCACGGACTACATTACGCCTTACCTAGAGTTTATAAGACCATTCTCTATCGCCTATCCCAGCAGGGAAGAATGGAGAGACGGACTC
Organism: Cheilosia soror; assembly: GCA_949372485.1. Classification (NCBI taxonomy): domain Eukaryota; kingdom Metazoa; phylum Arthropoda; class Insecta; order Diptera; family Syrphidae; genus Cheilosia; species Cheilosia soror. The sequence continues at coordinate 96,650,545 of OX443563.1, read as the reverse complement.
GTACCTAGCACACCAACCATAGCCGTATTCACAGACGGATCAAAAATGCAAACTGGGGTAGGGTCAGGTGTCTTCTCTGAATCGCTGGGTATATCAAAATCGATACGCCTCACCGACCATAGCAGCGTTTTCCAAGCAGAGGTCCTGGCAGTGACAACAGCAGCCCGTGAGTCTGTGGTAAGGGCAATACCACCTGAAGGTATTACCTTCTTTATCGGCAGCCAGGCAGCAATAAAAGCCGTAACTGCACCAGAAATAAAATCGAGGCTTGTGAAGTGTTGTCGCGAAGAACTCAATGCTCTTGGTACACAGCACAAGGTATCACTCTACTGGGTTCCGGGACATGAAGGCATTTCAGGCAATGAGAAAGCAGACGAATTAGCAAGACAAGGTTAGACAGCTGTTTCAGAACAAGCTGATCCCTCTGCGGACATCCCGCCTTGCACATTAAAGCTTGAAGCATCAGGGAGGAAAGCCACAAGAGAGGCGAACGCAAGATGGGCCACCTTAAACACTTGTAACACCACAAGAATGCTATGGCCGTCCTTCAATGAATCCAAAACCGAGAAGATAATGCGGAAGGATAGGAAATCCCCGTCCACCCTCGTAGGTATTATAACAGGGCACCACACCCTGCGGTACTATATGAAGAAAATGGGCTTAACGGAAGAAGAACTTTGCAGAGGCTGCGGTGATGAGGGAGCTCTTGAGGATACAACCCACTTCCTATGTCACTACCCAAGTCTCCAACACAACAGGTACAAATTCCTAGGGAGTCACTTCTTCAACGATTTCTTGAACTTTGTCAAATCAACAAGATGGTTTGTATGTAGCAGCACAGTAAGTAATTTGAATACAGGGTTATAATGGGTAAGGGACAACCTCTCTCCCCCTATGGGAATCACAATGGGTCAGTATTGACTTGAGTGTGGCACGGAGCCACACTAACAGCCCACTAACCTAACCTAACCCAACCTATGGTCATGTGGTATGGGTAATGACCAAAAGAATAAGATCGCGGATAGAGAGATTCCTCAGATTCCTCCGTTGTACTGCTGATGTGACCCGTAGAGATCGCATTAGAAATACTAAAATACGTGAGGAACTCAATGTCGAGCAGCTACTTCTCCGGACGGAGCCCATGCTTCGGTGCAATAAAACTCTTCGAAGTACGATTATACATAGCCATTGCACTTGAAAAAGCTTACAGCATACTCTTTATAAATAGAGATGTCGGACAGACCTTACCAGGCATACAGGCTACCTAATAATGGAGCCGTTTTCTATGCCTCGTCTAATGGTTGGAGTCTACCGAGCTCTATAAAGAAATAGGAGCTGCTTTGCAAAACGACCCATGAGATAATGAGTAACTGACACTCCAGCGAGTATATGAACATCCATTTACTAAAGATAATAATTGCTGTACCCAGTATAGAAGCAGCATCAGTTCCACAGGTTTTCCATCTCTCATACTATCACCTGCAATCGGATGTGTTTGGGAAGGTGTGCGGACTTAAAAGATACCTTCTTTCCATTCTCTTCGCTTGTATCATTTGAAATTAAAACAAAGGAGTTAAAGCTATGCCCTTACTCAAAATGTTGGCATGGCTTAAGCCAAGTCCACCAAAACTCCTCGCATACATATACCTACTCCTTGGAACAGAGAAATTTGCCCTCATTTACAAAGCCATAAACCAATCTGTCACAAAGTACAACCGACACCCTCTCATTCCCTATACCAACCCAAAAATAGCCTTATGTCTGTTTACAATGTCCGATGTAAATATTGACGACCCCACTGCATGTTTTTCAGCATCGCACCACCAGCAAAATGTGTATAAAACGCCAAACACATCATGCCCTCCGCACCCGGACTTTGCCAGCCCTAATGTGTGTACGTTTATGTTTATGTTAGCCTTCCATCACTAAATTACCACCCGGGCACACAGTATAAGACGAAGCCATCAGCAGAGAATTCGCTGAGTTAACATTTTCACCAAACATGCCATGAAGTCCTGGCATCATGGTTTGGGGGCGCAAAGCTGAAGGTATATATACACAAGTTCGGGTTCCTTCACTCGCCTTTGGATTTGTTCTCCATTTAGTTGGTCGTTTTGCGTCAGGTCAGCCTCCGTCTGTTCGCCCACTCATCACCGTCACATGGATATGTGAGTGCGAGTGGAATTGCTTCCGGTTGGACGTTGTCTACTCCCGCACCACCTCCCCCCAAAAAAACTCGCAACGACTACATAACAAATTCTCGATCGTTGGTCGTATGGATGAAAAAAGGCCTTTCTTTTGCGCCAGCAGCGTTATATGTACGGATGTACCTACATTATGTATATGCGTTTTGTATACCGTTGTTGGTCTATTGAATGATTATCGTTTTATTGAATATTTTGGACCAACAACATATTCGGGCGTACTTACGTAGCTGCCTGTTGGTGTTACGAGTGCGTGTATATACAACTTGCTGTCCCTTCCCGAACTGAATGATGCTGCTAACTGGCTTCTGGTGCTGACTGGAGCAGCTATGTGTGCCGAAGGATGTCTACTACATCGGAGAAGCTAATTAGGTTTTATTGTTATTAATTTTATAGGGCGCTGGGGGATTGTAATTCACTTTGACTTCACAGGGGGTGGATGCTGACCGTAGCTGTTTGCGTATTTCGCAGAAGTTGCTATTTTTCGTTCTTATTCTTTATATAGTCTGACACGGCTATTGATGGTGACAATTTAGCCGGCAATGAGGTGTCTTTATAGGAATAAATGGGAAAAATATTTGATTTTCGATATAGCCGAGGGAGGGGTGCATAGTTTGGGCGAATAGCATCTGTCTATGTTGGTTTTTGATTGAGGGTAGGTGGCAATTTGTTTAAATGGATATAGCTACCTTAAAGATGTGAAATAAACGACTTATGATTATACGGTTCTCACAGTTATCATCCTAAAGATACCTTCCAGTGCGTCAGGATCATCGGCGTATGCATAGTTTCTTTGAAATACAAAATGCCTAAACATGGTGCTACTAGAGAAAAAAATAGGCAACTAAAGCAACAAATTACAGACAACCTGTGAAACTGACTGTAAATATTTAATTGGCAATTAACGCGTAGGTACTTGAGTTAACATATATCTTCCCAATCAACGCAAATGCGCCAAACGCCTAGAACTGGGTGTATCCTTTCCATAAACCCCAACGTAAATGCTCAGCAACATTAATCATCATTTGTACAAATTTTCCGACACGGCGCGCACGGCGAAAGGAAGACAGTGTTTAATTCGAATAAGGAAATCTTTTTATCCATCCAAAACAAGGAGATACTGACTTAAAAAGTAATTTACCCCAGAAAACGAGATTAGTTTAAGCTCGCGGCAAAACCAAAAACTCTCAACACTTCAAAAGTAATTTGTTTCCTTCAAACTGTAAAAACAGCGTTCAAAATGAAATCCAAACGAATCGCGTTATTCCGCACTTCTCCCTCTAGCGTATATCTCCGTGTATCCTTTATTTGGAGATGAAACTCCTGAGCATGTAGCCGACATTCAAATATCCGCAGTAACGTTATTTACCGCGTGTTTTCTTTTGCGCCGCCCAGGATACGAATGAGACGAGCAAATCCTTCAAATCATTTATTTTCACAAGCGAAAATGTTATCCCCGGATAATTCCTTCATCTGGAACTCTTGGCTTTTTTGGAATTTTCATTTTTGTTCTATCTGCCGATTTTATCTTATCCAATTTACATACCTCCTCTCAGCAGGTAGGGAATGCGTTTGAAGAAGCAAATATGCCGTTAAATAGACAAAAAATGCCAGAGAGGACAATATTTCTGAAGGTCCTTATCAAATGCGAAGGCGCACTCTGTCAGGATATGCTGAAGAAGATATGAGCGCTTCCTTCTGCACAATTGAATCAATTTAGCGATGCTTTATGAATCTAATAAATCAGGATGCTTCTGTTGCTATTTTTCGTTCACACTGCGTGTAGCTATAGTCGAAGGATACAACTATACCAACGTTATATGCAGACAAGTTGTCGCTCAGTTTTTTTTTTTGTTTTCCAATATCGTTGTCGCCACTGTACTAACACACTTAAGCAAATTTTCCACTGCAAAGAAGAACGACAAAAACCTCCCTTAGGCAGGCACCACAAGAAACAAAGCAGCGAACAGAAAAGAATAAAAAAAAAAAAACTTCCATCCTTAGATAAAAAGAATGACTTTGCGCTTTTTATTTAATGCCCACGGACATACACAACTAGCGAGCGCATGCACAGGATAAATTTGCAGGAAATTGGTAACAGTATAGTCACATATTATAACCCCCAACCCCACTGTTGTCCACCGTTTTAACTTTTAAATATAGAACAGAACTGAGGTTAGAGCACTATGAGCGAAAAAATGAGGAACGACAGTCTGCTACTGCTTATTTAAGTTAGTCCTGTCTGCGAGCAAAATTCCTAATCGTCTTGCAAAGAGCGGAAGCTCGAGCAAAGGACAAAAGAAAGGAAAACAAATTATTTCAGGGGAAAAATTGCTGCGAATAAAAATGTCACTGGTGCGGAATGGGATAAATAAATTTATGAACAATTTGTTTTTCTTCGTTTCGTCCTTTTTCTTTATGTATGTACTCTCGCTTGGCCTTTTGTGGAACCAAGAGGCCATGAATTGGTAAGAAAACTATTTCTCTGAGACGATGATATCGGTTATTGTTATGAAATTTGTGTGACTTTATGTTTGACAGGAAATCTGCAAATGAAGGGACATTTTCGTTTTTATTTTTAAGGGTCTTTTGTCCGCATACGATCCCATGGAAAAATATGCTCAGCTGAATGGGGCAAACTTCCTTCGGGAAAGTTGTTGTCAATTGAGTTTCTCTTCATTGAAGTTGAGCGTGCATCCTGTTTTATTGTCGAGCAAGGGTCGCCGTTGGTTGATTTGGGGAGCATTGCTTGATAGTTTATTTTATCGCTAGGATGGCACTTTTAAAACGTGTTGTTGTAAAAGACAGACACAGACAAGAATGATGGTTGAAGTTGTATTTTTTTCCTATTTGAAAAGGGTTGGGTGTTAAACGTATTTTATTTTATAACCGGAGAACTTTGGGATTCCTTATTTGTGTTGCTGCAGATGAGATTAGATGGAGTTATAAAACGCTATTTGAACTGTTTTATGGCTTTGAGAAATGTTAATCATAAACGAAGAAGGTACATAGTCAAACTTACATCACTCAGGACTTAGAGTAGGATCTGCAGATAGCTTTAGTGATCGAGGGTTTGCGGATTTGCTTAGTTAATTTTTAAATATGTTAAGGTAGATGTTTTACCAAGAGTTAGAGGGTTCTAAACTTACCTACTCGTGACTATAACCAAAACCGTTGTAGATTACTCCGGTCCGAAAAAGCGCCTGCGGAATGGCGATGCAAACAGTTTGGTTGAAGATGTACATGAAAAAGCCCTGTAGCGTAAAAGAGGATCAGCGAGGAAATAATGTATTGAGCAGGGAAGAGGAGGTAGAGGACAAGGTATTGGGCAAAAGAAGCAGCCAATCTATACTTACTTACTCTATTTTTGATGGCATTACAACCCGGGGCGCCCCTGGGTCCTACCATCATGTTCATGACATTTTAGCGATCTTGATCCATAATCAGCTGCCTCCAGGTGCTCATTCCATGTTGCCACAGGTCCCCATCTAACTCTGCGTTCCATGTAAAGTAAGTTCGTACTATAGCCCTTCAGTGTACCTTCTCCTCCAAACTCCTCCAATATAAAATGGACTAAAGATCACATTTACAAATTTTCAGTTGAAGCAAGCGAGAATGTTTTTATCCGCTACTGATAAGGCGTATGCATGCCTCTGCGCCGTATAGAAGGACGGTGATGATAAGGGTCTTATACAACTTCTGCATAGTTGCTTGTGAAAGGGCTTTGACAATTTCGTGCCTTTTAAGACCTCAAGTAACTTGGGGTTATTCTGGACAGGAAACTGAACTGGAATGCAAATGTAGGGGAAAGAATTAAAAAGGCGTATAACGCCCTTTTTATTTGTAAAAAAATATTACGCAGGACTTTGGGCCTAAAACCTGCTATGGTGCAATGGCTATATACAGTGGTGGTTAGACCCATACTCACATATGGCGTACTAGTATGGTAGACGGCGACGAAGAAGAAAACAAAAGTCGGCAAACTAGCGTCGGTGCAGAGAGCGTCCAACCTAGCAATAACGGGCGCACTTCGCAGCACCCCTACCGCAGCGCTGGACACCTTTCTATACCTTACGCCACTTGAATTGCACATAAAGCAACTTGCGGGGAGTAGTGCGCTATGGCTTACAACCTTGGGCTACTTTAGAGAGGGCAGTTTTGGAGACTGTACAATACTAGCGGAGTTACTCCCGGGTGTACATGTGCAAACTGATGAAATTCACCCTTTGGTCGACTTTGACACTCCCTACGAAGTGTCATACCCGGAAAGATATGAATGGCAAAGGGATAAAGTAATTAAGCATTGCGAAATAGCGGTCTACACGGACGGCACAAAAACAGCGGAAGGTACGGGTGCTGGAATCTACTCCGTAGATCCAGATCTAAAAGTGTCTATACGACTACCGGATACAAGCAGCGTCTTCCAATTAGAAGTTCTGGCTGTTCTAAGTTAATGCGGATGAGATCTATATCTGGAAAGGATATAGCCATCTACATCGATAGCCAGGCTGCACTCAAAGCACTGGAATCTACGAACATCAATTCTGAATTAGTCAGGACCTGTCGCACAATGCTTAAGGCATTATGCAGTCAGAACCGAGTCAGACTGTGCTGGGTACCAGGACACTGCGGTATAGCTGGAAATGAGCGGATGAGGTTGCGAGGATAGACGGGGAATTGCAAGACGGAGGAGATGTGGATATTAAACCACCCCCTTGCATCATAAAAAGCGATATTAGGATGAAATTAAATAAGGTAGCCGACCGGAGGTGGGAGGGACTCACCGGTCACGCAGTATCTAAGGCACTTGGCCGGAATACGACCGGAAATGATCTAGGGAAATCCTCAAACTAGTCAGGGAACAGCTCAGAACACTGATCGGCATAATTATCAGGGCACTGTCTTCTTAGAAAACATGCCAAAAGACTAGGGCTAGCAGACTCGGACACTTGCAGATTCTGCGATGACCTGCAAGCCGAAGAGGACATAACACATATACTGTGCGAATGTGAGGCAATATGTCGCAGTAGAAGGAAATTTTTGGGCACGTACTTCTTCCAACATTTAGGGGAGATAGACAATACCAACGTCAAGGGGCTACTTGGTTTTTGCAGCGAAATTGAGGCTTTCTCAAGGGCAAGTGTTTAGGTGTTTTTCTATTGTAGGTCACCGCAATTGGTTCCCCCTATAGGGATCGCGATGGGCCCTTATTGTGCCTAGTGCCGTATGAGACATCTCATACCCCTTTTTAACCTAACCTAAGACTTTGAAAACAGCGATAGGCAGGTACAATTCTTCGATTGATTTCGCTGTTTTTTGGAGCTCAATTCCGGCTTCATTAATTTCGCAGCGCACTTACGTCAAAGTTATAATGGTATGAGTTAGTCTCTAATCGCCTCATCAGCAACCTAATATGTGACCATACCTGCTGAACAGTATCACTATCAACACCGCAAACGGCTCATAGCCCAGCCAATACCAATAGGTTGTCCAATAAAATAATTGGCAATGGTCCCCAAAAGTACCTATACACGATGCAACATGAAGTACAATTAAAATTCCCAGAACAGAACAAAGCCCAACGATGTCAACACAAGGACACTGCAGCATTTGGTTGGGAAAACAACTATACGAAAAACAAGCAAAACAAACTGAAACACCGCACATGTCATATCATTATCCTTATCTGAGGTTGCAGTTTCGGGAGAAATGTTCAAGTCAACCCTATATAGCATAGCGCGCCCCATAGTTCGCAATCACATTGTGACGAGCCTATCGTTTACAGAAAATCTCTGGCAATTCAAAAACTCAATTCCCTGCCAAACACGTGCGATCAAAATCAGCATCAAGACGACTGAAGGAGGCCAACCCAAGAAATGGAGTGTCCCCCTTCATATACAACACATCAAAATCCAAACGGATATTGTTATAAATATATATATTCCTTCTGATAGACCTCAAGTCCGGCCTCATCTAGATATGACTTTGGATAGTTCACTTGAATAGAACTAAAGGCTGCGGGCCAACTCCGGCAATGGAATTTCTGTCAACGGTCGTCCGTTTTTCAACCCCACAGCAGCCCTCATTGGGGTACAAATAAAACGATTTGGCATCGATCCCAGACATCGTCATATGGATATTTTCCATTTCTCTAATATTAGACGCAAAAGAAAGAACTGAACCGAATGAAGCAGATGAATGAAACAGGAAATTGCTTGCTCGCATGCGGTGCCTCTGGAATGATGCTGCTGCTTCACCCCTGCTTCCAGTCAATCATCATGCAAAGGGACGAACGCTCTGTTGGGTTGATGTTACGATGAGTGGGCTATTGCAGGCCCATTTTATTAGCACGAAGTGCGCGGTAGGTGCGTTTATTTTTGGAAATTGTCACGTTTGAGGATTTGCATTGGTTTGCAGGACGGAGGGAATGCGATGATTTAAATTTTGCGTTATTTTTATGGTCTGCTGAGGTACGATGATGGAGTCGAAGAGCATATGGCATGGATATCTAATTGGCAAAACTAAGTTAGCGTGCAGATTGCCTGGAAATAGAATTTATAGGACATATTCGGCTGCCAGCATGTTTATTAAACGCAAGTGACAGATATGGTTTGAATTGATGGGTCGGCACTGTGCGAATGAATATTGGATGTTTGTTTTCATTAAATCTGGAGCTACAAGTACAAGAGAACAAGTATTGATCAGCGGTGGTCGCATCATAGTGTGGATAGAGTATGCGTTATCAGCACTTCAAAGCTCCTGAATAAGACTCCCAGATGCCTACATTTTTTCACCTATTTCAGTGGGGCTCCACATGCAGAGTGAGATAGATAGAGATCGAGTTCTAATGCCAAATCATCCCTTCTTCATTATTCTAATAAGTTGTCTAAACCAGGGGTTCCCAAGCTTTTCCATACTGCGACTCCCTATACAGGTTATAATAATTTGGCGACGCCCTTCTAAAAGCACACAACGGAACAAAGCACAGATATGTGCTGTCACTAAAGGTGTTTTCAATGAGGATTGGTCGACATTGAAATGGAATAAAATAAGCTGTGTGTAAGGTATTAACGAATCCCATGTAGGTATGCCATTATTGAATGGAATATACATAACACCAGGCCCAAATGTCCGCCGCAGCTTCTCACGTTGTTACGGACTCACGGATCCGAGTGGTCCAATCTGCGGCATAGATCCGGCTTAATTTGAGCGATGACATTGGTTATGTTGGGTTTAAGGACATCGGTCGATTGCGGTTTATTCGCATTGAGCTGCGACTTCAGGCAACGCCACAAGAAAAATTTTGCGATGTTAAATCGCACGATCTTGGTGGCCAATTCACACCACCTCTGATAGAGATCAGATAACCATACCCTGCAGCTGAGTGACACATAGCCACCTCTTGCTGGAACCACATGTTAGCAGCATCGTTCTGTAGTATACTCGCCGTTGATGGTATTGGCCTTACCAACGTCATGAAAAAGTACAGAGCAATGACGCCACCGCCAGTCTAAAATGCGCACCAAACAGCTTTTTATGGATGCATTGCCACCTCGTGCTGGTTGGCGTCATCCCATTATGGAAATTTGGCCATTTTTCTATGGTCATTACATTATCATTAACTTTGGGTCCTGAGTCAGTTGGATCTTAAACGGGTATAGACCCAAGTCTCTACGCAAAATTCGCCAAGTTTGCAAAATTCTTATACTTCCTGTGCACGGCAAAACACTATGGCCAACATCAATCGAACCCGACCCGACATTTTTTTTTCAAATCGAGCTTAAGCTGATGGAACGTCGTGTGCAGGCGACCTATGCGTATCGTCTTGTGACGCCCCTAGGATAGCCCCACGACACGCCCCAGGGCTTCGCGACGCACAGTTAGGGAACTCCTGGTCTAAACAATTTTGACAATCCTTGACGTCTTGAATGAGGCAGCGCAAAAGCATTTTTGCTTTTAACGGGTGCTTTTGTTGAGTCAACGGTCTCCACAAGCAAGGCGTTAGGGGTGCAACTATATTCGGCTTTCGCGTCTTTGAGGTGAAGTTTCAAAAGAACTATTTTAAGCTCGATCTTTCAACTAGTTTTACTGTGTTAGGCATTATGAGTAACTGGAGCAGTCCGAACACCAAATTATGGTGTCCGTCTACCGGCTGTCATTAAATGGGCTTGAAATTACGAGTAGATCAACAAACATTCCAGTAACCACTGTCAGTGGTGCGGATAATGGTTCTGACCAAGATCAAGCATAGCAAATCAACAAAGGATCCAAGTGCTTAAAGCAATCATCCCTTAAGAGTGTCTGGAGTCGTGGACAGTTCGGAAGCGTAACATGCGGCTGATGCAATTGAGTCTAAAAGTGTCATATGTTCCCACCAATGAGGATCTAGTAACAGATTTCTTCGCAGACTACTAGCTCTAGTATCGGTATTAGACCAAAAGTTGATAGGTACTCAAAAAGGTATCAAGTCATTTCTTCACGAAGTACTAAGCTGAATAAGCTGATGATGATGATTTGACCCGCATTAAAACCGCATAACTACTAGTACGATGTTACCAAAGACTGTTCCATACGAGTTCTTCAACAAAACATAATATTATAGCAGAGGTTTTAATCACCATTGGTGATTTTTCGCCCATAATAGAAGAGGCAGACTTTTTTGGCAGCATAACTGGAAAACAAAACCCGAGCCATACCGTATATTGAAACATTTTTAGGCTAGTTGACTTAAAAGAAAGATGGCAATGGAACATGGCTGCCACCATATCATTAAACAAATGCACTCACCCAGTATTCGGAATATCTAAAGATTTCCGTTGGCTACGGTCATTTGGGCATTGAACGGTTCTTGAAGTAAACCTCTCTGGTAAATATATAAATAAGTAGTTGATGGTTGTTGCATAGCAGTACCGTAGGCCTAGCTTTTCGCAACCAATTTAATTTGTTTGAGGCGAATAAGGGACATATAAATTCTATGGTGAATCCGAACGCCTGAATTGTGTCAGATATTTGTCAGACATTCGCGAAAGGTAGCGCAGTGGCAATAAGATTTCATTTGTGCTTTCCGGGGATCGAGCCTAAGAATCTTCGCTCATTAGTCCAGAACGAAGCATTCAGCCATTGCGCCCACATCGTATATCTAGCAAAACTTTTTCTCGCAAAAAAATTTATGTCAATCGAATGTACGCGCGCGATTTGAGGCCGGCGAGTTTAGAAGAACACAAGCTCTTTGGCGACTTCATACACTGCGAATAGGTAATTCTAATTTTCGGCAAAATTGGCGTATGCAAATATCCCGCAAAATGTTTGACACCCAAAGAGCAATAAAGATGGAAACGTTATGACACGCTAAAATGGGTACTAGACCAGTTTTAGACGTATTAGTCATTAATACGGTTGACAAATTTAGCTCCGGTACTAGCGATGTGAAGAAATACACAAGTACAACTTTTCGTTGGTACCGAGTATCACAACTAGTACCTGGGCTAGCTAGACCTGGGCTAGCTAGACCGGGTACTAAGATAGCTGTTAAGGTGGTACATGGTGGGTTCCTAACTGGTGCAAAGCAATTACATTTTTCAGTTTTAATTCTAGATCTTTTCTGTTGCGTTATCCCTTCCAGTTGGGATTGAATGGCCGAATGCCTATTTAAATTCTACATGTATCTATCTATTTACCCATACGACCAACGTTAGAGAAATAGATTAAGGAAGTGCAACGTTCCTGGATGCACCTTTGCTGCAGCTATCACCAATATGCATAAACAAACAATTTGTGCATACAACTTACCTATAGCTTCCAATTAAATTCCCTACCCAAACCGCCACCATTAACACGTCTCACACCGCTCCACTCGACAAAGCCACTTGAAGCTAATTAATTGCCTGACCCACCATTGTTAGGCTCTGACACCGTCTCTTCATCGATTAACGTCATAATTAGACTGTGGCCACTTAACTGACTGAGAAAGCAGCCCCACAGGAAACAGGTTCCGATATCCGTTGTTGCGGGCTACGCAGTGCGCCCGCGTGTTAATTTGTCACAGCCTACACCACTCTAGTGACATCCACCCTAATCCCTGTCAATTAACTATCCATAATCCAAGAGATAAATCAAAAATATTGCCGGCACCGTCGGTCGTCCTGGCGGATTAAATTAGCTAAATAATGATATTGCCCTTAATCAGTCGTTATCTCTCGATTAATTGCGATGGCTGGGGGTATCCTTGCGGCCAACAACAACACTGCAAGTTGAAAACCGTAAACAACGGCAAGAGAAACAAAAATGAATTCATGGCGGAAAAAGTTGTCCTTGTTCTTATCCTGCTCGTCGTCGACGTCATGTACCTACCGAATGACCAGAGGGCATCTTAAGTAGATCCAAGTCAGACAAAAACAACGCTCACACTCACGATGCGGTGTATTAGATTCCACTAAGGGGCGAGTTCATGAAACATTCATTAAGGACATTCGTGTTCATTTCCTTTTATCGCTTTGAGGAGTAAAAAAAAAATACGAAGAAAACAACAAAACTCCGTGCATAGTTTTCTTTTTTTGTTTTCGCTCAGTCAGATAGGGATCGTGTGGGAACTTTGCCAGTGTACTCCGCCGAAGTATGCTTGTGACAAGTCGGGTGTAATGTCAAGTATCCTAGGTGAGTAGGTTCATTCGTTTAATGCGCTGCATTTTGTCCTTTTTGCAATTTCTTAAGAACCTGCAGAAAGTTTTTCGCTTCCATTTTGAGGAGTTTTGGCGCGGAGCCTCTTTGCTGAACAAAAAAAAAAACACACAAACAAAAAATAGACACAAGCAAAAGGATAAACGGATACACATGATGTTGTAAGTTAAGCCCGAAAAAGTTGTAAGGATATTTCGTTGTAGCTTACGCCAGTGTTATTTGCTTTTAGCTTAAGCTTATGTTGTCGCCTCGTCTCTAGACTTTGCCACGAGTTTCACTTTGGAACTTTATCCTTGTTCTCATACAGAAGCAGCATGGCATACTGGGTTTGGGTCAATGGTGGTTGATTTACTCAATGCAAGGATGTTATTTTTATTAGATATCTGTTTGCTTATAAATTTTTTTTTCTTCTTCCATTTGTCTACTCTGCGCGCTCTCTGCGTCTGCACAACTGCTCGGTCTTCTTGATTAACTTCTTAGTTTTAATTCGGTTTAAAGTTAGTCCTTTGAGTGTATAGATAGAGAGCGATGTAGACTGCGTCGGCTAAGATATGGAATGATTCTTGGTGTGCCGACAGGATGAAGAGGTAGTAAGTTGTTTAGTTGGACTTGGTTTTCGTTCCTCCTGCAATGGATAGGACGCTTTGGTTTCCTTTTTTCTGGCTAATTGTCGTTTCTTTATCTGTTTTTCTTTTGAAATCGTGTTTTTCTTTTTTTTTGTAGCTGTTTTTGGTCTGTCAAAACGATACACCATTGTCCTTGTTTGGGTAATTAAATTGAATTTTGTTAAATGAAAGGAGCAACAAAATAAAACGAAACAAGTTTAAATAGAAAAGTTTTGTTTGCGGATAGGAGAAAAGTTTTAAATTAGGAAAACTTTCAAGAGGATACTCTCCTCAAGGGGACACTTTGTGCCGAGTGACAGTGAGGGGCTGTACATTGTAGCTCGTTGCTGGTTGTGCATTTTGTGGGTATAACGATGAGCGGATTTGTAATTTTCGTGTAACTACGTGTTGTGAGGTTTTAATTGGTACTATACAGGAGGACAAGTGGCTGGTGAAGCATTTGAGTTCCAAAGAAAATTGTTTGCTGGGCTGAAAATTGAAAACATAAACCAACGCATTATTTTTTTGCAAGCACTTTAATTAGCCTTGCACAGTTAAGGGCCATTGGAAGTATTTAGATGATAGTAAGGCAACTACGGGGGAATATGAGACTGGGATTATTAATAGCGCCAACCAAATTCATACTTTATATTGAGTGACATATTGTGAAGCAAACTGGTGCCCTTAAGAACTTTTAACGATCTGGGGTTAACAAGTTAACCATTGCTTCTTGTGTTCCATTCTACTTTGCTAATGGAGATTATATAACAAAAATTTGTTTGGTAACCTAATGCCCAAAACACACGTGCAGAATTCACTGTGCAGCAAGATTAGAACACACATGTTCTTATGTGGTGATACAAATGTAAATTCTGCACAAACAGCAGCACTGCAACATATATCCACTGCATAGCAACGCAGTGAATTAAATTAAATAGACTTGGCAGCATCGAATTTTTAGATTCAGCTACTGATGCATACGAGGAGAAGAGAGACGGGAATTATTTGTCGTCTGTGTTGCACTCTCGCATTTTTCCCCGCAATGCCAGCAACCGATGCAATTGAATTCTGCACATCTGTTTCATCTGCAGTACTGCTTGCAGTGAAGCGTTCAGAATTTCTGCACATGTGTTTTGGGCATAAACATACCGAAAAATTGCGGTCAATCTGCATTTTCCTTTTTCTGGTCAATATGTAACCAGAATTGACACTCTGTGTTACCGAATTGGACACTGACAAGTTTTTAGCACGTGTTGTGGCCCTTTGACTTCGGCATATGTTATTCAGACCCGTATAGTCAAATTCAGCCACTAGCGATCAGTCTAAGGTTCGTATCACTGTTCTTTTGATTTTTTTCAACCGCTTTGTTATAGGGCGCTCAAAGTGTTTTAAGTCCACTAAATGAACTGGGTTTCAAAATTGCTAAGCCATAATCTGATGTAAAACTAAAAAATTGCTACAACAACGAATGGGGCTTTTCGTCAATATCTTACCTCGCCCAGGGACTTGAACTGAGTCGAGGTAGATATTGAACCAATAATGAAAATGTTACCGACTTTTCACTGCACACTCCTAAAAGGACTGGCATGTTGAGACTGTATTGATAAACCTCTCCGTCTCCTAATTTTTGGCCAACCGCCTCCAACTGCGCACCCCAAGGCGAGGTCTTTCTCTACTGCATTGCATTGTCCCTCCGGTCTCGAATCGAAGACTCTTCCGACCGAAGCGTTGGTGTCTATTCGGTCTATATGTCTTAGCTATCTTAGTCGAATGATACGTATTTTTCTGACCAGGTCGATGTTAAATCTCCTCTCTCAAAGTCTTTCAACAAAAACGGGACCGAAAATCGCTCAAATAATTTAGCGTTCGAAACGAACAAGAAAATCATCATCGGCCTTTGTTAACGTCTATTCTTTTGCGCCATATAGCTGGACTGGTCTTATATAGAGGCTCCTTAGTGTTTCTTGACAAGCCCTTACTAGTCAGTTGTCTTCTTAGGCCAAAGAAACAGCGGTTTGCAAGTGTAATTCTTCATCTGTCTGCAGAAGTTCTATTTTGAGATAAAATAGAACAGAATAGAGTAGGTCTATGTTTTGGAAGACTCATAAAGGCTTTTCCAATAAGAGGTGTTATTTTGGTATACAAAGAAAAATGCAATTTTTTGAGATAAATGATCGGATGTTTATTTCATAATAAAGAGGAAGGTATGCCGTTAATAATAAAAAACAACATCAGCCAAATGGCCACCACGAGCACGCTTACAGGACCATATCCTTTTCATGAAATTGTCCATAACCAAATCGCAAAGTGGCTGCCCTATGTCCTCGATAGCCTCACGAATTTTATCTTTGAGGTTTTGAATAGACGCTGGGTTGTTGGCGTAGACCTTATTTTTTACGTGGCCCCAAAGGAACAAGTCGCAAGATGTTAAATCACAAGATCTCGGAGGCCAATTGTGACCACCTCTTCGAGAGATAACACGGTCCGGAAACTTTTCCCGTAAAGAATCAATGGTTTCGTTGCTTGTGTAGCACGTAGCGCCGTCTTATTGAAAGTAACCGTTGTCCAGATCAATACCATCCAACTCCGACCATAAAAAATCATTAAACATCTCTCCATAGCGCAATTCACCGTAACTGTTGATCCAACCTCATTTTTGAAAAAAATAAGGTCCAATGACCCCGCCGGACCATAAACCGCACCAAACAGTCACACGTTGAGGATGGAGAGGCTTCTCAACAATAACTCTTGGGTTTTCCGATCCCCAAATGCGACAATTTTGCTTGTTGACGTAGCCACCGAGGTGGAAATGGGCCTCATCAGTCAAGATGA
This sequence comes from Cheilosia soror, assembly GCA_949372485.1. Taxonomy (NCBI): domain Eukaryota; kingdom Metazoa; phylum Arthropoda; class Insecta; order Diptera; family Syrphidae; genus Cheilosia; species Cheilosia soror. Next base: position 96,634,227 of record OX443563.1, on the reverse strand, counting down.
TTTTTCGATGGAATTCCGGATCATTTTCATGCATTTCAAGGACCCAATCAGCAAAGACATGACGTTGTTGATGATCGGCCGGCTTGAGTTCATGTGTTAACTGAACTTTATAAGCCTTACGACCCAAGTCATTATGCAAAATACGGTGTAATGACGTTTGTGGAATGCCCAATTCCAAAGAACGACTAGGAATGGACAAACCTGGGGTTTCTTCAACACAGCAGCAATATTCTCAGTTGTTTTTGAGCGAAGTGCACGGGTTTTATTCTTCACATCACTAACTTGTCCCAACAGCTCGAATTTTTCCACCAATTTCTGTATTGCGGTCCGACAAGGTGCTTCACGACGGCCAACAAATGCTTTAGTTTTGCGAACTGTGACTGCAATTTTCACAATTTTTGTAGTGAATTTTAATAATTTCAATGCGTTGTTGAAGCGTGTATCGTTCCATTTTTAGTAATGGCGCAGTTTCTACTTGTCAAATGTCAAAGAATAAAAGCTTCAAAAGTGACACCTCTCATTGGAAAACCCTTTATAATGTTGCATTTATATCTTTACAAATTATTGCATATTTAACTGTTTGCTAGAATATAGTCAAATCTTAGCGACTCAATGCTCTTAACTTAATTATCAAGCCTGTTTTAAGGCCTTTAAATTGCAATCTATATAACATCGCTCGCAAGAATTGGATATTATTCGGCTACAGCGCTTCAAAGGTTTGAGTAAAACTCAATAAATCAAAAGGAACGGGCAGTGATAGATAAAGTTTCGTCCGACCGAGTCCTGTCCACTTATATATTTTTACTTTTTTTTCTAATTAATTACCAGTTAAAAAGAAATATAGACATTTTCAATCAACACAATAATTTAAATCCATCAACCCCTTGTAACAATTAAGACTCACTTCCATATAAACTATCTATAGTCAGAACTCCTCTTAATTTCAATCTGTAATAACGAACCTCAGCCTATGTATACAATTAATGGTACAAGTATTTAAATACATTTCACTTCTCATCTTTTAACGACTATACAAAGTTACATAATCGTAACTAAGGGCATAACAACTTGGGTAAACTAAATTTTCCCTTCTCAAAGAAGCATTTTGCACACCTTCATCCATAACGTTGATCAAGACAAGTTGAAAAGAGTAAAACTTTGGCAAAGTTTAAACGAAAATCTTAACCAAGAATTTTGTGAAACTTTTCAAAAATATGCTCTCGAAACTATTTGCCTCGATGATTGACTTCGAGATTCTTTTTTTGTTTGTACCTCCCCATAACCAAGCCACACCAAATAGGCCTCAACTTTCAACCCCATCTGTTATGTGCAGAAATTATAATTTATCTTCCTCAAAGCATAACATGCGAGCGCAGGAATTGGAGCCAGCCAACTTTAACTTTACACCGCTTTGGGCGGTTAATGGTGAGGTAAGGGAACCATGTATTTACTTTCAATGATTTCATGTCAAAAGCAATTTGCCTTAAAATAAAGAAGTTGGGAGAGGAAATGAGGAAAGCTGTTTCTTTTTCCACTACGGGAAAGGCAGGTATACCGAAGAGGAACATACGAGCAGGAAGGATGCGGTAGTGATACCTGCAGGAGAAGATGACATAACAAATTGTATGTGAAATTTTGTTAAATTTTCATAGGAAGAAAAGTCCTTGCTTGCGAAAGAGACGTGCGAGAAATATTTCAAAGTATATAATTAGTTAAGTTAATAAGAAACGCTTTAAGTTAGGGAGTAAGTGTAGTTATCGGCGGTGGCCATGGTGTAGTGGTTAGAGTCATTGCTTGTGACCCGAGCGGCGTTGGTTCGCAATACTCTGCCGCATCGACCATAAAGAGAAACGAATAATATCAGGTTTACTCCACCACTACACCAAAAAAAAGGGGTTTCTGCTTGGTAGTACAATGGACCTAGATTCGTCTGAGTGCTCCAGGATTTGGAATCCCCTTTTTCAAAAAAAAGTGTAGTTATGTATGTAATATCCTTAGAAAGGTACTGACTTTGTCACTGTCCAATATTTTACTTTGCCACTGAAGCGCCATATCACACATGAACGCGAAATAAATTTGTACAAGTGGCGATAGTCTCGTTCTTGTTAGTTAGTATAGTGGAAGTGTTGATTAGTTACTAATGCCCAGTTGCACAGTGCATGAGTTCAGTGTAACTTAAGTTTGAGTAGAGACGAACAGATAAGTGTCACTCATGCATTTTTTGCGTTTCACACTCGATTCACAATAGTCACCTCAAATGGTACAAAAAACTTGGCAGCACTTAGAAAAATGTTTGTTTTGTAATATTTAATAATTTATTCGATTTTCCAAATGGGTTGTTAATGACAATAAACCCCTAACTTTAGCAAAAAAAATAATTAGGAATTTGAGGGAGAATGGATACTTAAGTGGTCACTGTGCTACTGGGCATGAAACTTATAACATGTTCCGCAGTTGCTAGTTGAAGTATTTTAAACATCATTTCTCAATAATGATTTTAAACATCATTTCTAAACAAAGATTGAAAATAAAAAATAATGTTAAAAATTGATAAAGCGCAGGCTAAATTTGCCTCAAAAATCGAGACAAAAACCCGAAAATGCAAATGTGACGAAAAATTCACTCACTTACAAACGGCGATAAAAAACGAGTCGAAAAGCGCTAGAACCATCATCACGAAAAATGCATCAGAACCAAAAAGAGTTCAAATTAAATTAAATCGCGCAAAAGTTGTTAAAAATAAAAATGCTTGTAAAAAAATGATTAAGAAAGGGAACTGTTTTAACAAAAGTCCAAAATGTAAACACTCGAAAAAAAAAACGTCTTAAAGCCTCTTCCAAAAGGACAATCACAAAATGTCCACTAATTAATGTATAAAGCTTAGTACGCTGCTCGAGCTAAATTTTAGCTCCCACATAAAATTCTGCCCAAAATTTTATCTCTGACATAAAATTCTCTCCAAAATTTAGCTGAGCTAAATTTAAGCGAATCCATATTGTCGAGCGATACCTACGCTGCTTAAGCTAAAAAGTAAAATTTTTATTTCAGACTATACTTCGTATACACATCTGTCAAAATTTAGCGCGCCATATTTTCTCAATCTTCGGCACATTTTCTCAAATTTTGACAGATCTGTATAATCTGGTATAATATCTTTGCGTTGTGATTTTGTGTTGCGGAAAAGTAAATAAGAATGAGTTTTTTTCAAGGAACATCTTGATGAAAGAATCCTTTAAAAGTGAAAAATTTGAGATCAAAGAATAGCAGGCAAGAAAAAAAAAACGCTACGAAAATACATAAAATACTTTTTCGCGTCTATGCGATGTATTTTTAAAGAATGATGATTAAAGGTGCTGGAAACGCGTTGAAGAGCTGTGGTCGAGGCACGATTAGGAGATGAGCAGTGCGGCTTTCGTCCCGGCAGAAGCACAACCGACCAGTTATTCACTCTCAGAACGGTACTTGAGAAGGCTTGGGAGTATGCTACACCTGTTTACGCTTGCTTCGTAGATTTGGAGAAAGCATGCGACCGAGCCGCTCGTATACAGGAGTATGGAATTGATGGTTCTCTCTTGAGAGCCATTCAATCTCTTTACACAAACTGTAAAAGCTGTGTTCGGGTAAACGGCGTTAAATCAATACCTTTCACCGTGGGCGTTTGACTTCGCCAGGGGTGCGTCTTGTCCCCTTTCCTTTTCATTACTTATATGGACTGGATGTTACAGCGCAGTCTTGGCGAAGAGCGTTTCGAATTGGGAGATCTGAGGATAAGTCATTTGCTCTTCGCTGATGACTTGATCATCCTTGGGTCCTCTCAGACTGAACTTCAGCGCGCACTCGATCGGTTTGTAGCCGTTTGTGTTGAAGCTGAGATGAAAGTAAATGTGGACAAATCTGAAGTGATGGTCGTCTCTAGAACGCCTGTTCAATGCACTCTGCATGTTAGTGGAGTCCCATTGAAACAGGTGGAGAAGTTTAAGTATCTCGGGGTCTTATTCACGAGTGATGGAAGGAGCATCCTGTAGGATTGGTCAGGCTGGGTCAATTTTGAGACAGCTTGGTCATTCTGTTATTAGGAGGACTGAACTTGGTGTCAAAGCTAAGTTGTCAGTCTTTAATTCGGTGTTTGTTCCAACTCTTACCTATGGTCATGAGGTTTGGGTAATGACCGAAAGAATAAGATCGCGGATACAAGCTGCCGAAATGAGATTCCTCCGTTGTATTGCTGGTGTGACCCGTAGAGATCGCATTAGAAATACTAGAATACGTGAGCGATCCATGCTTCGGTGGTTTGGTCATGTTAAACGCTTGTCCCCAACCAGGATCCCACGACGTGCTATGGAATCCATACCATCGGGCAGGCGTCCCCTAGGTAGACCCAGGATGAGATGGTTAGATCAAATTCATAATCTCTCCTCTACCCGTATGGGGATTGCCCTTGATGATTTTGATGGCGGAGGATCGAGAGCTATGGAGGGTCCACTTGAGCAACCTACACCCGCGCCCCACTTAATGGATAAACGGGATATTGAAAATCAATAAATGAATATTTTCAAAGAACAGCTGGTTTTTGTGACACTTAAATTCGCAATGTTGGTACTCCATATCAAAATTTATTTAATGTTTGGAGAACAAAATTTGATAGCAGCTAAAATTTAGTTTCGTTCGAGCTTAATGCAGTGAAAATATAACTTAACGGAGGGTTTCTTATAACGTTTCGTCTGACATAGTGCTCTTGTTAAAAAAAAATATTTAGCTTTACCAGTTGATAAGTCAGAATCTAATACTAGGTACATTGATTTAACTATTTTTGCTACCATGTATGGTGTCGGGCCATGAATTCAATACCACTTACGTTTTCCGAAGTGCTTGAGATTCAATGTTCATTTTGCTTTAAATGTCTGCAATTTTAATTGGCAGATACAGTGATAAATGTTTTTATTATACCACTCGATCCCGCACGCATTTTAGTAAATGCTCTCAATAGGCAATACGTCAATTTACCAACTTCCAAGGCTAAAATTTTCTATGAATGTTAAGATTAAAAATATACGTCGTTTTGAAAAAAAAAACTTTCTTGTATGGAAAGTGCCAATCTCGCTTAAATGTTGCGAAGTGCTTTGTTCAGACAACGACCATCAGTGCTCAAAGTTGTTCAACTTTAGATCTCTTAATTGTCGAGAAAAAGCGTTTAGAATATTTCTTTTATTTTAAAGATGGGGAGTAACATCTTTAAAAAAAAAAGAAATATTCTAAATACCTACTCTCCAAAGCAAATTGAAAAATTGTCAATAGCGGCGGACGGACAAAATTCAAAACTGATGAAAAATCACGACGAAGTAGATACACCCCGACAACGAAGTTAAAAATTACCAAAAGCACGCGATTCGAAAAGACGGCAAAAGGGGGTAAACAGTTTATAAAGATTAACACAAATAAAAGGTCGTTAAAAAAATCAAAAGGCGCGAGCAATACTGCGCGATTAAATTCGTCGAAAATGGCGAAGTACAAGGAAACGTGCAGATATTTTTGCAATAAACAAATATTTAAAACTTTAATGAAAATGCGTAAAAAATCTCGCCGACAGTGAGCCAAAAACGACGAAGAACGTTTCGAACAATTCTTTTGAAATCAGGTCAAAAAATTTAGAAAGCGCGACAACAAATTAACAAGAAAGTACAAAAATTGCGTCAAAATGCTTCAAAAGATGCGTTCAAAACAGTCCTGCAAAATCGGATCAATCTAAAAAAAAAATAGCGCTATTGAAACATTACTGACCCAAAACTTGTTGATGTGCGATGAAAAAGCGCCATAAAAATTAACTGGTCGGAAACGTCACAATAAGAAACGCGCACAAAAATAACATAAAAAAATTGTTTTATTGCTATTTTAATGCACAATCGCAATTTAAAAAAAAATCAATAAATATTAACGCTACAGTTATATCTTGTCCATATAACTTCAGGAATTCAAATCGACTTTATGTTGTCTTTCATTTTCTGCCTCAGCAACAATAGTCTCTCTGTAAAACATTCAATTATTCACTTATACAATTTATTATGATCTTTCACAACAGATGCAAGGATAAATCCTCCTTCTGCGTTTAGGGTAGGTACCTACGCCTAATCACACCCTATCTCTCTTGTTCGCTTTGAGGTGTTGTTACAACAATAATAAATTGACAGCAATTAAGAATTTTCATAGAAGTCAAATAGGCCATGAACTGATAAGACACCATCAATTGTCGTCAGTCGATGATGTTGATGATGATGATGATGATGATGGTGATGATGAAACTGATATAAAGTGGGGCGGAAGGAGGGTGCTGCGCCTTAAGCGAGGGAGTATCGCATGGCGATGATGGTTCAAGTTAAGCTGCAAAAGACTCCCGCAATAAATAACTTTATGATCTCTCATTAATTTTATGGAGAAAATCATTAGTCATGAAATCGACGAAAAAATGTTTTAATTCTTTTTCGCCTCCATCTCTGGTTTGTTAGGATTCCTGCTGTGCGATTGATTGCTAAAAGGATTCCCCTACCAAACGCCAAGGGCATCCGGCTTGTCTAGTGAAATATATTTATGTCTGGCTCAATCGCATGTACAAATATACAGATACACGAACGTACAGGACATATGTATGCCAAAAATGCTTGTTAATTACTTTTTTTGTGGGTGGAACACATCGGCCAGCGGCACCCAGGAGGAGTCGCAACATTTTCGAAAATCTACTGGTCGAAGGGTGAATTGCTATTGAACGAATTTTAATGACTCATTGGCTTTCAACCCAAAAAGGATAAAAATCTATATATACGGTCTATATGTAGGTATAGGTATACATTAATATTCGTTTGGCATTTATCAGTGTGTTTGGCCTGAGCTTGGTAAATAGGATTTTTAAATCGGACAAAATAGCTTTTAAGAGCAATTTCCATTTTCGAATTATATCCGCCTACGATGGGAAATTGCAAAATTTTTGATAAAGTTGATTGTCAAAAGCAGGATATCGGTTAATTGAGCGGAAATCGATTTTAATGGGGAATGAAAGGATTGCAAGTGTCACAAATGTCATCGGAGTTACACAAAGGAGCAAATTGAACGGTAGTAATGTATGAATAAACGTTAATTATGGCTTGTTAGGGTTTCGGTTTCTGAGGAAATATTTATTTACGATGGTAATTCGAAATCGTTTGTAAAAGTTACCGCAATGAACTGAAATCGATTCTCGGAAATTGGGATTATTATACCACTGTATATTTTAGTTGGGCTTATAATGCAAGCTAAGCTACAGCTGTATATGAGATATTTCCCATATATGTGTTATATATATAAAAATAAGTTGTATTGTGTTTGTAGCCAATGTTCTCTGTAATCCGGGGCGCGGCACCTCCCATACAAAAAATGCATTCAAAATATTACTTACTTACTTACTTATCGGGCTCCCGACCCGTGAAGAGTCTCTGCCTGAGACACTGCAGCCTTCCATCCTCTACGATCCCGGGCACGCTGCTTCCAATTGTCCAGACCAAGCGCTCTGGCATCCGCGATGGCTTGGTCTTTGAAGCGGAGGTTCGGTCCTCCTTGTCTTCTCGAACCTGGGGGCTGGGATTCGAAGACCCTCTTGGCTGGAGCATTATTGTCCATTCGCTCGATGTGGCCGAGCCAATGTAGTCGACGTGTTTTGGCTTTTTGGACTACATCCACATCTTGGTACAGCTCATAGAGTTCGCGGTTGTATCTTCTCCTCCATTCGCCCTCCTCTCACACAGGACCAAAAATCCGCCGAAGTATTTTTCTTTCGAAGGAGCCCAGTATCAGCTCTCCCTTCTTGCTTATCGTCCAGCACTCGGCGCCATAAAGCAGAACTGGCAGGATAAGGGTTTTGTAGAGCACACATTTCGTCCTTCGAGTTAGGAGTTTTGAGCCCAGTTGTTTTGCCAAACCGAAGTAGCAACGGTTTCCTAGGGTAATTCTTGGCCGGATCTCCACTAGGGTGTCATTCGTGGAGTTTACGTTTACTCCGAGGTAGGTGAACTCCTTAACTACCTCGAAATTGTTGCTATCAATAGTGACGTTTTGTCCTAGGCGGTGGACAGATGCTTGTTTGTTTGTTGATAGCATGTACTTAGTCTTGTCCTCATTTACTTCAAGCCCAACGGCTTCTTCAATCGCCGTGAACGTTTCTATCACGGCACGCTGGGAGCGACCGAAGATGTCAATATCGTCCGCATAGCCAAGCAGCTGGACGGACCTGTTGAAGATAGTGCCTTCCGTGTTGACACCTGCCCTGCGCACTATCTGCTCCAGTACGAGATTGAAGAAGTCGCATGATAGAGCGTCTCCTTGCCGAAATCCGATGCATGTTTGAAATAGTTCGGAAGAGCTGCTTCCAAACTGCACGTTGCAGCGCGTGTTTTCCAGCGTCGCGCGACACAGCTGAATCAGTTTTGCCGGGATTCCGAATTCGGCCATCGCCATATAGAGCTCCTGACGATGTATGCTATCATACGCGGCTTTGAAGTCGATGAATAGGTGGTGACTTTCGACTTGAAATTCGTTGGTCTTTTCCAAGATTTGCCTCAGTGTGAAAATTTGGTCTATAGTCGATCTGCCGGGCCGGAAGCCACACTGGCACGTGCCGATTAGTGTGTTGCAGAATGGTTTTAGACGTTCACACAGTACGTTGGATAGGATCTTGTATGCGACATTTAGCAGGGATATGCCTCGATAGTTCTTGCAAGACATAGGATCGCCTTTTTTGATCGTAGCAGAAATATATCTATATGGGTGAATGCCGAACCCTTCTTGAACAACCAGATTCGCTTTTATTAGAGCGGTTTAAAGCCAAGAAAGTCTGTCAAATTAGACAGATGCAGATGTCTAATTGAGAAAATAAGATAGAAGGCAAGAATTCAAAAAGACACTCATCCTTTCATAGATTTTATAGTCCCTACGCTAGTGAAATCTATAGAGACGAGCTATATAGGAGTGGAAATACATTTTGTAATTCCTGCCAATCTATCGTCCATCGTCCAGGATTACGATGGAAAAGGTTCGCTGCTGCATAATTTCAGGAAACGACCAAAAACAAGGCATTGCCATGGACGAGAAAGAATAATGAGAAACTTACAGAACAACACTCGGAACAGAAGGAGCCACCTTTGAAGGTACTTCTTTGACAACTTATGGGAGGTTGGCTTCTCAAAAATGCAAGCAATTTGGTGGTTCTGTAAAGGAATAAATGCTTGGGCGAATTGGTTTAGCTTTTGACCGTGAAGGTTGCCCAGGATTGGCGATGGGCTCGATATGGTATCTTCTTTTATTCCATTCTACCAGCTCTGCCTAGTCTATTGTGTTGAAATCAAACCCTACACAACCTAACCCAACCTACAGAACACGAGGGTATAGCACCTTTCAAAAGTCTGTTCAATTATGTACTTAAACCGCAGATGTTGACAAAATTGGTTGCGTTAACTTGTTTTAGAAGAGATAATTCAACGATGAACTATTTCGCGTTTACTGCGATATCTACATTGTTAAAGATCTGGGACTTTGTATTTCAAATTATCTAGGAAATGTATAGAGCGAAATTACAATAACGCTCCGGAGCGCTGAGGAATTGAGTGAAGCCAAGGCATAATTTCAAAGAAAATATGTAACTCCAAGCAGATGAAAGATACTATTATCTTCCGCGCCTGCCATAGTGAAAGAGTTACTAATGGAACATCAATGTCATTTATCCTCCTATCAGCGAACACGTCTGCTTGAGTGCAAGATTGGAGAGATAGCACAGCACAATTTCACCCATCTTGATGTGCTCTTCGTATAAATTCCAAAACCTACTTAGGGATTATCTCAGAGTCACGTAGCTCATGAAATATTTTCGTTGAATAAAAACAAGCAGCTCGTCCGCCATCAATCGAATTTTCAAATCCACCATGCCTTCCTCTCTCTCTTCCTCAATCTAGTCTGTTTTCCATCAGTCGTGTACTAACCCATTTTCTTGGGCAAAAATGCAAATTTCTTCTCTTCGCGAAACATTCCCAATCCCAATCTCATTGGGAAAAATACCACACTTTAAATTTACCCCTTTTTTGGTATGTATATCCCTTTAGTCATGCCACGCAAAGTATTGTCATTCCACCATCTCACGTCTGAACCGCACAGAACATTACTCACAAAACTATACACAAAAATATCCCTATAACCATTTTTGCAAAGCATAAAAGCGGGAAACGACGACTGGGAGACAGTGGCGCTAGTGTGCGGGTTTCTATTTCCTAAGCCAAAGCCACAGACCACATTGAGAAAAATGCGAACGCGAGGTAGATGGGCGGTTAGTTTAAAGGGGCTTAGCGTGAACAAAATACTATCCCTATCCCTACACGTTCCGTAAGTGAGCGAAGCAAAGAACTGAAAGAAAGTGCAAATTCATTTTCGCAAATTCGCTTTAAGTTGAAGAGCGTTGTAAATATAACCAAGTTGCGGGGTACCCTTCTAACTGAGTAGCTGCTATACTTACTTACTTAGTTACCCGCCCATCATCCGGGAGAACTAACAAAACCAGCTTTTTCCTTTGCGCTGTGGTTTTAGTTGCAAAATTATCCAATTTGTTTTTATTTTTTTGTGTGTTTCACTTTCACGTTTTCCCCTGTAGGATGCTTTGTGCTCGCGATTTTCCTCCTCCCTTTTGTGTTTTACCGTGTAGCGTGTGTCCAAAGCAAACATTGCCTTTGGGGGTAGAAAAGGAAATCAAAGAAATGTGTATATCGACATAGGGTTGGTGGAGGGATACCAACTGCACTCACCGCCACAGGCGGACAAAACTGACAACACGACTGTGGTAGCAGATAACCCCGCTTTGAAGTTCTGAGATTTTTGTCTTCATCGCCTTGATAGTGTTTTTCATTCGATTGGAGCTAGATTTTTGTTTGTCCTTTTGATAATAGGATTGGTGTTGTCTTTGTGTACCCTCTACTGTGGAGGATGAATAGAATCGAAAACCAATTTGAAGAGTGAATCGATGAGCGGCAGAGGGGTATAAGGAAGACGGAATTTGATGCAGACAGTAATGTAAACTCTAAAAGGGGTGACGATATTTTGGACGACTTTCTTTTACCAGATATTAACAGCAATTTCATTAGAGATTTGGTTTGGTGAAATCAATTTGTTGAGAGAGCAACTACTTTACTATTGACTCCTTTAAGTCTGAAAAGTTAAATTCTGACAGTCAATTCTCGGTATGTCTAAAATTGGCGCAACTGTGCGATGGTAACAGATTTATTGAATAGATGGACAAGAGTAATGTCCTTTTACTTGTTGCAAACAAAGTTTTGTTTGGTCTTGTCTTCGCTTTCTCCGCTTTTTTGGATCGGCACTGTAAAGGGTTTTCCAATAAGAGGTGTTATTTTGGTATTCAAAGAAAAATGTCATTTTTTGAGATAAATGATCGGATGTTTATTTCATAATAAAGAGGAAGGTATGCCGTTAATAATGAAAATCAACATCAGCCAAATGGCCACCACGAGCACGCTTACAGGACCATATACTTTTCATGAAATTGTCCATTACCAAATCGTAAAGTGGCTGCCCTATGTCCTCGATAGCCTCACGAATTTTATCTTTGAGGTCTTGAATCGACGCTGGGCTGTTGGCGTAGACCTTACTTTTCACGTGGCCCCAAAGGAAAAAGTCGCAAGATGTTAAATCACAAGATCTCGGTTTCCAATTGTGATCACCTCTTCGAGAGATAACACGGTCCGGAAACTTTTCCCGTAAAAGATCAATGGTTTCGTTGATTGTGTGGCACGTAGCGCCGTCTTGTTGAAAGTATTGTCCAGATCAATACCATCCAACTCCGACCATAAAAAATCATTAAACATCTCTCGATAGCGCAATTCACCGTAACTTTTGATCCAACCTCATTTTTGAAAAAAATAAGGTCCAATGACCCCGCCGGACCATAAACCGTACCAAACAGTCACACGTTGAGGATGGAGAGGCTTCTCAACAATAACTCTTGGGTTTTCCGAGCCCCAAATGCAATAATTTTGCTTGTTGACGTAGCCACCGAGGTGGAAATGGGCCTCATCAGTCAAGATGATTGTTGGATGCAATTCCGGATCATTTTTATGCACTTCAAGGACCCAATCAGCAAAGACACGACGTTGTTGATGATCGGCCGGCTTGAGTTCTTGTGTTAACTGAACTTTATAAGCTTTACGACCCAAGTCATTATGCAAAATACGGTGTAATGACGTTTGTCGAATGCCCAATTCCAAAGAACGACGAGGAATGGACAAACCTGGATTTTTTTCAACACTTTGGGCTACAGCAGCAATATTCTCAGTTGTTCTTGAGCGACGTGCACGGGTTTTATTCTTCACATCACTAACTGGTCCCAACAGCTCAAATTTTTCCACCAATTTCTGTCTTGCGGAACGACAAAGGTGCTTCACGACGACCAAAAAATGCTTTAGTTTTGCGAACTGTGACTGCAAGATTTTCACGATTTTTGGAGTGAATTTTAATAATTTCAATGCATTGTTGAAACGTGTATCGTTCCATTTTTAGTAATGGCGTAGTCTACTTGTCAAATGCCAAAGAATTAAAGCTTCAAAAGTGACAGCTACCTAAATAGCGGGCCATTGACAATAACACCTCTCATTAGTAGCAGTGGGTACCCCGTTTTTACTACTGACGATCTTTTTCTTGCTTCTGGCATCTGAAATATTTTTCTAACCTCATTCTTCTCAGAACATACCAGTGCGATCGAAAAAGACGTATGAGTAGTTTCTAAGTTGCAACTCTACAGCTACTTGTGCAAAAACTGTTTCTGACTCTATATACGCACCCGGATATAAGTACGCATCTTTGTCACATGTGGAAGCTATTTTAAATTTGGTTTTGAGTGATTTCGGAATATACATATTGTATACATTAAGGCTGGCCTCAAGAGATTTTCATATTTTGTCCGAGTCTTTTTTATAGAAGAGGTATGGAGATTGAGGCCCCTATTGTGATTGTCGATTTGACAGTCGCTTGTAGTCGAATACAAATGTCTGGTCGATGCTTTCTCTTGGAAGTTAAGACATTTTGTGCGTACGAATAGTTAAAATCAACCGGCGCAATCGACAATTATTGTCGTGACGATCGCTGATCGACAATCACAATAAGGGCCTGAGCTTTATGATTTACAAAATCAAGAGCAGTAAGGGATAAACGTCTTAAGCGTTATACACATGAAGGCGGGAAATTTAAAATTAAGGCTTCGGCCACGCAATGAGCGACGAGCGACTGAGTGACAAGTCGCTGAGCGACACAAAAAAATTAAAACACATGAAAGCGATTTTTTAAGCGACAGAGCGTCATCGCTCTGCAATCAAATCTGTTTTAATTTTTCAGTCAATCGCTCGATATTATTATAGATCTATAAACATGAACGCGACTTCAACTAATAATCTACGACGAACCGCAATGGACTATGGCATTTTCCCAACCAATCTGTCAGCGACGTCGTTCATTAAATGGCCACCCATCGCTCAGATTCGTCGCTCAGTCGCTCGTCGCTTATTGCGTGGCCGGAGCATAAGGTGATAATTAAGATGATAATAGACAAAGTATTGTGGTTGTCGGTGCACAGTGTTTAGTATATTAGATTACTGAGGGAGTTAGTGTGTTCTGATGTTCAGTGTCAAACCCTGGAAATAAATATTTGTATCCACTCTTCAAACTCCTACGAACGTTTAAGAAAAAAAAGAATATCAGTTGTGACTATTATTTCTGCACAAAGTTCAATCAAACCCATCACTTGAATATTCAACATATTATTTCCTTGCAACATTTTGAGAATGTCAGCGGTGAGAATGGAAAGTGCACTCGGCGAAATGGAAAAAAAATTGCAGAGAAAAAAAGTCTTCCACTTGGCCATGCAAGAACCGTCTATAAAAACAGACGAGGAAGGTTATCAACCATTCCGTTCGTTCGCCAATCCATGCAATTTAATATTTTATTTAGCCCGGATTGTGCATTGATTCCATTGATTTCAATCGCTTCCGTAACCCTGTGCAAACTCATTCTCTGTTTGTGAGTAAAAAAAAAAAAACCTCCGAGAATCGTTAAACGTCTACGTGACGTTCCACTGAGTGGAGATGCGAATTGTGAAGGAACCTTCCAGCAATTGTAGAACCTTACAGAGCACAACCAAACCAGCATCCAAACGTGTTTGGTATGCAAACATTCTCGTCTGCATCTCCAAGCAAGAGGACTGAAGAGTGAGGACCAGATAAATTCTACCCCTGCCATAGTGTGATGCTCGCACTAGACTCCCTCGTCTGTGCTATGTGATGTTTGTTAACCGAGAAGGAAATACATATTGAATCAATGAACGAACTGACTGACTGACAGATAGAATAACTGACACGACGTGCTTGTCGTCTTTCGACCTTTTTTCTCGTTCGTCCTTTTTTTTCAATTTATCCATCCGCATAATCAACAATCAGTGCACTACTTGTATTGGTTGCTAGCAAGGCGTATATTTACAATCGGAATTGAAATTGCGATTGAGTGAGAAATGGGAAAATCCACTCGCGAAATTGTTCAGATACTTCAAAGTGAGCTTACTTGGAGGGGAGGCTCCTAAAATACGGATAGTAGGCAAAAAGGGTATGCTACGTACTTGTGGCGAGTCGGTATGTTGACTATTTCCTTTAACAGTAGAAAATAAATAGAAATTGTGTATTTGAAGACAGGTTTTCTAAATAAATTGGAAAATGACTTTGGTTTTTTTTTTTTATTTATTTTTATCGCCTCTAAAAAACCTACCTTGCTAAGTAGAGTTGTGGACAAACCTGAAATTTCAAATTTATTATTAATACAGCTTCTCAGAGCCCATCTGTCAATTTATCCGTTAGTCCATATTGAGTGTTCGTTCTTGTTAAAACGAACATACCCAAGTGCAATTAATTCGAACCTCTGTGCAGCAGCGGACTTCGTCCATCGTCTACATTCACAGACAGGCGAGTTCAATAGTGGTATGTCAAAAATAGACGAAAATGTATTACGTATTCTTGACTAAAGATAATTGTGTACCATATAGACAGGGACGTCTTTAACCTTTTGGAGGCTCCAGGCAGTGGGATAATGGGGCCCTACGATTTGGATAGAGTACTATTTTTTTTAAAATAAGCAAATCACTGTTTGCTATCCATTTAAACAGGTGTATTGCATCGGTAACAAAAACTTAGTAGGCTACCTAACGGGTCACTATGCTCTGCGATATCACCTAAATAAAATGCATTAGTCGACTCACCTCAGTGCAGACTATGTCTAGAAGAAGACGAAACAGCCGAACACATAATATGTGAATGCCTGGCCCTTTACGGTTTAAGAAGGAAATCATTTTTGAGGGAAGTAATAATTACCGAAGAATGTATTATTAGCTACATTAGGAAAGTAGAAGCGCTACTAACCTAAACATATAGCTGACGCCAAGCGCAATAGATCTTTTAGGTCGATGTGCATCCTAATGCTCCGGCAAATCAGAATTAAAAAAAAAAAAAAAAATTTATCAGTACCCGAAAGGTGTATGTCTGTGTTTACATAATACTACGTGAAACACTATCCAGATCATGGATGATGGGAGGACCGTCCTACGACACAGATTGGACTCAACATTGACGAACGGTGACGACAGGTTTTGACGCTTAAAGTTGCCCTCGTGGCTGGCTCAAGTTAGACTCGCAACAGTACTGACGAATTCAAGGGAATTTCCAAGTCGGGTAGATCGATCTGGCAGAAACTATGGGGCCCCATCGATGGCGGGGCTGCTCCCAAAGTATCCAATGGAAAAGAGGTACTTTTTCGGAAGGTTGCACTTGCACATGATCTTGTGAAGTCTTCCTATAGTGACCCTGACCATGTACTTTCATTTGGTGAAGGCCCAGAATTAGTGATGTTATCGACAACGTTCCTTCAAACTAGGACTAGGACGTATCTTGAATTGCTCCAAAAGTGTTATCTTTGACGATTAACGTTTTCGACCGACGATGTTCCATAGGGTGTCCCAAAATTCACGAAAGATTTAAAGCAAAGAAACAAAAAATAGATAGCGTGACAGCTGACAATTCAGGGTTGTTAAAAGTGGTGTGTTGTGAAATATTTAAAAAATAATTAAGGCTTGACGGTGCCA
This sequence comes from Cheilosia soror, assembly GCA_949372485.1. Taxonomy (NCBI): domain Eukaryota; kingdom Metazoa; phylum Arthropoda; class Insecta; order Diptera; family Syrphidae; genus Cheilosia; species Cheilosia soror. The sequence goes on along the minus strand of OX443563.1, from coordinate 96,618,038 downwards.
TGAAATAAAGTCTTATGCAAAAAGGTCCAAAAAGTAATTTTGGACTTTATTGCATTTCTGAAATTGCAATAAAGTCCAAAACGATTTTTGGACTTTATTTCATTTTCAAAAGTGCAATAAAGTCCAAATCGAAGTGGAAATAAAATCCACAATGCATATAAACAGTAGAATATCTATGGGGGGCATGCTGCCCCCCTGCACGTCTTTCTTTTACATTGCTGAGTGCAATAATGTCCAATGAGTTTATTGCACTTTCAAAAATGAAATAAAGTCCAAAACTCGTTTTGGATCTTATTGCAATTTCAAAAGTGCAATAAAGTCCAAAAAAGTCCCAAATTACGTTTTGGACCTTTTTGCATAAGACTTTATTTCATGGCACCGGCTTGACACCTACAACAGTTCGCGATTTTAATGTTCTTCGATGACGCTCATTTTCTTCTTGATGGCTTTTTTTAGTCTTCAAAATTGGGGTTCAAAAAATTCCACGAGCGATGGATATAGTGAATGTATGTAAGACATACCTAGTGTTTCAAATATACTGTACTTGTTGGAAAAATTGTTATAGAAACTATTTAATTAGTGCAAGAAGCATGGGCGTAGCGAGGGTTCGAGCTGTAGGGGGGTGACTTTCACTTAAATGCCGACTTATTTTAGGAACTTACGGACTGCATAGAAATCTTGAAAATCAGCCAAGCGATTGTAGAGTTATAACGTCATCGAGTTTCAGCCCATAGAGGATGTTTTTTGTATGGGAGATGCCACGCCCCTTTGGCCAATTTTGCCCAATTTTCACAGGAACTATCCCGGGCCAATACTTACGATTGCCTGATAATTTTCGCTCGATTGGTTCAGTGGTTTTCGACATATCTATATACGATTTGGAATGTTTTTTAGTATGGGAGGCGCCACGCCCCTTTCTCCAATTCTCCTGGGCCAATACTTAAGACCACCTGTAAATTTGAGCTCAGTCGAGTCGGTGTTCTTTGAAATATCGAAATGTGCGCATACAGCGCCACCTGTTGAGAATTTTCCGACTCTTACTTTTTCCCAAATCTTCACGTAGCAATTACGACTCGAATTAATAAATTAGTGATTAATGTCCTCTCACTCAGATTGTGTTACGATTACCGGCGGTTGTTTGCTTAAATTTATCACTCTTCAAAATGTTGTGCTTTCGTCATTGTCCTACTCAATTCGGTCCCTAGAACATATAAGACGAGAGGAGGTTAACATTGTACAAAAAAAAAAAAAAATAATAAAAGCAACCGAAACTATTCACAGATCATAAGGCGACAAAATCGCTACCAAAATTTGATCTTCCTTCATATCCATACAGCCACGAATCCAACTTCCAAATATTGCCCCCAAATCTATCCCAAGTTGAAATGGCCCAGCTATTGGCCAAACGTTTTATGAAGATTGCTACCCGTATCCTTACTAGAAAAGCGGCGATAAAAATAAAATCTGTTGCTCTGTATACTCGTTGTATTGCTGCGATTCACATCAACTAAATCGCTCTTCACATCGTTTCGCTCGTTGCCTCTCCCATTTGTATTACCGTTAACACAAACACACGATTAATTCTCCTTGTGATCCCCATGATTACATTTTCCATTTGCCGAAGAGTACCTAGATCCCAAACTGATTCAGCTTTCGCTATCTCATCGGGGGTTCTTATACGAATTTGTACAGTATAAATATTTGATGATATAAATAATTCATAACCCGACTATAACATCGAAAGGACGCTGACAACGACGACGACGACGAAAGACCGCACCTTTTACACGAGCCTTGTAATGCCACCACAACGCCAACGCCATCATAATCAGCTACTGAATACCGAATGAGATGAAAAGACACACGCCGCCGCCGCCGCCTGACAAAGGTGTATGCCGAGCTATATAGTATAAGGACACCAAAGCTGCCACATTGCCCATAAAAGAGGACATTCACAATTTTATTAAATCACTGCTAGGTGATGGTATGGGAGTCATTACCTTCACTAGCGACGACATAGACTGATGAAAATTCCCAGGCATTATTGACACGCAAAAAAAAAAAAACAAAAAAATAAAATAAAAAAAAAAAAAAAAACTACAGAATGAGTCTACACTGAGATTGGTCTTAAATCTCTTTTAATGAGTAGAAGAACAGTATATCCATAATGGGAAGGGACGAACGAGTTGCAGTAGAATGAAATGGAAATACGAAGAAATTGTGTGTAGAAGTGAGACAACCGGGGGTACCTAGGATACTTAATTAGAAAATAAATTAAATTTATTTCTGTGTTGCCATTGGGTCTTGCTGAGTCCTTGATTCTGTTCGGAGAAACATAGTACTGCTTTCAGCGTGAATAATGGACCAACGGGGGAGATGTTGTCCAGTTACAGAACAGAGAGATCCCTTTGGGACGGATATGAAACGCCATCTGACTGAGCTAATGAGGATGAAAAATTGAAGTGATTCTTAGTACCTAAACGAGCTAGTACTCAGCGAGCGATAAGCAAATGAGTTAACTGGACCGTACAGTGTGGTGTGAAAGGAACTATAAGCTTTGTTTAGATAGTGTTTCGGATTGGGTATGCTACTTAGGATAGGTATTTTAGTCTTAGTTGATCATCAGCGAGATTGTAATATCGGTGGCATCTTATCACAGAAGGGGAACATTTTTAAACACTTTAATAGGAGGTTACTTTGAGAATAATGAGCTACTAATTGGAAGTGATTTTGAATCAGCGCCAACCACTTCAAAACATAACTGGCAATTCAATCTCCGAAAGCTTGATGGAAATAATTTGTATAATTCTGAACTGAAGACCAATAGGCAAGACTCGGTCACTACTCACAGATCACAGTAGTGGTGAGGAAAATACTTGCATGTGCGGCACTAGTGTGATGAAAAGCAATAAACCAAGAAAATGATTGTCGGAAAATTAGCGATGTTGCGAAAAACCGATAGAATAGCAGCAACAACTGTGCTCGATACCACCCTTGAACTGGTCACATTTCTGTACCTTGTGGAGCTTGATTAGTTTATTATAAATCATTAAATTCGTCGATAAGTCCGCCACAATTTCAACAGAGTTAACGGCTGGCAATCCGATGCTTGCGGATGAAATCATGTGGTTTGTGGATGAAATCTGGCCCCGCTTGGTCGGCTTCGATATTTGGTATGATTGCTAAGAGATGTCATGTAGGTGGCTCAGAGACATCGAAATGAAGGAGTTGAAGGTATCTGTACTACACAAGCAGTCAAATATTGGTGTGGTTAGGGTTTAAAGACACTCTGGCCACATTTGACAACGAAACATCTAAGGCGCAGAGGCTTAAATTAGGTCAAAATATTACCTTAAGATTTTTGAACTGTGCCACCTGAAAGCTTGTCAATTTAGCCGTTTGGGCTCGATCCCTTTTATTCATTCAAAAATAAAAATAAAATTCAAACGAACGAATGGTAGTCATAAGCCTGTCCTATAAATAAATAAATAAATAGGCGGCGCAACAGGCGATAGACACCCTAGGCCTAGCTTCTCGCAACCATTCGTTTGTGTGAGTTTCTATTTTTGGGACGAATGGAAGGAACCTACAATTTTATGCCGAGTCCGAACGGCTGAATTGAGAAGCTTTTTCAGGACAGTCGTACTCTCGGAAGTTTGTCAGACGTTCGCGAGAGGTGGCGCAGTTGAAAAAACCTTAAGATGTAATTTGTGTTTTTCCGGGGATCGAACCTGAGATCCCTCGCACAGTAGTCCAGCACACTAACCACTGCGCTACTGCGCCCACAGCCTGTCCTATACAGTTTTATATAAACCAGCTTCGCCATGCCTTCTTTTTTTATTTTTTAATTTTTTTTTATTTTATTTTATTTATTAACGGACGACAATGTTCTGTAGTTTTCGAAATGTATATGATTTTGAATGTTTTTTTTTTTTGTATGGGCGGTGTCACGCCCCTTTGTCCGATTTTTAATTTGATTAGCCTATCGCCCGATCACCGTATAATTACCGACATTTATACAAAATTTCATTCGGCCTTTTTTTCGTTTATGAGTTCAATGTACGCATTCAAGAATTTAGTCATCGTAAGCCGACTCTAATCGTCTGGAATCCAATTCACATGAACGCAAGAACTAACTTGAATTGTCGGTATCGCTAGATATGTCTCTAAAGTTAGGACCTAGAGGTCATTTACCGATTTGAAAAATAAAATAAATTATTACATATTAAATGGTGCAAATAAAAAAAAAATTTTAAGCGCTTCCAAATATTTTGTTTTGGGGTGAGTATTTCGATTCGACTGTGAAAAGCAAAATATACATACGTGACACTTATCTATTCGTCTCTACTCAAACTTAAGTTACACTTAAATCTGCACTGTGAAACCGGGCATCCTGCGCAGCCAGCATCAAGTGCTGAAGACCAGTGGCATCGATGCCAAGAAGCCATCAGAAAAGCCGCAACTGATGTGCTAGGTTTCACCCGACCACCACCGCGAAACCCATGGTTTGATGACGGTTTATCGGCCGAGCTTTTTAAGGCAGCGGGGGATGACTTGGTAGAGAGCATACACCAACTCGCTTCTAAAATTTGGTCAGAGGAAAGTATGCCTGATGAATGGAGCCTCAGCATTGTTTGCCCGATCCATAAGAAAGGATACCCTCTTAACTGCGCCAACTATAGAGGCATCAGTCTCCTTAACATCGCTTACAAAATCCTGTCTTCCGTACTGTGTGAACGCCTGAAACCATTTGTCAACGAACTGATTGGACCCTATCAGTGCGGTTTTAGGCCCGGTGAGTCCACAACCGACCAAATATTCACACTACGGTATGCAGATCCTGGAGAAAACCCAAGAAGTCCAAATCGATACCCATCACCTATTTATCGATTTTAAAGCCGCATATGACAGCATTTATAGAGACGAGCTATACAGAGCCATGTCTAGGTTTGGCATCCCTGCCAAACTTGTCAGATTGTGCAGAATGACAATGGAGAACGCTCGCTGCTCCGTAAAGGTCGGAAATAATCCCACCGAGACCTTTGATGGCAAAAAGGATTAAGACAAGGTGATGCGCTGTCATGTGACTTTTTTGACATCATTCTTGAGAAAATTGTGCAAAACTCGCAAGCTAACAATTTTCACAATTTTCCAAAAGTCCGTACAACTACTTGCATACGCAGACGAGACGACATCGACATCATTGGCAGAACACAGCGAGCTGTCACTGGTGCGTTTGCAAGTATCAGTACAGAGGCGCCAAAAATGGGTTTAGTGGTGAATGAGGGCAAAACAAAATATATGCTGTCAACAAGAAGGGACACACAACATCGACGAATCGGACAGAACGTCACGATAGACAGCTATAACTTTGAGGTAGTGCGGGACTTTGTCTACCTCGGCTCCGCTATTAATTCTGAAAATGACATCACATCAGAAATCAAGCGAAAAATTACACTTGCCAACCGCTGTTACTTTGGCCTAAGAAGGCAATTGATTAGTAAGGCCTTGTCGAGAAACACCAAGGAGACTCTATATAAGACCCTCATCTGCTTTATGGCGCAGAATCATAGACGTTGTCAAAAGCGGATGAAGATCTCCTTGGGCGCTTCGAACGCAAAATTCTTCGAGTGATTTTCGGTCCCGTTTGCGTTGACGGACTTTAGAGGAGGAGATTTAACACCGAACTCTACAAGCTGTACATCGACATCGACCTGCTCAGAAAAGTACGTATCAGTCGACTAAGATGGCTAGGACATGTAGAGCGAATGGACACCAACGCTCCGGCCCGAAGAGTCTTCGATTCCAACCCGGAGGGGGAGCGCAGTAGAGGAAGACCTCGCCTTAGGTGGCGCGCCCTGGATACGGGTTGACGCCTTGTCGGGGCGAAAGGGCTTGTAGTAAGTCTCGATACATGTGGGAGGCGCAAACAACAGAAGGTCGATCGCAAGATCACCCCACTGAGTAAGTTGCAGCCAATCAATTGTCTCTGGATTGAAACTAAGATCAACCCCACCTTTAGTTAAGGTGTCCGGGGAGTAAACCCCAGCAAAAATCCCACTTAAGCCAAGGTGTTGAGGTACCCGTGCCGATGGCTGCATGGTCAGCAGGTGGTTAAAAATGCAGATCGCTAACGGTCCCCTCCGATGCCCAGGCAAGGTCGGTTGATTTCTATGCCTTGTCCCGGTATGTCGGCTCTGCCGGGATCGACAGTTCTTTCCGGACATACTCGTGGGAACAAAATAGATCCAAACATAGAAAACAAAAAGGATGAAGGGAGAAAGGGTGCGATAAGCACCGAAAGTGAGACGGTGGCCGACACAATACCCGTGGAGCCATACGACCTCACAAAAATACAGGAGGCTCTGGAAGCCGGAACCACAGACGAGGAGATCTCGAAAGAGGAGGAAGAGAGGCTCTTGGCCGAACCCTCGGACGAGAAAACCCGCAAAGAAAAGACGAAGGAAAGGAAGATATCCCCAGGTCTACTAAGAAAAAGGGAATACTTAAAGGCCAAACACATCTATGGCATCCTCGTCGCGAAGGAGAAGAGCTCCCTCACAGAGAAAGAACGAGCCTCACTGGAATGGGCCAGAGACACCATTGCGAAGGACGCTCTTACGAGGCCTGAGCCGATAAGACCGCCAGCCGCAAAGATGTTGTCCAAGAGAGGTGGCCCCAAAGAGAAAGCCGACGGCGCGAAACGGTCAAGGGACGATGTCGCTAAGACAGACCCCAAGGCCCAACGCAGCCACCCAGCGAAGGGGGAGACTAGGACGAAGCAGAGGGTGACCGACGAAAAGCCGGGCCCGAGCGGACTCCGACGGAAACCCGCTACTGAAGGGCGCAAAGATGAGCTAGCCGCGAAGAGATTGAGGTCGCCAGAAGACGCCCCCAATGCTCCGAAGAAGGCTAAGCGTAATGAGCCGAACACGGGGAGCCCCAGAAGAACACCCGCGTGGGGAACCGGACCAACCGGGAAGTATAGCGAGGTAACCAAGAACCCGCTGCAGCTAGCTGTGGTAGACTCGAGGAAACCTAGTGGACAATATTCTGTGGAGTGTGAGAACACGCTGGGTGTTGCGATTATCTCCCACATTCGAGCGAAGACAGATGCAAAGGTCCCCGCTTATGGAAAAATGAGATGGTCCAAAGGCATCACTTATATTGACTGCAAGGACCAGGTATCAAATGACTTTGCCAAGACCGTGCTAAACGGCGCACAACTATGGGAGGGAGCAATGCTGAAAGCTGTACCCATAGAAGAAGTGCCCAAAAAGGTAAAGGGCAGAATCTCCATCCCCGAGATAGGGGTAAAAAGAGAGGAGATCCTCAGCGTTCTGCAGGCACAGAACCCCCAGATTCCGATGAGGGATTGGGAAATTGTGTCCGAGGAGGAACCGAAGAATGGTGCGAGAGGGTACGTCATTCTATTCGACGAACCACCCGCAGAACTGAAAAAAGAGATGCAGATGCCGCTATCATTTGCAGCGAGCGAGGTGACCCTCAAGCTCCTAAAGCGGACTGCAGAGAGCACAAAGGCGCCTGAGATGGTGGAGGTGACGGCTACGACCAGCAATGAGAGTAGTCCAAATCAATCTACATCATAGTAAGGTCGCCTCTGGCAACCTGAAGCTTCTCCTCGAGAAGGAGCAGCTGGACCTGGCCCTAATCCAAGAACCATGGATTAATAACAATCAGGTGATGGGATTAGGGTCGAAAAAATACGATACATTATATGTAGGAAATAAAGGAAAGGTAAGATCGTGTATCATGGCAAAGAAAGAACTTCACGCACTAATACTACTTCATTTCAGCACAGGCGATCTGACGGTGGTGGAGTTAGAGGGCAAGGGCGATAGCTGCAGAGTGGCGTCGGCGTACATGCCAGACGATGGCGACACAACAGTACCTCCCGAACCGGTAAAGGCGCTTGTAACGGCGTCAGAACAAGGTAAGAAAAACTTAGTCTTAGGCTGTGATGCTAACGCCCATCATACTATATGGGGTAGCTCTGATATTAACGCTAGAGGTGAGGCTTTGTTTGATTTTCTTCTAAGTACCAATCTGCTCATCTGTAATCGGGGAAATGATCCCACTTTCGTTACGGCGAGCAGAAAGGAAGTCTTAGATGTAACACTTGCATCCCAAAATAATTCTGTCCAAGTTGCTAATTGGAGGGTATCCAGCAGAGCGTCGCTATCAGACCACTGCTGGATTTTCTTTGAATTACAAATGATTTGTCAAGGTAGGAAACAGTTCAGGAATCCCAAAAGAGCGAACTGGGAAAAGTTTAGCGAGGAAGTGCAGAACCACAACAACCTCTGTCCGAAAAGAGATCTCACCTCCGAGGAAGAGATCGACGGCGCAGTCGAAGCTTTAACAGGAGTACTCTCCAGATCTTTTGAAAAATCATGTCCAAAAAGTGGAACACGAGGAAAGAAACGCCCCCCTTGGTGGAGTCCCAGGATCGCGGAGCTTCTGCGTAGCTCAAGATCTAGATGGAACCTCGCCAAAGAGGGACTCATTGAATGGGCGACCTACAGGGAGAGCGTTAAAATCCTGAAAAAAGAGATCAGATTCGCAAAGAAAACCTCATGGAGGTCCTTTTGCGAGTCAATTGATTCTACGAATGAAGCGTCTAGGTTAAGAAAAGTCCTCTCAAAGGCGCCGACACCGATGTCTTCGCTAAGAAGAGCAGACGGTAGCTGGACTGAATCTCACAAAGAGACGCTGGAGATACTAACAGAAACACACTTCCCAGGGTGCACTGACATGCCGGATGGCCACGGCAGAACTACACCAGGAACGAGGGAAGAAATGGAGGTAGAAACAGTAAAAGAAATAATAACTGACAAAAAAATAGCCTGGGCAATCAACACTTTTGCCCCGTTTAAAGCACCCGGAATAGATAATATTCGACCCATAATGCTTCAGAAGTCAGAGGAAGCTATAATTCCATGGCTAAGTCGCATCTACACGTGCTGTTTGAGGCTTTGTTATGTTCCTAAGGCATGGCGTGAGGTGAGAGTGATTTTCATCCCAAAAGCAGGGAAGGCTAGCCACACCACATCCAAGGACTACAGACCAATAAGTCTGTCATCTTTCATGCTGAAAACACTGGAACGACTGATCGATCTGTATGTAAGGCAAGCGATTGGCGATAACTATCTATCAAAATCGCAACATGCGTACATAAAGAGCAGATCTGTAGACACGGCGATACACAAGGTAGTATCGGTAGTGGAAGAATCCTTACAACACAAGGAATATACACTGAGCGCGTTCTTAGACATTGAGGGGGCATTCAATAACATAAAAGCGGACGCAATTCTGCGCAGCTTGAGGAAAGCCCACCTAAATAGCAGCCTATGTGGCTGGATTGGACTCATGCTAGGTACACGACGGATCAAGGCGCAACTAGGGGACGTGAGTATTGAACGAAAGGTGAGTAGGGGAACACCACAAGGTGGGGTTCTCTCACCGCTCATCTGGCTCCTCGTAGTAGACGAACTGCTGAAAATACTAGAAAAGGAAGGCTTCATTGTGAGCGCATACGCAGACGATGTAGTAATTCTAGTCCCAGGTAAGTTCACCCCAGTCCTCAGCGAACGACTTAGTTACGCGCTCTTATTAGTTAACAATTGGGTCGAGGGGCGCGGACTGGGCGTAAATCCATCGAAGACAGAAATCATGCTGTTTACGAGAAGAAGGGTGATCCATGCCTTTAATCCACCAAGGATGGGTGGGGTGGATCTAAAAATATCAAAAACAGCGAGATATCTGGGCATAATCCTGGATTCCAAGCTCAGCTGGAAGGAAAACATAGAGGACCGCATCAAAAAAGCATACGTGGCACTATATGCCTGTAGAAGAGCATTCGGCAACACATGGGGTTTCAGGCCGCACGTGGTACACTGGCTGTACACAGCAATAGTGCGGCCCATCCTGACATATGGTGCAATCGTGTGGTGGAAGGCCACGGAGAAAAAGTACCATCTCGCAAGCCTCACTAAAGTCCAAAGGGCGGCATGCATTGGGATAACAGGTTCACTACGAACAACACCCACCGCAGCGATGGAGGTGATGCTAAACCTCACCCCTTTGGATATTTACTGCAGCAGTAAGGCGGTAAAAAGCGCAATCAGATTAAGAGAGTCTGGAATATGGTCATCCAAACCCTATGGACACGCCTCCATCGAAACCCAATGGAGCGCGGCGAAGGAGAAGAGAACCACAGACTATATGCCGCCCACTCTCGTTTTTGAAAGGAGATTCACAACCAGAATTCCGGACAGAAGCGAATGGGAGCACAAAGCAGTTACAGAAGTAGAGGAGATAGCCCTATATACCGACGGTTCAAAGATGGATGTCGGCACAGGAGCGGGTATCTTCAGTGAAACACTTAACCTGCGAGAATCATTTCGAATCAACGATGACTGTAGTGTGTTTCAAGCGGAAATTGCTGCTATAACCCTAGCGGCAAATGACCTAAAGAGACGACACATTGCCAACAAACAGATCACTATATACTCTGACAGCCAAGCGGTCATAAAAGCCATGGAGTCAGTCGTGGTGAAGTCAAGGGCAGTAAGTCAATGCAAGAAATACCTGGACGAAATATCACAAGCCAACACGGTGACCCTATGCTGGGTACCAGGGCATATGGATATTCCGGGAAATGAACAGGCGGATGAGATTGCAAGAAACGGGTCAAAAATGCACGCATCAATGGCCCTAGAATCTGTAAGAACTCCGCTAAGCACGCTTTCTAGGAAGGTTGATATTGAAGCCTTGAGTAGAACAAACCTACGTTGGAACAATCTCAGCACCTGCAGGCATGCAAAGGAATTATGGCCAGAAGTAAACAAAAAGAGATCCAAATTCTTGATCGGACTGAACCGCAAGGATATTCGCATACTCACGGGGGTCATTACTGGACACTGTGCGATAGGCGTACACGCAGGAAGGCTGGGCATACTGCATAATGACTTTTGCAGAAGCTGCAGAGACGTAGAAGAAATAGAATCCGTCCGCCATCTGCTTTGCGAATGCCCAGCCCTTAAAAACAGTAGACAGAGGACTCTCAATAGTTTCTTCTTCGATGAACTAGAAGATCTGGAGAATGTTGATCTTAAAGAACTCCTGAGATTCATACTTAAATCGGGGTGGTTCCAATAGGTGAACAAACTTCACATCCTTCAGTTACTCTTAGAACAAACTTGGGAATCTGGATACATGAGCTAGGAACACCTGTGATTACTACTAAATCTAGGCGATCCAAAATAAAGCGGTAATTTCTTTGTCTCCAACAGGTATGCAATGGAAGGTTCCCGTGACTGGACACAATGGACCCAACGGATGGTCTATGTGAAGCTGTGGCAACCGCCACAAGAGCATCCAATTACCTACCTACCTAGGTGGCGCGCACAAGTGGAAGGGGACCTCAACCAACTTGGAGTGTGCAACTGGAGGCAGTTAGCCAAAGATCGTGCTAACTGGAGAGGCGTGTTGGTTGAGGCCCAGGTTCACTCCGGACTGTAGCGCCATCTAAGTAAGTAAGTAAGTAAGTAAGTAAGAAAGCGGGCATTAGTATATGTTTAAGCCTTTGGATTTGGTCGAATAAGCAACGTGAACATGAGTTCACTAACTTAAAATGGAAATTAAGTGTTTTTCGAGGGGCAATTGTTTAAGTTATTTGATTTTGAATTTTGAATTTTTATTTGATACCAAAAGGGGTCTGGGAACCTCAACATAGCCTAAACTTAAGGTGGATTCGAAGTTATGTATGTACCTACCCCTGGGCATTGACCTACTCTCCATTCCCTCTCTATTCCCAAGGTTTTGTTAGATGAGTTTGTGATATGGCTTCAGATTTGTATAACAATTTAAAAAAAACATGTTTACTTTTGCGGATAAATATTGGCTACTACCTTGGGGCCATACTCTTTCTGGTATTAATGAGTTATTCAAAAAGTGTTAGGTCTTTCGTTGACTGCAATGCAATTGAAGGACTCTGTGCATGAAATGTCTTAACAGATTGGCGATTTGAGAACCAATCCACTTGTTAACATTGAAGGTACCTAATGCTACAATAACCTCTTGTCTTGCCCACCACACTGTCCTAGGCTCACACATTTTCGCACTTTCGAATTCTTTACATCTCTGGATAAATAAATTCTCCTCCATCGCCATTACATAGCGCATCTTTTTGCGTCAGTTCTTACTGATATTATTCCTTTTGTTAATTAGTTTAAAAGTGATAACAGTAGCTTTCGCATGGCGGAAACCGTTCCACATTAAAAATGTTCGGGTCTAACGAGAAATGTTTCACATAACTCTCGTCCATAACGATGCGACGTGTATAACACGCAGGCCAATCTATGCACGTATAGTATACGAAATTATCCTGGGAAAATCTGTTAAAAAGGGTTTTCTGCTCTTTCGACGACGCGACATCCTTTTGTCCATCGTCGAAACGTTCATTTTCTTATTCGTCTCCTCTTTTGCTTGTCCAATTTCTATCCACTATAGTTGAACCTCTTTAGTTGATTCTGTTTCATTGAGCAATTTAACTATGAACTCCAAGTGAAAAGGAGTGGTGCTACAAATTAAAGTAAAGTACTTTATTTTCCAGAAGACCCTTCTTCCGGGACGCTACGTAAATCCTTTCACAATAGCAATTGTTTTAAGAAGTACAGTTGTTTTGGGGATTCAAAGGCGACGACGATGATGACGTCGAAGGAGCTAAGATGGGAAGTTCCAAGTTCCAACCATCTTACCGTAATGGGTAAGGTTACTGCTGCTGTGCAAAATTAATTAGGCATGCAAATGAAATTACGGTGAAAAAGGTTTGCCCAATCGATTAAGTTTCTCAATGGGGCTGGCTGATGGAGGGATTGGTGGGAACGACGAGACGGTCTGACATTGCATTTGTTGGGTTTCAGTTTTGAAGTTTTGGTGAAAGCTGGAATAAAAGTGTATCTTTGGTGCGGGATGGGTAAGGACACTCTCATTGTCATCGTTGAGAGTGTGACGTTGAATCAGATAAAATCGTTAAGGTTATCTGATTCATTTAGCATGACATTGAGGAAAGTTAATTGGTGGAGATTTGTAAAGAAAAGGAAGGGCACCTATAATGCTGGTGTAAGTTGCAAGTTGCGTTTAGTTAAATAATTGTGGAGAGGCTAAACAAATTGGAATGACTTGGAAAGGGTGGAAGGAGGAACTTTTAAAAAGATTATATCAAAATTGGTGTGGGTGCCATTTGCCAATTTCGTCTATTAAATATTTTTCACTTGGGGGGCCATTCTTAGGCAGTTAGAGGGCATTCACATTTATTTTGAATTAAACTCGCACATAAAGTGTACTCCCTCCAATAAAGTAATGTACTTTTAAGAAAATATTAATTGGACTTTGTTTTAGAGTAATTTCAAAAAGAATCCAGCAGATGACTCATCCTTATAAGACAGAGAATCACATTTTGTTGAAAATGAGATACACACTTCATAATTTCCAAATGCAGATACATACTACAGTCATTACGAAACTACCATAATGCAAGTCCTTAATCAAGTACACCTAATCCTCAATTATGACATTTACCTCCAACTATATCACCCCGTTTTTTGACCTTCTATACTGATTACATTTACAGAGATTCACCGACTTAGAATAAATATTTTCTGTCCTCTTTAAAAGACACCAGCTCTCAGTTAAATGCTCACAAACATCGGGATTTATGAGGATTATTAAATCCTTTAATACAACCTAAATGTTTCCATAGATACAACACAACACACACATACCCACCGAAAGTATATATATAGATACAGAAAACCAAGGACTATTCCACTTCATCCCTTTGCATACAATCTGCACGTTTACCTTTCACACCTAACACTCATCCCCACCGCATACACTATCTAAAGGCAAACAAAATCCCGGAAAAATCCCCAGTAGAATAAAATTTCCAGAAAAAGATACGTACAGCAACCGTAGATAAAGAGAAACAAAAAAAAACCTCTGAAATGAAAGATTTCGCATTCTCTTTGAGTTCTAATTCGGCACCCAACTGCGCTTAATAGCATCAGTCCTCGTACGCTCTTCCTCCACCCTCGATAAAAAAACTCAAACATTTCTAGGCGAGAAATGCGCCACTCCATCTGACGCAAACATGGGCCTGAAAAAGGATGTAGTATACCAATCCACCTGAGACTATGAGAAAACAAAAAATGCTTTGGATTCTGGGAATACATTTTTTCCAATCCTTCGAACCGTAATTAAACGACTTACCGATAGGCATCAAAATATCTGTACCTATATGTAACCAGGTACGGAAAGGATTTGCAGAAATGCTGGTCGAAAATATTTTCATTTTCGGCGCAGCTGGGCACAAACAGATGTTTAATTGCCTGACTTTTCATCACTATTAAAGCTCTAGGGCTGACTATTAGCCGTCGACAAGCCGATTTTTCTAAAAAAAATTATCTTCCTTAGTCGCTTTTGTCAGTTCGGCAAGAACGCTGTGATTTCGTTGGGCTGCCCTTGCCCAGAAGGAAATATAACTTAACGACTGCATCCAAAACAGTTGTATATAAATGTCCATACACGAACACGACCAGCCTTTGATGCACGTCAGTAGATTTTACCGGCTTCCTGCAAAAAGGACCTTTGGCAATTTTATACTGACATCTTTCGTCACTCATGCTCCTCTCAAACTCATGGACTGAAGCGAAACAGAATCTATATTCAGGAGAAAGGACTACGACTAGCGTACGTCCAATGTGTATACAAGTTCTGTTTGCATAACAGCATGCTGGAATATTTATCCAGTTTGTCTGTGAGTGGACAACAACGACGACGACGATGCGATGGTGTTCATCTACATTGGGTATGGTATTTTGCTATACGGCTGATGAAAGGATGGACGCTGCTGATGATGATATTCTGCTCCACAAAAGTCCTCCCCATATGACTAGAGAGCATGCATTGAGGCCATCAGATGAAAGGTCCTTTCGGGAGCAAAGGAGATCTGTTTTGATATTGGAATGGGGACGATGGCAGTGGTGGTGGTCGTATACTCGTATAGTGGAAACAGCATGATGCGGATATCCCTTCACCGATGACAATTCTAAAATTAAATTTGAAGCAAAAATTGAATTCAAACTGAGGCGGGCATAGATATTGAAATCAGACGTGACCGGATATTGCAACTCAATTCTAAATTGTATAACCATAGTAGACTTTACAAATTTACGAAACTTTTGCCATGGATAGTGTTCAAGAGGGAATAGAAATAATAATTTTATTTTAAAGGTACCTACTTAAATCAATGAGTTTTTAAAGAAGTAACGTGAGTCCTGTTCCATAAATTAAAACAAAAATTCATAACACAGCCCTTAAATGGACGAATGTTCAACGTCAACTAAGATTGTTGAGGCTATCCTCAACCTGTGTCCGCTAGACATTCATATACAACTATCGGCCGCAATTATTGCAATGAGAATCAGCCAATCGGTAAAATGGAATTTGAACGAAACGGGTCATTTTACGATCCTACAGAAATATTTCGGCCATGTACCTGTCACGGACTACATTACGCCTTACCTAGAGTTCACAAGACCCTTCTCTAGCGCCTATTCCAACAGGGAAGAATGGAGAGACGGACTCGTACCTAGCACACTAACCTTAGCCGTATTCACAGACGGATCAAAAGTGGACACTGGGGTAGGTTCAGGTGTCTTCTCTGAATCGCTGGGTATATCAAAATCGATTCGCCTCCCCGACCATAGCAGCGTTTTCCAATGAGAGGTCCTGGCAGTGACAACAGCAGCCTGTGAGTCTGTGGTAAGGGCAATACCACCTGAATGTATTACCATCTTATCGACAGCCAGGCAATAAAAGCCATAACTGCACCAGAAATAAAATCGAAGCTTGTGAAGTGTTGTCGCAGAGAACTCAAAGCTCTTGGTACACAGCACAAGGTATCACTCTGCTGGGTTCCCGGGACATGAAGGCATTTCAGGCAACGAGAAAGCAGACGAATGAGCAAGAGAAGGTTCGACAGCTGTTTCAGAACAAGCTGATCCCTCTGTGGACATCCCGCCTTGCACACTCAAACTTGAAACAGGGAGGAAAGCCACAAGTGAGGCGAACGCAAGATGGGCCACCTTAAACACTTGTAATACCACAAGAATGCTATGGCCGTCTTTCAATGAATCCAAAACCGAGAAGATAATGCGGAAGGATATAGGAAATCCCTGTCCAGCCTCGTAGGTATCATAACAGGGCACAACACCCTGCGGTACTATATGAAGAAAATGGGCTTAAAGGAAGAAGAACTTTGCAGAGGCTGCGGTGATGAAGAAGCTCTTGAGGATACAACCCACTTCCTATGTCACTGCCCAAGTCTCCAACACACCAGGTACAAATTCCTAGGGAGTCACTTCTTCAACGACCTAGACGAGCTTTCCAGCACATCAATAGACAAAATAATGAACTTCGTCAAATCAGCAATATGGTTTGTATGTAGCAGCACAGTAAGTTATTTGAATACAGGGTTATAATGGGTAAGGGACAACCTCTTTCCCCCTATGGGAATCACAATCGGTCAGTATTGACCTGAGTGTGGCACGGAGAAAATCCTCGCCAGCCCACAAACCTAACCTAACCTAACCTAACCTAAGATTGTTTCAACGAGCTTTTGGGGATGTGTACGTTACCAATTAATCAAGCTTATTACCATATCTACAACAGGACGGAATTATTACGGAATGATGTGTTACGACAGTCGATTTTCGCCAACAATGCCCGTGATGTGTACATCGTCTTTAGTGCATGTGAATTATAAAATAAAAAAATAGTTTTCTATGAGACTTGGTTGTCTTTGAATCATCAAACCGTTGGAGATATTAACTTTCAGCGATCCACATTTAACACTATTAACTATGTTAAAGCGAAGGTATCTACAGGGTAGCGCACCAATTGCGCTACAATAAAAAATTCAAATAACTTTTTTTTAAGAATGTATTTCATTTTTTTTTTTTTTGTATACGAAATTCAATTTAATTTCATATTACTACTTGTTTTTGAAGATGATAAACAGTAAATACCCTCCACGCTCATCCTCGCATATGCGACACCTGATCAGAACATTGTTCATTTCGGCCTGAAGGGTTGAAGTCGGGATCGCCTCAATTATGGCCGCTTCAATTCAGATAACTTCCTGGATTTTTTTTTGTACACCTCTTGCTTGACATAACCCCATAAAAAAAAGTCTGGTGCAGACAGGTCAGGTGACCTTGGGGGCAAGCAGAAAGTGGAGTTCCTGGATATTAATTTGTTTGGAAATTTTCGTTGGAGCTCTGCCATAATCGGTCTGGCTAGGTATGTGTGCAGTTGCTCCATCTTGCTGGGACCAAATGCTGTTGAAACGGATACGTCTTCGGCGTAGTTATGGGTAAAAAAAACTCCTTCCGACCAGTTTATCACTCTCAGAATGGTACTTGAGAGTTGAGAAGGCTTCGGAGTATGCTACACCTGTTTACGCATGCTTCGTAGATTTGGAGAAATCATACGACCGAGTTCCTCGAGGTAAACTCTGGAGTGTATTGCAGGAGTATCATGGAATTGACGGTTCTCTCTTAAGAGCAATTCAATCTCTTTACACAAACTGTAAAATCTGTGTTCGGGTAAACGGCGTTAAATCAATACCTTTCACCGTGGGCGTTGGACTTCACCAGGGGTGCGTCTTGTCTCCTCTCCTTTTCATTACTTATATATGGACTGGATATTACAGCGCAGTCTTGGCGAAGAACGTTTCGAATTGGGAGATATGATGATAAGTCATTTGCTCTTCGCTGATGACTTGGTCATCATTGGGTCCTCTCAGATTGAACTTCAGCGCGTACACTCGATCGGTTTATAGCCGTTTATGTTGAAGCTGAGATGAAGGTAAACGTGAAAAAATCTGAAGTGATGGTCGTCTCCAGAACGTCTTAGTGGAGTCCCATTGAAACAGGTGAAGAAGTTTAAGTATTTCGGGGTCTTATTCACGAGTGATGGAAGGAGCAATGCCGAGTTTTCTTGCAGGATTGGTCGGGCTGGATCGATTTTGAGACAGCTTGGTCATTCTGTTATCAGGAGGACTGAACTTGGTGTCAAAGCTAAGTTGTCAGTCTTTAATTCGGTGTTTGTTCCAACTCTTACCTATGGTCATGAGGTTTGGGTAATGACCGAAAGAATAAGATCGCGAATACAAGCTGCCGAAATGAGATTTCTCCGTTGTATTGCTGGTGTGACCCGTAGAGATCGCATTAGAAATACCAGAATACGTGAGCGATCCATGCTTCGGTGGTTTGGTCATGTTAAACGCATGTCCCCGACCAGGATCCCACGACGTGCTATGGAGTCCGTACCATCGGGCAGGCGTCCTCTAGGTAGACCCAGGATAAGATGGTTAGAACAAGTCCATAATCTCTCCTATACCCGTATGGAGATTTCCATTGATGATTTAGAGTCGATGGCGGAGAATCGAGAGCTATGGAGGGTCCACGTCAGCAACCTACTTACTTTACTTACTTTACTTACTTTGTTGGACATTAAACCACCAAAACGTTTACGTACTGTGCGTAGTGAAGAAAATATTGCGGCCGTATCAGCTAGTGTGACAGAAGACCGCGAAATGTCGATTCGGCGCCGTTCCCAGCAGTTAGGCCTTTGTTACAGCGATGATAACAAACTTTTTTTTGCCCGAAATGGAAGTTCTTGACTTGCATGATATGTGGTTTCAACAAGACGGTGCCACATGCCACACAGCACGCGAAACAATGGCGCAATTGCGAGGCGAGTTTGGTGAACAGTTAATTTCACGTTTCGGGCCGGTCAATTGGCCGCCTAGATCGTGCGATTTGACACCATTAGATTATTTTTTGTGGGGGTATGTCAAGGCTAATGTGTATAGGGACAAGCCCGCTTCGATTGACGCACTGGAAGCCAACATCCATGCATTCATTCGTGAGATACCGGCCGATATGTGTGAAAGAGTATGCCAAAATTGGACTCAGCGGATGGGCTACCTGAGACGCAGCCGCGGTCAACATTTGCATGAAATTATCTTTAAACATTAAATTTCAAGGTTCAAACTATCGATTCAAATAAATATTTCATTCATTTTTTCGAATTTTTTGTGTTTTTTTTTTTTAAAGTTCTAAACCTCTTAAAAAATCACCCTTTACAAGCGGATCATTGAAAATGAATGAATGAATGAATTTAATGTAATGCAAACTTGACTAAGCATTCATACTTTGAAATTTAATAAACATTCGTTTTGTTTCATTCAAATCGTAGTGATTCACGTATCAAATGCGAATGCGAATAACTCGTTTTTCCGGAATTTTCTTTCTTCGTAAAATCTATATATATAATCTATATATTCATATAGTGTATTTATGTAGTAGATTTAATATTTTTAAATGTTTTTTTTCTGATGTCTGAATATTTCCCTTTTTGTACCTGTTCAAAAATGTACAAATTAAATTGTTGTAATTGAAATGATCATCCATTTCCTGCCACTCATTTTCAAAATATTTCCATCAGGAATTTGTTGACATTTTTCAGGACCTTATACGCAACCAATTCTGGTCTTATTAAATTCGAGTTCCTCCTTTATGCATTTATTAATTTAAAGCTTTAAGCTTATTGATGACTTCTAATTTTACAAGAATATTTCATTTTGCTTGATATGGGACTTTCCACTTTCGGTAAAACCAATCTTTTTTGTCAGAATTCTATATAGATTTCTTTTAATGCAGTTCATGAAAAACATTGCCTTTCATTTTATCTATCTTTTTTCATTCCATTCAAACGCTTAATGAGAACTTTAACCTGTCACACAAGCATCCGTCGCAGGTATTTCAAAAGTAATTTCGAAAAAACTTTTCCTAAAAAAGTGGTATTTGATCTTGATTCTTGACTTTAACTTTAAGTCAAAGTTTATGCAAGAAACACACTACGGGACACAGCTGAAAAGCAATCACACTGCCACAAATTTTAATGATATGCAATACCCTACGGCGAACAGCCCAAAACCCAATTAAACACCTACCTTATTAATGCTATTCATGTTTTCGGGCACAGTTTTGTTGCATAATTATATTAACATTTTATTTATTTTATCTTTACAGAGTGTGACATACTAGTTCACGGATCTCCTGACAATTTACCAAACACAGAGGACATATTTTCAGGTGAATATAATTATTCTAATGTATAGTTATATTGAGGACAATTTTTATTATTCCCCTTTGGTTTGAAGTTTGACAGTAAAATTTGACAGAAAATGGTAACAAGCTACGACTCCTTTTTAGGCAAATCAACTTGGTCTTTTAAAGTCTGGATTTTAAGTGCTGGTTGGATAACTAACTTTAATCGTGATAGACACACCAGGTTCTCACATTTTATCCAGGATTCAAACCCTTACTCTCGCTTAATTGAAATGACAACGAAATGAGGTAATAAAACCCAGACTTTTGCTGGAAGATTAAAGTCGAAATATAATTAATCTGACTATACCGTATTGTGAAACAAAATGCCCGCTCAATTCGGCGATCATAGTAATCGATGGGACTAAAAAAATCTAGCACTACGTCGGCTATTGAAAGTAAATTCCTTTTAATATATGCCATTAAAACACATACAACTAGACAGAAACAATAATCGCCAATTAGGGTAAAGTACACCCCAACATTATTCCAGGCCATTATGCAGCGGATTTCCTTTATTAAAAAAAAAAACAAACAATCCTACATAACCACAATATCTAGTGTAACTCTTTCCCACAAACACTTTCATCGAAAACTCCACCCTCATTAACAAAGTGGGTGCTAATGCTGCCATAAAATAAAACTGTATGTACTCAGCCCAATGACATCATAATCGAGGCTCCATAATCAAATTCCGGAACATTTATTCCACCCCATTAATTTGCACCTGCAGAGTAGGTAAAAAAAAAAAACCCGAGATAAAAACCATTTTATGATAATTTTCAATTAAGTCTAATCCGGAATTAACGTGAGAAGATGGTAAAAAAGGACGACGTGCCAATGTATCTCAGTACCCGGCATATCTTCTAAAAACTAATATCCTAGTGAGAAACTATTTGTACATACGCCCTATCTTGATAGTGGATTAAAATGCCGAATGTTGGCATGAGCTGAGAACATGCGGGCATATAAAAATAAACATAAACTAAGGGGAGCTGTGTACGAGCATTTGCCTTAATTATATGCACACGGGAGCTTAAAAGGTACACGGTATTGTTGCCAGCCTACTGGAAATACTAATACCGTATCATTAGCTTGCTTGTTCTCAATTAGTGACTTAGTATGCCTGCCAAGATGGTTGCGAGTCGGAGAATATGAGTCTTGTGTACTCGGTACGAAGTGGATGGAGGCAATTTGTTCTTTAAACTTTATTGATTACACGATAAGGGCTGTAGGGGGATATTCTCCACAAAGGAGGCGAGGCAAAGTAAACGCAGAGCCAAAATGTAAATATTCGTATGCGAGTATGTTGTTGTTGATTGTCTTAATTACACTAAGTCAACATTATGCGTATACATATTGCTGAAGGGGTTATACTGCAGACAGAGGATGCTACTGCCACTATACCACCCTCGAACTATGGTTGGCAGGTATTACATAAACATTTTGCATGATTCGCAATGGGGTACGACGTGCGTTACCAATTATCTCAGTGTAAACATAAATTACAACGAATTTTTCCATCGATTTGCAATCGGTAAATGTAAACAGGCAAATAAAAGCGATTCGGGAATGATGATGTTATAGATACTTTGCCTATAGATACTAGCATGTGCTTGTACGTAGATATAGGCTGCATAGCTTTTGTTTAGAGAATAAACGATGGTATATGCCGACGGATGGCAAAATCTTATTTACTCAATATTTAACAGGGCTATGAGCTGAACATACGCGACTAGAAATTATATTACCGATTTATTTGGCTAAAATGGGATCGCGATGAGCCATTATGGTGCATAGTGCCGTATGAAAAATCTCTCTGATACTGATACTACTTTTTAGTCTAACCTAACCTAACCTAGAATAAAATGCATTTCTTTAATTTTGTCTTGTTATTTTTTTATAAATGCACATTCTGGAAACGACTATTACTAAAACTATCACCCAGTGGCTGTGAGTTTTGAAATGTCCAGTAATGTATCTACATTATTTATTCACTTATAGGTGGCGCTAAAGTTCGATTATTGCTGTCTTCTTTTTAATGTTTGTTTGGATTTGAGGGTGTCAATGGAATTGAGATAATTTGTAAGCTTTAAAAGGGGGTACAGACAGATGGAGTACAACATACTTTGTTCATAGCAGCATTCATCAGTACGCTTGCGGTAGCATAGTAAACCTAAGGCCCGAAACACACATGCGATTTCAATCGTGCGAATGTTTAGTCGCAAAAAATGAAACACACACATTTCAATGTGAATGCGCTCCATCCTCGTCGGTCACGCTGTCAACGGATTTGTACGAATGCAGTTCTCCAGCGATTTGACTTTGAATAATGAAATTTAAGCTATTGACGTCCTTATTTTACGCTTCTTGTATTGCCTGTTCACTAATACCAATCAAAATTTTGTATAATAATTTTGTGCAATGCCCGGGACCACTTTGGTAATGATTTCCTCCTTCGACGATGTGA
Source organism: Cheilosia soror (assembly GCA_949372485.1). NCBI lineage: Eukaryota > Metazoa > Arthropoda > Insecta > Diptera > Syrphidae > Cheilosia > Cheilosia soror. Next base: position 96,595,304 of record OX443563.1, on the reverse strand, counting down.
ACTCGCAAAAATTTGCCGGGAACGATAATCAATACAGTCGAAACACCAACGGGAACTTGGCCATTGCCAAGCGTCAGCAGTTGTCTCGAGAATTCAGCAGAAGATGGGTCGTTTTGCAATACGGCTCTCATATTCGTGATTAATTTCAACTTCTTGACATGCCGCCACAAAGACAAAGATTTCAGGATTTTCCACCTTTACATCGTCCAACATCAAATAATGCGATAAAATGCAAAATGTCGTCGAAAAAAAAAAACTTATATTTTTCGCGGTTTTCCGGAATTTTCTATTTTGCCATTCGAAAAGCCATTCCGAAACAATTGACACACAATTCTTTACAAAAAAATCAATTTTCGATTTTTCCAATTTCCGAAGGGTAGGTATTCCCAAAATATTCTTTCCGAAGGACCTTCTCTTGGCAATTACGAACAACTGAAAAAAAATGTTAGCCAAATCGGCCAAGCCGTTCTCAATTGATGAATTACTATTCATTTTTCACTCCATTTTCATATATGTATCTAAACGGTGGTTACATTTTAAGGGCCGATGTTGAATGTGAACCACATCTAAACGTCAAGTTTTTTTCTGCATTTCATTTAACATTTCTCAATTTCAGACTAACTCAATTTTAACCATGGAAAGATACACAATCAAGCAACGCGTTAAAGTTATTCAGGCTTACTATGAAAATGCATATCGTGCACTTCGTGATTTTTTCGGTTAATTTAATCGTCCAAATGTGCGTACAATCGGAAAAATCGTGCAAAAATTTGAGCAAACCGGGTCTGTAGGAGATGTCAAAAAACTACTGCATGCTCGTACAGCTCGTACTGCAGAAAATATTCCTGCTGTTTGCGATAGTGTGGCTGAAGAAACAATGGCTCTTTTGCGGGAGAAATTCAATGGCCGTGTTATCTCACGTCGTGGCGATGTTAATTGGCCGCCACGATCATGCGATTTGACACCGTTGGACTTCGTTCTTTGGGGTTATTTGAAAGAAAAGGTGTACGTCGATGAGCCAGCAACAATTCAAGAGCTAAAGAATGAGATAATTCGGCACATTAACGGCATAGAACCTCAATTATGCCTCAGCGTCATCGAAAATTTGGACCTTCGGATGGAGGTGTGCCACCGAGGCGGCCATTTGGCCGATATTTTGTTCCATACTTAATTGAACCATACCAATATTATCATAATAAAAAGAAATGAAAATAATTTCCTAAATAATTTGTGTTTTATTCAAAATCAACATCGGCCCTTAAAACTTAATTATCCTTTACTAGCGAACCCTCTGCACACTTCGTAGTGCGGAATAGAAAAATAAAAAAAAACTATTTCAAATTTATTTAAATCAGTGATAAATTTTATTGTACCTACCTAATGCTCTGTGATACACAACATTTTTGGTTTTTCCAAAAATCGTATAGCCTAGATAGTATTCGCATTTTTCTGGGGAAATGTAACTTAAGACATTTTCGTTTCGTGCGAAAGAAAAACGAACGACATCTTTTTTATTGAGGTTTTTTATTTTCTTTGTTTATTTTGACAATACAATTACTTACTTACTTAGGCGGCTCTATAGTTCGGGGTGAACCGAGGCCTCAGCTAACAAGCCTCTCCAGTTAGCCCGATCCTTAGCTAACTGCCTCCAGTTGTGCACTCCTAGTCGATTGAGGTCGCCTTCGACTTGCGCGCGCCACTTAAGGCGAGGTCTTCCTCTACTGCGTTGTCCCTCCGGGTTAGACTCGAAGACTCTACGAGCCGGAGCATTTGTTTCCATCCGCTCCACCTGTCCTAGCCATCTTAAACGACTTACTCGCAGTTTTTTGACCAGGTCGATGTCGCTGTACAGCTCGTATAGTTCGTGGTTGAATCTCCTTCTCCAAAGCCCGTCAACGCAAACGGGACCGAAAATTTTACGAAGAATCTTTCTCTCGAAGCGGCCGAGGATATCTTCATCCGCTTTAGATAGAGTCCAAGCTTCAGCGCCATAAAGCAGGTCTGGGATGATCAAGGTCTTATACAGAATCTCCTTAGTTGTTCGGGATAGGGCTCTGCTACTCAATTGTCTTCTTAGCCCAAAGAAACAGCGGTTGGCAAGAGTTATTCTTCGTTTAATTTCTTCTGAGATGTTGTTGTTAGAATTTATAGCAGAACCGGAGTAGATAAAGTCCCTCACCACCTCAAAGTTATAGCTGTCGATCGTGATGTTTTGTCCGATTCTACGATGTTGGGTGTCCCTTCTTGTTGACAGCATATATACTTAGTTTTGCCCTCGTTGACCGATAGACCCATTTTAGCCGCTTCCGTTTCTATACTAGCAAACGTACCAGTGACAGCCCGCTGTGTTCTACCAATTATGTCAATATCATCGGCGTATGCAAGTAATTGGACGGACTTTTGAAAGATCGTGCCTTGCGTGTTGGCCTGTGAGTTCCGGACGATTCTTTCAAGTATGATGTTGAAAAAGTCGCACGACAGCGCGTCACCTTCTCTAAATCCTCTTTTGACATCAAAGGATTCGGTGAGGTCGTTACCGACCTTGATGCAGCAGCGAGCTTTCTCCATCGTCATCCTACACAATCGATCGAGTTTTGCAGGGATGCCAAAGCTAGACATGGCTCTGTATAGCTCGTCTCTATAGATGCTGTCGTACGCGGCTTTGAAATCGATGAAAAGATGGTGGGTATCGATTTGAACTTCTTGGGTTTTTACCAGGATCTGCCTAAGTCGGCTCTCACACTGAGGCAACAAGCAATAAGCAACTATAGTTACTATAGCAACTTCCAATAAACAATCAGCAACATTTTTCGTTTAAGCGATATTTAGTTGCTTTGATGTGAGACCTCTAATTTAATTCAAAGTAAAATGATTGTGAGCGATAATTTTGCGTGTTTCCTATTGCCAGTTGCCTATTGCATGTTGCCTCAGTGTGAGAGCCGACTTAGTGTGAAAATTTGATCGGCGGTGGACTTTCTTGGCCTAAAACCGCTCTGATAGTGGCCAATCAGGTTATTTATAAAGGGGTTAAGGCGTTCACACAATATGGCAGACAGGACCTTGTATGCCATAATGACAATACAATTGCATTTCTAATATTTAAGGCTCTAAAGGAAAGAAACATTTCTGGACGTTTAAAGGTTTAATTTTAGCTTTTGCCTAATTTCCTTCGTTTTTTGAAATGCGAAATTGGTTTTCGTTTCGTTTTTTTTACAAAATTTTTCTCCAGATTTTTCAGTGAGAAGGTGGAAATTTCTCATCTAACTAATATGTATACCTCATATTGGATGCCCGACTCGTAAGGGTATGTATATAGTGTATATACCTTTGCAAACAGACAAACCAATCAACTGTTACCAGTGCATCTAATCAAAAGATACACATTTACATAATTACACATGCACTTCCTGATGAATATAGGTATCCCTGTCCATTGGCCGGAAATTGATAACCTCCGATTCGTTGCCCAAAACTCCCCTTTGCCATCATACCCCGGATCTGGATCATCCGCTGAGCTCAAAACAATACGGACGAATCGATTTCGAAATCAAAACAAATGCACATCACTATTTCCCTATTCATTCTGATGCTAAAATACGTTCGCCTGGTCTATTTTTATTTTCGTAATTTTTGCACTGTCCTCTTGTGTGACGATTTGTGTATAGATAGCTATTTTTTTTTATTTTTCATTAAATGACAACATCACCCGAGAGTGATGCTTCACTAAGTGAAATACGAGCCAGCGCAGAAAGACAAAAGAAGTGAAAAACAAAGGGACCATCTTCTCGTCCTCCTCCCCAGTACGCTGCTGATGGGTAGGGTGAGGGTGAGGCTGAGGGTCCTGTGAAACATTGAAGCAGCATCCATCATTGGCGATAATGGCAGATGCATTCGCATTCATTGATTATTCATTCATACTCAGCTAGCAACGAAAACATCGACATCAATGACAACGACAACAGGAGAGATGTAGCAGCAGCAGGAGCAGCTAGCGAGAATAACATTAAACGCTACATACATGAATGACAACCTGGATGGATGATAACAAGACATTTTCTCCTATTTGTCGTTACGTTATTATTGGTATGTTTTCTGGAAATACATACCAACCCCACTCAACTGTCACAACAACACAACTAAGAGCAGAATAATAATTGGATTTCCTTTCAATTATGCATGTGCTACTACAAAGGGACATGTGGATAATAATAACTGTAAATGAACACACTAGCACTAGCACTAGCTCGTTTCGTTTCTTTTATGTTCCTTTTGTCGATCGGAAAATTCATTGTTTTGACAGGAAGCGGATGGGGGTTGACGAGAAAACTGCACCCCCTCGAAATGTGAAAAGGATCAAAACTTTTGCAAGTTGCTTTTCAACTAGCGAGTGATTGTTTTTCTTTCCAGTCTCCATATACTATTTTCTTTTCCACCCCCCTCGAGTGGGTGCAACTGGAAACTGTTGAATAAAACAGTCAACCGGAAAACAACAACTCGACTAGCATGGAACGCAATCCGTCGATAAAGAAAGGAATAAGCACAACAAGTTACCTTTTAATTCATTCTTATATAGTCTGGAACTAGGTATGGCTTGACATGTCATTGGTATGTGCGTTTGAATGGATATTGCTTGTTTGTTTATTCGTTTGTTTGCACGTGAATGCTGTTATCCTTGAAATGGAAATAAGAACTCTTTTTTTATTGGAAACTAAAGCCCTAAAAATGTGTTCTGTTTGTAGTTTTTCCTGGGGAATTTCATCGTTCGTGCACTCTTTCTGTGTGCGAATTAAACAGGGATAAACAAATTCTTTGCATTCCATGAAAACTGAAAGATGAAAAATAAACAAAGCTTAAGGCAAAGAGAAAGGGTTTAATTAACTTTGGAGCAAAAAAAAACAAAATAATAATAAAAGGAAAACAATTTTTTTCTGAAATTGTTGAACCTTACCTACATTAAGAATTTAAGAGACGAAATGCGGTATTCAAATAGAAACTTTTACCTTGTTCTATTCTTGCAGAGCATTCAAGAGAGAATTTAAAATGCAATGTTTGTGTCGAGTGGGATGTGTAATGTAATTAACTTCCTGTGGCCATGTATTCAAACAGCCATATTCTGAAGATCTATCTCTCTATCTATTAATTAGCAGTGTCTCAGTTAACTCGCGCCAAATTTGAGAATATAATTTTAATTAATACTTCTCAAAAGGAGATTGGCAAATAAGCCCAAACTCTTTGCCCTAGAACTAGGTGAACTTTTCCGTAGAGGTTCCCTTTATAACGTATACCAGGAATAAGGAAAGATATTTCGAAATTCAACCCTTAAAGGGTTAAAATGGGGGGACCAAAGTTTGTTTGGGAACACAGTCCGGAGTGGAACACGACCTCAACCAACAAGGCCCTCCAGCCAGCTGCCTCCAGTTACGCACACTAAGTTGGTTTAGGTCGCTTTCCAATTGAGCGCGCCACCTGAGGTGGGATGTTCCTCTGCTTTGTTGTCCCTCAAAGACTCGTCGGGCTGGTACGTTGTTGTCCATACGCTCGACGTGACCCAGCCATCTCAGTCGAAGTATTTTCAGTTTTTTGACAACGCGTCGCTATATATAGCCCATAAAATCTGTCGTTGAATCCCCTCCTCCACACTCCGTCGATACAAACTGGACCGAAAATCACTTGAAAGAATCTTTATTTCAAAGCGTGCCAGGAGGTTTTTGTCAGCTTTCGAATAGGTCTATGCCTCTTTACCAGGATGATTAAGGTTTTGTACAGTATTTCCTTGGCTTATTTCTGCGAGAGAGGGTTTTACTTCTTAGCTGCCTTCTTAGCCCGAAAAAACAGCGATTGGAGAGAGTCATTCTTCGTTTGATTTCTACGACGATGTCGTTTTGCGAGGTAATTACAGAGCCTAGGTAGAAAAAGTCGTTAACTACTTCGAAGTTATATCTGTCCACTGTGACGTTTTGTCCGAGTTGCCGATGTTGAGAGTCTTTGCTCGATGACAGCATAAACTTCGTTTTGTTCTAATTAACAGCCAGACCAATCTTTGCATCCTTCGTTTCAATGCTTGCAAACTTGCCGTTGACAGCTCGCTGAGTTCTCCCAAATAATTTCAAAATCATCTGCATATGCAAGTAGTTGAATGGACTTTTGAAAAATTGTACCCCCGATGTTGGCTTGCGAGTTCCGTACAAATTCTTCAAGAATGATGTTAAAGAAGTTGTTTTTCGCTAAAACCTCTATATCTGCCATCTTCTTCTTCCGTTTCGATAATATCTAGGCATCCGATCAGAATCAGACCGTGAAGCGTGGAGAAGCCCAAAGTCTAGCACAACATGGCCAGCATACAGCATGCTACACCTTTCTTTCCGCACCTTACGCCACTTCAGGGCAGGCAGTTTTAAACTCTGTACGATTCTAGCGGAAGTACCTACTGCAGCGCGTATGATGAGACTTAGATTAGATACGATGATAGGTCGGGAGAGCCTTCACCGGCCCTGGCACTGCGGCCTCTCTAAAGGAGCCTATTGTGCCTTCCCTGGTGAGGTCCTAGAGCCATCTTTTGACTCCGGAGAAGATAAGAATCTTCTCTGGCGGTAAGTCAGCAAGTTTTGCTGTAGTGACGATTACTTCGCCAAGGACTTTCTTTCTAAAACGGAAGAGAGCCGGACATTCCATGAGAATATGAAGAGAGGATTCATCACTCTCCAGGCACAGTCTACATGTGGGATCCGGTGAGATTTTTATGTTTTTTCATAAGACCATGGCCAGTAATAATAACTGTCAGAATTCTTAGGTTTTTTTTTGTCCAGATTAGTAAGATAGCATAATTTTCTGGGAGAGCATTTTGGGAAGAACTGTTTGGTGCAGTTCTGCTCAGGTGCTTTAAGCTAGAGTTCATTAGATTCGATTTGAGGTAAGCTTCTAATGTATTCCCTGAAGCATCACTGACACCGCAGAAATGTTCAGGTCCGACGAGTGGCATTGTCGCGCCGACTTTGGTCAGTGAGTCAGCCGTTTCGTTTCCAGTAATGCCCCTGTGGGCTGGAATGCAGTGTAGGATGACTAAGGTTTTCTTCGCAAGTTCGTGGATGGCCAGAACTAGCTTCGATTTTATAACAGAAAAATCCAGAGCGTTAAGAGCAGCTTGGGTGTCTAAAAGATAAATATGGTTTTATCGTATGTATTAGAGCTTAAATTTATTCTAGCGCAGTGGCTATAATGGCAAGGACTTCAGCCTGGTATATGACTTAAAAGTTTGCTTGAGGTGCTTCTCCATAAATACCAGATCCAGTCACTGAATCCATCTTGGAACCGTCTGTGTACCAGTCTAGGTCAAGTCGCGATGGGTTAGGTTTGTATTTTTACCAGTCTTCCCTTGTCAGGATGATGATAGGGAAGTTTTTATGGAGGGCATTATACAGGTAGCATGTCGTCTAGAAATATTCTGAATGCTCTTTCAGGCTCCATATCGTCAATCAGAGACTGGTGACGTCCGTGTTATGAGTGGGTGTCGATATTATTCGAATGGAATAGACGATGAATACTTAGTCTTGCTTCCATTCGAATGTGTAATTGAATAAGTGATAAGCCTAGGATGACATTCAGTGCAGTGGTCGGGGTGGAGCGTTGACAACCCGTCATGCAGTTTCCTGCTATACGTTGAATCCGTTCTAGCTTTTTGACTGTAGTGACTTCGTTAGTCTTTGTCCACCAGACCACGGCCGCGTAGGTGATCGTTGGTATTGCCACAAGCGAATATAGCCAGTACAACATCCGGGGTCGTATACCCCAATTGTTACCACAGACTCGACGGCAGATTCAAAGAGATCTGGTGGCTCTGTTTGCGATGCATTCTATTTGTGAATTCCATGATAGTTTACTGTCAAGGATGATTCCCAAGTATTTGGCTTCCCGTGAAAATTCAATGGTTTCGCCATACATAGTGGGGCAAGTTAGGCTAGTTCCTTCGTTTGGTAAAAGGGACGATAGTCATCTTTTTGGTATTTACAGAAAGACCTTCTTTGTTGCACCATCTTTCAAGTATGGACAGTGCATGCTGCATTATTTATGAGACCGTGCTTTCAAATTTGCCTCTGACAACGATTACGACGTCGTCCGCATAATGATGAGACTTACCTTTTGTTAGATTTCGACACTCGGTATCTGCCTAAAGGTATGAATGGTATGAATGGCAAAGGGATAAAGTAATTAAGCAAAGATAAATTGGACACAGTCATAGAATCAAACCTTAAAGTGTCTCTACGGTCGCGGGATACAAGCAGCGCCTTATAATCAAAAGGTTCTGACTATTTTTAAGGCGACATAGCTAATACGGATAAGATCTATATCTAAAGGACATCTAAAGCCATTTGTGTAGATGGACCCAAGACATCAGATGCAACGGGAATGTACTCTGATTATCCCCATTGCTCAAATGCCATATATCTCCGTTCATTTGTCAAGCATATAAGTCCAACCTAATTGCTGCCTTTCCAACTCCGAGTGCTAATTGCGTGTGCCTACGCTTTATCACACCTCTTCATTGAGACATCATTCGCCTGCACTTATCACACATTTTTATCAAAACAGAAAAAGAAAATGTCATGTTGATATAACAGCTATGCCAACAGTGTCGTCCCGGAATATATCCCCCGTAGTGAAGGCATCCTGCTGACTGCAAATAAATCTAAGCGCAAGTTTCAACACTTTTGCTTCATCACCCACTAGCGCGCTGTCATCATCAGCAAGGTCCTTTCTATCGACCGGAACATCATCGCCGTCAGTGAATGGGAAATGTTTCTCAAAGGACTATGACGGGAATAGACTACACTTTTCTATTCCCATCCCCCGCACACATCATATCTACTCGTATGTAGGTGAATCTATATACCAGATCTCTGCAACGCCACATCATCACCATCTCATCTTTGCTGTGGAAAAGTTAAATGACACACGAGCAGACGGATATGAAAAGAAACTCTGAGAGAGAATAGTTCCGTTCCGAGTCCAGTCGTTTTATTTTCTGAACAGGTCCATTCCATGGACCATGGACGAACATGTAGGTATGTGGGTACGTGTGTATGATGATTGGTTGAAGAGGGATACAAAAAATACAACTCCGTAAAACAGAATGGAGAAAACCAAGCACAATATCACATGTCCGACCGTTTCATATATAGTAAAGGAATCCTTGAACGTGATGCATTTAACCCGGTTTTTTTCTTGTACTGCGATTCGCCCACTCCCTTCTCAAATGGGAGACCATATATGAAGCTTTGAAGCACTTAAGTGATTGATGATCTGGGGATTAAAGTGTTTCCTAGCAAAGTGATTATTTTCCTTCGGTACGGTTTCTGGTATATTACCGACTTTGCTGCTGGCCCTTTTCACGGTACCATACCAATAATCATCAGCTGACTATTTTTTTCCCACCTCCTTTCTTCAATCAAACACTTCCTGGATGGTGAAAAATTAGTTCCCGTCTTAAGTTGGGCCAGTGTCATGATTAGTTCTACAATCGCATTAGTAGCAGGAAAACGACGCGCTACAGACTGCGGGATGGTATTCCGTTGATGAATGGCACGGCAATTACCACAGAAACGAATTGAAAAATCCCTTCGACATTCGAAAACCCATTATCCTTTCCAATTTGTATGCAGTTTCGAAAGAGAGATGCGGAAGACCATCTTCAGAGAAACAAATTATATCTTGAACCCCATTTCAGCGGGGGGTAAAGGGGGTACATTTCGGCTATAATCTGCCAATAAAATTAAGCCTTTCCAAAGCCATTTAACAAGGGTCAAGTGGTTTCGGTGATTTACGAGTATTAACTTCGACATGCTACAAGCGCAATATATTTCCTGGTGAATGATGCTGCCACTTCGGCCCGCCCTGACCGACCCATTTAATGGAGTGTTAATAAAACTCTTAAGTGAACGTGGTGGAGGGGAACGGCCACCGATACTGGCAGGCAGGCAAGGTGCGAGGATATTTATGGCTACGTTAACCTTTTGTTTTGTGATCTCATTATAATAGTGTTTTACATAGCCCAAGCTGGCAGGAGACTTTGGTGGTGGTTCTACATTTTAAATTGTAGGTACTCTTGGCGATAACATCCGATTAATCTTCGACCAAATTTATTTAGGTCTAAAGTAATATCAATCAAATTTGTTGCTTATTTTGATAGGGCACCATGGCAGGAGTTACATTGTGTAAGGGGGAGGGTGCGAGACAATAAAGGTCGGAAATGGATTTGTTTATGATGTTGAAATCGAATAAAATTCACATGGTATTTTGTGTTTGTGTAGCCTTTTTTATAATTCTGTCTAATATTTTAGTGATGAGGGTAGGTACCCTACTCACTTATGTAAAGTTACTCAGTTAAGTTTTTAGCATTTAGCAAACGAGTACATACCTGGTTATAATTTCACTCTTTAAGGTATGTCTGGGGTTGCATCTACATATGCACTTTTGTATTTTTGACTCTTATCTCATTCTGAGGTAAGTTTGTCAGATCGTATCATCACCTCCCCCAGAGGTAGGCAAGGCATAGCTATTTTTATTGTGAACAGAAGAGTCTGACGGCACTTGGATGAGCGCAAATTAGCTGAACTTCCAAAAGCATAATTGAATCGAACCAGTCATCGTTACTCACCACCTAAGACCGCCTCAGACATTAATGAGTACTTTCCATAAAGACGAGAACAACACATCTTGTGATTAATCGGCCTTAATGCGCTTCGGGTGTCATTAATAAGAAGGACGATGATGTAAACAAACAGGTGTGCTGTGAGCAGTATGTAACGCCAAAATACACAAACCATGCCCTTAGACCTCACAAGTTTATGCTGAATTGTGATGAAAACAAAAGCAGTCTCTGATACGATTGATTTTACGGTTGACGATCCATGCAAACGAAATAAGGACCAGGCCCAAGAGGAATATACAAAAGAGCCTGACAGAGTAGAAAAGAAGATTACAAACTTCTCATAAAATAAAATGGTCCTTTTTAAAAACGAGCCTTGGGCTTAGTTTCAAATATTCCGGATAAAGTTCCAGATCTTCCGAATAGTTAGTCGATACATAACACTATCCACCAGATAAAAGCTGCTGATATTTCTTTTCTGTTTCACCGTCAAAGTCTCTGATAAACTAACTTGCGGAAAAATTAATCAGCCAATAAGTTTGTTTCGATACACGTCATGTCAGTTTGTTTTGTCTTTGTTTGTTTCGTGTTTTACAATATTTTTTGTTGTTTTAGGAAAGCCAAAAGCAAAGGGACTTTGATTAACGGAAGAAATAATTGAAGCAGTAAAAATCCAAAAAAGAATTCTAACAGAGGAGCTGGAGCAGGTATCCGAATACTTCGTTTGAGGCAGAGCTATTTTTTAAACTGGGCCCCCAATCAAGCTGACTATCGGCACGGGTCGTACGATACCTTCCAGTCCAATCCAGGGGAAAGGGGAAAGAGTAGGGAGAAGGGATTTGTGGCTATTAATAGTAGAAGAGGGGAAAGTAGGTAAGCTCTTTAGGCTTATCGAGCACTCCAGTAAAGAGTTTTTGGGAAGTTCTTAGTTCGTTGTTCTGTCTTGTGCGTCTCTACTGGCGACTAAAGCCGCCGACAGCATAGCCGGTTGAATCATTACAACTAAAGCCTCCACACCAACAACGTCCAGAAGCGGACGTAACCGCAAGGTGATTGCCCTTTCGTGGTAGGAAGGTTTAGGAGAAAAGTGAATAAAATGTTCCTTTCACAGTCGCATTTTGGGTAAGCCAAAATCGAATTCTGAAATCTTCATCGTCGAGAGACTTTGGGCGAAATATTTTGTTCCTAAGGGGCTGTGTAATATGATCATAATATTCTTCAAATTCGTTTTCTAAAAATTCAAACAAATCCATGTTAGGACTTCTGTGACTTCTGTCTTCTCTCGTCTTCAGGTTAAAGGATATAACCCACTCACTTGAACCGGCTGATACTCTATTCCAGACTATTGTCTGTCAGATATCACTATCCGAAACCTTTAAAACCAAAAGTTGCAGTTTAGCTAACAGAGAAGTTCCGGTTAGTCTTATCGAGACTTTATCAGCTAGTCCTGAAATTGGCCCTTAATTTATTGAATTCACTAAAAAGTTGAAAATAAATTTTTACCTTCGAAAATGTAACGAAATTTAATCTTTAAAAACAAGTTCAGCATATGCAGGCTGTCCTCGCAAAACTCGAAAGCCATACCGATCTTGATCCCAAATTTTCTGGGAAGCTTTGTGATTGGCCAAAATGTGTTTCTGTGTACATTTTGGTCAAAATTGGAAAGGTTGTGGCAATTCTTATACAAGAATGAATATTCAAAATTGTTTATCTCGAAAACCACCAAACTGATTGAGCTTAAATTTTAGACAATCTCTGTGATTGATCCAAAAGTTATTGAACTGAAACTTCCACATCTTTTTTTTTAAATAAGACAGAAGTCTTTAACTTTTTTTTATAAATTAATGACGTTGAATATTTTTTTTACATTAAATAATAACTTGACATTAAATATTACAATAAATAAAATTTTGTTTTTAACAGGAATTATGTATATAAAATTATTTTCTATTTTTTATTCCCCTATAAATTCATTTTAGAGCCCTGAAATTTTTTGACTCCTCCAATCATTTATACCCATATACATATTCATTTTCCACATCCATTCAAAATCAACATCACTTATGATAAAGTCAACTGCGCAATTGCTGTGCAAGGGAGACAGCCCGTTTGAGTAGGTTTAGCTCCATTTCACATACATATTCTTTTTGATCTCCAATAGGCAGCAAGGTGGTTCCGCCGCTGAGGCGCCAAGAAGCCCTAAGCAGCAAGCTAAAATTTGAATTTTTGGTGATGGAAAAGAAAGTTGAATGATAAGTTAAAATACTCGGGGGAGTATTGCCTAAAAACAATTTCTAGCTTTTTTGTATTTATAAAGTTTTCTGAACGTAATGACAACTTGACGGAAAAAAAAGTTTACACCAAATTTAAAGACCGTTTATGACCGAATTGAATTTAATACTTTCACCATGTTTAGTAGTAAAGTCACAATCGTTGCTGAGCATTTCTAAAAACTAACCATTTCTGATGGCCCGCTTTTAGGAAGTGTAAGGCATTCAACGTTGACGATAGATAGACAAGAAACCCGTCAAGCTGAATGAAATGAGTCATATCTGATTTTAGGTCCAATATAGCTGCGGGACAGATTGACACCAGAGCGTTTCAAAAAGCTGAAATAGATGATTTGGTAGGGAGCATGTAGCAACTCATCTATAAAATTTGACTGGATAAAAGTAGGTCCGATGACTGGGATCTTAGCATCTTTTGCTTCCCGCATCGAATTCCCAGATAACTGCTTATTTACTTAAGTTATTGGATTTTAAATACAAACATTTAAACATTAGACTATTGTGTTTCTATTAATTAACGGGTAGGGTCAATTGGGCGCAGTAGCGCAGTGGTTAGTGTGCTGGACTACTGTGCGAGGGATTCCAAGTTCCAGTCACGAAGCCTGTCTTTTTGGGAAGCGGAAGCACTCAAATTCAAACTTCAAATTAAAAGTCCTTTATTCAAGAAGATATCGCTTTTTTTAAATTCTTACAGAAGCACTGCTTCCCTTCAATATATGAACGCTTCGTGCCTACCAGGTTCGATCCCCGGCAAAACACAAACTACATCCTAAAGTTTTTTCAACTGCGCCACCTCTCGCGAACGTCTGACAAACGTCCGAGAGTACGACTGTCCCGGAAAAGCTTCTCAATTCAGCCGTTCGGACTCGGCATAAAATTGTAGGTCCCTTCCATTCGTCCCAAAAAATAGAAACTCAGACAAACGAATGGTTGCGAGAAGCTAGGCCTTGGGTTGGGTGTGTCTACGGCCTTTTTTTTTTTTTTGTTTAGGGTCAATTTTAGCTACACTTTGCGTTGAATGCTAGGTGAAAATGTTTGCAAAAAATGGTGAAGAATTATGGTAATTCTTTTAAAATGGAACTCCTGTTAACTCTGTCTTTCAAACGTTGTAAATTTTGGGAATGTTATGTGCAAATAACGGATGTAATAATGGGTCAACCATATTCGATATTTTAGTGGAGCTCTAAACGTTTCAAACTCAATTTATGAACTCCAAAGAGATATCGGTTGATGGTGGACCGAACCGGACTTCATTCCATGAATATATCATAACATGCTAACTCTATCGATTCGACCTCTTTGCAAATGAGAGCACTAACTGCAAATAAAAACATTTACGATTTGGTTTGCAGAGTCCGTTATTTTGAGCCTTGACTCTTATCCAGATTGTTGTATTTGTGTGTGCGTACAAATTAAATTGAAATCGATCTTTTTCCATGAAATGCAAAACCATCATCTCTCCACTTCGTATATCCTTGTTCAACATCACTATTGGGTAGCAGTTGGCTATTTCGCGAATAACATAAAACCAATTTAAGCCCGCAGTACTTTATGTCGGCCCAATTAGTCGGCTAGCATATACAGACTCCAGCTCAAATAATTAATTTCAATCCGCTCGCGATATAATGTACACAGGGTACACGTTATACCTTTGTACATATTTGTTGCATTATAACCTGACCGATGGCGGTTGAGTGATTTTACATTTCCCTGATTGAATATCAATAGTATTATGTATGTGTGTGGTGGAAATTCACGTTTGATACCAACCATACGTTCATCACTAATAGCAATCAATTTAATGAGCGCACTTCTGGTTAAGTACCTCCATAAATAAACGGCCTTAGCCATCTCTTTTAAAATGAGTCCCAAACGGAGCGAGGATCCTTTTCAATTCATTTTTCATCATCATGGGGGCTATACAAGGCTGTGTGCCACACAACAACTGTTAAGGTAATTAAAAAACGCAATCAGTGTTCTCTATGCTAATCAAAAGTGAATCACGTGTTGTTGTTGCGGAACCAGTTTTTTTTTTGCGTTGAATAAATGCACTTTAATTTTAGTGACAGAGAATTCGAATGGAAATTTCCATTTCAGTTAGGTTTTCCTTTTTCGATTTCGACTCGTATACCAATCAGCTATATTGCACACAAACAGGAGCATGTGCTCATTTTTTGCCCGCCGGAAAAATACGGAAAATGCCGGCTCTAAGTCGGATTTTTTCAATGGAGCTACCAAAAAAAAAAGGAATTACAATCGCAGGTGACACGTAGAGCCGGGTCAGATGGTGGAGTCAATTGGACCAGAATCAGTTTTGGGATTTTATTGTTTGCGCTGTGGATGGGCACGATGCGACGAATTTTAATCAATTTGAACCGAATTGCACTCCACATCGACTTTGTCTATTCTGCGATTTGGGAATTGAAAAGACAGGTTTTGTTTAAAAGCAGAGCGAGACATGAGTGCGTTTAAAAAACGTAAATACGTGGTAAATAAAGTTCGCATTAGCCCTATTAAGCTGGGAGACAGATTCGAATGGAATTGCATTTTTAAATTGATACTTTTTGTTATTCGGGGGAAAAACACAGAACTGGATTACTAATAAATTGATGGCACGGATTTCGGTTAGTTGAGTTGGTGAAAAATTTAGCCAATTGCCAATTGTATAAGGGGTTTAGTGTGACAAGCATACTTTGTTGGAGTGGATTAGTAGTTTTAATAACTGGTACATGTATAATTTGAAAAAGCCACTATGCGGTAAAAGAAGAGTGTCTTTGAATTATTATGTAAACACGAGGGTATCGAATTCAACATTACTTCTGGGAATCTAGAAAACTTTAAAACTAAATAAAAGTGGAAAGTTAGAGATGTACCAACCACAAAATATACAACGCGGTAAGCAAATGATGCAATTGGAATGATGATGCAACACAAGGAATGAATATGAAGTTATAGACACAAAAATAAAAGTCTCCCAGTTACTGGTAGATTACGAGAATAAACAAAAATCGTTGCAGTTGTAGTTGTAGGAATACAAATTTCTTTAGGCTTGTAAACTCGCTTTATCAAAAAGATATTAACAAGCCAACGCATCAAAATAAATAAGACACTATTAAAAAATAAACAAATGAATAAATTGCATGCTGGTAAAAATCCAGGAAAATAAAAAAAAAGTCTGTTTGGTGCAGTTTCCGATATCTTAACAAAAGTAATAAAATGCGAAAAATTAAAGGAACTTGTGTCAAAGTTTGAATATTATTCTGGGTAAATAAAAACTGGACTTACATTCGAGATGTGTTTAAGCTTTGTTACCAGAAAAGCGCTGTTGTAAGAACTAACCAAAAAATAATCTTAAAAAGTCCAAGTTCAAGGCTATACCTCTTCCGTAGACAAAGCTGGACTTTATAGCTATCTAATTTAAAAACTAAAGCGTCCTACAAGTCTTAAGTCTATTCTACGAGAGAGTTTTACTTTTTTTTACACTTCTAGTGTACCTCTGAGTTACAGAAAGAGGATAATCACAGAATTTCGAACAGAAATGTATATAAACTCACTTCTATTAGTTCAAAGTAAATACTTTTAGTAATGTGTTACAGGCCCCAGGCGCGTCGTCAGAAAATACAAGAAGAAGAATTCGGCCTAACCATCGATCGCAACGCTCATTTACAATGAAACTTCAGCTCTTTAGACAAAGCTTATCTGTTCGCTTCGCTGTACAGGGTGGGGCCATCTTTTTAAATAATAGATTATTTTGACACTGACAGCTGTGAAATCCCGCTTGAAATCTGGATGAATGTCAGTATATCATACCTCCGCGGAACCTAATGATTCGCTTTACGCTTGAACAACCTTGTGAAATATTGAAAACTTATTTCTAAAGTTAGTGCTCTGTAGCCCAAACAGTGGGTTTTTAAAAAATGAGTTTTGTCCGAAAAGAAGCACCCACCGCACCTGCTATACGTAAGTTTATGCAAAAAGTTCGTGAGACTGGTATGCTTGTGGACACCACTCATAGTCCCCGTCGTTGTCCCTCGCACAGGCGAGAATGTGGCTGCGGATTGTGGAGTGGTGGCATCATTGGACCATTATTCTTCGAAAATAAGGCTGGGAACAACGTTTTTGTCAACAGTGGTCGTTAGAGAGCCATGTTCACCGACTTTTTTTTTTTTTGGAATTGAAGACATGGATTTAGACGACCTCTGGTTCATGCAGGATGGCACATGGAACACAGCCCATGCACCAAATTCCCAAATCGTGTTATCAGCCATCTTGGCGATGTCATTGGGTCGCCTCGGAGCTGCGATTTTACCCGTTTGGACTTTTTTTCTGTGGGGAACCGTGAAGGACCGATGTTATGCCAACAATCCTTAAACGATTCAAGCACTTAAAGCCAATATCATCCAAGCAATCCGTGAGCTACAGCCCACTATTAACAACAAGGTCTTGGAAAATTGGAGTGACAGAATGCACTACTGCGAAGTCAGCTGAGGCAGCCACTTGAATGACGTTGTGTAGGTAGCATAATTAATGGGAATGTTTGCACTATCTATCTGATATAGGAATAGTACATAGAAAAAACTGAATTTTGGCTGAGTGTTTAACCCCCATCGTTCTGCAGAGGTGTTCTTCCACACTGGCAAAGCCACTGCGTAAGTTTTTCATCTGCACTTTTCTTCTGCGACTCTTTCTGAGTAGATGGAAAACCTATTCGGCTCAGCCTATCGCTAAAAAAGACAAATCTTCTTCTCCCACACCAATTACCAACCAATAGCACTTACGTCCATTCATTCTAAGGTCATAAACCCGCAATTATTTATTAGGAAGATATTTCATTAGCTGAAATATATTGAATCACAGAAACTCCTTAATGACTGATCTACTTATCTTACCGAGAGGTAGAACCAATCTCTCCAACACGAAGATTGCTGCGCTTGATGTTTCAGAGGCATTTGATAGAATTTGGCATCAAGCTCTTGTGTCGAAACTGCTTATGGGACCGATGCGTGTCTTATTCCATATTAATTTGAAACTACCTTTCAGGCCATTCAATTCAAATTGCTTTGGATGGCTTCAAGTCTGAAACTCAAAATAATAGATGCAGGTCTCTTCATAAAATTTTCTCTTGTCATCCAATTCATTCCTTCGCTGATGACAACACCCTTACCTTCTCATATTCATTCCAGGACTGACTTCCCTACTCGGAGAACTCGAATGAAAATGGGGTTTAACCAATGGAGTGGAATTTATTGTTTCCAAAAGCTAGGCCTTATTTCTCTTTTTACCAATGAAATTTGACTTTAGTAAGCATGAGAATTTGACTTCCGCGTATCATTACATTCGCAGCAATAAGGATTCTACTTTCGTAACAATGAAAATTGTACCCTCAATGTCCCTAAAGGCCAATTCATGATTAGCCAACTGTAAATATGAATAACATTATTTAAAAGTGTGGCACCAAGTGGATTTCAGGTCCAACTAGGGTTTCACAATCCATAGGTACACACTGTCAGTGGCAGTTATTGCGAATGAATATTTTTAAGTGATTACTGTTTCCTTTTTTTTTTTTTTTATTTCTCCAATACTGCAACCTGAGTCCGGTTTTAATTCCTTTCCTAAGTGCGGGGGATTAGTGCCTCATTCATACTGTATGGACTTCCGCTTTTTTATGAAAATTTATTGAAGCTATTTACTTTGCGCCCCATTTGGTATGTACACTACGAGTGAAAGGAGTCACAAACAGGCTGCAAGGACGCTTAACGATGACCATTCAGCTGAGGGGTGGAATAATGTGAGAGAACCTCATTATGGTGATTTGTATGCAGAATGTGTTGCTATTCACTGAAACACTGTGTCCAATGGCGTAAATAAAGCCAAGAACTGCGCGTTAATTTGTGCAGTTTATTTGTGTGGCAGCATATATGGCTAATTAGTTTCTGTTTCAATGTAAAACGCAATCATACTCGCCAGATAGGGATAGGTACCAATCGTACTCCTCCATCCCAGAAATTGCCAATTTAACAAACTTAACTCACCACTTATTCATTCTCCCAATGTAAAACTATTCCTAATTCATTGGTTAGCCCCAAAGGATCAACCACGAACATTACTAAAACCAAGAGCAGCAAAAAAAAAAAAAAAAACAGCCAAATTGCAAGTAAGGGACAATTTTGCAAATTAGCTTCTCATCTCACGAAAATGTCGACCATTAGTCAGACAAAGTCAGCCACATGCCAGAAAAAATAACCGACACCTACCCCCGGAAACCTTTCTTCAATTAATGGCTTCTCGTTATGTCGCAAACCATTTTCCATAGGTACTCTCCATGGATTAGAATTAATCCATTCTCCTGTGCACTTGTGATGAGAAAAAAAAAAGTCCACCACCAATGGAGAGATAGCTTTTTTGTTGGATCTTATTCTGGCGAATATGTTTCCACAGGATGTGACTTGCTCGAGGCTAGGGAATTCGAACTAGCAAAAGTCCCAGAACAACAAAAGATATACACAATCGTAGGTACTCGCTGATAAAAAGACAAAAAAAAAAAGAGGAAAGAAAAATAGAATCGAACACCGAGAGTCGATGAGAAATATTTTTCTAATTTTTCAGGACATTCACACAACTGGAGAGGAAATTGAACAGAACAGTGCAGCGGAAGAAAAACAAGGAAACATAGAACAAAAAAAAAGTAGGTACTCTTTGAGACAAGAATTAGTCGACGTGTGGGCGTATTCCTAATGAAATGATTCATATCCTGTTTTCATTTCGGGTATCGAACACGGGGCGACAAATTCACCCAGAAAGATAGAAGCAAGAGTTGGTATAGAGATGGTCAAAAAAGATACCAAATTGGATGGCAATTGCAAGAGTTTTGGTTCTGCTTCTGATGTTGGGGCGAGAAATTTATGGACACTTTTTCGTTTTCTGTTCTGGTTTCGGTTGCTTTTTTTCCCAGAGTCACAAAACATGAAAAGAAGGTTTTTGGTAAGGACAACGGGGCGGTTGCAAAGCAAAAAAAATATCGATTCTTTCACACTTGATGTTGCAGTACTTACGGCTTTTGATTTTATTTTTTTTAAAGATTTTTTCCACCAATGTTGTAGGAATTATTGGTTCCACCTTCTGTCAAAATAGTAGCGCCAAGAAATCGAATAAAAATGTTGTACCAGTATCCCACCGAAACTTTAAATGGAGCTTTAAGTTTTCATCTTGGTTTCGTCAAAACGAAAGCTATATTTAAACGAAAGTAATTGATGTGATAAACAAAATAGCAGATGCTTTTGCTGTTTGTTCCGGCCAGCGCGAGCGAAATTCTAGACTTTTTGGCAGATCTACTGTGTCGCTACTAACATATACGACACTGAACCTTTTTAAAGTAGGAAATTGGAGATGTTGTCCTTTGTCAAAGAAAATTTGTATTTTGGACTGGTTGCCATATTTCATTATTCCTCCCCGATCACGACCTAGAATTTTTTACAAAATATATGAATCCGTCAACATAGCAATGCAGTATTTTCAGCTGCTATATAAGTAGGTGCACAAAACATGTAGGTAGATATGAATGTATTCAATTGAAAGATGCAGACACGACTCCTTATTATGTTTTGTATTTAACTGCAAACACAAAATTATACCTGTGTTTGTTTTTCCAAGTAACTTACGATGACTTAAGTCTTTATCTTTAGTGGATTCCAAAGATCACGTGCATTTCTTTCTTTGCACGGGTGTTGGAGCATGAGATAGTTACTCGACAATCATGTCGCAAAGTTCGATTTGAGGAGGGTTTCGACTTACAGAAAGCCGACTTAAATGTGGGAAAATTTAAATTTTGTGCCTAAGTTTTGAAACATTTGTTGTTTTATGGAAAATTCGACTTAAGGATGTTCGACTTATTGAGGTTGGACTGTATTAAGTTTTTGTAAATATGTAAATTGTTTTTTTTTTCGATTCTGTAAGTTCTTATAATATGTAGGTACATATTTGAAGTTGCTCGAACCATTGAAAGAATCAATCTTTTCTTGCATATTTGTAAATAAATATTGTGCTAATTTTTTTTAGATTTCATCTATAATTTTATATTATAGAAGTAATAAACCAACAATAATGCCTACTAACGCCTTGCACTTTGCTCTTAATGGATAGCTTGGCCAACGCGAACAACGCAAGATTACTCAACACTTTTATGCAAAGTACAGGCTACCAAGTGTTGTAAAGTGAATTGATGGAACGCATGTTAAATTTCGTCGTCAGAAAATAAACATTTATTTTACAATATATAACGAAAATGCAGTTTAAATGTTCTGCTGGTACCTAAGGCAAAATCATTTTATTACTTCCTTAGATGATTTTTTACCCTAAAGTAAATAAACTTGCATGTCGCTGCTTGTTGTTCTCCTGTTTCGCCTCTAAAAAAATAATGGAAAATTTACGTGGAAAATGACACTTTATTCCGCCCGAAAAAGTGATGCCAATAAGGGGAATTTTTCGAACATCTACAATTTTTCGCCCGGAACTCATGATAAGCGAAAAGTGAAATGTCAATTTTTTCGGGTGAAATATTGTTCGGGTGAAACTCACAATAACTGTTAGGTTCCACATTTCACTTTCACTCGAAATGAAATCGGAAATGAATTTTTGTGTTCTACATTTCACTGTACCTATTCGATTTCGATTTCAAATTTTCGGAATTGAAACAAAGTGAAATTGTGATTTCGAAAAAATTTCGAAGTTTCCGAATCGCTCGAAATGCAGAACACTGAAAACGAATTCATTCGATTTGCAATTTCGATTTCACTCGATTTCTGGAACCTAGCTGTAAGGCTGAATTTGTTTTTAATTTTTAAATTAATTTTAATATTTTAATTTTTTGTTAAACATACACCGCTTTATTTATAAACTTTATACACTATTTATAATAGCTCTAAACGCAAATTTATATAGTCATGTGAAAAATAATAGGGACACATTGCTATATTTCGTGAGAATACAAAGAACAAGAATATTTTCATTAAATTTGGAGTAGTGTTTTTATTTTTAAATAGGCTTATGTTATGTTATGAAAGCGGTATTTACTTTATCGACATCCCCAAAAAATAATTTAATGTGCCGTTTCTAACCAATTTATGGCAATTGAAACAGAGTTGGGTTTTGAGCAATTTTTATGCAAGTGTCCCTATTATTTTTCACATGACTGTATATTAGATTTTTGCGTTTCGAGTTATTATAGAGAGTGTATAAAGTTTATAAATAAGGCTGACAATATTTTGGTATACAATTTTTTTTTAAGCAAGGATAAGTCTGTTAGTCGTTAAATCCTTCCTTGTTGTTGGATGATATGTCTTCATGTTTATTTATAGTTATTGTTACAAATTTGTATCTAACAGCATTACACATTTTTGTCTAAGTCGGAGTAGGTTTCACACCCAAGTGAGAGAAGATCAGAAACTTATTTGGAAAAGCCTGTGGTTAGATTTATTTCAGAATGCCATCGTTGAATTGTCCTAATACTCGGCAAATAAAAATTTGAATCAAGCATATGTTTGTACAAAGCTGGGGACTTCTAATAAAACTACTGTCTTTTTCATCACTTGACCAATTCTGTCCTGCTTTATAAAATAGTTGAGTTTTTATAAATAGTATTAAAACTTGGGCATTTCTACCATCCAATTGTTTTTCAACGCCTATTTTTGGCTTATAGTTAGGGTAATTTTTTTAGTTTTTTAGGGGTGTCAAAAATAGTTTTCGGGATTTTCTGATACGGTTCATTTTCTTTATTCTGGAAATGACGGTAATCAGGCTCAAGAAATTGAAGGGGAGAGTTGCATTCAGGTAAACGAGGAAGAGAGCAATTCCTTAAATATGTGTTAGGAGGTAAGGCTTCGCGATGGAGTGTCAAATCAGTATCATCTCCATTATTTTCTAATAAATCTGGTGGGTTTACTAAAACTTGATCCTTGAGGTATCTTTTTCGTTTTATGGGATATTTTGGTTTAAAGTTAGACTTCAGATTTTCACAGGTTTGGTCAATGTCCCTACACGATTTTGGATTTGGCGCTTTTTTCAAATTTGTCCCCACATTTTTAACAATGTCCTTTTCGTAAAAAAGTTTTTCACAGAAAAATGTGTTTGAAGGTAAACGACCGAATATTTCACTATTTGCGGAATGTTTAACCCAAATAGGTCTTCGGCAGTCAGTAGGGAGCTGAAAAAACGATAATCTACTCACACCTCCTACATTTTTATAATTAAAACAGTTTTTGAATACACAAAACATTTTTAATATGTGTACCTATAAGAAATTCACACAAAATAAACAAAAACCGAACGACGAACAATATATCGAATGAATGAAGGAAGAAAAATCTCAACGAATGCTTTTTTATAAGGAATAAAATTATCAAAGACACAAAAGCTCTGTCATTTAATTCTCGATTTGGTATGAGTAGCGACACCTATTAGGATACTGGTACTACTGGATTGGCGCTACTATAGGAATGTATATACAAAGGTAGGATTGTAGATTGTAGAATGTAGGGGGGAGGTGGTATATCAAATCCCAGATCACTGCGGCCACAAGTGGGTCTATTGCGATGTCCTCCATTTATAGCTCATCCATGATGCCGCAGTTTATTAGAAAGGCGGCTAGCTCTTTGGGTGTGCTGGCAGCTACGAGGTAGAATTTACCTAGATAACGTTGACGTGTTGTCACATAAAATGTGTTCTGCTGTTTCTGCGTCCTCGTTGCACAGTCTGCAAGTGTTGTCTTGTGATATACCCGTGGTCATCAGTTGTTTTTTGACTCGACGGTGCCTTTGAGGAAACTCTCTGACCATTCGTGTCTGACATCTGACTTCTACTTAATTGTAGTAGTTGTTTCATTTTTTTTTTTGTGGGAGCTGTTTGGCATGAAGTTTTTGGCTTGCCTGCTTCCTTTGGTGATCCTCCAGAAATGGAGCTTCTTTTCGTTTAGACAGGTTTTCACACTACTTTTTATAGTGTTAATTTCGGTAGCCCGCAGAATGGTCTTGGTATCATGAATTGGGATGCGGATCCTTTTCCGGCTAATTCGTCTGCTTTTCCGTTGCCTTCATATGCATTGTCTCCTGGCACCAAGATCAGGTGAACCTTGTTTGTAGTGGCCAGTATTTGGAGGATTTGAATTCAGTCCCAGACCAAATTTGATGTTATATCAAAGGCGTCCGTTGCAAGCCAACTGCTTGCATCCATACTAGCGAATAGAGATGTTTTAGTGCACGGACCTTATACTCCTGCTCCAACTCCTCATTTGTTTTGGAACCATCCGTGAGTCTTTGGCAAATATTGGTTTGTTCTGTTTCCAATTTAGACGGTCTGGGAATGTAACCTTAAGGTTGTAGGAACTAATACCACTATTTGAAGTTCTGGTGACCAAAGTTGTAACCAAGAATTCGCCTTGAATTCCATGCATCCCTTCTGAGCTACGCACGGGGGAAATCACGCATGGACGTAGATCTCTGCATGTACAAAGGACTTTATTGATTTTATGGAAACAACATTATTATTATTCTGCTTCTTCTAATAAGCCTCCGATTTCCAAATTGAGTACCTAGGTAATGCATTATGAACCTAATTCCCTGACAAAGAACTGTTTCAACTTGTACTTACCTACAACTTCTCCCTATTCTTACCCTGTTGCCAGTCATTATTTATTTTTCTTTTCCTAACCTGAAATAGCATTCCCACTCTGACTTCTAATATTTCCTTCAAGAAAATACCTACCCTATTATTTTTTTGCCTCACCAGTCATCATTTTCCTTTATTCCAGGAAGCTTCATCTTTCACTTCCAGCCAACAACGCCAAGGATACTATATCTAAGGTAGTTTGCATATGCTTAAAATATACAAATTTAATAAATGAAATAGGTATGTATTCAAAAAAAGAAAGGATATCCTCCGGTATATCCTTTGTATAGCTGTTCGCTGCACAATATAGCTGAAGTAAGTTCAGACATAGACATCGACTCAAATTGAAGCAGTGCTCGTTAAAAGGAACATCAACTTCGATAGGTATTTTTTTTGTGTCCGATTTCTTGTTATCCCTTTTTTCACTATAGCTCTCGAAATAACAGTTTTTGTTTGTGTAAGTATTTCCTCGATCCATGGGTGGTGGTGGGTGGTGGCACGTCAATTTAAATATGAAATCATGCGAATAGAATTTTGCGTTCTTTTCAATTTCGTCTTTCTTGTCAATTCTGGTGTTTGTTCCGCTTCGAACGGTTTAACGCAGGCATAGTGTTGCCTTGCGAACAACCTAATGGGGATGGAAATTCGAGAAAGAAAAGCTTCCCATTCTTCAATTCTGTATATAATATAAATTTAGATGCGGGATGTGTTATTTGTTTGTTGTTGGATTATGACGACGGGTGTAGTCCTTTATAAATAGAATATATCATCAATGGAGACTGTGAAATGCGGAATTCAAATTGTTGTTATCCTTTTCGATGCTAAATCGTTTAGTGCAGTCAAAATAGGCACTTATTTTCGTAAGGCATACATACCAACATTACCATTTTGTTAGCTGTCGTTTTGTGTGAAATTGCGTTCTATTTGGGGGAGAAAAGTAAGAAAAATCGAAGAGGGTGTCAAAATGGATTGAAAATGTAGGTATATTTATTTCAGTGTGCGGTACTTTACCTATACAAATAATTTAAATTTTTTGTGAAGGAGAGGATATTCGATATTTTTTTTACGGTACCTACGTTGAAACCAGAACCACAACAATAAAAATGAATTTCCATATCTGAATCAAAAGGAACGTGGAGCATAGAGAAAATGCTTTGAGTATTATTTGGCATTCAAATTAAAAAAAACATTATAAAGCAGACTTTTAACCTTAAAAAAAAAAAAAACAATATCATAATAATTAGAAGCAATATCAAACATCCTTCAAGCTTTAGCCTTATTTATTGGCTTAAAGGAAAGGTAAACCCTTTAATATCAATTTTATTGGTTTAATGTTTTTTATCTCGTATAGTTATTCTTTGATTTCTCAATTCTGAAGCATCAAAGGCATTTTATATTAAATATCTTATAAAAGGTTAATAATAAAACAGCCATCCATCCATCCATTTGTGGCAAGGTATATAATATATTTTCACTTCAAAAAATACATTTTGGCTAAAAACTGTTCATAAGGACGTGGCTATAAACGACATAGCCTATAGCAGTCTCACAGTCTTGAGGAACATTTAAAAAAAGTTTCATTGAAATCTGTCCAGTGGTTTTCGAGTTTTTAGCTGACAACGAAAATTGCTACAGTTTTATATGTATAGATTGATATATACTGTTTTAACAAAAAAAAAAAAAAAACATCGGACATTGCACACGGACTTCAACAAAATTTAAAGTACAATTTTGGATTAATTTTTTTATCTTTATCGTAAAATTAACAATTAATATTAAAATTCTTAAATTTTAACACAAATTTAAATTTTCACAAACTCTTATAACATTCCCAATTCTCAAGTTTTATGTGTGTGTTTTTTTTTAATCAATATTTAGTTTTAATATTTTTTTTTGTATGTTTAATGATTGAAAATTAAGTCATTTTTATTTTTATAATTCAAATTTTAAATTTAAGTCACTAAGAATGTTGGCTTAAGTTTTCTTTGATAGCCCATAGATGGCGTAGGTCGCGGAGGGGATGCACGTGTCTAATATTGGGTAGATACTAATATTTATTTATTATCGGCCAATGTATCTACATGGTGGGGTGGGTGGCCAAGGAGTCCTATCGCCAACATTTAGGACTCTACTTCCAGATGATTTCGCTTCCGCTTTAGACCAAGAGTTTATTTAAATTAACAGTTGAAATGATTAGTTTTGATTTTTAAATTTGTAGGTACTGTGCTGTCGCGTGAACCAGCCCTTATCCGGGCTCACAAACGTCTGACAAATATCCCAGCGTATAACCGACATGTAAATGTTTTCTAAATTAATAATTTGAATTCGGCATAAAATTGTAGGTCCTTTCCATTCGTTGCAAATCTCTCAACTCACATAAATAGGATGTTTCTGAGAAGTCAGGCCAAGGCTTATTTTAAGTCGTAAAGTTTACTTTCATAGGTATTTATTTGTACACTTTACATAAGGTAAGTCAAAGCTTAAGAACTTGATATGATAGTACCTATAGAATAGACTTAGTTCAGTAGTGTGTAGGATATGATGTAAAGGATCTCTTAATAACAGAACTGTTTTCCTTCTTACGCCTGTATACTGTAAAGTATTTTCTGTGCACAAATTCGGTACCTGGCCTAACTTGTGCTTAATAGAGACAAAGGTATTGATTCATGTAGAAAATCCTTTTGCTCGCTTTTGCGATACTGCACAGGATCTATTTATTACCAGAGAATGGTAACGCTACTCATGATTCATGAAGTTCACTTCGAAGAATTATTGAGAAAAAAACTTTGAGCGGAATTATCTATTCTTCAATGAGACAGGACATTTACAGAAATATGTTAGGGGGCTGTTCATGTAGTACAGCAGAATATTTTGCCCCATTGTGATTCCTACGAGTGTGGACAGGGATTTTCTATCCTTCCGTATTATACTCTCGGTTCTGGTTTTATTGATGGCCGGCCATTGCATTCTTGTTGTATTACAAGTATTTAAGGTTGTCCATCTTTCGGCTCTATTGTGGCTTTTCTCCCTGCTTCAAGCTTGAGTTTGCAATGTCTTGGATGGCTCTTTCGGCCTGACAGTGAAATTTGTGTCATGTTCGCCGTTTAACAGTCTGCAGAAGTATTTACTTGCTTCCAGGATTCAAAAGATACTAATTCCATAACAAGTTATCACAGAGGGATCAGCTTGTTCTAAAACAGCTGTCGAACCATGTCATGTTAGTTCATCTGCTTTCTCACTAGGTACCTGGAATGCCTTTATGTCAAGTCCGCCTCTTCATTCTTCTCTGATGGGAAAGGCCTCGAGGAAGGTCTTACAGACTATAGGTAAGGCGTAATAGGTACACGGCCAAAGTATTTCTGTAGGATCATCGAATGACTCGTTTCGTTCAATTTCCATTTGACTGATTAGCTATTTCCCATGGCACTAATTGCGGCCAATAATTGAATAAGAGGCAGGTTGAGGATAGCGCTAAGTACAGTACACATATTAAAGGTAATGTATATTCCGAGCACTCATTTTCGTTTCGTTCTGCGCATCTGTCAAAAAGGCATGCTTCCATATCACATGCGCGCGCATATTATTTCGATGCGTACCTATATTGTAAGGATCACATAGGACGCCATTGCAGATGTGCAGTATATTAGCTTTAATATGTGTACTGTGGCCTTAAGGGCTGCGGTTGGAGTTGTCGTCATCGCACTAGTGGTGCCGATCCACGCTAGTCTGTTAACCTTCGTTAATGCTTTTAGGTAAGTGCCCTAAATGGTTGCCGGCCGCCATACGAGACTGCTAGTTACTATAGTCGTGTACATCCAGATCTTAATTTTGGGAGATGGTCCCAGGTTTTCCCGAAGATTATGCTGCAAGAATAAAAGGCAATTGTAGCTTTGTGTTTTTCTGAGCTACTGGAATACACTGTGGGGAGAGTGCCAAGTCTGGCAAGTTCATCGACCTCATACAAATAATATGAACTTATCCTATCATATCTGTGAGAAATGAGTGCCATTCCGATACGACATTTGAAGCTTTTTTTTTGAATTCCTTGGATTGTCACTAAAAATTGTAATATCTATATAGAATATCAGGATTACACTATTGCCTTAAGCCATCATAGGGCTCCTTAAACCGATTTTACATTAAAAGATACATTATTCAGGCAGCCTAAGAGATATCTATATTCGAGAAGAAAAACAGATTTTCTCAGTCGATGTATGAGAAATATGAAGCGGCATTTCAGGTAACTGATGTGCTACCTCCATGTGAATATACTCTACCACACGAACAACCAAAGACTTGTCTATTTCAAAGCTTTACTTCTTAGGGTAGGAAGATCCCGACGTTCAGATATCAGCCTGTCTGGGATGACCCATTCTACTTCAATACCGCAACATAAACTCAGTTGTATAAACACCGCAATTGCATCCCATTGAGTTTATGTCTTCAATGGCAAATGCTTCCACACCTCGCTAGCCCCCCATGGTCACCGAAGATACCTAAAATTTCAAGCTCGAAATCATTCCATTACCCCCACTGAAGTGTCCTTGTAATTTTTCTTTGACTGTTGATCTCCGCAGTGGATTTGCCCCACTTCCAACGACCATCGATGATGGATAAATCCAAAATTCATATTCCCAACGATGAAAAACATAAAAATGTTAATATTAAAACATCCGACTGCCATTATGAGTCGTCTCAGCGTTTTTTCTTCCTGACATTAAGAGGATGGGTATTGAGTATCACAAAAGCCGGTATAAGTGGGTGTGGTGCTCCAAAGAAGAAAACTGTAGGTATACGCTGAAAACCTTTCCATTTACTTGAGTGGCTTTTTAAATTGATTTGCTTTCCCAACAAACAGCGCGCCATTCATTTATCCTTTTGGAAAATGTCTCTCTCCTTCGCTGTGCGAGTGCGAGGTCATGCTGTTCTTTTAAGAGAACAACATGTGTTTCCACAAAAGGGACTAGCAATAGCAATCCAAGAAGCCTCCAACTCCAAACGACCATTCATCTAAATAAAAAGTTATAAAATCTCCAGCGTAGTGCTACTTAAAGTCGCCGGAAGGCTGCCATTTCGCTTGTGTCGGGTATAATTTCGCACCACACCACCACAGACGCTGCTGGTGTGCGTGGAATTTCTTCTTCAATTTCCTCCTGTGTTGTGGCGGACGATTTCCATTGATTTGATTTCGTGGGGCGGCGTAATATTTGGTGATTTGTGCTGCTACATGATGAAAGGTTGTAAATATCGTAAAAATGGAAATGAAAACATGAAATGACAATATTTTCGATATTTATGGGAACATTGCTGTCGCATTGTGCGCAATTTTGTGGAACAGGCATCGTGGTTGATAATTTGAAAGGAATTCGTTATAATTAATGGTCTGCGACGTCTGTTTTAGGGGATTTGGTCATACCAGGGCCGGGAGGCGAATCTGATTGAGTGTCTGATGGCGATTTTAGTTGGTAATAAATGGAAATGGTCCGTACCCCTCTGGCATGTTGTTTCTACAAATTGATAGCGCGGATCGGAGTGGAAGAGGGCATTGTAATAATGAAAGGAAATTGTGTATTACTATACGCAAATTTTGCATTACAAATTTGAAGATTTCATAGTGAACTGCACTCTACTTGCTATCCCAGATTATAAAAAAAAATTATTTTTTTTTAAATAAATTTGAAAAAAAAGTCTCCACTGTGGAGATCAAATTGATCTGATTATGTTGCATGCATTTGGGCGAATGGTAGGAAGTACAAACACGAACCAAATTGTGAGTATCAAATTGATAATTTTCATTGCCTACTTTTATGTGTTTTTGCAAGTCAACCGATTTCTAAGTACAGTGACTCAACATGTAATTGTTATTGTTTTATTGAAATACGAAATATTAAAGCTCAACTTCACAGAGCACGAACAGTGGCCTATTTCACCAACTTACAAATTTGTATTTACAATTTATTTTTCCACATTTTTCTGTAGAAAAATTACAAATTTGCTTTAAAAATATTTGTGGTGAAACAGAATTCTCTCTTTTTCTAACAAAATTGTCAAAAAATAATTGTAAATACATTTTTGTAAGTTGGTGAAATAGGCCACAGTTGCAGATTAAAATGTCAGATTTTACAGAGGAATGGCTATTCAATCCTGTCAAACTCGTTTTTTGTAAAGTAGACTTTGGCAGTTCATGATGGCCATGTTGCTGTACCTGCCACTGAAGTCAAATCACTGTCAGGTTTCAGTTTCAGCGTCGAGCAACTCTATAATGAAATGGGAATCTCTTGTGGTATTGCTTCCATTTTACGCTTTATATGTTCGTCCTTCTTACTCTTAGTCGATTATTCAAAGTTTGGTGGCCAAATTCAGTTCGACAACGAAGATCGCAAGATCTGCAGAAAACATAGGGCTAGTTATTTTTAAAATGTACAAGGCTATCCTAATAACAATAAGGCTTGGATTTTTCACCCTACAAAATAGTTTAACCAGTATTTCACTTCTAATGCCCGGTTTCATAGTGGAGAGTTAAGTGTGACATACGTTTGAGAAGAAATACTCACCCCAAATGGCATAAACAACTTGACAATACTTATAAACAGATATGTTTTAAAAGTAAATAAATAGGTGGCGCAACAGGCGGGTAGACAGTACAACCAAGACCTAGCTCTCGCAACCATTCGTTTTGTGTGAGTTTCTATTTTTGGGCCAATGGAAGGAACCTACAAATTTATGCCGATTTCGAATGGCTGAATTGAGAAGCTTTTTCAGGACAGTCGTACTCTCGGATGTTTGTCAGACGGTCGCGAGAGGTGGCGCAGTAGAAAAAACCTTAAGATGTAATTTGTGTTTTTCCGGGGATCGAACATGGGATCCCTCGCATAAGTCCAGCACACTGATTCACTGCGCTACTGCGCCCACAAAGATATGTTTTGCAATTTGGGAAAGCAAGGAGTAAAAACGATTCTCGCTTGTTTGGGATTGACCCTTGACAATTTCTGTTGGGAAACTATGTCGAATTTCAGTTTCTGAATTATTGTTTGAGAGAATTACATCTGACAGTCAATTCTCCGTACCTATATATCCACTTGGGAAGACATTTCTGTTTTCCCCTGTCAGGAAGTAAACTTGCACCTCGACTTTTCTCAATTGACCAAGTGACTACCACTTGCGCTAATTGAGCGACGAGTACAAGCCCGCCAACTGGTGATTAGAACGGAGGAGAAGACCAACCTCTGTACGTTGTTGTTTCATTTCAATTTCAATTTTCATTTCAATTTTTGGTTCAATTAAAAATAAAATTTCTTTTTCGCCAAAACTAGGGTAATTGAATTATTTAATAATTCATTTCAACAAATGACCTCTAAGTTAGGGGTTAGCTATGTGCTTGTCACCTGGCAGAGACGCGAGTTGTTAAGTGTGGCACTATTGAAAGAGAAATCGTGCTTGTGTCTAATTTGAGGAATAATCAATATTTAAGTGGTCACTGTCAAACCGCGCATAAAAATATGATTTATACCTATTTGTTCTTAGAATAGTGCAGAAAAGGATGGAAATTTTGGGAAGATCCTTACCCAAAACACTAGTGACCGTCATCCGCAGTTCTCTTAGCAATCTTTCATTGTATAATGTATACGCGACTTTTCCTGTGATCGAGCTTTAATAGTCTTACCGTATTCAAAATAAAAGTTACTCTTCTCATTTTATCATCACTGTCTGGACACATTTTTGATACAATACAACGAACAAAACTGTTTAGTCTTTATGCCTGCCGTGTGCCGTCCCATTTTCAGCGATATTTCCATAAGTGGAATCGAACTGAAGCTATTGTCAGCTGTAATGTTGTGGTAAGAGTTTTCGACAACTTTCACAAGTCTCAGCGCAGATTGAGTTGGTAGGTATTGCCATTTTTCTTTCCTGTTCAGTCAGGCCTATGCCATCTGAATTTTAGACATCCGTGGTAGATGTATGCATTGTAAATGTAGTACATACGTGCGTGCACCAATAAGTGCAGTTTGAAACCATACTTTACTGGTTTCTGGGGCATGTTAAAAACTTATCAGCAACATTTCATCGATGCAAAGGTATGGTCCAGGGGTATATTGAGACTGGCTGTTTCAGATGAACATGTTGAACATGTCTAATATTGGGGCAAGTTAATCTTCCTTCAGACGATCCTCTCTGGTAGTAGTGGAATCAATAATTCTAAAGGGTCCGCCAAATAACTTTTATTTGTTTGAAAATGCTATAAAAAAACTACTGAATATTTTCTCAAATTTCTTTTTTTATTTGAAAGTACAATCCTTTCGGTTAATAATGGAAAATAATTTCATTCAAATGGCTGCCTCGGCTGGCCATGCAGTAGCCTACACGATCGGTCCAATTTTTAAGCACATTATCGATTGTGTGCAGCTGTATTTCACCAATGGCTTCACGAATATTGTCCTTTAAAGCGTCAATTGTCTCTGGCATGTCGGCGTAACACTTATCTTTTACGGCACCCCACAAATAATAGTTCAACGGTGTCAAATCGCAGCTCCGCGGTGGCCAAACGACATCAGCTGTGCGGCTGATAATATGCGATCTTCAAAAACAGGGCGCAAAACATCGAGTGTAGCTTCGGCTGTGTGGCACGTAGCGCCGTCCTGTTGAAACCAAATGTTGCCAATATCCTCCTCTTCAATTTTTGTGAACAAAAATTCGTTCAACATGGCCCGATAACGATCGCCATTGACTGTAACGGCCACTCCTTGCTCATTTTCGAAGAAAAATGGCCCAATTATGCCTCTGGACCAAAATCCGCACCAAACAGTGACTCGTTTTGGGTATATCGGCTGTTTTTGGCTTTTCACGCTTTGGTTTATCGATAAGGATGCCAGTTTCTTTCACTTTTTTCACAAGATAACGAACATACGGAGCTGACGGTGCTTCTCTTCTTCCAAAATACGTACGCAATTTTCGCACACATTCTGCAACATTACCATGATTTTCAAAGTAATGTCGCAATATTTCCCAGCGTTGTTCAAGCGTATACACAACCATATTCGTTCAGCGGAAGGATAAAACTAATTATCTGTCAAATCAGACATGAGCTAAGTGTTACCATTCGCGAAATAAGCACTAGTTGAACAAAAAAACATTAGATGGCGGACCCTTTATATAGAAAAGTGGTACTCATGGACAATACATGGTAATTAAACCACTTCCGCTTAATGCTATAATCTTAACAATTTCGTACATATATGTATATCCATCCTTTTCGTAATTTTTCCTTTTTAACTTTTTTTTAAGTCGTCTTAATTTTTTTCTTTTAATTACACGTCAATGGCAACGCTTTGGCTTGAAAACGAGATGGAAAAGGAAATCCTTACTTTTGTTTCAGTTATTTTCCTTCCTTACGGCAAAAAAAAACACTCCCACTCTTTCTTTTCATTTATTTTATTTGATTTTCGCATTTCTACGCCATGGTGGTGATGGTGGTATGTGGTAGGTATGCATCCGCTTGCCATATTATATTGTTGTTTCTATTCACTTATTTCCTACCACTTCTGCATCGTCATTGCCGCCCTGATTGAGGATAGGAAAGAAATTGAAAAAGATGCAGAAAAGGAAACTTCATCCCTTTAGGTATTGAAAAGCTGAAATGTGATAATAAAAGGGAGGAAAACTTGCAGCCACAGCGATAACAACGGAGGCGGAGGGTGGGATAGAGGAGTGCAACAGGATTTCCGCTTACAACTTAACAAGACGAGCCCAAGGAGGTGCGCGAACACAACCAAGAAGGAAATGAAAACGTCTGTATAATACTGCACACAGCCTTGTTCGGAGAATAAGGCAAACGTTATGAAATTCCAAGCTTGCTGCGAAACAAAATTAAAGATGTTCTGCAATGCAACCATGAATGGGGGCTGGAAATGGTGTTGGGGGCGTGCAGTGGATTTTACTTAGCGCACTAGTTGTGGAGGAGT
This sequence comes from Cheilosia soror, assembly GCA_949372485.1. Lineage (NCBI taxonomy): Eukaryota > Metazoa > Arthropoda > Insecta > Diptera > Syrphidae > Cheilosia > Cheilosia soror. The sequence goes on along the minus strand of OX443563.1, from coordinate 96,560,757 downwards.
TCTGTTGAGAGTCCCGAACTCCCGACTGTCAAGGAGGGGTTAAACGACTTTGGAGACAACACTTTTGAAGTACTTTTCGGCAAATTCACCGCAATATGCCATTGCACCGCGTTCTAGTGCCGTTAGGGTGGCAGTGGGTGAGATATCTGTTTTCAGGTTGGATGGACGCCATTCTCTCCATGGAAGGTTGCACTGTCATTGTAGCCAATGAAAAGGGGTTTCGGTAGCAATGGGTGATCCCGCTGGATCCCTTAATTTTAATTACCAATAAATTCATTTAATAACCCAAATAAATTTCACAATTTTAATTGTTTGTAATAAGGACAAAGTGGAAGTTTGGCGACGAAACGATGCGAAACTTTTATGAGGATTGCGACTTTTGTTTGCTGCTGGATTGGACGGCGGCGATGGTACAGTGGTGGTGCAGTGAATGTTTTTGTGTAAACGAGGTTGGTTTGTTGGTCTGTGTGTTCAGTGACAGGGAACAATGTATTCATTGTTTTACGAGTGGCTTGAGGGTATTTATGAGCGAATGGAATACAGTATTATGCTGGGGAGGTCAATGAAATTGGTAGGGCAATAGCTGTGAATTGTATTCCAACCTCGTATATTATATATTTGCATGCTGAAAGTTGTGGGGAAGGAAATATTGAAAAAGGGAAATCGGAAAATTACAATGTATTCTTGGAATAATAAAGTGGACCTTCAGGTAAAAGTTCCTTTCATCATTTCGTGTTTTTGAAAATCCTATATGTGCGGACTGCTCTGAGCGAGGCTAAATTATTCATTGTATTGTACAAATAGCTTAAGTCTACCTCGGCAAAACACGTTCGAACAATGTTCCATAAGTACCTATAGGATATGTAAAAATGTTTCTCGGGGATTTTCAATCAGAATGGACAAGCACTAGGTACATCTTTGGTAAAATAATTGGAAAACATTGCTTATACAATATAATACACTAAAGCTACTTGACCTTGCTGTTGGGCGTGACGTTACTATAGCTACCACACAGTTTCCTCAACTCAATATTCTTGAAGAACTATGGTTGCCACAGAATCATAGAACCGTCAGCAAAATTGATCATGTTGCGAAACTCTTTCAGTATTCTATATGTCTGAAAGGTCCATGCTACCTACCAATAGCCAAGGAACGAATGTTTATCTTAAAGATTCAAAGGCAGGACAAGATAAGAGTATGGCGATTCAACGGTGCTGAACAGCTGCAATCGAAACAAAACGTCAGATCTTTGCTGGTCTCGTATCTAGCATCATATTTAGCACCGCATGCAGCTAGCGTCGTATCTATGTCACGATGTAAGGCAGCACAACCGAAAATGACCCCAAATCCCACGAAGAAACCACACAATCAGGGCGATGAAAGCCAAAACGATAGGGGATAGGAATATCTAAACTCAAGTCTAATAACGATGCTTTATATAGCAGGAGGCCTGCCACCCGAATTATTTTAAGGAATGAGAAAATGACTTGGTGGATTAACCAACCTTTTTCCAAAATTTGCTTGAAAGAAAAAGTGTCTTTAGAATGGAACTTCAGCATCATTTTCTCGATCCACAAGAAAGGCTACCCTCTTAGCTGCGCCAACTATATAGAGACCCTCAGTCCCCATAACACCGCATAAAGAATTCATTTTCCTGTATTTTGTGGACGCCTAAAACAATTTTTCATCATACGGATTTGCCTACCTATCAGATGAATTTTAGGGCTGGTAAGTCCACAACCATCGATATACTTACACTACGGTAGATCCTGAAAAATGAGTTCAGATCGAAGCCATATATTTATCGATTTTAAGGCCGCATATTGGAGAAATTATAGAGACGAGTTATATAGAGCTATGTCTAGATTTTCCATCCCTGCCAAACTCGTCAGGTTATCGCGAATGACGATAGAAAACAATCGCTTCTCCATTGGTCGGAAATAATATCACATGGACCTTCTATCTTAGTATACATAATTACAGTACTACTAATTGATTTAACGATGTTAATCAAAGGTTTCTCCCACCATCAGTAATACAATTTTTACTTGAAAAATTCCGACTATAAAAATTTTATTGACGACATCATTCAGTTCCCACATTTTTCCCCTTACCAAGCTTGAAATACCCCGTCATTAGCGACAGCTTTAAACAGTTTATATAAAATATGACCAAGGTCGCCTCGGAAATCTTTATTCATTATTTGCCAATTCAATTACTCCTACCACGGTCATTCGGCGACTATCGTTTCAATGGTATTTATATTGTCCTTAACAATCCCCCAAACAAAAACAAAATTTCAAGAACCGAATTATCCTGTATCGGTTTAATTTGCCACGAGAAAATAACTTTTAAGCAAATTCAAAAACTTTAACTGCTTCCAACAACATCCTGATGGCATTTTAACAACAATAAACCATAAAACGGACGACGAGAATTTCATTATGGTTTGACATTGCCACAGTTATTGCTATAGACCCTGAGTACTTTGCACTGAACATAACAAAAAAAAACGGGACCGAAGAAAAATCCTCATCGTTCTTTCACAATAAGCATCTTGCACTTAATTCTTAAAAGGATCTCATACTATGGTATAGAAATGAGCTAAGACGTAGACGACCCTTAAAGAAATAAAAATACACCATTACGTAGAAATCTTTAAAATATCCTCTCATCTCTCATGATCCTTGTCGTCGTTAAATCAGCTAAAGAAAGTGGTTCTGGCATACCAATGCTGTAAGCGGTGCAAAATGACCACAACCCCACCTTCAGAATCGCTGTCAGTTTCCTGACCATAAACAGTTATTCTTATTTATTTTTTTTTTCTGTTCCTCTTGTATTTGTTCCGCATGCTTCAAGCTTCAAGGTCCATCGTTCTGCATTACCCTTAAGGCCATCATCATCCTCAGCAGCATCACCACCATAAGCAGAACAACTGAATTCTCCATTTATCATGTTGACATTTTAATTTATTAAAAACAATGAAACGAGTGAAGAGGAAAAAAAGGAAATAATAACTCGCAAAGATAAATTATGTTTATTCCGACGCTATTCCAGCGAAAAATATCCTTTTTGCTCAGCGAAAAAGATTTCTTATTTCATAGTTCGCATTTGCAATTATAGAGAGTTTTTCAAATATAGAAAAGGAGTCCGTGACACGGGTACGTAGCCGTTATCCTGGTTTTAGCCACCACAATTAAAATGTAGCCCGTTTCGTGCTTGTGCCATTGATTTGAAGATGAAGGATAAGGAAGGACACCATCACACTCAGAGTGCACAAAGGAAAGAAGTCTGAGTTTTTTTTGTGAATAAGTGGAATTCTATAGCAAATCCTATCCGAGGGGACATCCGTTTCCCTTTGTTTGGGAGGGTAATAAATTTTACTCCGATTGACAATTCGATTTGGTGAACACAGCTCAATGGCGCTGCGTTGCCGCCGCCGTTGGTGATGGTGCTGATGGTGATGGTGCTGATTTTGGGGCACCCAACCCACGGGGAGGCAAAAAAATGTGTTGTCGAGTGGAAACTAACTTTTGGATGCCACCATATATATGGAACATATGGGGATGAAGGAACCATCGAGATGAATATCAGCTGAAAATAGGGTGAAATGAACGGGAAAAGTAAACAATTCGAAAGAATGTTGTTTTGGCAAATCGAAATTAGAGTAGTCCACGAATGGAGAAGGGTTGCCATTGATTTATTTTATTCAGATACTCAAATCGATGTGGAGTCCTACAAGGTTATGTGCAACATTACACTTTTCTTCTCATGCATGCCATTTTTACGTTAGCGAGTGGTCCCAATGGGTACATTCCGTGTACAAGCTCTCTTTGTGAACTCTCTGTTGACGTCAGAGCTACTTACGTAGGTGGCTTGCTACGTGCCGTTTACTAGCACCTTTAGAGTCGTTGGCAACTGAGATAGTATAAAGCCACGTGAAGCGTATCCACAAAAACAAGCCCAGCTAGAAGAGTTTTTGCGTGACAGCAGATACCTCACCTCACCTTACTATAGGTGGAAGGGTTTAATGAAGGGCCGATTGGAAAGGCTACTTGGAGTAGTTAAACAACTACTACTAGTTAAAAAATGTTGATAGTCATGGTTAAATAAGGTCACCCGTCGTCTGTCTACTGTCAATTTCGGTATAGGTTTGTTGAGGTCTATTAGTTTGTTAAAGTATGGGGGGTTAATCATTGGCGTTAGAGATGGTTAGCTTCATGTCACTCCTTCTTGTGTTACCGACGTTATCCAGCCATCCTGATGTCCTTAAAAACCTGTAAAGATCAGAAAGTGAGACTGTAGAAAGTTCTTGTAAGTCATGAAAGTAATGATGATAATGAAAGTAAGTATTTTGCTCCTCAAGTGAGTGAAGGCTTGATCGACAACAAATGCCAAGTTGACTTTACAGAGTGAATGTAGCGAAGGGGAAACAACCATTAAAAGGGCTATTGATGAAAATAACTATTTTCTTGTGCAGTTTATTGAGGACAACAGCTTCTCAAAAAACCAAGTATCGCAAATTAAAAAAAAAATCGATTTACAAACATATAAAAATGTATGAAAGCAGATCTAGGCTTAAAGACAAATGTGGTGTAAATAAAACGAGAAATATAAAGATTCACAGGATATTATATCCAGTCTTCACTTCGCCAACCATATTTTTCCACAACTTCACTAACTATTCTGTAATAACTTTTTCTAAAATCTTCCGCTATGCCGCTTTGAAATGTCGGAACTCCAGCAAATCATTAAAAAACCGGGTAGGGGTCATTTAGTAGCTAGGGTTTCAAAGGTATCAGTCAATTCAATTTCAATTTATCATTACTCTCTTGCTTTCTTTTTTAATGTCTAAAGCTATTGTTGCAAATGTCTGCGTAGTTATTTTGATTATGATATCGACATTGAAAAAATTAGAACTTGGTTTGAAAATACTGCTTATATATCTTTACATATAATAAAACTGTAGGCATTTTCTTTGTCAGCTAAAAACTCGAAAACTACTGGACAGATTTCGATGAAACTTTTTTTAAATGTTCCTTAAGACTGTGAGACTGCTATAGGCTATGTCGTTTATAGCCACGTCCTTAGGAACAGTTTTTAGCCAAAATGTATTTTTTGAAGTGAAAATATATACATACACATATACCTTGCTACGAATGGATGTTTATACTTTTGCGATCGTCAAACAAACACATTCGATAAGGGTTGATTTGTTTTCGCAGTGAGTGCTATGGTCAGTTGTATATTATGTAGGTAGGTATATTATGATTGTATGTCCGATGAAGAATGTGGATGGGGTGAGTCGTCCGTGCTGCAGAATGGCATGGGGTATATTAATAATCTTCATAAGAGAAGACACGTATAATACAAAACAGGTTTCATTTCAGAATTTCATTCGATATGTGGTATGGTAATTGTGTTGGGTTGGGGTAGGTATTTGTTTGGATTCTATAGGAAGAGGGAAGCAAAGGAAAGGAAAGGAAATGCAGTATATTAAACAAGTAGCAAGATCAATGAGAGGGAGGGCGATGCAGAGGGTGCACATTATATATCCAATGCATTACATCCATTATCGCATATCGCCACGCAACGCAGTAGGAATTTTATTCTGATATGACGTAACAGGGTAGGGTTGGGGTAGGTAGGGTTTGGATTCCATAGTTCTACTTTGGGGTTGTTGTCGCACATCGAAAGCAATTTTTCTTGAACAGATAGGTACTGTGTATGAGTGACTTACTTCTGTCCAGCCAGTTTGTGAAATATACATATACGAGCGGGCAAGACGAGCACGGGTCCAGCTAGTTCATAATAAAAAAACGCAGCCAAAATATTCGCCCGAATTTTGATCTATTGAAAGCACAAGTGGAGAGGGTTCGAAATGGCTAACAATTAGGGAATTAGCAAAAAATAATCATCAGAAACAAACAATTCAAGTGAATTATAAGAAAAATAATGAATTTAAGAATTTTGCATATTCAGAATTTTCAAAAACGGAATAAAAAAAAATTTTTTCATCATATCTACAGAAGTTTTGAGAGATTTACAGAATTTTGGTCGTAATACGGAAGTATGGAAAACCGAATAATGCCCCGCTCGCAAAAAAAAAAACATCATCCTGGTTTGATTACTTATTTTCAGGAATTCGTTTATGTTTGACAAAAAGTGATCAGTTATTCAATTCATTTGTACCGGATTAAATCTATAAATACTTTTCAAGTCCCAATTTTGTGCAGTGGCACCGAGAACGTCCAAGTACACACCCATTTTACCTAACGAGACAACAAATTTCTAGTCTCGACTTTTTTATGAGCTTTACCTCATGGTTGTGAGACACTGCCCTGTTTTTTGCATACGAGAAAGCAAAACATGAGATCTGTCTCATTCGTTTAGCTAATGCTAAGTCTCTGAGATCTGTCTCAGATTGCATACGAACCCGAGCTAAAGCTTTAAAAGTGAAATTTGAGACTGAGCGAAAGTATTTTGCATACCACCCATTGATTCTAGATACATTCTTTGACAAGCACCTATAGAAAGGAGGAGATGACTCATCTCCTTGTGAAGTACCTCTTAAAGTTAATTTAAGGTCCAAGTCACGTAGTTTCGCGTTGATGTTTCTTTCGCTAGATTTACAATTACGTTAGTAAGAAATTAGTCAACATTTTAATTCTGTAATGCTCTCTTCACCTCTCTTCTCTTCACAGTGCTAACGACCTCATGCAATGGGGTGTAAACCCCTATGCCTTTAATATAAGCTTGCTGAACGGAGGAAATCGCATTGTCATCTAGTCGACTGCGTATAAAGACGTTCATTAGCTTTTTAAAATTAATCAAGATATAAATGATGTCAGACTTATATCGGCCTGAAATCCTTGGCGGTGGTGTGGCTAGATCTCCCCGCCTTCGAATTGAAGACAACCTTGACCTCTCGCCATGCTTTAGGAATGAAGCCACATTTCAAACTGCGAATAAAAAGACCGGCGAATATAAGACCGGCGTAATAATGGTCTTAGCTCTCTGGAGCATGTTTTGAAAAATCCCAAATCAAATAGTTGTCGTAGAATTAGTTCATTCTAGATTAGATTATATCTGTACGCCCTGAAAATAGCTCCCAAATCTTTAGTGTTAACAAGTAGTGCCATTGTATATTTTTTGTCAAAAACCAGGTAAAATAGCTAAGAACACACGAGCCAACCCCTCGTTACAAAAAAAAAAATGGTGAGTCAAATCGTTTTTTGCATTAATTGTTTGATAAACATCAATGGCTACTATCAACGGCGGTAAAATGCAACGAACACCACCAGCTAATTAGTTCAATCTATAGGAGGTAGGTGCTTTTAGTATCTCCGAAACTGTCGTCAGCTCTTAGAATTATTTTCTTTATAGCAAATAGAAGGAGCATACACATTTGCATGCCACATCTCAGAGGCTGAATTGGTGCTTCCTTCGGACAAGAAATACCATTGGTGGATAATTGGCAGACGTTAGCGTTAATTTGACCGAGGGTTAAACATGTAAACCTCTGCTAAATAATTTAATTTGAAGCCAGAATTCTCAGAAAATATCATGAAAACAACAACCTACGTAGACATACATAATTTCGGAGATCAAAGAAGAAATTCAAGTTCTTCCTACGCCAATAATTGACACACTAAAAACCAAATCACTCGTCATCAATACAAATCAATATTCAAAAAAAAAAAAAATCTCATTCAATTAGTATCCTATTTGATGAACGGAATAACAAAACCGATTTAATGAAGCCCACGGAACACGTGTCTCTCTCCCAGCTTAAGCCATATAAATTCTAGATATTTTCTATTTACCTGTAACAGGAATTTTAGTTATTACGTCGTTTTACGTTCTATGGTTAGGATATAATTTTACGCTCTTCTTCCATTGTAAACAGAGATGAATAGCTAATAATAATATAAGCTTTCCCCAATCAAATTTATTGATCTCTTCCTCGTGTCGCAGGTACAATTTACCGAAAACATGACACTGTCTTTGTATGTTACAAATAAAACGACAAATTTATTATTCAACATTAAAATAAGTTGAGTCTGCAAGACATGACATCCTTTTGTTGAAATTCATGAGAAATTATTCTGTCCTTTCAAAAGGAATCGGATACACAATTTTATTAGTCCGTATAAATATTTGCAAGTGAACGATGAACTTGTTTGTGATTCATTGTAAAGTTCGAAATGTTATACTTCACTTTCAAGGATCAGAAATTATAGTGTTTGAAACAAAGGGCAATCAAATTGATTTCCTGCCATCTTTGTGATAAAACTAATAATCTATTGATGCCTTCGTTCAATGACAACAGTTGAAATGAAACAAATTCACTTGCCAAAACAATAGAGGAAGGATAAATGATAAATTTATATTTCAATCATTATTAATAGACCAAGAGGAAAATGGATGTTCAGGAAGAGAAAATAGTTGCTAAAATTTGATTCTAATTGCGATGATCAATGTTCCAAAACACTGAGTTAATAACGCTTTGTTTCTCTTTACAGATTCATCAGACGTGTCCTAGAATATATTCAAAGAGGAGTAATTGGTAAGTTATCATGTATTTGATACCATTATTAAATCTTTGAATTCTAATGAAAATAGTTTTGTTTTTATGAAACCTCGCCAACCAGTAGTTGCCAGCAGTTGAGGCACATTTCACATGCTAATTAAAACAACAACCTGCTGGCAACTGCTGGCAACAACTCTTGATTTTCTCCCCGCCGGAGAGCTGCCGGCTGGCAGCTGGCTAAATTCAATTCACAATGAACAAAGCAATTCACAATGCACTGAAAGCAAGAAGTGGCTTAGAATTTCCGTACAATTTGCTTAAACCATAATGGGGTTCTTATCTCATGCACATAACAGTCCAGAGAAAAATGGCACAATTTATCTAATATTTCTACCAAATGCATAATTTTATACGAAATGCTGGTATGCTTTTAGGCTTATTGCCTAAATTCATTCGGCTGGCTTCATCTTGCTGGCAATTGTGCTGGCAACTGTCCAAATGATCGGCTGGCTGGCGAAGTTTCAAAAAAACATGCCTAATAATTAATATCTATGGAAAACGGTTTTCTATATTATGTCAATGCGTAGATAGAGATTTTGAAAAAAGTGGATGAATTTGTTACTGAAAGGATAGGGAAACGCATTTTCTTTTCATTCCTTTTTAAATTCCAGCTTCACTTCACTGACGGCTCGAAAATCAAATACAGAGTTGGTGAGGCGTTTTCTCCGAAAGTCTTAATCTTTTGTTCCCTGCCGGTTCCAGGCGGAAATAATGGTGATAAAAGAAGTCTTATCTTGGTTCAATAAAAACGTGATATCCGTTAAAAATATCTGGATATTTTCGAACAGGCAAGGAATCCTATCAAATCCTTTGATTCGATCTCTATAAACTTCCTATACTGCCGATCATCTCTTACGGAGATGGCCGAACAGTTCAACATTCACCTTTTTTGGGTGTTGGGGTATAAAGACATTCCACGAAATTGTAAGGCCGATGAACTCGCCAGAATTGGAACAACTACACCCATCCTGACGGACAAAGACAGGGCAGACAGGGAAGGGCATATTAATCGCTACTTGAAAACAAAAATTAAAGCTGAATGCTATCAGTAGTGCAATTCTTAGGTGGACAAGTGGCACTATTTTGGCTATAGCGACAAAACAAATTTGGCCTAAGCTGGATTTGAAACGCTCTCTAAATTTATTTCTCTCAGCATATTGCAAATCGGCACAATAATAGGTGTCATTAATGGACACTGCCTGATAGGAAAGCATATGCCGAAAGGCTAGGCCTTTTTGCAAACGACTTTGGAGTCGTTTTCCTTGTTCCTGCCCAGCTCTCTCCTCTAGAAGGAAGCTTCACTTGGGAGCCTTCTATTACAACGATTTAGATGATCTGACAAACACAGACATCAGAACAATTTATAAAGAGCTCTAAACAGTTCAACTAGTAGAGAGATCATATAATCCGTTTTTCGTGGTATCACAATGGACCTATGCTGATGGTCTAAGTGTGTTGGCGTTTCCCAGCTCGCAGCCACTTTCAACCACTTTCACTTGCGCGCTCTGAACATGCTCTGAACGTCTGAACATTCTCTAAGCGAAAAAAGAAACACAAAATCTGAGCTCTTATGTCTCTGAGCTAAAAACGAAACACGAACTTTTTTTTGACAGTTCACTCTCGCTCTGAACTAAAAAAGAAAAACGCCTATTAAGTGTGTCGCGGCGCGGGTGTAGGTGAAAGGTGACTCAAAAATGATTCTCTAATCATCTAAAAACGATTCCCCTTAGGTTCTCCTTTTAGTGGCTGCAATGACTCCGATAAATTTAAGTATCTCTTTTTCATCCCTGCAACTTAGCGAAAATTGCGGAATCTGATAGTGACTGGTATGGCATACCTTCTTGGAAATCTCACTGAAGGACACTTTAACTTGGGGATGGGTTCAGCAGGAATGTGCTTATAGTCAGCGATGTCAAATATCACGGAGTAATCCTTGTGGCAATTCCTTTACCGGAAATACACATTACACTTTTATTGGCTTTTTTTATTATGCGAAATTTTGACAAACATCTGCAGGATAACTGTACTAAAAAGTTCTCCCAATTAAAATTTGAGTCATGCTTCTGAGATGATGGACCTGCCCTATATAATAGCCTTATATGGCCTGGTTGCGATCTTTTTTTTGCGGGTTACTACCAAAAAATCGCCAAATTTTAAAGAACTTTCGGGTGTTCCTGCTTTAATCGTCTCTTTTGGTGTAGTGGTGGAGGAACTCCGATACAATTCCTTTGTCATTTCTCTCTTATAGTCAGTAACATAGAGTATTACTCTACCCCGCCGTTTGGGTCGCAATGGCTCCAACTACTACACCATGGCCACCGCCGTCTAACCCTCTTAAATGCTCTTAATAATTGGCTGCATGCTCAAGAACAAGTGGTCAAGGAATTCTTCTGGCACATTTCGCATTGGAGTTTCAATTACTTCCCGAGAGGAATAATCTAAAACTTTCTCAAAGAAATGCCTCTCCAATTGATGGTCCTAAGAAATTATATCTTCGTGTTTCCTTCTGTTTATGATTGCCTAAGGCAAATTGAAGTCATAGAAGTCTTTAGAACTGACGAAAAATACCAGAATTCGTTTTTGGCCAGAGATAACTGCTATACTTCTGAATGAACTATTGATGGAAAAAACTAATAATTCAAGAGTCGAGCTTCACTTACGGTGCACTTAACCTCGTCACTGCGAAATTTGTAAGTGCTATTAAACAATCCTTAAATTTAGTCGCAACGCAATCCTAATTATTTTGCAGAGGTTTCCATGTCGCATCAGTATCCAGGACGACAGATTGCAGAAGCCCCGAAAATATTCCTAACCTACTCAGCATCTGCTCTTAAATGTTCCATTGGGCAATGGTTTTGTCGAGAAGACCTTCATCGATAACGTGATTCTGGTAGAAGGAGGCAATACACAGCTTCCTTGAGTCCTTGAGTGTACATCCAGAATCTACGAAACTTTTTAAAGATCTATTTGAACTTTCTCTTTTATTGCCATCTGCTTTGAAGCTTTTATGCAAATCATTCTCTACCCATTCCTACCCAATGGTTCTATAGGCTTAATCAACATTATGTACTCATCTTTATCTAATTAAATTAATTTATGATACTGTATCTAACTTGAACAACAAAGTTCCCACTTCGCCAAAGCCATTTGCATACAAAACAAATAGGAAAACTCAGGTCAAATAGGAAAACTCAGGTCATTTCGGAAACAGATTAGTAATAGAGTTTTTTCATTACAGGGGAAACATGGCATCACGTCCCCAATAAATCACAATATGGCTAGATTTACCTTTTTCCAATCAACGACTCGGCGACTTACACTCAATAAACGAGCGAATTTATTTTCCAACCACGTAAGAAGCTTTCCTGTAATAGTCGTGCTCGTATTCGTGCATCTTGTACATTTTCTACATCCGTCGCTCCACATGAAATTCAATTTACCTAAATCGCCTGTCCATGTCATTCTGCCTCCATTCATGCCTACAGCTTAAGTAAGTCCGTAAAATAGTTGCCTTGTTAGAAAAAGTAGACAAAAAAAAACCCGTAACATTGCTGTCTTTTTGCCGTCATCGTCTCCACCCACAACCCACAATGTGTTCTTTTCAATTAGGTGACAACATGAAACAGTAAACTTCTATTTCTAGAGCATTATCACCCTCAATCTGGTAGGAGGGAATACTTCAGCCTTCTGATGACTGGTCTACTTCAGGCAACAATACGGCCCCACAGTCTGTTAAACACGGGAACGGGATAATATTCATCGCATCAGGTTGATGATGAAAATTAATGCATGCGGTTGGAATATATCTCAAATATAAAACGATAGTGCCAGGATCATTTTGAGGGTGAAATGCTATTGTTGCTGCCAGCCTCAGAGTCCGTACGTCTTTGGTCCATTCGAGCGGAAATAACGTTTCGAATTGAATAAACATTTGAACACAAAGCAACACACCGCGAAACATAAGGCGAAGGACAACGATGACGACGACAACGACAACGACGATAGAAAGTAGAAAAACAAAATGAAATGGAATGAAAGTAAAATACATTAACTCCGCCATTTCGGATCAGTGTACCGGTACCGGTGATACACACACACACACAGCGAGAGGATTGCGCTCTGCAGATATTGGAATTAAATTACGACAACGAGCTGGCAAGGATGACGGCTATTTGGGTCGGGTATATGGATACAGTGTTGTAGCGTTCCTTGTTGCCCATTTATCTGTGGGCAATCAAAGTGTAGAGACGAAAAAAAAGGGGGGAAGTAGCAAAAATGGTATGCGGTCAAACAGAACGGTGTAGAAAGTTTATATATCTCCCCAAGGCTTCTTGTTCTCTTTTGTTTCGGTTTTTGTCGTTTATTTTTCACCCACAGCCTTCTTTTGGAATAAGTTTCGGAGCCCGGAAAATTGACTTTAGCAATTGACAGATGGTTATTGCCAGTTTGGACACGAGGTGAAAAATGTTTTGCCAACTAAGACGAACCAAAGGGAGGACAATATGGACAAATGGATTGAATAGTGAATTGTTTATTAGATGAGTGGTATGTTTAGTACTTTTTTCGTTTATCTTGATGGTGATGCATTAAATCGATTGAAAGCTGAGGTAACTCCGTCAAAGAGTGATTCGATGAATTGAAGTGAACAAAGCGAATATTGATTCAATACTTCGTATACATTCTGATTGACGGTTAGGCAGAAGAATAGGATTACCTTTAGACCGGGAATAGACTGGGTTTGTTAGTGTACATTCTTGTCTATAAGGTAAAAATATAGTCCAATTCAAGTTGTGAACTCCATGTTGGTTTAGGCCAGGCACGTAGCCAGGGGGGGGGCTTGAGGGGCTGAAGCCCCCCCCGAAAGTCTTTAACAAAAAGCAAAAACTAAAATTTTCTAACTGATAGCTCAACCTTTTTTTCCGGGAAAGGCGGACTTATAACGCTTCAACAGCGCCCCGAGATGCTTGCAGATGTCTGTTAGTTTCAAATTTTGCTTGTCCTGTATATAACAAAAGGAGTTTTGGAAAGTTTATGCCCTCGGGGTTGTCAAGTGTACTGTATGCTCATGAGCATTAGCAGCCTGTCTAGTGGGGCGCCCAAAAGTTGCATTTCGAGGGGCAATGTCTTTGAGTTCCTCGGAACATCTACCAAGGAAGTACCTCTACCTATAGAACAAGCAGAGGTCAGCGACTTGTCTTCTGTGCACCAACGGTTGTAGATTCGATGTGAGTGATGGGTTTCCAATAAGTCGAACTGCTCGTCTCTGTATGCTGTCAAGTAGGTTAAGTGAATGTTTTGGGGAAGAGCTTCATATATGGGAGCAATATTCCAGGCCTGGTCTAACCTGTGCTTTGTACAGCAGGAGAAGTTGCTTGGGGCTAAAGTACCTCTTTGCTCTAAATAGGTAGCTCAACTTACCGGACGCCGATCTTGCGATATAGGGTTGATAGGTCATCCATTTGGATCTGAGGAACTGTTGAAACATTTTTTTCTAGAAAATGTTGTGAACTGTGTCTTGTTTGCAACTGAAACTGAAATGACCGTAATGGGGCTTAATATAAATTCAAATCTATAAAAATAAGAAGATAATCCCGGTAGGCATACAGTATTCAAACGCTAGGTATGTACACTGTGCAAGCCATAGCTTTAACCTGGCTCTGAAATGTCAACTCCTGCAATTCGCAATTGCCTTAGTGTAGTTAGTGAAATAGCTTATTTCTTCCGCAACCTTTCAAATGCATATTATGTAACATTCAAAACTGTCATAAAAAAACACGCACCAGAGAGCCGAAAAACTTGACTTCTGCGCCTTTGTGAAACAAAATTCATTGAAAGGAATGACAGTATTAGTTCCTTTGTAGAGCTTTTCAAATGCATCTCAATAAGTATTGAAAAAATAACTAGCAGAACGTGGGTGATGTCTTCGAAAGTATCAACACTTTTGGCAGTGGTCCAAAAATGCGATTGCCTAGTAAGCCTCATTGTATACGAAAAACTTTTCAGTTTAGCGCTGCCCTTATCAGTTTCCCTACAGAACAAATCCTTAGATTTCGTTTTTGCAATCGACCTCACAAAAGAATTTCTGAATTCTCTTAAGGACATCAGAGAAAATGCCGAAGATTTTTTCAGAGAGGCTTTTCAATCCGCATCCTTACTTGCCGAGGACTTATTTGAAGAACTTCATTGAAACAAACAACGCATTAATCCAGAAACCTCTCCTTCTGCTATGATATCTGTTCATTCGGATACTATTGTGAATCCAGATAAGGTGATTGGGCCTCCGCACACGAGACTAATTCTGCCGGCATAAAACTGATTTCGTAGGAGAGGGGACTGAAGTGAGGGGAAACAAACGGAATAAAATGTTCTGCCGAGTTTGAGCGGTTGAACAAGGCATAAAACTAATACATACACAACTTTCAAAATATTTCAATTGTGAAAATAATACTACACAATAAAAAGGGGTTCATATATATAATTTTTCTGCCGGCAGAAATCATCCCGTGTGCGCTCGAAGTATGGTATAAAAACAGTTTTCTGCCGGCAGAATTAGTCTCGTGTGCGGAGGCCCATTGATCTCATATCAAAAAAAAAATCAAGACGTTTTCTGCTTTGAAAAAATGTGACTAATAGAAATCAATGAATTGGAATATACATAGTTTTTTGTTTCGTAAGACTTGGAAGCAAGCCCCCCCCGAACCAAAATCCTGGCTACGGCTCTGGTTTAGGCAAAGGTGAGGTCTTTCTCTACTGCATTATCCCTTCGCGTTGAAACCGATGCCAGTCTCAGCCATACGCTTTATTAACACTTTAAATAACTAAGTAGATAACATTTTTCAAAAACCCTTTTTGCTAAAACACAGCAAACTGCGGGACTTAATTTTAAATACTTTCTTGAAGTCAAAGAATCCGTCGTATTCGGAATTTAATTCGTAGCAAAAATGTCCACTACGACGGATTCTGTGACAGTTCTTTCGGGATTCGTAGCAAAATTCCGAATACGACGGATTCTGTGATCACCCAGAATATCTCTGATTTTTTTTCTTCTCTTTTTCCAAAATCTCCCGGGACGAAATGCCCTATGCCAAAATCTCCCACAAGCAAACTAAACCTTTCATATACCGAACCTTGCATCAGTGGTAGGACTTTTACCACTTTTTGCTCAACCCAAAATTCTACCACCCTCAAATCCAAACCTACCACTTTTTCAGAAACCGAGTGGTTGAAAAATATTTGGAAACCTGTTGATATTATGCACTCAGGGGTTTAACGAGGGTTCGAACCATGTGGATGTGACTTTCATTGAAATACCGACTTATTTTAGAAACTTGCCGACTGCATAGAAATCAAGAAAATCGGCCCACCGGTTATCGAGTTATAAAGTCATTGAGTTTGACCCCATAGAAGATGTTTTCTGTATGAGAGGCACAAGACCCCTTTGTCAAATTTCAACCAATTTTCACAGAAACCAAATACCGCAATAGCTCAATGGGTTCAGTGGTTTTCGAGATATAAGATTTTGAATGTTTTTTTTGTATAGGAGTTGCCACGCCACTTTATCCAATTTTGACCAATATTCACAGGAACTACCTATCCCGGGCCAATACCTAGGACTGCCTGACGACCCCACCCGCCCTTTTTAAAATCCAATCGAAACTCTGTAAATTTTAAGGAGTTCAGTCGGCAAATTCACCGATGCCGACCGTCCTTTTCAAAATCGAAACTCAGAGAAGGTACATAAAGATAAACAAATACAAATTGACATTTCCGAAAGATGGAACCTTAAACTATGCCGACTAGTATGCATTTACAAGTTTGAAAACCTTCACCTAATAAAATCCAAACTCACGTCTTACATTTTGTTCCGAGCTAATTTTTGAAAATTGATCGTTTTTGCCAAATTTTTTTAGTTGCTCGAGTTAATAAATGTAGCTTCCTGGATTTGCCGACTCTGGAAAAGCATGGAAGGGTGTCGCTATTAGCAGAAGAAAATAGAGTTTTTTTTTTTTTGCAGCATACCTATGGTATGTTTAAAAAATCTACCACTTTCTACCGCTTTTTGGTTCCCCTATATACCACTTTTTGCCTACTCTCAAGTCCCAACAGTCCCAACGCAATTACTCCAAATCATACAGTGACCCCAAGCAGGGGGGTTGCATACGTATCTCACTTTATAACATATTTACCCAGCGGATTTTGTCCTTTTTGTCTTTAGGAGTAAGGGATTTCAGCACAGGGGATTTTGAAAATGAGATTTCAACCCGATATTGACTTCTGGGTTTTCTCTAGATTCTTAGTCAGTTGCCGACTTTTCGTGTATGTATAAGACTTCACTGGGGCAAATAAGGTTATTTACAGGCGTAAAAACGATACGGAAGGTGTGATCTTGTAGGTATCGAAAGAGGGGGAAAGTGATGCGACTACATACTAATTGTCTCGGTTTAGAGGCTAATCATACTTGTAGATCAGGTTGTTTTATCAGGCATAACTTCCTTTGATGTTAATGGAAGCGAAACTAGAATTTTTGCATTGGGTTTGCCTGTTAATGACGAATTTTACAATGTCCTTGCAAGAAATCCTAAGATGTTAGGATTCATAAAGTACACAAGGAGCACTAAAGCAAAAACCAACAACTTGATTCGCTATCTAGTTTTGAAAAGCCCACGTAGAAATGGATTGGCCTACCTATTGTACCTATACCGATTATAAGGGTTCAAACATTTCGGATAACTAGTGCGATTCGTGATAGAAACAGCTTCATCAGACATAGTCGAAGAAAGACTAACTCATGTAGCACAAATTAGTTAGGATCTACTCCATAATACTGTGTGTAGCCATCTGGTGCATGAAATTGTTTTGAGAAAAGGTTTCCATTGTTTCAGGATTTTTGGTTGGGCTTGTTGTTTAGATCACTATAGGCAATGTTGTAGATTTGTTGTTGTTTAACGATAGTTTGTAGTACCTACTCTTTTGCGGCAATGTGCCAGTATAATAATATTAAAAGCTTTATTGGAAACCTTCCTTTTCACAGAAAAGATACTGTTAGAAGAAGGTCCTGCTGTCTGTTTATCACGTCGACTTAACACAAGTCTGATCATCGCGGCCTTCACTATTGGGCGGTCGCAAAGATCTGAATCTGTACTTCTTCTAATGTTGATAAACTATCACTCCTATTGTCGTTGTCGTTTACGACTCTTAAAAAAAACGACTTTTGTGGCGGCGACGTTCGACAATTGGCGTCTGAAATGTCAAAAAATGTGGATTGCATTTTTCGACGACGATCGTCGGTATTGCATAAGGCGTTTTGTGGAAATGATACATTTCTGTCGTCGACTCGACACGACAAATGTTGTCAGTCGTTTGCGACAGACGACGACAATACGGGTGAATATATAATGAACTATATCAAACGCTGAAACTTCAAATGAAAAAAATTGAAAATAAGCTCCATCCACTAAATTCCTCTGTATGACGTTTTCAAGAGAGAACAATTTTAGGCAGCAATTCTAATATTCCAAATGACGATTAAAACAAATAATAGGTTCTCTTCCTGCGGATAAAACAAGAGACTAAAACCTTCTTTGTGGTCTAGTTCAATCAATTTTACCCAAAGAGGCAACTCCCCAGAATCTTCTCATTGGAATCGAAATAAGAAACACAGGGCAGGCTATATAATATGCATCTAAAACCAATAAATGCACAGCCGCCCACCCAAATTGCACGATCCATAGACAGCCCAGCCATTCGTCCATCTATCTTGCCTGTTCCAAATCAATGCAAATTCATTTAAATTGCAAAGATTTTGTGCCAAACCGCATGCCAAAGGACTTCGTATACTCCATCGTTCTTCGCTATCCCCATAGACCCAGTGCACCATTGAGCCAAACTATGGAATGGAATTCACATCCAAAGCTCATTGCTAACCAAATTGAATCTCAGCTCTATGCAAATCGAAGTGCATAACATATGCCCACAGGAGCACACATCCCAATAATGAATTCTTGTTTTCGTTACCAACAAATTGATTTTCATTTGCAATGAGCAATGGCTCCTTGTGCTTGTGCTGCTCCACTCTCTGTGAAAGAAACCGTTCAACGCATTACACAGTACATACACACCATGCAGCGTGCCCCACGACAGAAATTAAAATGAAATAAAATAAATTAAAGAAATCATTCTACATACAGGCGGTGGAGCGGTGGTGGGCTGGTGGTGGCGGTGGCGGCAGCAGCAGCATATATACGACACTCTTGAGAGAACAATGCGCCAAGCCGTTCGGAGCCATAGCCATTTCACCTCAACAAGCAGAGCCCAATCCCCATTGTCATCATCCCACACATCATGAAATATGCATGAGACTGCTGTTGTAGCCGGCCCGATAGTTAACGCACCCCACAATGACGCGTCCCGTTCAATGGTGTATAGTGGCGATAGCAAATTTCGCTGCACGTTCGCAGAGAAGCGTATTGCACGTCGCCTGCCACCATTTCTCTCTTCTTCGGCCATGATCAATGGCTGATGTTGGGCACAGTGTTCACACAAGAGGAACACACAGATCCGCCAAGAAAGTCACCACAGTCTGTCTGTCTGTCCACTGTCCCCGTGGTCGTCCGTCAGAAGGGCGCGCGAGCATTGAACGTGTGGTGGATGTGACTGGAATTAGAACAACTGAAGCAGTTTGTCAATTTTTTTTTTTATTTTTTTTTTCATCCGTCCGGCAGTTCACCGAATTAATATCTCTCTCCTTAGGTTCCGCCACGGCTCTGAGCTGAGTCCCATTTTTGTAAATGACCATAACGACCGACAAGCGACGATGTCGGATGCTTACAGTGGACAATTTATGGTTTTGTGTGTGTGCTGGTGGTGGTTTCTTGGGTTTGATTGGTGCTTGTTGGACCAGAGTTGATTGCGGCGGGTTAATCGCCGGAAGTTGGATGCGGTTTGACATACGGAGTTGATCATAATTGCTTTGGGGGGCTATTTTTGGAGCAAGCAGAAGCAAAATTATATTTTTTTGTTAGACAAATGGAGCGTTTCGTTGGCACGCAATTCGTGCAAGCATAACAGACAAGTCTGTATGGGTGTTTGAAAATTTGGCAGCACTTCAAAGTGTATCACGATTTGATGGTCTAAATCGATCTGGCAGGTGGTGTCTCTTGAACGGTTTTGAGGTTGGGCTGACACGGGTAATTGCGTGCAAACGTTTGGTTTCTAGTGCGAGCATGCCATTAACGGGCTTTCGCTGTGTGAATAATTGGCGCCTTCATGTAGTCTGTAGTTTTCTTCGGTCCACGTGGCGTATACGCAACTTTTTTTCTGATAATTAGACGTTATTTTTGTGTGCCCAATAATTTATTAGTCACCATCATCAGTTTGCGCAATCAGGTACAGAATTAGCAGCAATGAGATCGAGATGTGGATTTCGCGTACTGCGAGGGTGACTCAACATAGCAGAGATAAGATGTGTGCTTATAGAATTGTACACATGTTTTTCTGAGGGTACGCGTATGACAAATGCATTTGTTAGCTTATTGTCTATTTTATGGTGGTTTTGGACCTTTTTTCGAATAAATGAAATGTGTGCAAGCGACTGTGTTGGGGTGGGTAAAAGTAAAAAAAAAGAGCTAATTCCATTTAGCGTAGAGGAGAAGCAGTTTACTGACAGTTGTCTAATATTGCCAAATTAATTTACTTTCCATTAGCAGTGATGATGGCGAAGCTTGTACGGATTCTTTACTATTTTCCATTTGATTTGCAAGTTATACAAGTTCCTGAACTAAGTTAAGCCGCCAAGTGACAAAGAACAGAAACAGAATCCGGAACAGAATAATTTTTTTTCAGCAACAGAATTTAGCGACAGAAAATTGCCGTATGGCGACAGAACGTAAACAAGTCAATATTGATTGTTTCTTTTGCTGCCAGTGACAGAAATGTCTATTTATTGTAGGAGGGATATTTTTTATTTTAGGTTTTTCTGCGTCTGTCATCTGGATATGTTTCATATGCGTTGCAAATTTGGCGACTAGACAAAAATAATATTTCTAATTGACATTATTTCGTAGTAGCGTTTGACAGAATTAACAGCAGCAATGTTTTCCTGATTTGTTGCAGTTGTGTGTGGCTGAACGAGCAACATAAACAGATAACATACCACTTTCTGTTCTTTGTCACTTGGTGCATTTATAGATGTTCAGCTCAAGTTGTATTGTAAAGGGTCCGCCAAATAATTTTTTTTTTTGAAAATGCTATAAAAAAAAACTACTGAATATTTTCTCAAATTTCTTTTTTTTATTTGAAAGTACAATATTTCCGGTTAATAATGGAAAATAATTTCATTCAAATGGCGGCCTCGGCTGGCCATGCAGTAGCCTACACGACCGGTCCAATTTTTAAGCACATTATCGATTGTGTGCAGCTGTATTTCACCAATGGCTTCACGAATATTGTCCTTTAAAGCGTCAATTATCTCTGGCATGTCGGCGTAACACTTATCTTTTACGGCACCCCACAAATAATAGTCCAACGGTGTCAAATCGCAGCTCCGCGGTGGCCAAACGACATCAGCTCTGCGGCTGATAATGCGATCTTCAAAAACAGGGCGCAAAACATCGAGTGTAGCTTCGGCTGTGTGGCACGTAGCGCCGTCCTGTTGAAACCAAATGTTGCCAATATCCTCCTCTTCAATTTTTGTGAACAAAAATTCGTTCAACATGGCCCGATAACGATCGCCATTGACTGTAACGGCCACTCCTTGCTCATTTTCGAAGAAAAATGGGCCAATTATGCCTCTGGACCAATTTCTGCCACAGCAGCGATTTTCTCGGGTGTACGCACTGTTTTTGGCTTTGGTTTATCGATGAGGATGCCAGTTTCTTTCACTTTTTTCACAAGATAACGAACATACGGAGCTGATGGTGCTTCTCTTCTTCCAAAATCCGTACGCAATTTTCGCACACATTCTGCAACATTACCATGATTTTCAAAGTAATGTCGCAATATTTCCCAGCGTTGTTCAAGCGTATACACAACCATATTCGTTCAGCGGAAGGCTAAAACTAATTATCTGTCAAATCAGACATGAGCTAAGTGTTACCATTCGCGAAATAAGCACTAGTTGAAAAAAAAAACGTTAGATGGCGGGCCCTTTATTATACTTAACAACCTATAGATATCGTACTCGAACCTCGTAACTAGTTCTTCTTTTGCCCGCGGCTTGGCTCGCGCGGTCCTCAGGATTTGGGCAGTTAGTTCCCTCTTTTATATTTATATATCGCGCAGGAAACCTACCTAAGAAAGTCCCTATAAGAAGCAATTAGTCTCTGAAAAATATGTTTAACGCCCTATTGGAAAAAACTGTTCTAAAATTATATGATCAATATTTGTTGGTGAAGCGCTGGCATCTCATCTCAACACAGATCACATTATTATACCGGACTGAGCCACTATCCACGGGACAAAACACATTTCTATGCTGACAAATACACCGATATGATGAGCACCATCTTTAATCTAAGGGGGAACTCTTATCCTGCAACATACTGCGCAACGTATGCAACCAGAAAGTTCCTGAGGATGTGTATCTACTACTTTCTAGTAGTATGACTCCATTCTTGCAGAATTCCGTTTGAATATCTTTGGAGTACGTACTCTGGTGTTAGATGAAGCGATAAGCATAGATATTCAAAGGCGAAAAAGGTTGGGACGCATTACAAAGTTTCAAACTGTTGCGATGCGACGAACGGTTTGTGAGTTTAGAAAAGGGCCCCCTTAAAAGGGGTCATCGCCAATACCTCGGGCCCCAAGTAAAATTTCCAAATTCGAAAAAAAAAAATTATCTTTATTTCTCAAAGAAAGTACACAAACCGAATTTGAAGTCGATCGGATGAAAAATAAAAATTTTCTCATACAACCATTGACCCCCCTTTTACCCCTTTCGGGGTTGAATTTCGAAATATTCTTCCTTATTCCTTGTATACATCATAAAGGGAACCTCTGTGCAAAATTTCAGATTTCTAGAGCAAAGGGCTTAGGGTGGGTGAGAATTGTTGAGGAGTAAAGGGGTCTTGGGGAGTAGTGGGGGGTCCCACGCACCGTTAGCCATATGAACTTGAAAGTTTGTATGTTGATAGATAAGTCAAAATTATTACATGCCGCAGAAAATTTAATTAACCAATTTGTTTTCAGTGTTTATCAGTGTTAGGGATAATTTATTAGTTTTTTAAACTATGATGTATTTTATTTCCTACATGACACTGTCTACCTTTCCGAAATCATCCGGCACCTGAACTCTGATTGGTTTTAGAGGCATCTGCGAAAAGGTGGCAAAATACATACGCTGTGTCGTAGAAATGTTAAATTTCGCAGGAATATCAGTTTCCATAAGTACGTTTTGTATGGTACCTATAGGCTTCCGATTGTATACTGCCAACGGTTTTAGCCTTTCCTATTTAGGCCTTGAAAAAGTTAGTTTGTCAAGGAAATAAGAATCTTTGACCATGGCCAACTCTTTGACAGGTCGGCGCTGTAAAATCGAGACCGAAAAACTGTATAAAAACTGTACCATCTTAACAGCGAATTATATGATTTTTGTTTACTTTTCAAGTAACTTTCTAACATTTCTATGACAAGGCGCGCACCGAAGTGGTGTAGCAGTGGCAGTGGTGACCAAGTGGCAGGTGGCATAGGAGTGGTGTGGCGATGAAATGGTGGCGAAAAGGTATGAGAGTGATTTAACGCACAATGAAGAGGCAAACAACTCATATGGTGCTACCGATTCATCAGTTCTTAAAAAATGTCGTCATATGTTGAATTCTTGGACGTTTGGCATGTTTTTAGTTTCCGGGTGAACAAAAATACGCAGTTTTAATGCCAAAACGTCGTCATCAGCCTCTACACCTGCCACTTGGACACCACGCCACTGACACACCACTTCGGTGCGGGCCTTGTCTAATAATACTCGTCGAAACCAAATACACAAAATATAAATTCAAAGAAAAAGATAGTTATATGAAAACAGTCGACCTCCAGTTCACTAAAGAAAGTATATTTCAGAACAATCATGAGTTAAGGAAACGAATTTACTTGTATCCATAATGTATGTGTTTTCGGCGATTTTATTATTTAAAATTTGCTTCGTTTTTTTAAGTATTTTGACAAAACTAAAATTAATTTTGCTCATAATTTGAAACTTACTTCCTGTAAATTTTGGCATCAATGAAAAGGTCATTCAAATTCCGTTCGAATAATACAGAACTGTCCTTAAACCATTAAGTACCCATATAAAATTTAAAAAAATTTAGAATTTATAATTTTTGTGAAGGTCTACTTTTTTGACTTTTTTTCCTCGGTATCAAAAAAAAAAAATGTTTTGATGCAAAAAGTTTTTCCAAACAAATTTTTTATGATTTTTTGAAAATTGCTAAAAATGACTATTTTAGTCACTTTTTCCTCCTTTTCATACAAAATTTTTCTGAGATCATCCCATTCAAAAAATGATAAAAAATATTAGCGAAGAGATTTTTGAAAAAAAAATTTTGCGGTCACTATTAGAATTATTTGAAGAAACTTTTTGCATTAAAACCTTTTTTTTTTTGGACCGAGGAAAAAAAGTCAAAAAAGTAGACTTTTACAAAAGTTCGAAATTTTCAATGGGTACTTAAAGGGTTAAGGAAAGTTTTGTATCATTCAAACGGAATTGAAATTACCTTTCCACTGATGCCAAAATTTACATGAAGTAAGTTCAAATTATGAGCAGAATTAACTTTGGTTTTGTCAAAATACTTATACCGGCCACCGTATATACCTTGGGCAATACAATACAATGAACGTGCGTCGTATTCAGCGGAGCATGTACAGATTTTGAGGAAAAATGCAGATGGCACCGGAAATGCACTTTCAGAATAAAATTTCTCGCATGGGGATGCAGGTTCTTTTCCGCACCATAGCGCTTTCGATACAAAAAATCCTCATTTAATTTTTGCGTTGATAGATCGATGACGTTAAAAAAGGACGTCCGCTTCGGCTTAACTATAGACTTTGCTTGTGTTTTAAATTTGTCTAGTCCTTTACCTGCCCAAATTTCCCACCTCAACCGCACTTTTTCCATGGCGGTGATAACTACTTTATGTCATTTTACGCCCCAGAGCCTCCGTTAACTGTCTTCTTGTTAGCCTTTGGAACTATGGACAACATACTATTTCCATGCTCTAAAATTGTCCTTGCCTTACAGGGTATGGCCCACGATATGGGAGATTTTCAGTCTCGTTTCAAACTAGTTGAACATCGTCATACCGGAAAAGAAAGAAATTTAGAAAAAATGTACAACAGATTTTGTTTTAATTTGATTTGCTATCTACTCCAAAAATGCGTTTTGCCCCGATGTGGTGGACGGGTCATCAGTAGTAGACGACCACCACCTCTGATCTACGCGCACTCTTTGCTCGATTTTCACCGAGACTAATGATTTTCCAATCCACAAGTGATGTGACCCACAGCTTTCAAAGATCTTTGCACGAAATAATCTGTAGTTTAAGGCTGAATTGAGATACGTCATGTGGTTACTATTAGCAAGAATTCGGACACTGCAAACAACAAACCATGAATATTTATAGCTTAGCAGTTAAACGCACTAATCCATTACTCATGGAGGGAGCTCTCAAAAAGCCTGATCATCATCATACTCGAAGGCTATGGTTCTATGACTACAAGGCCGATAGGCCCTTAGAGTACGGCAACATTGTTGCCACCAAAATCAGTAAAACTATGTTTACTGCTTAGAAATAAAAAAGTACCCCTACACAAAAAATACAAGACACCATCTTGTTATTTTCTTAAAATATTACTATAACCTTTATTTAGTGCGATCAAACTTTCTACGAATGTTGTTTCTTAAAGACCTCACAAAACCTATATAAAATTCGTATCCACACTAAGATTTGTCAGAGGAACATGCGAAACTGTAGTTCGCAAAACTTATCCCATAAAATCAAAGTACATGCCAATGTTTAGCTAAACAAAGTTCGAGTAGAACTTTTGCAATCAAATCGAAATTTGCAATAACAAACAACTTCATTCGGGTATACATACTTTGAGCTTCGAGGTGTTTGCATAAATTCGTAGTATAGCTACCTGTGCTTCTTCACTTCGGTACAAGTGAATCCAAATGCAATGCAGACTTGACTATGCACTGGAACAAGTTTCTTTGTTTGGCTATGCAGCAGGTGTGACATTTAGACAAGTGCAACTGGTGGTGGCGACAGTTAATTACTTTTCAATTGCCCTCGCTTTGGTTTAGTGTTAGATGATAGATGGCTTGTGGATTGTAGTGGCTTTGCCAAGTTGTTGCCTTAATAATAAGTGGCGCAATCGAATAGCAGCAAATTGATAATCTTTTATTTATTTCTATTTAAAAATGGACAATAAGTTAAGTACTCTATCTTGGCGAATAGTTGTTGTGGGTTGGGCACTTGCAGCAATGCAACAAATGTTACCAATTTTAATTATAGGAGTTCATTGTTATGCGAGATTGAGAAAGGTTTTACTACAAGATGTAATACACGTTAGTGGTGAGGTGGCATATTAGCTTCTTGTTACTATTTAATGGTTTAAAATTTGTGTGGATGTTCGGAAGGACTTTTAAATGTCTTTAAAACCTTTTAATATAGAAGAAGTAGGAGATACAATTTGAAGCCAATTATTCCATTTCTAAATCACATAGAAAAATAAAAAGGTTGGCTGGATTTTTTTTTTAAATACTTCATAGAAAAATAAAAAGGTTGGCTGGATAAATAAAAGGCTAACTATCAACATCTTGTACTAGGCCTAACAAAGTCTAACCGCAGACAGGTATATGCGAGCCAGCACTATAAGTATTCAATCATTCAAGGAGAAATCAAGAAGCAAGCTTCTTTTGGCCAACATAAACTAAGAAAATGGAAATATTATGAGAACCAGATTTATGGAAATCCCAAAATGTCAGCAGTTCAGTTTGTACACCACAGTACGGGAGCGGTGAGTAAGTATAAAGATAATACATTTGATCAAACCCGATACCAGATCTAACAAGCTACTAAGGAAACTCGACCAATAACCTCACACAACTTTGTGCATCCAGGTGCCTTAAATACACATAGGTACATTTAAATTTGAATAGGACAAAATAGGAAGCTACAGTGACAGAGGTATTAGAGCCTCTCAAAACATTTGTTGTACCCATTACTGAAAGAGGGTAAACCAAAATGGGAATCACTTTCAGCCTATTCTCAGTGTGATGCTATTTTTTAAAAGCAACCAGTTGTATAAGCTTCGATTTTCTATTGCAGCTGAAATTTTTTTATTTTGCTACATTTTGCTACTTAAGCTCAGGCAGAATGCCGGGTTTTAACAATCTGCATCTCCAGTCAGCACGGTCATTAATCAATGTCTCAATTCAATACCACCATGGTCTTTTGTAAAAGATCAGTTTCTGCTATGCTAAGGAACAATTTCCCAATTAAGCCTCATCTGGGTTATAAAGGTGGAAATAATTTTCAGTAAGAGACGACTAACTTAAGCTAAAATAAAGTCTCTTTCTAGTGTGTTACGGAGCCTGTGACTAGATAGTGGGCATAGTGGCTCAATGTGCTGGACCACTGAGCGAGGGATCCCAGGTTCGATTTCTGGAAAAACATCAATTAAACCAAAAGGTTTTTTAACTACGTCAACTATAGTGAATTTGAGAGTCCTGACAATCTTAGAAGAGCTCATCAGTTCATACTTTCGGACTCGGAATAAAATTGCAGGTCATTTAAATTCGTTTAAAAAAACTCACTGAAGGCAACCATTTCAATGTTAAGATCTCTATAATGTAGATCAGCGTTGCGTATGTACCAAGGTGCATTGACTATGTTCCTTAGTACTTTATTTTGGAAAACTTGAATTTTTTGCGAATTTGTTTAGCATGTGCATGCCCAAAACTGGATCTCGTAGGTCCATACTGGTTTTAGAACTTGCTTGTACAGCAATAACTTGAGATGAATATCTCCCAATGAGACAATACATTTTACTGCATCGCATGTTCAACTTATGTTTATGTATACTGGAATATATGGTAGGTACGTTTTTATACATAAAATTAATATGGACTGACTTAAGGTCATTTAATCTAATCTGCCATTTTGTTGTCCAATCAGAGATGTCTATTGCCCTTTGAAGCTTTTTTGTTGCTACTTCAACAGTTGATCCCACAGCAAGGACAGCTGTGTCATCTGCAAAAGTAGCTATAGTGGTTTCCCCACTTTCAGGCAAATCGCTAATGAATAGAAGGTATAAAACTGGATCTAGCACGCTGCCTTGTGGTACACCAGCTTTAATTTCTCTTAATGTTGAGTACTCTGTCTCTTGTTTAATTATAAAGAATCGATATATATATGACTCCAGAATTGTTGAATATTGCTTTGGCAGTTGCCTTTGTAGTTTGTGGATCAGAAATAAATTGTAGAGCACACTTTTTTTCTCTTCAAATGCTTTTTCGATTTTATCTGTGATTCTATCCACCTGATCGATTGTAGAGTGGTTATTTCTAAATCCAAATTGGTGATTTGGGACTAGCGATTTTTCGTTAATTATTTTTTGCGGGCGTTTTACTAGCATTTTCTCGAATAACTTTGACAACATTGGTAGTGTATGTAGATATTGGGCGATATGAGGTTACCTCGTTAGGTGGTTTGCCTGGTTTTGGTATCATTAATACCTCCGCCACTATTCACATGTTTGGAACATTATCTTAACTTAAATGCAGCATTTATAATTTGTGCTATTTTTTTCAGACATTTTCGTGGAAATTGTTTCAAAATTTCTCCTGTAATAAAATCAAACCCTGGAGCCTTTTTTATGTTTATGCCTTCTGTTTTGGATTCATAAGCACCCTATATCGCCTAATTGTCGATTATCATACTTATATAAATATTGTTATACACATACAGCAGTTAATTCTCTATAATGTTTAGTTCATACTTTCAGTTACTCATTTTTTGCATATTCTTTACGGTATTTTCTGTTATGTACTCATGATAATATTTTTGCCTTTACATGCCTCTATGATGCATTGCAGAGCAGTACGAGTTTAGCGATTATAGATGCAACAGCCACAAGCTAACATCGAATGTTAAAATAAATGTTATAACGTTGTTTGAAGAGCGCATGTTTTTTTTCTGTTATTTTTCTACGCTGAACATTCATCGGTCAACTTCGTGTGGTTTAATTTCTTTGGCAAGTTCTTTAGCTGTTACCGACCAAATAGGTCTATCTTCTTCGCATCTTCGAGTCCTTGATAACATTTATCTTCATAAGGTTTAAATGCGTCTTCAAGATACTCTGCAAAAGTTGCCTTTTCTTTGTTGCTTTTCGCCCAGTTCACTTCTCTAGTTTTTACTGGGGGAATATGAGCTATTGGCCTGTTCAAGCCAATTTGTATCGAAGTATATCCAAACTTTATCATTAAAACATCACAATTGGACATCCTACAGCTGCGACCTTTACAACGGATAACCGAAACATTGACAATTATAATTGCAAAGTCAAACCTGAAAATTTGTATTTAATATGCAAAAATATAGCGTTTGAACCGTTTGGGGTTAGATCAATGGACTACTAGCCAGGATGTTGAGACTTGAGTTGCAGAAGGTACACTTAAAATATATGTGCTCCAATCTTTCCCCGAATATCTCAAATAAACCCTTTACTTGCAAGCTCAAAGATAAATGCCCCACACATTCACGTAAAAGGCAGACAAATAAGTCCTTTGCTACATGGTCTATAACGATAAATGATTGATAGCTGCGAAAACCCAAATACAATGATACGTTGTGCAAGTTTTAATATGAGCATTTCCAGGATGTCTCCATTCAACAATTCAGGAATATCCTTTCAACTGTTTATCTATCTGTCGTTTATCTATAGCTATATATAAACCACCTTAATTCTAACTAGGTAAGTAAAATCTCATTTCTCAACTTCAGCATAACCCGCATGTTTAACAATTGTTTCCAAATTGTTCGAGCGACAACTTTATGAAGAACAAAGTTTCTATAAAATTTCCTCAGTTTTCTTTGAAATTTTCTTACTCCTTCGATAATGATGTCAACACAAAGGACAACAGCAAGGACACGCACAAAAAAAAAACGTACTGAAACTTTTTTTTCAAAACAAATTCCATTGTAATTCTATTCGATTACGGAACTGAACTGTAAGTGTTCCCCATTTTCAAAGAATGCTACTGCATCAGCAGCACTCGTGTATATAGTTTGTTCGGCAGCAATCCTTGTACGCAATCTTTCGATGGAATATCGCCCACTGAATATAGAGGAAGCATCAAAATGAACCAGCCCAATCCCTCGAATCCTCCGGCGGCGGCGATGGTTGTCTTTATCCTTAGAATGTTTTAGAACGGTCGCAATTTATTTTTATTGGTAAACTTTTTGATGCTTTGCGCGCATCGTCTTTTATTGCTGTTTGCATGTGCATTTCCATTTCGTAATGGAAAATAGCAAAATTTTGTTCAACAGGAAAATTTTCCTCAATTCATGGTTAAGAGAGTCGCAGCAGTCACTAGATGTATCTGATTGTAGATGTGTGGATAGATATCTGAGTATCTACTGCATGTCTCTGAGAGCTGATTGCCTTTGGTGCATCATCATTAAATGTCGTACAGAGGGTGGCAGCGTAGAAGTGAAAGTTTGTGATTATTTACTTCTCGAAATGTTGAGAAAATTTTGGGAATTTTCCAACGACATCCGCACATCCTGCATGTCTGTTAGTTGTGAAGTAGGACAAAGTTTGTTAGTAGCTCTACACGACTTCAAATAATCTTCATGTGTGTGGATAAATTTGTTTTGAAAGAAGGGCAAAAGCGGAACTAAAATTTAAGTTGTATGGAGATTTCGAAGGGTTTTTTCTCAAGCATTAAGAAAGTTTTTTCTTTTTTTTTTTTTTGAACTGCATTATTCTGAAGATTCTTTTAATGGGAACATGGAAATAGTGTTGTTGACATTGGATAAGTTGCTGAACATGGAACACAGTGGTGATGAATTGAATGATGGGTGCTTTATAAGACAGTGGCCGAGATAACACACATGGAAACAATTTTTAAATACAAGGAAAGCTACGATCATCTACTGTTTCATCGGTACTTTGCGCAAAGATCTCACTGAATTGCATGTGGCAAGAACTACCGTAGCACTAGCAGCAGCATATTTTTCCGTGAGTTAGCCAAGTCGTATCGAAATCCCCTTATACCGATTCTTTAAAGGCGACTGACGGTTTCCTAGCTAAGCATGTTTTAACTTCATTAAATCTGTCAATAGTACTTAGTACCTTATATTGTAATAATCTAATTTAGTCGAGGTATTTTGGCTCTTTGGATTACTTTCAAATCTTCATACAGCTTATAGAGTTCGAATGGTTGTAATTTCTCCTTCATTCGCTCTCCTCGCACACTTTTCTAAAAAGTGTTTTCAAAGATTTTTTTTCGAAGGAGGCCAGTAGCAGCTTTCTCTTCCTGCTTACTATTCAGTTCTCAGCTTAAGGAGTTCATCTATACCTCGCAGTAAACACGAAGTCCTCGAATGATACCATAATTCTAGAAATCTGACGAAGAATTTCCCTAGAAAACCAAGTCTGACAAAACATTTAGTTCAAAACTATTAACTCGATCGACGGAATATATATTCATGTATTACAAAACTATTATCCTACGTTCTGTTTTATGAGTGTTGGACCCGAACAAGCGATGCTAGGAATTTTCTGTAGACTTGTAGTCTTGTATAGATATTCCTGCGTTAGCTGAATTCTTTAAGCGTGCTGCACTATTCAAAGTTTGAATTAATGTGGTTCTTGAGAGGCTTAGTTTCTGGGTGCGAATGTGTGCTTGGGATCTTTGGCACACTTTCATGTATGGCCCTTACAAGTGTATAAGGTACAAGTCCGCACTGATGATTTCACAACTGCTACCTAACGTACCCAGTTTCTTGGAATTTGTACACCCTATACTCAAAATTGTTGCTGAATGGGCCAGTTTACAAAGCCGCTCAGCTTCACAAGTTAAATAATTCCCTCATAGTCAAATATTGAGAGTTCCATTCCAATTAGTTAAGTTAAGGAATCTTGTACCTATATACTCTGGTGAAGGTAACTATGGGTACAATTATAATGGATCCGAAAGTCTTAGTAAACTGAAGTAAAGTGACATTTCCACTATCATCTTGCGATTGCTGATGAGTGCGCCATAATACCCTTTTGAGAAAAACAAAATCGATACACTTTATCACAACTCAATTTGGCTACATTTCGAAATGTATTCCCAATTTATGTACGAATCATCATAAGGTATCATTTCCATTCAAGGAGGACACCATCAATCAAAGTCATTATAACAAAAGCACACTTGGTTGACCCACATTTACCCGCGATGACTATTAATCATGTTCCCACAGAGCCTTTCTTTCTCATTTACTCATCAAGTTCATCCTTTCATTTAATTTTCTTTCTTTCTCTATATATATAATATATATATTTTTTTTTCCTTTTCTGCAAGGACCACTTCTGCAGATAGAACTAGCAAGGTCATCACCATCAATCTCAATACCATGATATAGCAATTTTTCTCCAAAGAACAGTGAAAAGAAAAATAATCACTACAAAAATATATAGTCGAGTGAACGCAGAAAAAGGATATTCACACGAATCTTCCAGCTTAGCAAACCCCACTCATTCAACTCCAATCAATCGAAGCATAAAAGTAATTATCTCTCGCGCCAGAGCGTTATCTTCATCATCATCATCAACATGCTGAAATAGTCGAGCATTGATCCCTCCTACAAAATCATTCATCTCCAAGGAGTCATTTATTGAAGTAATCCTTCGCTAGCAGCTCTAATCCACAGTTTCGACGGCCATGTCAGTCGCTAAATCCAATTTAAATGTAAAGAGAAATAATGCCGAATCCCGAATCAGTTTTGTATTTCTTCGTTCTTCCATGCGTCCTTCATTCGCAATGAAAACGCAAAACATGTCGAATGAACGAAATGAGTAGGTGGGGTGAGAAAGGATTTCAACAGCACCCAGCGGCCAGGATTCCCTTCCCGAAGGATAAACAATTACATTCAGGTATACCAGTGTAGTTATCTAAATCAATAGAATGGGGAGTACCAGGGAAACAAAACACAAAAACTTGCAGGACGAATCCCATTTCCATTTAATTTGCAGAACAAAGGGACTCAAATGTAAAAAACAGGACCTGGTCGTTTTTGTAGGTTTTAGTGTTTTGGATACTTGAGAGACAGCAAAGGGAAAAAGGGACGCTCGAGTGGAAAACTTTCCCCATTAATTTATTATCCTTTACGATAGTCGACCGGTCCAGTGTTCGAAGAAACTTTAAGAGCGGGCAAAGCGAATTCGTTTCGTGGTGACTTTTGTGCCAAGTAATTTTCCAAACTAGCAGTTTTCTAGTGGCTGCGACAGTTGATGGGACAGTGGGTTGGGAAAGAGTTGAATAAATTTTTAAGGTTTTCGGCTTCAGCTGATTAATATAAATTATTTTATGGGATGTTTTCTTTGACAAAGTCATACTATAGGGTACGACTACAACCTATATAAAGGTTTGTTCTATGATAATTAAAATAATTGTCAGAAATACATACATAATAGTTTAGAAATGACGGAAAAAGTCAAACCCTGTACTAAAATGCGAGAATCTGTGTGCATTACCTTGCTCTACAAGGATTCAAAGGAGTACGGCTTCTGCCGTTCCCTAAACGATGACCGGCTGGATTATTAATCGAAAGACAAGGTCGGTTTTTTGTAGTAAAGGTAATAAGGTCGAAATAGAAAAGTTTGCACCTCCTTTTTTAACCCTTATAGGACCAATTTAGAAAAACGATAAATGAGGCATATAATAATTTTGACTTATCTATCAACATATAAAATTTCAAGTTCATACTGCTAACGGTTTATGATACCCCCTTACTTCCCGCGACCCCTTTACTCCTCAATAATTTTCACCCACCCTACGGCCTAATTTAAGTATAAAATAGTGTCACGATTAGATTGTGAAAAGAGTTTTTAAACGCATGTCCGACCAGGACTCCACGACGTGCTATGGAATCCGTACCATCAGGAAGGCGTCCTCTAGGTATACCAAGGTTGAGATGGTTAGATCAAGTCCATAATATCTCCTATACCCGTATGGGGATTGTCCTTGATTGTCCTTGAATCGAGAGCTATGGAGGGTCCATTTGAGCAAACTACACCCGCGACCCACTTAATGGACAAGCGGACCGTTGAAAATGATGATGATAATGATGATGATGATGGTGATGATGGTGATGATGATGATGATGATGATGATGATGAAAGTGTTTTTAAAATCGGCCCCATCGCCCTTGGCTGATGGAGCTAATCCGGAGGGTGTCGCCATTACACCAATAGAATTTTAAAAATTGGTCAAGTAATTACAACGATACCCATTTAAACACATTTTTGGTATACATCACACTTTGTAATCTCTTCCTGCCATCCACACTGTATTAATTCATTTAGCCACGGGAACTCACTGAAGGACATAAGTATTCAATTTAAAACTATTCCAGTATTGGTAATGGCCGACTTACCAATTCTCTTCCAAACTATTGGTATCTTGTACATTGAATTCCTGACCAGGCTCATGGGACCCGATGGCGACATCCCGGCCCAGAAGAATATGTATTATAGATACCATAGCTACGTGTGCTAATCTTCTCGTCAAAGTCACTTGGAGAACTAATTTCTCTGTCCATATAGGCCTAGGCAGATATTAATTATATTCCAAGTTACACATACACACTCTGGCAGAACTGCTAAGGATGTTTGCAGCTTTTGGGCATTGGAACTGGGAGTGAAATACTTATGGACCAAGCCCGATTAGAAATAGGTTCCATACTCTCTTTCTCTTTATCGCTTTGTCTTGTCCTGCCACTAATTCAGAGCCCACTTCCAAATGCTAATTTAATTAAAAATTTCATTCAAATAAAAAAAAAAAAGTCCACAAAATCCAACAAAGTTCGAATAACATTTCCAGCGGAATTAATTGAAGATGAGATTTACAGTTGGATGTTGAAATATAATTGAATTTTCTTTTGCGGGTGTGACTTTGCAGCTTTAGGTTTCCGAGAAGTTATTTTTTTTTCTGGGTAGTCGCCTTGCTATTTGCAAAGAAATATGGATTCGAGTTTTTTAATGAGAATTCCATTTGTCTGAGTTTGATTTTTGGCAGGGGGTGTGGCAGTTCATTTTTAGCTTCCAGTTAACTTATTCGGCATGGGGTGAAGTTTAGCACGAGCAAGTTTTTCCTTTTGGCATGATTCTTATACTGGAACGTGATTTGATGGCGGGTACTCTGGCATCATTTATACGCACGTCCTTTGGGGGTAAATTTATTGTAAAATTGGGTCAGTGAGTAGGTACCTAGTTGGTTTTTGGTTTATGGCGGAGTAGGTATTACTTGGTGACAAATGATACCAGTTCGTTGCATTATGGACTAACACTGAATGATGGATGAGTGATGCCACTGCTAGTGGCCATTTTTCTTCACAATAGTGATGCATTTTCATATCAATCACTCAGGAATGCTGCGCTGGATTTCAGACAGCATTCGACTGTCTGGTGTAATGAAACGAAAAACCAGCGAGAAATCCGCGTATCAGTTTGGTTGGTGATAATTATCCAGTTCTTCTCTGAGCTAATTCAACTTTTTTGGAGATCTCGTGACGGTAATTGAGTTCTGAAGCAATTTGTCTTAGTAAGTTCAATATCCGCATGACAGCTGTTAGGAATTCCTGGATAATGTTTTCAGATATAGGGATAAGTTGCATTATACAGATTTTCAAAGTTCCATCGAAATTTTACGATGGCAGGGTTGAGACAATCAAAACCTGGTGAAAAGTAATAATTGGGAACAGTAAATTAAAATGGGTCCACCTGTCATGTACCTACACGTGATCCAAACAGAAAATTATAAGCAAGGTAAACGAAGCTTGTCGACATAAAGTTAGCAATGTCTTCCTATAGAACAAGGTCTTATAACCATTGTTTTTCGGCCTTTTGAATTACAACGAATCATGGCCTAAAGCCCCACGTAACTTAAAACATTTTAGGAACCAATAAGTTGAGCTTAAGCAGTACTGCGAACTCGTGGCGAACTCGTAGAGGGAATTTCTTGCATTTGAAGTGGGAAGAGGATAGTATGCGTTTTCTGACGTGACCGTCTACATGGGTGAGTATTGAGCACTTAGTCGCTGTCGCTCGCTGTCACTTACTTGGTTGACTATAGTCTAATTCGCTAAAGCCTGATCGTACCTACAACTTTCCATTGATGGATTTGTAGACAAAAGTAAAAAGTAGTCGAAGTGGTCAAATACATTCAATAGAAACTATTGAAAATAAGATCCAAGGCGGTGGAAGATTGCCGCATATCTCTAAACGAGATAGCTGGACAGTACAACCTCACCCTCTGCTGGATTCCAGGTCACTGTGACATCCCAGGGAACTGTGCAGCAGATGAACTAGCAAGGCGAGGCTCCTCTGGCGTGGAGAGCATAAGCCTGCACAACGTGTATGCACCACTTTCCCACGCTAAACAAATAATTCATGCGGACGCAGTAATGAGTGCAGGCTTCAGATGGAAACATTTGGGATACTGCGATACTGCCAAGTTCACTTGGCCAGCTCTGGAGGCAAAGCGATCCAAGGAGCTTTTTCGACTTAATAGATCTAGCATCTCGAAAGTTGTTAATGTGATCTCCGGGCACTGCGTATTAGGCAGACACGCGCAAAGGCTTGGTCTGCCATATAATGACTTCTGCAGAAGCTGTAGGGACGAGGAGGAGGACGAGTCCGTCACTCACTTTCTTTGCAGTTGCATTGCCCTGGCCAATCTAAGAAACTATTTTCTCAATGATCTCAGTAATCTAGATAACATCAGCGCCGCTAACATTCTTGGCTTTATAACCGGCAGCAAATGGTTTACATGAGTAGCCAGTAAAGAAACAGCTCCCCAAATCCCAGTGGTATGTACAATGGGCCGAATAACGGCCTACGTGTTTCTCTCATCGAGAGCCACTTTAAACTAACTAACTAACTATTGAAAAATTGAAATGAATGTCTTGTGGTCGTAGACCATAGGAATCAAAATAATTTACTAAGTATGTAATGCATTGCGTAATAGAGATGGCGGTCATCGCATTTTAAGTTAAACAATATTCGAATTAGGAAGCTGTATGATTTTTTTTAATTTGCTTATGAATCATCAAATCAATTTACAGATGACAGTGGCTTGGTCACACCGCCATGATTTATCTGACAATATTTGAAAGAGAAATAGGATTTTCCTAATGGCTTTTCGAATAGAACGTTTTGCAAAACGAAATAAGTTTGCTGATAACAAGAGGTGTCGTATAATCACTCATATTTTTGACGGCGCTTAGAGTCCCATGTAGACCACGGCCACAACCAGCAAGCCCATTAAGCTAGTTCGGTCACTAGCTAGCTATATCTAAGTATGCACCTCAAGTGGGTTGGTGTCGTTCTTAAGAGGCGCGTGTCCACCCCTCTGAAAAAGACAAAATGCATCTTAAAGGTTTTTCCACTGCGTCACTTCTCAAGATTCTTCAGTGTCTTCACGAATATCTGGCAAACATCCGAGAAAACCTACCTAGATCTACGTGTACCTATAAAACCCGAGACAACTTTTACTATTTTTTATTATTTAGAACAGGAGTTCCCTCCCTAACCGTGCGTCGCGACGCCAGTACAAAATTCAACTAATGGCTCAAAGTTAATAAACATAGACGCAGCCGTTTGTTCGTTGACATGGCTTCAGCGTTTGGAAGAGGACCTCAATTTTGGCCGAAAAATTATTTTTAACGATGAGGCGCATTTTTAGATGAATGCGGGTATGCAAATAAGCAAAAAATTGCAATAAATATGCGGGACGACGATATTTCACCGTCCTTAAAAAACCAGTCTACCTACCAGTTCTTAAAAAAAAAACCTTTAGTGAATCTTCAGTAAGATCAGCTTCACATATCTGTGTTTTTAGAACGGCGTCGCAAAAATATTTCAACCTCTCCAGGGCGTCGCAGTATGAAAAAGATTGGAAACCCCTGATTAAGAACATGTAAATATACATAGGCGCAGTGGTTTATCCGAGACTGTCCTGCTTTGCAAAGCTTTTTAATTCAACCATTCGGACTCCATTCGTCCCAAAAATAAAGAATTAAGTCCCCAAACGAATGGTTGTAAGAAGCTATAAGTTATAAAACTAAATTCTAGTTTTATTTAAAAAAAACTTTATTAAAAAATTCGGCAGCGTTTCTGCCTCCTGACTTAAGACTGACATTGAAATTCTTACGACTAGCTTAAATACTAATTATCTGCTGCCACTGCACTTCTGCTTCAAATGTATTTTCCTGGAATCGTACGGTCGTCGCCGGTCGGTGTCATATGCCCGTGCGAAAGTGCTTTCGATGCAGGTCTCATCGCAGGTTGCTAGATGGCATGATTTCGGGTCGTTGCTCCGTGTGACGGTGGCATGTGTTATAGATTGTTTTACGTTAACTCCTCCGCCCTTAAGAGTGGACGCCCTCGTCCGCTTAAAAGAATGGTATTTGGCTTATGCGGGATGTTCTTGCTCTTGGTTGTGGGGACGGCTCGCTTTTGATAGTCTCCAAGGCTTCTGTCGATACTTCTGGTTTGGTTACGGTATTCTCTACTGAGTTGTTGGCTTTCGTAAATTTCCTGAAGATGACCAATATGACAATGCAAGATAGTAGACACGCTCCAAAACTTAGCATAGTATTATTTTTGAAGTCGGTTTTCAGGAGCTGGATGTACTGGGTGTTGTTTGTGTGGAGTTCTTTTACCATTTCCAGCGAGAGAACTTCTTCTAGTATGTTGTCCGATGAAGTTGGTTGCAGGATTGGCGGGAGAGGGTTGAGATGACTGATTTCGATGGAATTAAACGTGTTCTTTCCAATTTGTATACTGCTGTTATCATACCTTATAAGGAACGTACCGTTGAGTGAGACCATATTGTTGTTTATTGAGATTTGCCCATCGTACCGATTCAGGAAAATGATGTCTGATGATATCTCTTCGACCGCAGGAATGTGTTGGTTGTTGATTGCAGTACAGTTGGCTGGAATACTACGTATTAGGTTTGGAATACATGTTGTATTGCTTATGTTAATAATATTAATTCTAGGACAAATGGATAGTTTATTCACTGTTTTACAATCTGTTACAATTCCATAGATTTCGTTTTCACATTCTATAATTTCCTTAAAGTCGATTTTTATTATTTTTGTTTCTTCTCTTACTGCTTTTATAATAATTTTTTTACAAATTTCTTCATTTACAGTTGGTAAACTTACTATGTATAATAAAATAGCATTGTTAAATGCTATCTTTATTTCTGAGAACTCAATTGCCTCTTCTATATTCTTGAATGGTATTTCTTTATTATTTATAATTTTTTCGATAGTATTTATTTCAATATTCGACAGGATATATGAATTTATAATATTTACTCTTGCCCAATGTAAGGCGTATGCCACGTTTGTTATTTCTTCTTTTAATAGATCTAATTTATATTTTATGTTGAAGACTAACTGTTCTATTATGTTTCCATTTTCTTTTACATATTTATTTATTTCGTTAGTTCTATTAGCTACGTTATTTATTTTATCTATTACAAGTTTGTTAATTACTATCTGTCTATTATTATTTTCTAGGACGTTATTAATTTTTTCTTGAATTATTTGGAAGTCGTGTTTATCTGGGTTGCCAGTAATGAATTTCCAAGCGCTTCCTAGGAAGTCAATTGACCTTCTGGATTTTGGATGGTTTGGGACTAAACGTTTTATCAAGGAATTGATTGTTGATATTTCTTCGGATAACAGGTGAAAGCTATTGTGGGAGGTTGGTAGATTTTTTCTCATGGATGTCTCTATGCTTTCTATGGCTTCGGAATATTTCGACAGATCGATCTCGTGAATAATCTTATAGGTTCCTGTTTGTAGTCTTGATGTACCCGTGTTTATGGTCACAAGTCTTGCGTTTGTATAGTCCAGTATCTGTACGTCGGCTAAGCAGTCGGTCATGTATAGGTACAGTTGTCTAGAAAGAAAGGTATAGAAGGATTTATTATGATTTGATGTGTGATTTGTGAACAACTTTGCCGGATTGAGTAAGAATCGTTGTTTTTTTATTTTCTTTTACGATTTCCTTTGCGTATCTCGGCGTAAGTTTTGAGCCTAATCTTTTGTTTCTTTTGACGTATATTACGTCGCCTGTTGAGTAGTTCTTTACTGGTTGCTTTCCCTTATTATGGTAAGCTAAGTCACGTTCTTGTTTGACTTGTAATTTGTCCTTGGTTTCCAAACGGATTTTGTTAATTTTGGTAGGGTCTGCGTTTCTACTGAAAAATATATCGACCGGTTTCCTACTGGTCACAGAGTGTATTGAAAAATTATATGCGTTCGTTGCTGCCTCTAAAAGTTCCGTGAAGGATTTGTGTGTTTGTTCACATTTTATGCATCGCATGATTTCAACGAGAGTCGAGTGAAATCTCTCGACTTGTCCATTTGAGCTGCTCGTGTATGGTGGTGTTTTATACACTTCGATGCCGAACTCGTCCTCAATCATGAATATGATCGGGATTGAATTAAAAGACTTCTCATTATCGAATACTATAGTCTTTGGAATACCGTAAGAAAATATAATCTCTCTAAGAGGTGTTCGAACATCCTCTATGGCCTTCGATTGTATTCTTTTGGCCTGGGCGTATTTGGAGAACTTATCTACCGCAGTCAGTACAAGATTGCCTTCAGTTGAGAAAATATCTAGGTGTATTA
Source organism: Cheilosia soror (assembly GCA_949372485.1). Lineage (NCBI taxonomy): Eukaryota > Metazoa > Arthropoda > Insecta > Diptera > Syrphidae > Cheilosia > Cheilosia soror. Next base: position 96,520,242 of record OX443563.1, on the reverse strand, counting down.
TTTGTCCGGGGTAAGTTGGTATCGGGGTCGCCTGAATTTCGATCTTCTCCGGGTGCCGGTCATACTTATTTTCTCTACAAACCGAGCATAGTTTTGTTATTCTTCTTACTTTGCGAGACATACCGGGAAAATAAAATTTTTCAAGAATCTGTAATTTATTTTCGCGATCATTCCTATGAGCACGTTGATGTGTCCTTATTATTATCTCTTCTTGTTGATTTTCGTCGGTTACATCTTCGACAAGAACTTGGGAGAATCTAATGCGATAACTGTGAAGATGGTCTCTATAGATTTCTTGAATCATACCCTGAATTCGTTCCTCTGTTCTGATGCAATTTATAACTGTGGGGTTCAGTCGTACTTTTAGGATTTCTATTAAATTATTATAGGTAAAGGAGGGCTCTGTTATTAGGTGTCTATGGTAGGTGGGAAATACTATGCGAAACTCTTGTTTACTCGTATCACCAATATTTAAGAAAATTTGATTTTTATAAGCATTTATTGGCGTCTCAACACTGATTATGAGGCCATGGGACGAGCTTTCGTCACTGTGTACGGTTGGAGTGAGGGAGTTAACTTCAGTTCGAATGGGGGGTCTGGAGAGGGCGTCGGCAACTATGTTTGTTTTTCCTGGCTTGTACTTTAGCTCATAGTTGTATTCCTCTAAGATCGCTTTCCATCTCTTAAGTTTGGTGTTGTTGTTTTTGTTACTTAAGGAGTAGGTAAGCGGTTGGTGATCAGTGTGAATTATAACCTTTGCTGGCCCATATAGATAGTTCCTGAAGTTGTTCAATGACCAAATTATAGCTAGCATCTCCTTTTCATTAGCTGCATAGCTTTCTTCGGTTTTAGTTAATGTCCTAGATATGAACATAATGGGCCTGTCCTCTTGTGATAGGACAGCTCCTAGGGCGTAATTTGAAGCATCGGTTACTAACTCAAAGGGTTTCGTGAAATCGGGGTATGCGAGTATGATTTCTTCTGAAGTTAAGGTATTCTTGATTTTCTGAAAGGCTTGTTTAGCTGGTTCATCGAGGTGGATTATTTTTTTGCCTGAGAGGTTTTTGGACATTCGTCCGTCCTCCCCCCTTAAAAGGGCTGTTAGGGGTTTCGCAAGCTTTGCGTAGTCCCTAATGAAGCGGCGATAATACCCTGACAGACCTAGGAATGAGCGAAGTTCCTTTAGGGTACGAGGGTAGGGGAAGTCTTGGATTGCTCTGACCTTTTCTGGATTGGTTTTAATGCCGTTGGGCGAAATAACAAAACCAAGGAATTCTACTTCTTTCTTGTAGAATTCGCACTTATCCAGTTGCACTTTCATATTTGCGGCTTGTAACGTTTGGAAAACTTTCCGAATATTTTGCTCGTGTGTCGCCTCATCTTTACTAAAAATGACTATGTCATCTATGTAGACATAACAAATTGCACCAATATGTTCACGCAGTATGTCATCGAGTGCTCTCTGAAATATAGATGGAGCATTCTTGAGACCGAATGGAAGCCTCGTGAACTCGTACTTGCCATTGTTGACCGAGAAGGCCGTTTTTTCGATATCAGATGCCTTTAAGGGGATCTGATGAAACCCGCTTTTTAAATCTATTACAGTAAACCATTTATTTTGGCCTAGTTGTGCTAGCACATCATTTATTTGAGGGATCGGGTATCGATCTGCCACGGTAATACTGTTTAGCTTCCTGTAGTCTATGACGAGTCTGTATTTTTTCTCTCCGGAAGCATCGGCTTTCTTAGGCACTACCCATACGGGAGAATTGTAAGGGGATCGTGAAGGCCTAATTATACCATCGTTGAGGAGTTTGTTGATTTGTTTTTCAACCTCACTTTTAAGAGATATAGGGTAGGGATAGCATCTGGTGTACACGGGTGAATCAGATGTTGTCCTAATCTCGCCTTTTACCACGGTGGTGTAGGTTAATTTCTCTTCAGGTTCATCGAAGAGTTTCGGGAAATCGAGTACAATTTTGTCTAAGGAATTTCTTTGTATTGAGGTCATGTGGTTCATCCTAATGTTAAGTGAGTTAATGGATTGCGAAGCCATCTGTTTTATACCTATCTTTACTTTGTTATTGATAACCATGTAGTTATCTTTGGTATGTATAACTGCAGAAAGGCTCTTAAGACTGTCATTCCCGAGAATGGCGTGAAACGATTTGAGTTTGGGCATAAGAAAGAATTTAATTTTTATGTTTTGAAGACCAAAAAGATTGACAAAAGTATGCTGAGTGACTTGGACGTTACCTCCGATCGAGTTACAACAAAAAGGTTTTTCATTTAACAAAGGGTTCTTTACTAGGGATGATTGTATGTAATTTTTATTGGATCCGGTATCAATAAGAATTTTTAATATATCTCCATTCTTCGTTGCACATTCAAAATATGGCAGCGAAGAATTGGTTAATCTAAAAAATGTATATCGGTTAGTTGCATGATCTCGGTAGAATCGTTATTGTCCGGTTGCGTCATGTCAGTATAGTCTTGTAAAGTTTGGTCATATTCGTTCGAGTTGTCTACGTTCGCTTGTATATCCTCATATTGGCTGATTTCCTCTTCTTGAGTCATATCGGTACCAATATGAAAGTTTCTTTGCATCTTGTTAGGGTGTGCTTGCTGAGAATGGGGAGCTGATGGTCTTTTCGGTGCTGGGGGCCAATTGTGCATACGGGGTCTGTTTATATAGTTTACTCTGTTCGTCCGAATTGTCGATGTATCCATAGGCTCTTGTGGTGGTTGCCGGGGATTGCCAAAACGTTGTTGATATTGTGGATTAAATTGTTGTTGATTTTGCTGTGGAACAACCTGCCTTTGAGGTAGAGGAGGCCTAGCGTTGTATTGATATGAAATTTGTTGTCTGGGTGGTTGAGGTAAATATGTTAGTTCTGGGTAGAATGACTGGCGGCTTGGGCCTTGTGGATTGTTGAAGTTTCCTCGTCTAGGTGGGATTGGTGGCGGTTCGGGGTGCTGAGTTCTTCTGCTATTGTTATTTGCAATCGCATACTGTGATCTAAAGTTTTGATTTTCTAGCCTTAGGCACAGATGCAAGGCTTGAGGTAAATCCAAGGGTTCTTTCATTCCCAACAGTCTGGGAAGGTCACCCTTAAGCCCTCTAATGAAGGTGTCGAGTGCTTTATCTCTATAAGTTTGCATAAGCAAATTGAGAGCGTCCGCACTGATATCCATGCACGATATTTTGTTGAGAATTAATGAAAGATGCGCGTATACATTTTGATAGAATTCCTGTATAGATGTGTTGCCTTGCACAAGCCCTGTCATTTGGTACTCTAACGTTCCCAAATCACGCTTGTCAGCGTAGTGCATGGTCAAGCATCTTGAAATACATTTCCAATCCAATGGAGTGTTGTACGACTCCAGGACATGGTCTGCATTTCCTATGACTTTGTTTCTGATGGTATTTATAATACCAAAGTATTTTGCTGATCCTTTGATCGAGTCATATATTTTTAGGATCCTCTCTACGCTCTTGCGCCATGAACTAAATTCTCCTGGTTCCCCAGAGAATTCGCGCAGGCTGCGTACCACATCGGGAATTTTATCGAGGTCGTTAATGTTTGCTTGTTGGTCGGGCGATATGGCTTGGTCAGTTCCCGTGAACTGATCCGCATATGGGTTTAGAATGGATTGTACAAGATTTCGACCCTCGGTCTGAAGAGCTTCACGAACCATAGAAACGATGACGGATTGCAAGGGAGGGTTAACAACAGGATTTGATGACCCTGTTTGGCCAGCATGGCCATCAAGCGCGGATGGTCGTAGCAAATTTTCATTAGGCATTTTAAGTGGAATTGAAATTAGACCGACAACCAAATAATTCTTATTCTTATAATGTAAGTTACGATGATAAGTGGAAATTAATTTCCTTCAACTGCCTTATGCAATAATCAGGTAGTAATTCTCTTTCAAGTTATTCTTACACTATTTTCTTCCTTTAGTTTCTTAAGGAGTTTCACTTTCTTTGTAATTACGTAGACTTGTATAATATTCTTTTCTTTACTTTAATTGATTAACTATTTATGTTCCTAAGTATATCTTAATCTATGCTTACATTAAATACACGATCGTCAGCATGTTGTTGGCGGCAGTAGTCTTAACTACACCTGTTCACTGTTTGTTACTAGGGGGCCCTTGATGTTTTCTCCAACTCTGGTTCACCAGCACTAGTTGTTTAAATGTTCTTTTAATGTTTTGAAGTTTTTCTTTGCACTGTACCGGTTACACTGATTTTCGTGCGGACCCTGGGTTTTGACGCACTCTTTACACGCACGTTACACTGGTTAAATGTTTTATCGGTTTGTACCACTTGGGGACTTTTCCGGATACGGTATAGTTATTGTACCACTTGGGGACTTTTCCGCGACTAACACACGTACCACTTGGGGACTTTTTTTTTTTTTTTTTTTTTTTTTAAAAAAAATGGTTAGTTAAGTACTACTTAAGTACAAGCGCGACTAACTATAGTGAACTAATTTTAACCGTGTTACCAGGGTCCCTGCTCGGGCGCCAGTTATAAAACTAAATTCTAGTTTTATTTAAAAAAAACTTTATTAAAAAATTCGGCAGCGTTTCTGCCTCCTGACTTAAGACTGACATTGAAATTCTTACGACTAGCTTAAATACTAATTATCTGCTGCCACTGCACTTCTGCTTCAAATGTATTTTCCTGGAATCGTACGGTCGTCGCCGGTCGGTGTCATATGCCCGTGCGAAAGTGCTTTCGATGCAGGTCTCATCGCAGGTTGCTAGATGGCATGATTTCGGGTCGTTGCTCCGTGTGACGGTGGCATGTGTTATAGATTGTTTTACGTTAACTTATACGCGTAGAGGGTGCCATATGGACAGTTACGACAACTGTTTATTTATTTTGAGTAGGTACCTAACGACCCATACCTATACACCAAAAGTGCGCTATCGCTATATATAATTATGTATGTATGTACTTCGTTTGATAACGTCGGTACAGTAACAATAAGTCTGCCAAAAAAATGCACATCTAGCCATCGATTTTGTAAAAATTGTTTTATTGCCACATGGGAGCCATTGCCTGTTCTTTGAACTTCAAATAAACTAACTGCAGCAAGGAAGGAGCATACAAAAAATGCAAACAACGATAGGACTACACTAACACAGACAGCTGACTGCATCATAAACAAGCGGCACATACAAACAAAAAAAAAACAAGGTAAAAGAAGTAAAATAGCGCCAACCCATTAACTTACGAATACGTTCTGTAAACGGGATAACGGAATGTAATAGCTGTGCATCTCTCTGGACTACACAAACAATAAGACCAATGACGACAACGTGAAATTGCATAATAGAGCACATATTTCCGTTACTCTTGCCAGCAGCCAGCCAGTCAAAATAACAAAAGCTGATTTTACTGTATATTTACTATAGCAGGTCCCGAGCCATTATCCTTCGGAAGGTGTGAAATACGGACGGTGAAATCCTTTAAACTGCAAACTCCTATGGGTGAGTGTGTTTTCGCATCTTCCCATTCCAATTGTTTTAATCACTGAGCGCTGCGTTAGCACTCTTGAGAGTGATTGCACCACGATTCACTGTAGAGAAGGATAATAAAAATAAATTTTGCGTGTTTTACGGGTTTCCTTTCCCCTTGTTTGGTATACGCGCTCGTCACAACGGGTGGCAGTGGCATGAGTTGAAATTTATGTGGTGCAATTGAAGAAATATCCGTTTGCGCCATTTGCGAAACGTGTCCGCCGTAGATAGTTTTCTTACCTGCAAATTTATGACTGGCAATTAGAAAACGATTCACGATCGAATGTCAAATCTTATGTCTGACTTCGAAAACGGTGTTTATTTTCAAAGTAATTTTGTTGGCAATTTAATTTGAATTTATTCTCTAAACAAATACATTAGTGAGAAGATAATGGATGGGTTATTGCTCCTTGAAAGGCGTAATGGCGGTGTTAATTATAGTCATTGGGTTGCACTTGTTAAACTATAGAGACAAAGGGAAACATGAGTGTTATTTCGGGTTTTATTATAACAACAACTAGCGTAGCCCGTGCACACTTCGTAGTGCAAAATAGTTAAATAGAAGAACTGTTTTTATTGTAATGCTCTATAGTTCTTACACAACATTTTTTGTTTTTTTTTTTCAGAAATTGTATTGCCTAGACAGTATTATTGACTTTCATCATTTATATCGATGTTACAAATTTTAAAAACTTTGGCTTCCAATTCCAAGACTATCGAACAGCTGTACCCACCCGGCTTTGCCCTTGCACAGGAATTGTATTGCTTAGGTCTTAGGTAATAATGTTCTTTCGTAAAATGCGAGAAATGATAATAAATCGACTTGGTGGAATTTTCTTTCTGCCTAAACTTGAAACACAGCAATACGAACAAAACAAAAAAAAGAATAATGAAAATCGGACCAGCAGCGGTTATCGAGATATAACGTCATCGAGTTTCACTCCATAGAAGATGTTTTTTGTATAGGAGGTATAAGATTTTGAATATTTTTTTGTATGTGAAGTGCCGCTCCCCTTTGACCAAATTTGACCAATCTTCACAGGAGCACTCTAGGGCCAATAATTAAGATTATCTGTAAGTTCGAGCTCAATCAATTTGGTGGTTTTCGAGATATGTATAAGATTTTGAATGTTTTTTTTTTTTGTATGGGCGGTGCCACGCCCTTTGTCCAGTTTTGACCGAACTTCACAGGACCACTCCAGGGCCAATAACTAAGATCATCTGTAAGTTTGAGCTTAATCGATTTGGTGGTTTTCGAGATATACGATTGTGAAAGTTTTTTGTATGGGCGGTGCCACGCCCCTTTGCCAAATTTTGACCAAACTTCACAGGACCACTTCAGGGACAATAACTAAGATCTTCCGTAAGTTTGAGCTCAATCGATTTGGTGGTTTTCGAGATATACGATTTTGAATGTTTTTTGTATGGGCGGTACCACGCCCCTTTGTCCAATTTTGACCAAACTTCAAAGGACCACTTCAGGGACAATAACTAAGATCTTCTGTAAGTTTGAGCTCAATCGATTTAGTGGTTTTCGAGATATACGATTTTGAATGTTTTTTTTGTATGGGGGGTGCCACGCCCCTTTGTCCATTTTTGACCAAACTTCACAGGATTCATGTATGGACCAATACCAAAGATGTGCGAAAGTTTGGTTAAGAACGGTAAATGCGTTAAAGCGTGAATCGGCGACAAACATTTTAAGGCTCAATTTTTATATATATAGATATAGCAATTAAGGATTCATTGCCTATTGGAAACTAAATGTTTTAATTGTATCCCTAAAACATGTATTCCGACGAGTCTTTGAGCCTACACCTGAGGGACAACTCACCTAAGGTGGCGCGAGGGACCTAACTAATGGACTGAAGTGGATTGTTGGTTAAGGCCGTGGTCCACCGCGGACTGTGAACGCCATCTGAAGAAGATTCCGAATAGACCCTTGGGGACTATGCATATGCAATAGCCAATGCGATGGTACAGGCTCCCTTTGAAGTAGTACTGAACTGACAACGTTTCGCGGAGTTTGGTGTGCAACACGGATGTAAAAAAAAAAACAGTAGGACAATTATCTTTGACTATGCCGAAGCTCAAATACCCGGTACTATTATTGTAAAAAAAAATATTTTAGTATTAAAAAATTATACATTTGTCTAGGAGGTATGGGTAGTTTTTATTCGACCAAGCTCATTTTTTGTCGAAAATTTTTAAATATTATTAAAACAATATGTGCAAAGTTTAAACTTGCTATCTTTACTGTAGCTATTTAACTTTTAACATCAAAAAGCTATGTAAATCCGATCATTTTGTATGGGAGGATAGCTCTGAAATTACGGCAGTAATCGTGCGGACGAACAGACGGACATCGCTAGATCGACTAAGAAAGTGATGCTGATCAATAATATATACAGTTTGTCATACCTACAACGCCTCCTTATGTGCGTTCCAAATGGAATGTCAATAAAGAAATGTAGAAAGTGAATATACCCGCACCACAGTGTGGTACCGGGTATAAAAACAGATCCTTCACCTTTCTGAGATAATGAATTTCGAGGTAAATTTTTCTCCCATTTGGATCTCATCAGGTTACATCGACTCTGTCGACTAGAGACACAAATAAGATCTTCAACTAACTCAACACATCTTCGCTGAATATAATCTAGCTAAATCCTTGTTTTTCTTTTTAAACGGGTCTAGGTAGGTCTAGCGTGTCAAAGAGATGGAAAATTGTCTTACAAGCAAGTCTCTACTATGTGCTGCCTAACCGCTCGTCAAGCGATATAAGAAACTGTCCAAATTATTTCACCATTTCTCTTTTCTAGAGGTAATGCGTTCTCAATACGAGTTTCGTGAATCCTTTCCATAATACGCACCTTTGTTATCCCATCCATTACCACGTTCATTTTTCTAATCTCGATTTTGACAAGTTTCAGGAACCTCCTCGATAGATGGTACCACGATTGTGCCATTTCGCATATCGATGCAGACGAAGTGCTATTAGGGCCGCTGTTTTCTTATTAAATAAGTCTAGCGGTAAGATCCCTAGGATCACTTCAAATTCGCATGCATATACATGCACTCCTATACATGATAAACGTTGGACCCTATATCCAGGTGCTTCCTAACAGTTTTCTGGGAGGCTTTTGTCCACCATACAATCGAGGCAAAGGTGATAATGGGTCTAGTGATCATCGTATGCACATCCAGTATGCTGACCTAGGAGAGTCTCCACCTCTGTCCACATACACGTTTGCAGTGATATAGTAGGTATACCCATTTTGCCTCCCGGACAACATGGTTGTTTCAAGTAAATCCAGTATCTAGATAGACTCCAAGATACTTATCCTTCTTAGGCTCCGGCCACGCAATGAGCGATTTCTTCGCAGATTTCCGGATAGATTATGGTAATATTGTCGTATGTCAGTACCATCTTTTGATTTGCTGTTGGAAAAAGTTTGACCAAAATTAAACTTTCTGTTTATTTTGTTAAACTTTCTGTTTATTTTGTCCATCTTAGGCTGCTGTTATAGCTATCAGTAAAATGCATCCGTATAAAAATTGTTTCACTTTTTTGGAGCACTTAAACTTAATCGTTGAACTCAATCTTGGTAAGACCAAGTTGCTTTTGAATTATAAAACTAATTCGTCAAAAAAAATTAAGCAATTGATCTTTAAATTTTCTAAAAACAGAATTTCTTTATTTTTCCGTACGAAAAACTTTTTCTGTTCAACTTCTCAACCAGTTTCACAAAGTATTCCACTGAATTCCTATGATATGCTATGGTTAAATGTTTCAGTTTTGTTCTGTTGCGTGTTTTTACGGATGGACTTTACTGATAGCTATAACTGCAGCCTTAATCCTTCATCGCTCAGCGATCGACTGAAAAATTAAAACAGATTTGATTGCAGAGCGATGTCGCTCTGTCGCTTAAAAAATCGCTCAATCGTTCAGGGTTTATGTGGCCACCTTTATACGATTTCATGTGTTTTAATTTTTTTGCCTCGCTCAGAGACTCGTCGCTCATTGCGTGGCCGGAGCCTGAGTCGTTGTTAGTTCCGATCCAAAAAGATTATTAGACCTGTTTTCTCCACAATAATGGAGAGCACTTGTTCCACACACCACCGGTGTCCACCACCTACCACTTTGATTATTACACTTCTCATGATATCTGCAGTGACGTCTATGAATTTGCTTCTTGCCATTAGTGCTATGTCATCGACATATCCCGTAAATGCCAGTTGTCTCAAGTTTGTCGAGAAGAAAGTCCACAGTGATATTCAATAGTGTAGGTGAAAGAACGCCTCCTTGTGAGCAACCTCTGCTGACCCTTCCTCTGAGTTTTTAGGTTCCCGTCTGAATATTACGCCCTTGTATTCAAGGCATAGTGGATAATAATTGAGGAAAACGTAGATAACTACGAGACGCGCAATCGACAGAGCCTGATAAGAGGAGTCTGCTGCGTCTCTGCGTCCTGCTAAGGCAAGATTTGAAGATCGTTCCAATTATCTAAGAATTATCTCATTAATAATATTCGAATGGAAACTAAGCTTCTTTTTGCATAATATGCCAAAGACCGGAATAGACTGAACGGTAGACATAAGGTTGACCGTATGAGAGGTTATATTAGGAAGGAGTCTTTTTGGACTTACTTTATATGAAGGTAATAGAATTGCATTTTGGTTCATTGAGCTCTAAGCAGTTTTTGAGGTACCGCAGGTATCTTGAAGTAGCCTGGGAGAAAGTGGGTTTAATACATTTGGTATTTGGTATTGTCAGCATAAAGGGGAGACGGAATAAGTAATCACGCTTTTAATAAAGTTTGCTACACATAGGTAGGTTAGGTTAGGTTAGGTTAGGTAAGGTGGCTGTCCCGAAGGGGACACACTTAGACCAGAATTTTGGTCCATTGTGATACCACGAGTGGGGGAGGGGGGAGGAAGTGGCCTAAACAGTTTCTTTGTGCCGGGCATTACCTTAGGAATTCTGTTACAATTTGCGAGATGTGGATATCCTACCTGAGAGGTGAACTTTTATAACTTTCTTTCCCTGGTTGCGGCTTAGTCTTCGGGTCAAGGTGGAGGGCGACCGTAACAGTCTGTCCCATGCCTATTGCCTTTGATGCGGCCTTCACTAGAGGGAGACTGGTGCTTCACAGAGGTGGCCGATTCCACCAGTCTGCCCATCTGCTTGACCAAAAGTCAGTGGATGGATTGTTTGTTGGAAAAAGGATGGGGGCAACCATAGCAGTCTGCCTCCCTTTTATTTACCTTTGACAATCAGTCCACATGACAGATTGGTGCTGAGCAGAAAGGCCTGATTGAAATTCCAACCTGCTGCATGGCACCGAAAGTAGATGTCGCGATTTGTCTTTGGTAAGAAGGGGTGAACGTAGCAGGCCAACCTCCCGTCTATAGCCTCTAACGGGGTCCTCTTATTGTCGAGATGGGGTTGATTGGTGTATCCAGCAACTTCTGTTGGCGGTTAGTCTTCGGGGAGAGCAGAGGGGTGACCGAAACAGTCTAACCCCCCGCTGGTAGCCGCTGACGGTCCGTTAGTAAGAAGTGGGGCTGTTACGAATCAGTTAAGGAGACTGCGGTAGAAGAGATCGACGAAGGATGACCGAAACAGTCTAATCCCCGACTTTCTCCTCTAACGGAGTCTAAAAGTTCTACGTGTGAAATTGACCGACTTGGTCAGCTCCTCCCGTTGACGGTTAGTCTTCAGACAGAAGCAATATTTAGGGCACACCAATAAACCAAGCCCAACCAAATACAAATTCTGAATCAATGGACAAAAACACCAGCACCGTTCAATCTGAAATCTATGACATTATGCCACCAAATTAACATTGAAAGAAACAAGGCCAACTCTGATATAGCTATAATGTTAGATATCTAAAATTGCTATCATGACTCCTTGACTCTGGTTAGTTGGCTATGTGGAGATACCGAGTAATGAAATGACAAGAAAGAAAAACCATCAGTAACTTTCATAGGTCCAGAAAGAAAACACGGCAAAAACCAGGACTCAGAGCTTGAGGCAAGCCATGAAACTTTGAGCTGGGATCTTTTGGGGCATTCACCCACAAAATATGAAAATATATTTGAGCATACGTACCAAATGGTCAAAATACAACATTCATTTTCACGTATTTCAATAGGCCACTTATCTCCTGCCACAATTTCGAGTGAAACCTATACCTAACCAACTGGCATCCAAGAGCACTTGGAAATTGATTATTCTTAACCAAATTGATTGGAATTCTCTATAAACGTAATCATTTCCTGATGACTCAATTGAATGAATTGTATTCGCATAGCTCATTAAGATAAGCCCACAGTCATGCCACCTTAAATTGCTAATGTTTCCACTAAAAACCACAGAGAATACTCATTTAATTACCAAACAGGACTAACTGCAATTTAAATTCTCCCATTCAATCCATCCCCTATACCCATTCCGATAGGCAATTATCAGATTTAAGCACCATTTACCTGTGCACACACTCACTCATCTCTAATCACCATCAGCCACACTTCACCTCCGCGCCCTTCTATCCTCCAACCAATATGCGAAGAGACAATAAAACTGCTTTCATATGACCGTATACTGAGCACGATAGTCTCCCTGGCTCCAGCATCTCGAATATACAATTCCATAATCCCAACAATTACAAGAGCATTAATTACTTACAGACGATAATTGCCTAGGAACACCATGAGATCGGCCAACTCGTTCACATTCTATTTCTCGCTGCTTTGCTGTGGTGTGTTGTCCTTTGTAGCCAAATCCACAGCCGTACAACACCAACATCGACTCTTTTGAGCAAATTACATTTTACGATGTGACCAAGTGCCCAGATGCTGGATTCGGGGCTGGTTGTTACTATAAAATTCGCTCTATCATCTATAGATACACCTGGTATGGTACGGATGAGGCAAAGGTATCCTTTCGCCATGAGATAATGCGACTATACTTCGAACTATTATACACCCGAACCCCTTTTGCTATGCCCCGCGTTGTTGTCACATCTGGCCAAACGAATGCACGAACGTCAACCCTGATTAATAAAGTTATTAAGCCAACGAAAGCAGTGTTTATGTATCCCACTTGAGATTTTATTAGCTCATAATTCAACTGTAAATTATCATCACCATCATTGTAATCATCATCATCAGAAGTAGCATTGGTGGTAGCAAAGACTGCTGCTTCTTGTCACGGTACTTAGTGGCAAGGTACTCTGCGAAAGGAACGACGCGACGATGGTGAAGCAAAGCAAAAAGGTTCAGGAATCGGTGTGATTCTACCTTGAGATATCCTAATGGGTTTATGATTTTATTTTACGAGCTAGAGGTACCTAGCTGATGGGGTGAATGGATAGGGAGGTGGCATTGGACTGACATTAGCCTCCAGTGTTAGTGGAAGAGTAGCAATTGTTTACCACCGGGAGGCAGGACGGGGGCTTGCGTGTTGTCGGATAGTTTTTGAGAAATTTTGTCACAAATTATGCTGGCGGGGGTATATTCTGTGGTGTTAGCCTTTTAATCGACCCTTCGCAATTTGAGTGCGGATAACCGCAGCCGATCTATAGTCACTGATTAATGAAAGGAATGAGGTTTGGGTCACCTAAAATTTTAGGGAGAAAGCCTTTATCAATTTTTTTCATTCATTAGCGATTAGCGAATTTAAGTAAACTGGTTAATAATGTTTGAATGCCGTTAATGCTGGTCTTCATTGATATAAACCAAAACTTGCTTAGCAATGGGCAATATGATTAGGTCTGTCTATTTTTTGTAGCGACACTACTTACTTACTCTTGGCGGCTGCTCGCTCTGTGTATCGGATTCTGGTTCATAATGTATCTTCAGAATATTTTATTGGGATTATTTCAATCCTTTTTTTTACCCTAAGTGCAAAAGGCATTCGAACTTCTTGCCGTTTCTTACATTTGACCACTAAGATTGCCTGTACCTACCCAGTAACACATGATAATTTGGTGATTGATTCGCGCATGGCATTGGAGGAATTTTTGTAGCAATTTCTGTATCTAGCCTACCACGAATCTTTTGAACTTATAGCACGTGTTAGAAATTTGTCACACTATATTGACTTTTGACTATCATACGCCCTTTAATCTAAGAACAGGACATCAAATAAAAATCGGGAATTTCTCACGTCAATGGAAAAACCCACATCTATCCCAGTCCCAGACCCAGGTCCAGGTAGAGTTATATGTTTAAGGTTCATGTACATACGCCTATTGGCTATAACCACAGGCAGTAATTATCAGTATTGAGGATATTTTTTTGCACAAATTTTGTGTGACAATGAGAAGGACTCTCTATTGTTGTATGAATTGGCAAATTCTACTCGCCGCGAAAACATTCTGACACTATTTAACTTCGGAAAATGACAAGAACAGTATTATGAATGTGTTCGCCGCGAGTGTTCATTGAGTGAAGTCACACAGTAGGTGGCATCCTTTCTATTTTTCATCGAGCAGATTAGATGGTAAATACCTTTAAGTGGGATATTGGTTTGAATATTATTATTTATTACAGCAGGGGCTGGCAAACTTTTTAACAAAAGGCAATTTTTAGAAAATAAAACAATTTATGCGCAGGATAATGGCGGTTGATTTTAAGAGCGACGAAAACTTTTTTTTTTATAAAATACCTTCTAATAATGGTAAGCTGACAAACAATTTATTGGATATAGTTTATTTTATGCCATCTAGTTTTGGGTATTCCAAATACTGGGGGGCTATTCCCAAATGCACGGCGATACTTCGATTTCGACCGTCTTCGCTTTTGATTATTCTCAAATGCGAACTGTGCTTTCCAATTTTCCACTTATTTTCCCAAAAGTTTGACAGCTTTTTCCCGTCACAAGAATTTAGTTTATTTTTTGTCCGCAATAAATCCGCCAGCAATCTGTCACCTAAACAGCTATCGCCTTTGATTGGATCAAATCGCTTTTGGAAATATAAAAATACAAATCCGCCATGAAAAGCGATCCGCCGTGCATTTGGGAATAAGCCACCTGAAATGCATGACATGCTGTGCCAATTTGCTGAGGATACCTAGCTATAGATATCTTTTTGTTTCCCCCCAATTAATTATTAATCCCTCCAAATTAATACGTGATTTTTAAAGTTGTACGCATGTACTCCTTACCGAAGGTTGAAAAGATGACCTAGTAAAACCTTACCCCAAATTTTCTCCATTTACAAACAGAAAAATAATGAAAAGAGACTTCCGTAATAGCTTAGATATGACAAAACTTTTCCGTAACAAATTCCGAATGATGGAAAGAGACTTCGGAAATTGCCTTCAATAGATATCGTTGTTTTTGAAACTCTAAATATTTCAAGTGACTTGTAGGGTGTAGGGTAACTTGTGGGTGCAAGAGCGCAGAAAAACATCTTAAAGTTTTTTCTACTGCGCCACCTCTCGCGAACGTCTGACAAACATCCAAGAGTATGACTGTCATGAAAAAGCTTCTGAATTCAGCCGTTCGGACTCGGCATAAAATTGTAGGTCCCTTCCATTCGTCCCAAAAATATAAACTCACACAAAACGAATGGTTGCGAGAAGCTAGGCCTTGGGTGTCTACCCGCATGTTGCGCCACCTGTTTATTTTTTTAAATCTTAGAACTGTCAAGTATAAAAGTATTGTTATTATGATTCCGTTACTTTACTTCACTGTGAAAAATGGGCTTTAGAATTATATTTACCTCGTATCCTGGGCAGCTCAATGGAACTGTTGATGATAGTGACTTCCGTCTGCTGAACGAGACTGAAGGAGTAACATTGCATTTAGGTACTTGTCAAAATCCGGTAAATCTTATGACTTATGAGTTACTTCTACACAATATATAAGTGTTATCTAGCATCACACGAATCCGAGTTCGACCATCACCAAATACGACTCAAGACGATTGCTACATTTATAATGCGTCTTTGAAGCCGATAAAAAGGTGGCGAATCTCCACTCTGTTGCGACAGAAACAATTACCTACTCTGTTGGAGAACGGTTTGAGACATTCAGACATTCTAAGTTCTCAGTGCTGCTCACTTTAGCCATGATCACCAATCGCCAATCAGTCAGGACAATCTGTTTTATATTACCAGATAACTGCTTTTAATACATTGCGATAGACCAATAAATAGACAAGTTTTATGATGCGCAATGTAACCATCTGATGCTGACTAGGATCTCTGAGCCCGAGGTACCTGCATAGTGCGATTATTTGTATTGCATGCCAAACTTATCAATGTTTAAATCAAATACAAGGCAAGGATTCCCACTCTACGCACCTTCACCAGTACATACTTACATCCCTCTGATTTCACTTTCAAAGACCATAATATGTATTTATATATATAAAAAAAAACACAAATCCTTTGATCTTTCACATGTTCTCACAACAAATACTTTAATATACATTTCGTTTTCATTTTACTTTTTTTGTTTTTATAATTACCAATATAAACAATAAATACATAGACATTTTGTTTTTATTTTTTTAATATATATTATGTACACATCAAATAAAAAATTAAAAATTAATTAAATTAAAACTTAGAAATTAAAAAAAAATCATTAAACATATATATATATTTGTTGTACACTTACAGAGAAAACATATTTAAAATAAAAATTACAGTTAATTAAAAATAAAAGAAATATTAAAAAAAAAAACATATACAATAGTAATAGTAGTAGTACCTATAAGTAAAATATTTATCACTCTGTTGATTTTCTTGTTTGTTTTCTTAAATTTTGTTTATGTAAAAAAAAAATATTTTGAATTTGTAGTTTTTGTGGTTAGTTTTGTGTTACAATGAAAAATACAACTTAAGCTTAGCGCAGTATTTTCATCGGAAAATTACTGGTAAATCAAGTCCTAAGAAAAAAAAATCTGTCTGATCCTCTAATTCACTCTTACAGAGGCAGAGTGGACATTTAAACCAACAAAAGAGGAAGAAGGATATTTCTATTCGTTGTGCAATATTTAATGATTTTCTGACAGCTATTTCTATTGAATCTACTAAATGCTTCCATCTACATTAAAACACTAATTTAATTATTGAATTAATTTTGGCGAAACATACATTGATTCCACTTGATCCTGTTTATCTTTCTACTAAATGCTTTTTTTTTTTTTTTTTACTTTTGTATGTAAATTTTCATAAATAAAATATTATTCTCTACGTTATTTCTCTTGTCATGAGGTACCTCAACTTGGCGGGGTTCATGACTTTTGGCTTTGATTACACATACATTGCATGCATTAATTTAGATATTTTTTTGTTTGTATAGATACATAATATAAAATAATTACAATAATTAAACTTTGGTTTGTCCTCCACTGATGCCAGACAACGCCGACCAAAATCTCAGCAACAACGGTCGATCTGTGTCTGTCCGATCGACTCTCCATCCAGATGGTAGCCACCAAAATGGATTTGAATTGACGATTGTTGGTGGTAATGGTGATGTGGAAGATGATGTATCGGTGACGGACTCTTGGCTATCCGTTGAAGAAGCTATGCTGTTACTACTACTACTACTACTGCTGCTTCGAATATTATTACTGGTTCCGGTGCTACTCTCAATCGACGATGGGCTGGTTGACGCAGGGATCATAATCGACGATGGGATGATCTTCGACCAACGATCACTTGAAGATGCTTCCACACTGGGAGTGGTTGTTGTTGAAGAATGACGATTTCTGGCGACAAGACCGTTGATCATCTTAAGCTCCGCGTTGATATCGATCACTGGTGTGGGAGATTTTTCAACCCTCGGACGGGTATATATGAAACGATCACCTGATTGCGGCTTTGATTGATTGACTGGAGATGGTGGGTCCGCTGGATTAAAGCTTGGCGATTGTGGTTCTGTTGGCAACTCTGAATCGCTAGACGTTGTGATATCTTCACTGGAACTACTGATCGTTGTGATGTCGTCCTGTGAAATCCCGATCGTTGAGCTTTCTTCTTCGTCAACAGTGAATATTGTAGTGTCATCACTGGGACTCACAGTTGTGGTGATGTCATCCTCTGCGGATAATGTAGAAGTGATGTCCGTAGAATCTGTGAGCTCTGTTGAGCTGACAGTAGTTTCACCCTCGAGAGGTGCATCCTCAGTGACACTTCTTGTAAACTCTGTCTTGCTCTCGACATCCGCATCTTCTTCCAGCTTCATTGTGGTACTCTCGGTCTCAAACTGATCAGTGGTTGTTTCGATTTTCGCTGTTGTCGTAGCAATCTCCTTCTCTAGCTCATGATCTTTGTCGAAAAACAATGATTCCTCTTTCAAGATCTCCTTTAAGTCCACATTTTTCTCCGCAATGGGCGAAAAAACCTCAACATCTGTCTTTGCAGTCGTTGTGTTGACCACCTCTTGGTAAATGGAAAAGTTCAAGTTCTGTTCCTTTCCATTTGTTTCCGAAACAGCTGGCACCAATATCGCATCGATACCACTCAGGAACAGAGTGGAATCATCCTTGCTACCACCATCTGCACTGTCATTATATGCGCCATAGCTAGTGCTGCCAGTATCCAGATCGGGAAGAGATGTCTCTGATGGTGCCGGTGGTCGACGATGACGTTCACCAACAAAAAATACACTTTCGTCTTCGGAATCCTTATTCCCACTGGAATCTCCAGAACCAGACGATCCAATTGGGAAGTTATCTCGAAAAATATCGAATTTCAGCGGTTCATCTACATTATCCCCAACTGGGGGTGGGATAATGTCGATTTCTCCTTCAAGCTTTTCAGCGCTCGATGCATCAATTACTTCCTGATCGTAGTCATAATCGTACTCGTCCTCAGAGGCTATAACGAGGTTCGTCAGCTGGGTGAGTAGAATCTTCTCTGTATCTATGTTAACGGTTGGTACGCATCGAGATTCGAATAAATGCTCACCTGGTTGACAATGGATCGTCTGGTTCCGTTTCTGCGGTACGATGAATATCGATTTGGGTGTGACTTTTCGGGATTTCTGTTGCTGACCAACGGGCACCATGAGCCAGGCTTCCCATGCCAGATTTTCTGCCGTGCTCTCAATCGGCTTCGATGTGATGGGCAGGCATTCGGTGGTAGAATAGCAACTGCTTAGCAGTGCAATTGTGATGAGAGTAGATGTAGTGATGATTTGTACAGTCAGGAGTTTATTTGTTATTGGCAACATGTTGCGTGGTGTATTATTTTGTATTTGTGTCTGTTGATGAATTTGCTTATTTGGTTTAATTAGCGCTGCTAATATATTGATGGCAAGTACTAAAGGTCCAATTTTATACAGCCCGCATTGGTTGTGCTCTATTTGCTTCCTTTACAAGTGCATTGAGTTGTCTGCAATTCTGGAAAGAAATGAAACAAAGGGGAATTAATTAGTGATGCCAATAAGGAGGGGAGAATATTATGGATATAATGTCGCACATAAAACTAGAGATAGCTATTAAGGACCATGATAGCTTTTTAATACATAATGTCCATTTTACGAGAATCAGAATAGAGACAGAATTCGAAAGTGAGTTTGATCGTCACTATGGAACCTATTACTAATCGGGTGAAACAAATTGTTGCACAAACTTTCCGAGTTGATTAAATGCGCTGTACATTTTGTTACAACCTTTTTGATTTTTTTATCGACAAAAATTTGGACACAAATACATACAATGACTTTAAAAAATGTCTCTTGAAAACTATACAATACACCCTTTGGAAACATGTTTTTATACATCTTTTAGGAACCTACACCTCAAAAGGCATCATTTTAAGCCAAAAAACTTGAACTCTTGTCAAAAGTGATGCCAATAGGATGCATTTCACTAAAACCTATTTAAATTTGCAGATGAGACAAATCATTTTCCGTCGCCACATTTGTATTCAAGAACGTCCTTCATACCAACGTCCTTGTACGCACAAGACTGTTATTGGCATTCCAACAAGTTCTTCACTAGCGCCAAGACAAGATGAACATCAACCAGAGCAGAGAGCTGAATTCAAAACCATTTGCCAAGGAACATCTCATATTCCTCTAATCTTTCATCAACACGTTCAATATTTCCACATCTCTGAACCACATCAGACAACCTCATCGTCATCACAGTCGACATCTCGCATAGTCGTCATTCACTAATCACGAAATGAAAGAAAACTGCATAACAATCCAATGGCTATGCTATTGTACCAGCCAACCCATCCGCACGTAACGCGAATGCACTAAAAACCCAGCGTTGCATACAAAGCAAGTATAGATACAGATACACACAATTCTTCGTCACATTGTTTAAATTAGATAACCCAATTCTTTTTCTAGTTTTTTTTTTTGTTTTTCTACCTTATACTCTATTTTTGTGATTGTACGTCCAACCTTCATGTGCGATAAGTACCATCCACCATCCTCTGCCACCTACCATGACAATTTTAGCTCCTCTTACACGATATGCAACAGAAATACGAAAAAAAAAACGTGCTGCGAGTGCTGCGAGTGTTTCCACTCAAACGTGTTGACATAAAATGTTTTCGTCTCTTCTAGCTTGCGGTTGGTTTTTTTTTTTTTGTCTAGAATATCAACGTATCGCCTACGAAAGAGATGGCTGTGCGGATATCTTGTAGATAAATTTCCTAAAGTGGTTTATTCTGACAGTCTGTACATTGCATCGCAATGAATACGAAGGAGGTTCTATCTTACGGTACTAAATTGTTGGCCCCATCTACCTCTGCTGCTGCTCTGTCAAAGATGGGACACGTGTTGACGATTTTGAAGTTTAGAGAGGTTTGCCATTGAAACCTTTAAACTTGAACGTTTGGGTCACGAGTTTTGTTACAAGTTGTGTACTCTTTGGAAAAAGTTTATCCGGTTTTTTATATCCGTTAATGGTTTTCAACTGCCAGGGACGTGCCTGAAGGGTAGGTACTAACAGTTGTTAATGAAAATCGTCGGTTTTTCTTTATTCTTTTGGATGTGTGGATGATGATACAAAAGTAGAGCGACAGGGACAGCAAACGACGCCGAATTTCTAGCCGCTCTTTTGACATTTCTCTTCAGTAAGGTTTGCCATTTCATGATGGTAAGATATATTAGCCAACAACGAGTCGAAATTATTAAAATTTACTACCGAAATTCGGAGTCAGTGGCCTCAACGTTAAGAGCGCTACTTCCAATTTATGGTCGTCATAATCATCCTAACAGATCAACAATTGAGCGTCTAGTGGAAAAATTTGAATCCACAGGCACAGTACAAAATGTTCCCGTGCCAGTGAGACAAAGAAGTGCCCGTAGTGTCGAGAATATTGCTGCCGCTGAGGCTTCAGTTGCAGAAAGCCTAAATGATGAACTTCGTACGAATATCGAACGTGAAATTGCAGCAGTATCGGCCGATTTATGCTTGAAAACCGTCGAAAATTGGGTTCAGCGTCTGGACTTCTGCAAGTGTGCCCGTGGTGGCCATGCAAAAGAAATCGAGTTCCATACATAATGGCATCGAACGTACTTTCACAGGAATTAAGAATTTCATTGATAACCAAACTTTTGTAGCGCTCTTATTGAAAAACCCTGTACATGGTTACATAGATCACAAGGTGGTACTTTTTATACAAATTTATTGTATATTAATTATTTATTAAAAGTATCAAAAAGTATAGCAATTCCAGAATCAAAGCGCTCTGCTGGCCAAGATATTCCAGGAAGAAACAAATTTCCAAAGTAATATCGATGACTTTATAACGCTTCACGGCGCGCGCCCGGAGATGGTCATTAAAATTAGGGACAAAATCTAGGTAGGGATGACTTGACCGACATATGACATATGAGTCGCTATATTACGATTCTCTTGTTCCAGATGTAGCTAACGATTCGTTTTTTAACAAGGTTAACCTATCATAAATTTTGCAGCCAAAAATCGGTAATCAAACAATTTTTCTACCTACAAGTTAAATGAGTTCACAAAAGACTTTGACAACTGCACAATTTGCAAGAAACTCTAAGATTCCCTCTTCTAAGTCAGAAGTTAAGACTCGTATCTCAATCTACCTGCAATGATGTCCTCCACAAATTTGGTTACAACTTTGCAAAACATTTCTTGACCATTATATTGATTTGTTATTGGCCCACAGCAGTCATCAGAGAAGTCATTAGCCATTAAAAAGTTTGAGCACATAGGAGACTCATCAGACAAGTAGGTAACATCGAAAATTTGTAAGTCTTATCGGTCATAGAACCAACTTCAACGCAGGGCAGGTCCCATCCCATCACAGTTTATCATATGCTCGTATGTACTACCAACAATACTTCACATCCCATCAATTAGGCAAGCAAACTCGCATAAAAGCTCTTCGGAGACTACTCCCACAACAAGTTGTCAGCCAGACAGACTTGATATATAGATAGATAGCGACAAGTGATATAGACAGCTAAACAAACAAACAAACAAACCATCAAATGGCCATTCCACTTCTACACTGGTGTAACCATCACCACTATCAACATACAAATTCGTGTGGTAGGAAAACTCTATAGATTGTTCTTTAGACTGGAATTGGAATATAGCGATGCAGAGACGGACAAAATGAAAAAAAAACTGGCTTCACTGGATTTGGAGAGCTGAAAAAAAATCAACCTTATCCCTAAGATCCCACGCCAGCAAAAATGATGGTGTTGTTGACGAGTAATCAAAACGAGAATACTAAACCTGCTCTGGGGTATATTATCAAACACCTGTCGCCCCGTAATTTGATTTTGACAAAGAGAAGTCCGCTTAAAGAACCCATATACATATTTGAATGGGAGTGTCAGCGTTCCCGACAAACGAAAGAGATCACACACAGAAGCCATCGCCTATCAGCCATCTGAAAATAAAAATTTGGGGGGAAATATATTTTTTTTATGGTGTCTATCCGTCGCACTCAAAATATTGATGTACTTGCAGTCGCGTTAAAAAAAAAACAACTATACTCCATAAAAAAATACTCCTTTGACGTTAACGTTGGTTTTCACACCACACGTCCTTCAAATGATGGGACTTCATGCATCAGTTGGTATTCATCAAAGGGAAAAAAACAACTTTGGTGTTAGGTATTATTATCTATCGCTCTCGTACTTTGGGCGGCTTTTCGGATGAGCAATTGTATCTCTGAAATGCAATTTCAGTGCAGAAACTTTATTTTATTTTTTCGTGGAATGGTTATCCATAAAATACAGTGTAGTTTTGTAGGTGTGTAGAAAAAAATGCATTGTGCCATGAATTGAAAAAGTTTTTCTCTACATTCAGATCACGCAATCTTGCTATTTTCGCATCGCAAAAAAAATTGCACATTTTATAATGTAAAACGATTTTAAGGTAAAATACTTCTAAAAAAATTAACACAAGACTTTGGGAAATTTAATAAAAAAGTTAAAAATGTATCAAGGACTTATAATTTATTGTTGTTTCCTTGTAAACATTTTTTTTATCAATAATAATCAATAGCATTAAGTTGATGGCTTTTTTCGACTTTAGAAATTCTTCGAGGGTTTTAATTTTGCCCAATCTTGTGTTGTATGATTCCACCAGCAGTGTGAATTTGTAAAATTTCATGCTATGCAACAATTATTGTTTTAATATACAAGTAGGGTTGCAAAACATTGTTGAAGTTCTGGTGCTTTTTGCAATTCCTACATTCATTCAATTTTAATTGCCCGCTAATCTATTAAGTGGGCTGCGGGTGTATAGGCTGTTCAAGTAGAGGAGAGATTATGAACTTGATCTAAGCATCTAATCCTGGGTCTACCTAGTGGACGCCTGATTGACGTTAAGGATTCCATAGCACGTCGTGGGATCCTGCAGTTGGGGATATGCGTTTAACATGGCAAAACCACCGAAGCATGGATCGCTCCGTTCGGAGAACTAGCTTGAGTTGCTTACGTATTCTGCGATCTATATGGGTCACACCAGCAATACAACGCAACGGCTGAATCTCATTTCGGCAGCTTGTATACGCGATCTTATTCTTCCGGTCATTACCCAAACTTCATTACCATAGGTTAGAGTTGGAACAAACACCAAATTAAAGACTGGCAGCTTAGTTTTGACCCCAAGTTAAGTCCTCTTAATACCAGAATGACCAAGTAAAGTCCTCCTAATACCAAAATGAAATGACCAAGCTGTTTCAAAATTGACCCAGCCTGACTAATCCTACAGGAAATCTTGTGATTCCTATATACAATATATTGTAGATAAAATTACGTAGAAAAAAATAAATATTTGGTGTAAAAGGTCACTAACGCACTCGAAGTGTAAAGTCTGGCAAACATTCTTATTTTTGGAATAAATGGATTCCGAAGATATTCAGACTAAAATTTCGAATAATTTGTAAATCTACCACATCGTGTTTCTGATTTGTAAAGTATTGTAAGGTCAAACATTATTTCAAAGAAGGTCACAAGCGATCTTACTATCTCAAGTCTCTAAATAAAAAAAAAAAAAAATAAATAGGTGGCGCAACAGGCGGGTGACACCCAAGGCCTAGCTTCTCGCAACCATTCGTTTTGTGTGAGTTTCTATTTTTGGGACGAATGGAAGGGACCTACAATTTTATGCCGAGTCCGAACGGCTCAATTGAGAAGCTTTTTCATGACAGGCATACCCTCGGATGTTTGTCAGACGTTCGCGAGAGGTGGCGCAGTAGAAAAAACTTTAAGATGTAATTTGGGTTTTTCCGGGGATCGAACCTGAGATCCCTCGCACAGTAGTCCAACACACTAACCACTGCGCTACTGCGCCCACAAGTCTCTAAATAATTTGGGGAAAAAAAACTAATAACTCTAATTGATATAGGAAAATATGGAACACATTTTTCGAAAACAAATTGCTCTTTTCAAAAACAATCGATAGAAAGTCCTTCAAAAGTCGAATCACTAAAACTAATTAACCACACACAGTGCGCACTTGACTCTGCCAATCTGCTAGCTAGCACAACAAAAACACATCACAGATAAAAAAAAGTGAAAAAAAAAATCTAAAAATCTCTCATCTTCAATGTTTCTATATAGTTCTACACCTTTCTACGCGAAAAATGAAATATCTATGAAAATAGTGCCGGAGAAGAAACCATCTGCTAACCCAATTTCCATTGTACATCTGTTTTAATAATTGTACACATCTTCTCACGTCTCAGTTTTTTTCTTTCTTTAACATGAAAAATTAAAACAATATCTTAAGTATCACTAAGAGTCTATGGGAGAACTTAAAAAAAAACAGACTAAGACCGATCGTAAATTCGTTTGAGTGATTTTTAATTGATTGTTTGAAGGCATCGTGACGGCCCCGGCCTGGAAAGGAAATACACCAACAACAACCACAGATATGACAAACGATACAAAAAAAAAATAAATAACAGAAACAAGAAGAATTATTATCAACATAGAATACACGTATCTATACATCTCCCGTGATCAGTAATAATTATTTGCGATCTTCTTCAATTTCTCATCAACTTTGTTTGGCTCTTGATTGAGGGCCGGGTGGGTGCGCTATCGCGTATATTTTTCATCTTTGTTTTTATCAGTTTCCGAGCTTGTTTGTGAGATGTTTCTTAAATTTTTTTTTCATTTCGGTTTGATTTGATTTTTAGGATTTTATTGGCGTAAATATTTTGAATGAGAAACGTTGTCTGATCAATTGGTTGAACGAGTCTGGTTGTATTTTCATGATCATTTATTTTATGGATTTTATGGAAGATAATTTAGAATTTAATTGATCGATTAAATGTTAAATGTTAGTAACGGGATTCAATCTTTTGCGTTGTTGCATTGAGTTAGTGTGACGAACCTGAAATTGTACTTGGCAATGTCTAGGTAGATATCTTGTTGTCGCAAGGGTTGCGGGCTTATACTAAAATAATCATTTTTAAATGTCTTCTTTAATATTTTCTAGGTCACAATAGATGGAAGATTTAGCCATTGGGCCTTACTAATAATCATTTTTAATCTTCAGCTTAAATATTTTGACGGTCACAGTGGATTATTTTATATGGAAATTTTCGCCATTGTGACTTCGTAAAAGTTAGCCTGGACACTAAAAATGATTATTAGTACCGCGGATTGTATCTTCGTAAAATTTAACCTTAACACTAAAAATGATTATTAGTAGGTACCACGCTTTGTATTGAAGTGAAAAGATTCAACGGAAGTAAGTTTTTAACTTAGCTGTAAGAAATACCTACTAGCGATAGCGTCACTAACTGTGGGTATTAAAATTGACTGTTCATTGCACTATAATGTACATACATAACAAAACACACATAATAAGGTAAGACAACTAAAGGGTGATTTTTTTTTCTGTTTAGTTTTTCAGCCTGATTTTTTGACAGTTCACGCGTGATTCCTGACAGGTGTCAAAGTAAAAAATACTCAGTTAGCATTGTCATTTCGCCTTGGATAGACTTACGCCCGAACAACGTTAAATTATAGAATTTTATTACCAAGAATCGTGCTCAGTAAAAAATGTTTTGCACTTTGTCCATTTTATGGTCGCCGTAATCGTCCTACTGAGGAGGATGCGTTAATTATCAAAATTGCCTTAAGAAACCAGAAAATTGTCTAAAGAAGCATTACAAGAACTGCCAATGCATCCACAAAAATGTACCGTTTGATGTGGTTTATGGGCATCATTGGGACGTATTTCTTCAAAGATGAAGACGGCAACAACGTTACGGTCAATGCTGCCCGCTATCGTTCGATGATTTCCGTTTTTTTTTTGCCCAAAATGGAAGATCTGGGTTTGGTCGATATGTGGTATCAACAGGATGGCGCGACATGATACACAGCACGCGAATCCATGTACATATTCCGAGGCGAATTTAGTGAGCAATTCATCTCACGTTTTGGACCTGTTGGCCGGATAGATCGTGCGATTTGGCGCCCCTGTGCTGGACTATTTTTTTGGGTCTCTCGTCTATACGGATAAGCCAGCAACTATTGCCTAACTCGTGTTATTGGTGAAATACCAGTCGATATGTTGGAAAAAGTATGCCAAAATTGGACACTCCGGATGGACCAATTGAGGCGTAGGGGCGGTCAACATTTACACGAAATAATATTCAAAAACAAAATGGCAAGAATTGATTTATCTATACCCTATTACAAATTTCATTCAATTTTGCAAATTTTCGTTTTTTTTTTTTTCATTCTAAAAACCAAACGCTTAAAAAATCACACTTATAATAGAACTACGACCCTTTATCATGAATAAATTGCGATTTTTTAAGAGTCACTGCCATTTTCTATGGGTGACAACAACTTCAAAGCAGAACAATATTTAAGTAATAGCCAGTCATAAAAAAAATCATTTTGGTCAAAAACGCTTCCAAAAGAAAAGAATTTTTATAGAAATCTGTCTACTAGTTTTCACTTTAACCCGTAAAAGACATACAAATTGCAGATAGAAGTAGGACCTTTGGTCCGTTGCATTGTGCTGCCATGCCGCTCCGAGAGCAGTTGGGTCACACAATCTGCTAGTACTCAATGCTTTTCCTATGAATACTTACCAACTTTTAGTCGAACGACATCTATAAGAAAAATCAGTATTAAAACCGATTTTTTTTATTCAGATGATAATAATTCGAACTATCTTTGGATGCCTATTAGATTACCAACTAGAGTGTGCGCGGTGATTTTTTTTAACCCCTATTAGTATGAGCGGTTACGAGGACTGAAAATTGGACGAAGCGATTTATAAGATTGGCACAATTTTCAAAATATATTTATTTAAAAGTAATAAAGGTCAAACAATACGTCAACCAACAGACACATTTCATGTTTGACACTCTTCCACTTATGTAAATGCGGACTAAATATACACCCCAACAAAGCCGAGTCGGTCTTTTGTGACAGAAATAACATGTTTCGCTTTGTTAACATTTTGGTTAAATTAATCAGTTCTTCTCTGCTGGTATATCATCATGTTGGTGTTATTTTGGATAAGAAACTCTGATAAATATTATAAACTGCTTCTACTGACGTATGTTTCAAATTGAGAAATGGCTTTCACTATATTTTCGACCACTGAACTTCACAAATATATTCATCTGCATCTGCTTAATATTCCTTTGCATTTAAATTATTTTCCATTATTAGCAACAATAGCCGATCGTCATCCTTCATTCTATAGAGTACCTCTCAACGTTGTTTTTTTTTTTTTGGTTTGGTAAGTTTTTTTTTCTTTGTTAAGGGTAAAAATAAGTAGGTAACATTGTCAATCCCCTGACATTTGTTTGAGTTAAAAATAATAACTGATTTCCAGGAGATAACAATATGGTTGTTGTTTTTGCTTTTTATTTTTAACATTTCTTTATGTAAACAGATATTAATTAAAAAAAAACCGCAAACATGTTAGTATGACACAACTTCTTTAGGTAGATCGTACATTCTCCAAAGCCGGTTTTCATTTGCTGACGGGTCTTATTGTTTTTTTACCCAATAAAATATTAATTTAAAAGTTATAATACTGTAAAGGAATTTTCTTAGAATAGTCAGATATAATTAACTGTCAAGGTTGTGCTAGCAGTTATATCTGAGATAAGAGCTCCAACTGAAGAGGGTTCATTTTAATTGCTTAATGTTTCCAAGAACGTTACTAGATTTACTAATAATATTGCGTAATTTTATTTCTTTTACGTTCGCAATCCCCTACCACACCTAACTTAAGAAAAATAATCTATAAAATGTTCTATCCTTCTTTATTTGCTGTGCAATGATAAACTTTTGTCAAAAATACATTTCCCCCCCATTCAACAATCGATAAAACAATATTTATTGGTTTGATAAAATCAATATACAATGCAAAGCAACGATGAATTGTGCAACATGTTTTAAAGAGAAAACAAAAAATGCATCCCAACATTTGCTATGATGTTGCCGTCTCTATATAGCTGTTCGGGCCGTTCGGGGTGAGTCTAATTGTTTTGATAGTGTAATCTAGTAACGCATTATGCATGTTCTGTGAATAGACATTGTGTTTAGATAACATTTTAAAATGGATAGGATATTACAGAGATATTGAAATCGAAAGCGGGCGTGAATTTTAACAACACATCAATTATGAAGTGCCGCCAATAGAGCGGACAGATTTATGAGGCGCATAGTCCACGCAATGCACTTGTTCATGGTATAAAAAAAAATAAATAATCTGCATATTCGATTGATGTTTGGAATTTATTATTTCCATCGGTCATGCAATGTTACAACATGATTTCGTTGATGACGATCGGAGGGAGTTTATCTTGTATTGTACAGATGTTTATCAAAAAAATTGCATCTGTGTCATGTGTGATGCAATCGTGATAGTTCTGGTGATCGTATTTCATAATTGAATTTGATAAATCTGCATGATAGATATCCTCTTGGCCGTAGCATCGTACTCATCATGTAACGTTTTAGGAAATACCTTGCCTAACATTAGACTTGTGGGCCACTAAATCGTTTTTGCTTTGAAATAAGTCAAGTTGTGTCGAAATTGAGTCAAATCAAGAAAGAGGAATATGACAATGAAATAAACGCCACCACTAGCACTCCAGGAAAATTCATACCTCTTTCGTCGTCAAAAAAGTAGAAAGCTACTCAAAACGTTTAAGTATGTCAGTCCGTACCCTGTTTTTATCAAAATAATCAAAGATCAAACCTAAATCCTAAATTTTGGATTAGTGTCCTCTTCTGTCAAGGAAAACCGAACCTCCGTTTCAAAGACCAAGCTATCGCGGATGCCCATAGCGCTTGGTCTGGACAATTGGAAGCAGCGTGCCAGGGATCGTAGAGAATGGAAGGCTGCAGTGTCTCAGACAGAGACTCTTCACGGGTCGGGAGCCCGATAAGTAAGTAAGTAAGTCCTCTTCTGTGATTTTGACGACGAAATTAAGGAGATAGTAGTAAAGCAAAGGCAACCATACCAAGGAAATATGATGCCATATGCCCCACATTACAATAAATAAATAGTTGGCGCAACTAGCGATTTCACATATTCCCCACAGAAAATAGTCAAGCGGCGTTAAATCGCACGATCTTGGAGGCCAATTCACGGGTCAGAAACGTGAAACTATGCGGTTACCAAACGTTTCCTTTAATAAATCAATTATGGCACGAGCTGTGTGACATGTTGCGCCGCCTTGTTGAAACCACAGCTCCTGCACATCATGGTTGTTCAATTGATGAACGAAAAAGTCAGTAATCATGGCTCTACAGTGGTCACCATTGACTGTAATGTTCTGGCCAGCATCGTTTTTAAAGAAGTACGGACCAATTATTCCACCAACCCATAAATCACGACAAACAGTCAGTTTTTGGTGGATGTAACGGTGTCTCAACATACACTAGAGGATTATCATCACTCCAAATACGGCAGTTTTGTTTATTGACGTATCCATTCAAAATAGACATAGTGTTCGATACGTATTTCGAACAGAACCATGATTTTCAATATAAATTTGCACAATTTGAAAGCGCTGTTCAGGCGTCAATTTATTCATTTTGAAATGCCAAACCAAACTAAAAATAAATCACTTGACAGCTGACAAAATGGCCACTAGTTAAAATAGTGTTGCCAACTTAAAGTTCTATACCTCTACAAAAAACACCCTTTAGTTGTCATTATCTTCTTTTTAAATTGTATATGTACATTTGAATTTTGCGCCTAAGTTATACCGGTCACCATTTTTTTATGAATTCGCCAAAATCCCAATTTTTTATACAATCATAATTTTTCTCTTAAAGCGAACAAAATTTTTATTTTAAAATTGTATATAAACCCTCAGGAAATACCTAAAGCAGGGGTTTCCAATCTTTTCCATACTGCGACTCCCTATACAGGTTATAATACTTTTGCGACGCCCTTCTAAAACCACTCAAGGAAACAAAGCACGACGACCCATCGTCGTTGAAATGGAATAAAATAAAAATTCGCCTCGTCGCTAAAGATAATTTTTCTGTAGTCATTTATCATTAACTTTGAGCTCCTGGGTCAGTTGGATCTTGAACAGATATAGGCCCAAGTCCCGGCGCAAAATTTGCCAAGTTGAAGTCTGCAAAATACCGACTTTTTGTGCACGGCAATCGCCTCCGCAAATCTGCTATCGGATAAACGTTAAATAGAGGTCCTGCGGTTGACGATCGAAGGAACCCATTTAAGGGCAAAACACTTTTTTTTTTTAAATACTTCTCCCGGGAAAGGCAAACCTATAACGCTCCATCAGCGCCCCGAGATGCTTGCAGATGTATGTTAGTTCTGCACTTAAATTGCTGCAAATTGTAGTCTTCTGAAAATATATATCCAGGAAGCGAGTTCCAAAGTTTGCTTGCACTGTAAGAGAAGGAGTTTTGGAAAGATTATGTCCTCGCGGTTGTCAAGTGTACTGTATGGTCATGAGCATTAGCAGCCTGTCTTGTGGGGTGCCCAAAAGTTGCATTTCGAGGGATAATGTGATACCTATAACTAAACTATCCTCGTAACGAATCAAACAATATTCTTCTAAGATTCAATAACCACCTTAAACTCATTTTTGACTTAATTCTAGGCCCTTGCTGTTGTTATTTCATCCAAAGACGTCATTTTAAAATTATATTCTGCTTGCCATGTTACAGAATACAAATTTGTTTCCTTTTTCGCACCCACATGGTTATACCTACTCATTACTCACATAAGCACTCCCCAATCCCCACACACAATCTATACACCAAAAGTCATTAAACGAATAATAAAATGGCACGATTTCCACACTTTCATAACAAAAATCGATTTAGAACAACAAACGAGTAAATACGAAACTTGCAGTGCCACTAAAAATCGCTACAAATGTTTACACTATCGGCACGCATCGTAAATAAAAGGCTCACGAGCTACGGCCAAGAGCGTGCCTATTCAAATTATAATGCTCAACGAATTTCAAGGAAAGAATTCCACACCGCCCCAGTCATAAGTTCACGAAATTAAAAATGTCAGAGACCCTCCTCAAGCTAAATGTCAAGTGTTTAAAAAACTCGAGCGATTTCGCACTATTTGACTCCAAAGTATATACCCAGTGCCAAGTAAAAGATAAAATATACAACACAAAAAAAAAAAAAAGCAAAACACTTTTGAGATACATACCATACGTCTCAAGTCAGTTTAGATATCCAAGTATTTTTGTGGTATCCTCTATCCGCGTATTTTCAAAACAACTTTATTTTGCAATTTTTTTTTTTTTGAGCGAAAATTTCATTCAGAAATAAAATAGCAAAATCACGATCGCGGGAGCTATTCACACAAAAAAAAAAAAAATAAAACTCTTTACAGTTCAAAGATATATTGCATAGCGGCGCACTTCTAATTTAGACAAAATCTCAGAACAGACTGAATGTCTGAAATCGTTCGTCAAGATTACATTTCGTTACGTAACACTTTTTTGAACGAGTTCGGTCGGTCGGTTCCTTCGACAATGCTGATCGTATTGATGATGATTTCTTTGAAGCGATCGTTGTGGTTCTTGGTCGTCTGCCTGTCGGCCAAAGTGTGAGATACAAGTGTCTGTGTTTAAGATACTTTTTTGTCTGCAGAGCGCACCCCAAGAAGAACAAAATTAAGGCACACAACACAATATTGAAATTGATTGCATCTGAGTGGGAGAAAGACGAAACGAACAAAAGTATACAAAAGGAGATGCGTACGATTCGCTTTAATTAGGTCAAAAAAGGGATAAGTCCATGAGACAGTGTTTGTGGAAAAGAGAAATTTACATAACACACACGACAACAGGTAGGTAGATGAACTTCGCGCCCTTTTTTGCAAGCGATTGACTCATTGTCATTGCAGCAACCCTTAAGGGACGCGGTATGGTCACTTTTTTATTTGGAATTCATCTCACAGGTGCATTCTTTAGATTTTATGACGATGGGTTTTTCCATTTCCATAATCTAGTTGACATAATTAAGATCATTATCTATGTACATGCACGGCAGGTAGATACAACAAAATTGAGAATATATTTTGTTTGGTCCAAACAAATATAGTAATAGCTGCACGCGACTGTCTCCAAGGAAGCAAACATAAACACGGTTGATACCGCAAGCCAACCCCAACAGATGGTCTCAGGTTTAAGCAGATAAGATGAGAAGTGTACTGTTATGTGTGCGGTTACGTGTACAAGTCCGTGATCAACATTCCTCATAACTACCTATATATATGAATATTTGCTTAGCTACTACTACGATTATGTTTGGATTGCGTTGGAGTTGAATCCAATGTGACACTGACACTTTGCCTTGAGTTCCGTTATCTAGATAAAGGCGGAGAAGGGTTTTTTTTTCTTGTCGTGTTTGGCTGGTTTAAGTGGAGCGCCATGATATGGATTCATGTAGTCATTCACCTTGATCTTGATTTCTTGAAAGTGTAGATTTATAGCGGGTGACACTCACGTAACAGGTAGCACGGGTAGGTGGTAAAATAGTCCGTATATGATTGAAGTGGAAAGGTGTCAAGAGCATGCACTGATGAGTTCATGGATGCAGAAGGAGTGTGTCGATTGTCTAATGTAATATGTCAATTTCGGTAGGTGCATACATAATTTGTTTTTTGTCAAATGGTTATTGTGAGTCTGGTTTGTCTCGGCCACATCGAGCGAATGGAGAATAAAGCTCCAGCTAAGAGGATCTATGAATCCCAGCCCCCAGGTTCGAGAAGAAAAGGAAGACCGAACCTCCGTTTCAAAGACCAAGCTATCGCGGATGCCAGAGCGCTTGGTCTGGACAATTGGAAGCAGCGTGCCCGGGATCGTAGAGGATGAAGGGCTGCAGTGTCTCAGGCAGAGACTCTTCACGGGTCGGGAGCCCGATAAGTAAGTAAGTAGTCTAAAAACAGTTTTTAGAATTCAAACGATTTCTTGTTCTACCTAAAAATAGCTAGGACCGTATCGTCCTAGATTCTCACTACAAATACTTAGTTTTAATTAATATGACTGCAAATCGTCTCAAAACACTCTTGGCATTTGATGTATAACGTGCAATATACGTTTTTATAAATAGGAATAGCAAGGGCAAATCCCCCCTTCTTTGGAATTTGGTGGTCAATGAACTACTGATAATCCTGGAAGGTGAAGGATGCACGGTGATCGCTTATGCAGATGATGTTGCTATAGCCGTCTCAGGAAAGCACTTAAATACTCTTAAAGAACTCCTACAAAATGCTTTAAATGCATTATACGTTTTTATAAATAGGAATAGCAAGGGCAAATCCCCCCTTCTTTGGAATTTGGTGGTCAATGAACTACTGATAATCCTGGAAGGTGAAGGATGCACGGTGATCGCTTATGCAGATGATGTTGCTATAGCCGTCTCAGGAAAGCACTTAAATACTCTTAAAGAACTCCTACAAAATGCTTTAAATAAGCTAACCAGTTGGGCGGGTCGTTGTGGCCTAGGTGTGAACCCCCACAAAACTGATTTGGTGCTCTTCACCAGGAAATACAAGATTCCGACAGTCGACCCCCCTCACTCAATGGTACCAACCTAACTTTCTCTGACAAAGCGAAATATTTGGGGCTTATCCTGGATAAGAAGCTTAGTTGGAAACTTAATATCCAAGAAAGAGTCAAGAAGGCTACAGTAGCACTCTTCTCTTGCAAAAAAGCTATTGGGAATAAATGGGGTCTACAACCTCGAGTAACCCATTGGCTCTATATCTCAGTTATAAGACCGATACTCACCTATGGGATAATTGTCTGGTGGACAGCATTGGAGAAGGCCACATACCGCGACCATATAAGCAAGGTCCAACGCACAGCTTGTATGTGCATAAGCGGTGCATTACGCACAACACCCTCTGCGGCACTAGACATATTGTTCCATCTATTACCCCTCGACATATTCAGCAAGCAAATGGCAGCGAGTGCAGCCATTCGCCTTAAAGCCATCTCACAATGGTCAAACAAAGACTTTGGCCACGCCTCTATTCTGAAAAAATTCGAGATCTCAACAGAAAACACTGACTACACCACCCCATCTCTATACTTTGACAAGAACTTTCTCGTCACAATCCCATCCAGAGCAACCTGGGATGAAGATACCTTCCCGGAAGATGAATCAATTCACTTCTATACTGACGGCTCAAAAACCAAAGATGGAGTTGGTGGGGGTGTTTTCTCCGAAAGTCTTAATCTCAAGCTCTCCTTCCGTCTACCAAATTACTGTAGCGTGTTCCAGGCGGAAATTATGGCGATTAAAGAAGTCTTATCTTGGCTCAAGAAAAACGTCATATCTGTTAAGGATATCTACATATTTTCGGACAGCCAAGCAGCCATCAAATCCTTGGACTCGATCTCTACAACTTCTCTAGTAGCCCTCGACTGCCGATCGTCTCTTACGGAGATGGCCGAACAGTTCAACATTCACCTAATCTGGGTGCCTGGGCATAGAGACATTCCAGGGAATTGTAAGGCCGATGAACTCGCTAGAATAGGAACAACTCAACCCATTCTGTCTGATAAAGGCACCCTAGGGATACCAATCGCTACTCGTAAACAAAAATTGAAGATGAATGCTATCGAGAGTACAAATCTTAGGTGGACAAGTTTAACCACTTGTCTAGCGACAAAACAAATTTGGCCTAAACTGGATTTGAAACGCTCTAAGAAATTGATCTCTCTCAACAGATTGCATATCGGCACCACAATAGGTGTCATTACTGGACACTGCCTGATAGGCAAACATGCCGCAAGGCTGGGTCTTTTCTCTAACGACTTTTGTAGAAGCTGCATGGATGAGGAAGAAGAGGAAACTATCCCTCACCTTCTTTGTTCCTGCCCAGCTCTCTCCCGCAGAAGGAAGCTTCACTTAGGGGCCTTCCATTACAACGACTTGGGTGATCTGACAAGCATAGACATCAGAAGCCTCTTACGCTTTATAAAGAGCTCAAAATGGTTCAACTAGTGGGGAGATCTTAGATCCTTATTCGTGGCATCACAATGGACCTATACTGGTCTAAGTGTGTTGGCGTTTTTTTAGCCGACGGCCACTTTCAACCAACCAACCAACCAACCAAGGGCAAATCTTCATGGACAGCGTTCTATGTCACGACCATTGAAATCCCAAACAGCGAGAGTATACTACTTCCATGAAAAACGTCATTAAATCAGTAATTTCCGATTATGGTATACAAATTTGAGATCGCACCAAAAGAATAAAGTGCACGACTGGATCGCATAATACTTTTGGCAAAATATATCACAAAATTATACCTACCTTCTAGGCAAGGCAAATACCTGGAGAACCAAAGGTGGCCACCGAGTGCTTTTAGCTTAAAGGAATACATTTTGTCAACAGCTTGTGAAAAAAAAACCTTCACTGTAAGGCGGCCCTCAGATTGAGGCAACAAGCAATAAGTAACTACCTATATAGCAACTGCCAATAAACAATCAGCAACATTTTTCATTCTAGCGATATTTAGTTGCTTTGATGTGAGACCTCTAATTTAATTTAAAGTAAAATAATTGTGAGCGATAATTTTGCGTGTTTCCTATTTCCAGTTGCTTATTGAATGTTGCCTCAATGTGAGAGCCGACTAAGTCTACTAAGACCATCAACAAAGTCTAAATAAAATCCGTCTCACTGTCTAGTCGCTGATAGTATTGCCAGAACTACTTCTTGAGTTTCGCTATCATCTCCTAATCAGATCGAATAGGTAGATCGTTAGTATCGTTATCGTCTACCTTTAGATGGTTCTAAAACAGATGATATCGTGTTTGCACCTACTGGAAGTAGACATGTTTAACATTTGCATTTGCTATACCGCCAGTATTTGCCAAACAGCCGCCGACAAGCTATGCAGTGTTAAAATTGATAACACTATCTAGGCTGCTATGGAATCTTTAACAAATATTGCCAGAATCATGAAAGCAAAGTAGCCGCTGCTTGTGTTTTGTAACTCTTCGATGGGTACCTATAACCGCTGCAACATTTAGTGACGGACAATCACAATGTGGCTAGACATTCGATACAAAGATTTGTGTATAAAATAAATAAATAAATATGCGGCGCAACAGGCGGTAGACACCCAAGGCCTCGCAACCATTCGTTTATGTGAGTTTCTATTTTTTGGGACAAATGAAAGGGACCTACAATTTTTATGCCGAGTCCGAACGGCTGAATTGAGAAGCTTTTTCATGACAGTCATACGCTCGGATGTTTGTCAGACGTTCGCGAGAGGTGGCGCAGTAGAAAAAAACTTTAAGCTGTAATTTGTGTTTTTCCGGGGATCGCACCTGGGATCCCTCGCACATTAGTCCAGCACAATAACCACTGCGCCCGATTTCTGTATAGTACCTAGAAAGATAATATAGCTATATGGACTCTCCGATTCATTTGCATACATACTTTATTTTTGATGGTGCTAGAGTCTGAGCGGATTTGTGCCTCAATATACCAAGCATTTTGTCACAGCCACTTCAATGCAACAGAGAAACCACTTTATAAATAAACAAGTAACATATTACCAGTGCTATGAGATTTATTTTAAGTGACAGTGAGACAAACCTGTCTTGCAACTACATTCGAAATTATGACTGAATGTCAAATTGTTCGCAAAAGACGTTTCACATCCGCCAATAACTCGAAAGCATACTGATGGCTTTCAACATCAATCAAAACGCAAATGTGGATGCCAGAGCTGATATCAGCATAATATCCGACAAACTGAAAATCGCAAAAAAAATCAATCAATCAACCTAGGGTATTCTTTTCAAGTCTTTTTACAAGTTCTTCATATTTATATGTATAAAGCAAAAATGCAATGAAGTGTTATTTATTGGTTCAGTGGTTAGTGTATTCCCAAAAATAACACACAAATTACATGTAAAGCAGTGTTGTCAGTCCTTCAACAATGTGGTAAAAGAATTCTGAATGATTTTCCAATCTGCCACAGTTACCACTGATATCAGAAATTCGACCACGTCGTTCTGCTTTTAAATAGCTAATATTGCTCTGTACACAATTCTGACAATACAAAATTCCAAAAATCCATTTAGGTACTTTCAACTTTCTTACTGAGAATTAAGTCTCAGTACTTAATTCTCAAGAATTCTTCAATTAAGTAGTCTCAGTAAGAAAGTTGAAAGTACCTAAATGGATTTTTGGAATTTTGTGTTGTCAGAATTGTTTTAATTTCGTCCCAATTCTCTGGGACTTAAACCAACCAAATTATTTGATGGTATGTATGATGGGTGCATCATTACTTACTAAACCTACATTTCAGTCAGTCCCATCAGGATTACATTTCTAATGTATTTTTCAAATCTGCTATTCATTTTCCAAATTTACCCACTTTTGAACTATTGACGTAAAAAATACAGACCTAATGGTTTCCTCTAGCTGTCCTAGAAATAGGTTCTCAGTAGGTAACAGTCTTCCCTGTACTCCTTAAAAATGTATGTCCCATCAACTCGTTCCAAAAATAAAAACTCAACAGTGATAACTCGACCAAAATGCAACAAAAAAAAATTATCAAAACATAAACTATCGGCTATTTTAAGGCGGGCTTGTGCCTATCGCCCAACACCAAATCTTTCAAATCTGAAAATATCACATCGCTCAACATTTTTGGGCGATTTTACAATATGACAGATCGGCCAAAAAAGTAAAAATGCCGGAAAAATCGGAAATTAGCAACAACATAGGAGGATCCATTGACAAGTCGTCATCAGTCTGAAGGCCTTGAATATTCAGTTCCTTCTCTCGATATCGTTTTTTTTTCTTGCTTTATCTATCAGAATAATTCATAATATTCAAAATAAATCACTTAAAAGGACTCTGATGATGTGATGAAATAACACAATTTAAAGCAAAGGTTTTTTAGAACTAAAAAAAAAAAATTAAATGAGACACATGCTAATCGTTGTAATAGCCATGAAATAAATGTACACCTACCATTACTGTTTAAGTAAGTATTAGGTGACCGAGTCGAATTAAGCCCTATCTGGGATTATAATTTTCAACAAGCTTTTTGAACGACTTGGGGCGTGTATCGTAAGCCTATATACTCGCATGCTGCAGGAAATAGGGCTCCATATTTGGGGTGTTATTTCATGATGAAATAATACCCCAATTTCAAATATGAAATAAGGCCCCAATGCGATGAAATACGGCCCTAAATCTGACAGTAAACCCAAGCAGCGGGTTGAAGGGGGGCAGGCAGTATGACCCCCATACGGTTTCTTTTTTCGTTTGGGGTCTTCTTTCATAATATAATAACACCCCAATTTTCATTAGGAAATAACACTCCAAGTTTGATTTGATCGTTGTTTTTGTTTCTATTATAAGTTTTTGGGGCCTTATTTAATTTTTTTTCCTTATTTCATTGGGGCCTCATTTCGCATAGCCATATCCTCATCGTGAAATGGCAATCGTAAGTCTACTCATTCATGGTGAAATGACACATCAAATCTGCTGTCAAATTGGTTGTCGCTGAAAAGTACCTACTACCAATTCGAAAAAAAGGATTCCTACCGAAGTGATTACAATAAATTTGTTTAACATTAACCTGGGCGCACTAATGTGCTTTGTGTTAGTCCTAATACGTTCAAGGTGAGTACTTGCCACTGGGGCGCCCTAGTTCAGCACTGACCTATGTAGTTAGTCAAAGCAAGAGTTCAGTTTCTGGATTTTGCTTTCATTTGAATGAACTCTTATTATTTTGTGAACTACTGATTTGGACTGTATTTGTATACACAGATTTAACCAGAAATGTGTTTTTTACATTAAAATCATTTACTAATCCCAACTTTGACGGTAGAAGTTTAAAGTAAAGTTCAACTGGACCTGAACTTGAGTTTAAATTTGAAGTTCAATTCGTCCGGCTTCACAATGTAATCCGAACTTTAGTTCAATTGAATTTAATTTAACTAAATTTAATGAATAAAATTTTGCAGTATTTTACGGTACTTAAGCTTTTATACGACTTTTCCAAAACCGTTCCTTGTTTTTTCTTTCAAAAAACACGTAAAACAACGACAAATATTTGTGTTTTTGACAGTCAGCAGCTTTGAAATTAAAATGTCACTGGTGTCAAGTGATCTGAAATGGCTGAATACTGTTGTTTAACTTTAACTACAGAATGAACTATGTTCTAGGTCTGAACGAAACTATAAAGCCGAATTAATTATTGAACTGGAGGTAAATCAGTTTATTGTTATTGCAAGTGCTTAATCTCTTTATTGCAACATTTTCTAAGTGACAAATGTTAGGATTACATTTTCGTGTTCAATATGAAGCAAAATTTCTGGGGTTTCTGTGAGTTTTGGCACTAGGGGTGATCCTGATCACGTCAAACAAGTCTAATAATTCCTAGAACGACAGTTTGCGAACGCGGAACGCCATTTAAGCGATTGCTAGAAATTAAAAATTCTCCCCTGCTATGCTATCTTCTGTAGAGATAAAATAGATACATAGGTACCTTCTTTACAAAATTATAGATATCTGCAAAAACAGCTTGCACTGGCAATGGTTATCTACTCATATTTCTTCCCCTATTTTCATTTCGGGTTGTAATGTCATATTCTTTATACATATTTCGCTTAATTTATTCCATGAAATATTCTTAACAATTTATTTGTGCAATTTGCAATGCCATCTAAAAATGAATACAATTTTAATTGAAAAAAACCGATGAAATCGTCAAAACATCTACAAAAGTATTGCCAAACACGATTTGCTGGTTGTCGTGTGTCAACAGAAAACATTTCTCGCGACAATTACCATTTCAATAAATAACTCCAAATGCAAGTACAATATTTTTGTTGACACATTTTTTGTTGGCCCAAAAAAAAAAAAGCAAATAAGCGTGGTTTAAGTACCAATCACTGTGCGTTGCAAAATCAACCCCTTAACAATAGAAAACAAAAAATATGAAAACACAATTTAATTTATTCTAAACAAGTGCCTCACAAACTTGCCACAATCATCGAATTACCAAATTTGGGTTGCACTATAAATACATAAAAAAAAGAAGAAA
Source organism: Cheilosia soror (assembly GCA_949372485.1). Lineage (NCBI taxonomy): Eukaryota > Metazoa > Arthropoda > Insecta > Diptera > Syrphidae > Cheilosia > Cheilosia soror. Next base: position 96,479,689 of record OX443563.1, on the reverse strand, counting down.
AACGTTTTTCTGTACTGTTTGTTGTTTTTGCTAACCCAAATAATTGAATGTGTGTTACACACACAATTATCCAATATAACACGCCCGGAGCGCGGCTGCACAAAAAAAAAAGCAGATTTTTCAATTATACCATTTCGAATGTCTGCAAATGAAATTCACTTGTCGTGCGGTCCGACGCGCTACACACCCACCCAGTGCCACCCATAAAAAGTCATTAAAAGTACATACAACTGCTGTCGCACCACTCCGACCGCCAGTAACAGTAACAACGACGCTAGTGTTGGCTTGATTGAAAAATAAAAATTCCGTCAACATTGTGTCTGCTGTTAAGCCAACAATATAAATATATGGTAGTAGTTATAGCCCCAAACTGTCATCCGGGAGGGATTGTGATTGAAACACCCTGTACATCGTCGCCGTCACAATCACCATCAACGATAACGCCGTAATCGTCATCAGCGTCCGTCATCAGAATGATGTGTGGATAAATAATGCTGCTTAATCGCGCCATGTTGCATGAGGTTTTGCAATCACAGAATCACATGCATGCATGCGACAATATCGCCCGAAATAAAAACAAATCGACAACACAGCCAAACAGAAAAAGTTTCTCTTGATTAGTATGCATCAACAAGTGACAAATCCAATCGGAAATTACAGATGATGCTGAATGTTATAGGGTTGCGGGTATATCGTCGCGTGCAACATGGTAGCTAATGAATGCTTCTGCAAAAAGCATAAAAATAAAAAAGTCGGCCAAAAGACAACACTTCCCACTGCTACACCACCTCACCGTGTCGCGTCAGACGTACGGACGTGTGAATAAAGACAAACAGTAACAAATGCGAAATTATGTGTCCACAGATGGATACAGATACAGCATCGTCGTCGTCGTCGTCGTGCTCGTGACATGCGTCCAAGGCGTTAAGTAACATCAGCTTTATGGTCATTAACGTTTGTCCGATGTGCGATCAGATGATGTAAGTTGTTTCCAATTCGGAAGAGTTTCTTTGATTAGAGTGACTTTGTTGGAAATGCTTCGGTTCGGTTGCAGGGCATCATCATGGAGCGCTACCCTTGAGGGGCCTACTTTTCCCATCGACAGATTATGAAATCTTAATAATGAGCTTGTATGCTTGGCTCTTTTTGCAATTAAGAGAGAAAGACACAGGCAGATACCAATTAAACACATTGTACCGAAGCCATCACTCATAATCGTTAATTATATTACTCCAAGGACACTCCCAGAACTCAATGTATAGCTGTGTCTGCAGAAGATGTAAATGAGAGATCTGATCATATAGGACATTATTTGTATTTATTTTTGGATTATACAATTGATTGAGGATGGTCTAGAAGAAGTAGCACACGCGGAGCTTCCTACACCAAAGACTGTTTTGGTGGGTTAATTTGACCTTGAATTTGAACTGTGTCGCGTCGTCAGAGGTGGTATTATTTTGCGGGGTTATTTTGTCTGACTTCGTTAGTCAGTTTTCAGAAGTCATTATGGGAATGTTGTTTACTGATGGAGGGCTGTTTCTGGCCCACTTGGTTACTGGTCGATAACTTTCCAAGTGCTGAGATTAAGTAGGTATCGGTGAGGTAGCTTGTTCAATGGCGAGACATTTTGTGTGGGATTCAGTTCATTGACTTTTTGTGCATGATCTGTATTTATTATTGACTGGTTTTATTAAAGTTGGTTAGGAGGTACATAATGTAGGTACCTATATATTAGTGCAGAGATTGTGGATAGCACCTAACAACATTTGCGACGTTATCAAAAAGCACTAAGTGCGGGCTATCGGATTGTATCCGTCTTTGGTTACAAGTCCAATTTTATAATAAAATCTTAATGTCGTATAAACAAGAATAATATTTCTTATGTGGATAATTTGCACTTTCATTATGTTTGCTTCAAGTATTTCTATGAAAAATTTATATAAAAGAGACTACCGTCCGTGTGTCCATGCATAACTCGAGAACGAATCGTTCGATTTTCACAATTTTTGGCTTTATGGATTGCTATTAACCTAGGGAAGGACAGGCAAACAAAATTGGAAAAAAGGGCGTGGCACCTTTCATACAAAAAAGCATTCAAAATCGTATATCTCGAAAACCACCAAAGCGATTGAGTTCACATTTTTAAGGAACTTTTTATTATTACTACAAAGGTTTTTCTGTAAAGTTTGATCAAAGAGGCCTGGCACGTCTCACACAACAAAAAAAAACTTCAAAATCGTATATCTCGTGGCACCTGCCATACTTCTAAATGTAATCGGTCGATGAAGCTGAAACTTTCACAATTTATTCATAAATGTTATGTAGTTAAAAGTGAGTTTTCAAATTTCCGATAGATGGCGCTTAACACCCAAATCTTCAAATTTGACTATATCTTGACATTCACGGCAGCTTTAGCCTTGAAATTTGGTAAATAGACGTTTGTTGCATTAGAAAGCATTTAATGAAAAAAAAAAAAAACTGCAAACATTTTTTCTCGACACTTTTGGGAGCTAAACTTTCTACTCATAGAATAGATAATTCCTTAAGATGGGAAAAGCCGGGCAGCTACAGGTAGTGTATTACGTATAAGATGCGACTAAAGGTTTTTGAATGATACTGATACCTCTAGATGCAGAAACCTGCTAAACTTCCTCATTTAATACACCATACAGTGTACAATTGTACATCCCACCAGAGCTTTATTTTTTTATATTTTTTAAAACTTATTTATACCTACTACCTAGTTTTAAGTTAGTATTATATTAATTAAATTCCACCATTGAATTAATATCTACAACAACAATTAATTTTTTTTTACTTTTCAGATAACGCATTGACGCACTTTGAGGTATGTACCATATCAAAAAAGAACAAAAAAGTATATCCTGTAAAACTAAGAACAAAAAAACTGCTGATTATTTCTCATAGGTATATATAAAAAATAAAAACTTATTTCACAGCGAATCATTTTATGCGTAAAAAAAACAACCTCGGCTTCCTATTGATAAACCCGCTTGGATGCCAAATGTAGTCGTATTCCCCTGAACCGAAAATTTTATTAATACAATGTTAATTTTGCCGTTACTTTGCCTACCCGCAACAATGTTAGTCTTCCTCAATTTGATAAGAAAATTGCGATATTCGGGTGGTCCACCGAAATGTTGATAATTTTAATTTTTTTTTTGGCGGTTAAAATTTTTAAACAAATTTGTAAAAACACAAAAATGGCATGACTCACTGACACTATGTGAATTATTGAATAGGAGCTAAGTGATGTAGAATTTTTTTTGTTAACACAAAGATAACACGTTGAAGTTGAAACAAAAAATATGGAGTGATGCCATTCATCTTAGCATTGATAAGAAATCTACTGTTTACTACGTCGTAATAATTTATTAGCAACAGAATCTAGAACAGGGATTGTGATTTTGTGAAATAATAATAAAAATGAACAAATAACTGGTTATCTTTACTGGCTAACGTTATCTCGAAAAGAGAGACTTGGCGAATGCTTATATGAAAGCATCGATATTGTTTTCACTCGGTTATCGCTATCTGTTAGCTGACTTACCCCCTTTAAGAAAAATCACTTGATCGCTAATGCCAGTCTTAAGCCATTTTTGAATATCAAATAACTCAGAACGATTTGTTAATAGTCAACTGGGACTTTGCCTCTAAAGCGATTTTTAAAAGTTGGTTAGGTAAATACCTGCCATCATCTTAATCACTTTCAATGTCCCACTGATACAATGAAGGATGAATTACAAAATGTATATGAAATTTAAAAACATCGATACCAGTGAAATTTTTTTTCAAAACAAATTTGTTTGTTTTTGACGTGTAAGTATGTACCTCCTACCTATCTACAAGTGCGCATTTGTTCTTCGTTTAAAAAAACAATGTTATCTTAGGCCAAGGAACAATTTGTACCACGCATTTTCAATTGGACCACCCACGCGCCAACTTGAGAAAAACAACTGCCAAATAAGATTAAAAACTCTGCAAAGCAAAAACAGCCTACAACTCGAACAAAACTGCGTACAGATTAAATCCTCACGCAGATGGAGACTGCTCTTGTTTGCTTCGTTTAGTGTATATCTACGTAAATAGTTCCACAAATAATAAAGAGTACCAATCCCATTTGGTAGGATGTGATGGCGTTTTCAAGTAGCTTAACCATTCAATAAAATACCCTAAACAGAGAACTCCTGCTTTCAGAAATGGCAAGAACGCAATAAATGATTTCCTTCTGATGACTTTAGTCAGCTTAACCAATATTTTTCTACTGTTGACGAATATTGCTTTGCTTCTGATCATCTCAATACTATTCAGGGGTGGATCCAGGAATTCTGTTTGGGTATGGTCACGTTTGCCAAAGCCAGCTAAGCAATAGAAAATATTTTTAAAAATATATATACATAAAACTTGCATATCTATAGGCAGGCAATGAACCTTTATGCCTAGTCTCAAACAAAAAAAAAATCTGTAAAAAAATTATCCCATCGAATTTTGTACAGGTGTTCCTCCCAGCTCTTCCTCGACGAAGCCTTTGTGTCTTTTTGCTGAAGCATTGGCAAAAGCTATACATTTGTTCATAGTCGCCGATTCATTCCGACAAAACGTCACCTTTCAAGACTTTGCCAAGGAGTTGCTTAAAGCATGGTTGTTGACAACGTTTAGCGTGAGTAGCTTTTTTGCAGTGTTCACATGGACTGCACCTGCACCCGACTCTTTGTGTCAGAAGCCATCACAGAACAGCTGTCAGTATCAATCCCTACGCATCATGCTAAATCAATGTCGTGATAATGCAACACCAGTCAACCGACGCGACACTCTTTCATCATGTCTTCACATTGAATCTTCTCATATGCATCGCAAATTGTTAAGAAATCCTCTCTAATTACTCCCTCATGAAAATATCGAAAAGAGAGACTCAGCTGCTCGGTACGGTACGGGAAAGTAATCAAAAATATTTAAGATTTGGAACCGTTTTGGATCCGTTTTTGGGTCTGTTTATGGGGATGTTGCAGACTCGCTTGCTTGAAGGGTACGAAACTATCTCAATTTTTTTGGCTATATTTTGTGAAACCTGAACGCGAGGAATTTCAAAGGGTTACGCAATTTTCTTGACAGCCTCCGTAAATGCAAGAAATGTTGTTTGGTTTCTTTCAAGTATTTAATAATTCTACCGCATAATTTGTTCATACTACTGTACGAGGAATATTTTAAATGCTTTGTAGATACATAAAAACCATAACAAAAAAATAAACACAAAAAATGCAAAAATAAATTAGTTTTCGTTGGTAAACTCGAACTGACAGCAAACTTTATTATCTCACAGCAGTAGTTATTTCTAGTAGTTATTCTTTTTTCTTTTTTCATCTTTTTCTTTGGAGTTTTGGGTATGGTCATGACCCCCATGACCATACCCCTGGATCCGCCACTGATACTATTGACCAGTGATCCTTATTTGCTCATCACTTAAAATGTGTCTATATAAAAACATGGATAATGTTCTTAGTAAAAAAGTTGTAATCAGATCGCAGAATCCATTGTTCAGGCAGCTTTATACTCCCGGTCTACGCTACGCAGTCATTTGAATAAACAAACTTCTGTTACAAGATTGAAATTCTTATCAAAACCACCAGATTTTTTTTTCAAAAAATCGTGAAACGGCCTACGCATTCCGAAACCTTGAAATTCAAATCTCCCTCTGAAAAAGTGGCTTATCTTCGAACAACCAAATTTCCGAAGAATATCTCAAAAATTATACGAACATTTTTGTAGCTACTGAATTACTTTTTTTTTTTAATAGAAAAATAAATACGCTTTGAAGTGTGTAAAATTCATGGGCATGGTCAAATCACCCAAAACGGCTATCTCATATTATTATTGCTCGTTATGTTGCCACAACATGTTGAACTTGAATTGAAATATCTATACTACTGTGGTGGCGGCAGGCGAGGCGGCGGCGTGAGAAGAAGCCAGAGAAATTCTGCTGCGGTGATCATGTTTTACTGTTTTGTTGTTTTTTTTTTTTTCTTCTTTACTTTACGGTGTTTTTTTTTTTTTTCATTGTTTATATTAATTTTCTATTTCATCGTTTTGCTTTGAAGTGACATCAGATCTTGGATAACACGATCGTTATTGTCAATGGTAGTCACGTGAATGTGATCATGTGGAATAAAAATGCTGTAAGAATATTGCCGTTTTTCTATGAAGGGTATTTTTTATTTGTTTTTAGTTTTTTGATGCACACGTTTAAAGATTGATCACGATTTGAGTATAGAAGTTGGTAGGAAAATGCATGTAGAAATATATTTTAGGTAGGTTGTAAAGCTGTCAGGATTTTTTTTTGACTAGTATTTTATAGAGCATTAGCTTTTACTACTTCATACTAAGTAACCAAATGCCAAAAGATACCCATAATCATATCCATCTCTTCTCTATATATATAAAACAAAGTGGAAAAAACTGTTTCCCTCTGTCGCCCGATGTTGTTGATTTTTTTTTAAATGTCGGTAATTTCGGTGGTTGAGTGATAGGCTAAACAAATTCAAAATCTGACAAAGGGGCGTGGCACCTCCCATACAAAAAAAAACATTCAAAATCGTACACCGAATCGATAGAGATCAAACTTACAGATAATCTTAGGTAGCAGTAGAGTGCTTCTGTGAAGATTTGTCAAAGTTGGATAAAGGGGCGTGGCACCTCCAATACAAAAAAAATTAAAACATTGTCGCCCGAAAAGAAATTAAATAAAAAATAAAAAAAAAATTAAAAAAGCAACAAAAGGTCTGGCGAAACTGGCGGGGGTTCAGCTAGTTCCGTATAATAGATTTGGAAATAGTTTTAAAAACGTCTTTCACCAAGCTATCAGCTTATTACAATAAAAATCGGGTACGATTTTGGTTGCAACATAGTTCGAAGTATGTAAGTTGGAACAAAAGTTGTTTTTAATTTTTTTTTAACCCAGCGAAAATAGAAGGTATTTTTTAGGGCGAAAATCATTCTACACGGCCTAACATATCTGTCGGATGGATTAAAATTGGCCCTCTAACTTGACAACTCTTCAATGGGGCTATGTTCCCCTGAGCAACTTAATAGGTACCTACAACCTAGCCACTTCTTGCTTCCAAATTTTTTGTTCTACAAAGCTTACAAACTGACCAGTGGTACCGGGTATCGGTGTCCTGCCTGCTGATACCATTTTCGACAGAAGTTAGTTTTACCAAATTTAGTAAGCCACCTAGTAAGAATCGTCACATTTTAAGTTTGCTGTAGAGAAGCACGAACTGTATCGTTAAAAACGTTACCGGAGGTTACAATATAGATATGTATTTAAAAACTTGTAACTTTTGCATTAGAAAGTTAATAATGAAGAGGAAGAGTTCAGGAAGAGTTCATCTGTGAATTTCAACCAGTAAAAATATTTCGTGTGAAATGGTTGACATATCGTGTTACAACCATTCGACTATTTTATTGTTAAAGAATGCAAACGAACTATATAGAAGTCCCAATTCCGAATGACAGTTCCTGTTGTTGAAAAGGGTAAAACGGGCAAAGAAATAAAGAGAAATAGTTAACGCAACAGGTGCGTAGACAAGACACCCTACGCCTAGCTTCTCACAACTATTCGTTTGTGTGAGTTAATAGTTTTGGGACGAATGCAAGGGACCTATAATTTTACGCCGATTCCAAACGGCTGAATTGAGAAGCTTTTTCAGGGCAGATATACTCTCGGATGTTTGTCAGATGTTCGCGAGAGGTGGCGCAGTGGAAAAAACTTTTATGTAGAGGTAATTTATGTTTTTCCAGGGATCGAACTTGGGACCCACTGATCCACTGCGCCCAAAGTTAAAAAAATGGTGGTCAAATCAGATCGAGATTAGGTAAATTAGTTTTTACAGCAAAATGTGCCCAGCTTTTAATGATTATACAGCAAAATAAGCGCTTTCTACCGTCTAGCTGTAACTTGTAAACTCAAAACAGTATATCTACCACCTCCCCTTATAGCTAATAATTATAATATCTACCGGATATGGTAAATCCCAACCCACCATTAAATAAATTTGCCATCTTGGCACACTTACAGTTCAGTAAGTGGCCACACCTATGGTCTTTGTTACTTTGGTTCCAATTAAGATGAACATTATAACTTTCAAATAACACTACAAATTGGTATCATTGACTACCTGAATCTGACCAACCATTGGCTTTGCATAATTCCCACAACCGTCTAAAATTACATTGTATTCCCTCACCCTCCTCTTAGTATACGAGATTGTATTCGGATATCTCTCTCCGGAGCGGCACTTATTTGCAAACCTCAAGAGGTCTCCTTTCGGGCAACTTTTACAAATAAAAATAAAAATAAAAAAACCTGAAAATCGAAACCAGTTCTTCGCTGATATTAACCACGTCAATGCGGTACAGATACCACTAATTTGATAGCCACAAATAAGATTCGTAGTTTTATCACCTTTACCGGTGACCGGATTTCCCTTTCTTCATCAACGTCAGTCGTCTCAATAAGACGTCCGAATCTGTGTCTGCCGGTTAATTCACACATAAATCTTTAAGATCGAAATATCATTCTCTCTCTCAAGCATTGAAACGCGTTTTAAACTTTTTTTGTTGTTGCTGTTTTTTTTTTATCTGCAATGCAGTCATAACAACAACCATAAACAGTAAATAATCTAAAATCAGAAAGTAACAACACACAGAACACAGTATGCACCGATCAAGGCTATTGTAAAGTTTTTACCTCTCACATCAAGCTGTATACATTGTGTATATACATTTCAGGTTTGTTGCAACTGATAGGTGCACAGATGAAGATAGAGTGAGAAACGATTTTTTTTTTGTATAAAAGAACAGGATAGAGATTGAGGGTGCACAAAGGATCAGTAAAAGGTCAATAGACAAACTGACGAGTTTTCAGTTTTAGAGGTCACAGTGATGTCGATTTATTGGTCAGGTTCGTAAGGTTGCCAAATGAAGTGATCGAAGCAGAAAGACGACTGATAATAGTTGAGCTGCTGATAGTTGAATCGACCGTGGATAAACAAAACGAGAAATAAGTGCATTGATGACAGCATAGCGATAGAGAAGGGAAAAGCGAAGGCGATGTAAAGCAAATGCTCAAAAACGCTGACTGTGATTATACAAAGGAGAGGAAAACACCAGTTTATAGATAATAAAATAATTCTGACATATATACAGAGATTATAGATGATGTTACATACAAATAAACAAGTGCATAGTGTGCGTTAGTGGGTTCCAGTTAGAATATGATTGTCAGTATTTGTGTTTGTTTTTTGCATTTTCCCAAAAAAAACACAAATAAAAGTTTCTCTAAATAGAAAGGCTCAGAATAGAAATGAAACTTGTTTTCCCGAAGCAATAATAGGTCAGGCAAATGTTGGACGAAATGCATTTAGCGCCATCTTGTTGTTTATTGACGAAGCACTGATAGCGCTTGATCGATAATGACCTGATGCAAGTGGGAGTATTAGGTGTATCTGTCACTTGCAGAGAACAACATTCATTCGTACGAATAGTTGCTGCATAATGTTGCAAACCAGGGAAAGCTAATTTACTACTTATTCACGCCTTGAGGGATAAATTATGTATGATTCGCAGACCTTCATTGTTGCATTGTTTCCGCGTTATCAGAATTCGCCTTCATAGGCCATCCATTGGGTCATATTCGAATAATAACAATTTCGAGATTCCCAATAATAACTCAAAATAAAACAAAAATTAAATTTGCATTCAGAATAATCGTATATTGGCACAATGACCTCGTAAGCAGAAAAAAAAATTACAAAAACAAAAGTTCTCTTCTGATAAACATTATAAATGCACGATCCACATCAAGTGAGTATGTGAGAATGTTGCTAAGGAAATTGCTATGCTGATGGAGTTTGCTGCGAATACAAATGGGCTTTATTGCTAATTGCTTACGAAAAACAGAATAAGTAATAGTATACAAAAACAGTAGCAAATAGATGAATAGGAAAGGTAAAAAGATAGGCCTCATTCACTTTAAAGGGTGATTGGGCATGGGCACTTATGTTGCGGAATTTCCAGAGAAAGTAAATGACCTATTTCGTGATGTTTCAATTATTGGAATTGCCGTCTGCGAAAAAAAGCAGAGAGCATTTGCACATACTTAATTAACAATACTTTTGTGAAATGGTTTTTTTGACAATCAAAATAAATGAATGCTTTGTTTGTTGTTGGACTTGTTGGACTACTGTGCGAGGGATCCCAGGTTCGATCCCCGGAAAAACCCAAGTTACATCTTAAAGTTTTTTCTACTGCGCCACCTCTCGCGAACGTCTGGCAAACATCCGAGAGTATGACTGTCATGAAAAAGCTTCTCAATTCAGCCGTTCGGACTCGGCATAAAATTGTAGGTCCCTTCCATTCGTCCCAAAAATAGAAACTCACACAAAACGAATGGTTGCGAGAAGCTAGGCCTTGGGTGTCACTCGCCTGTTGCGCCACCTATTTATTTATTTATTTATTTGTTTGTCAGTGCACTTGAAATTCATGATAAATTCCCCTTTTGCCTGACAGGTTTATAATATATTCTTTTTTCGAATTTTATGAAAGACAAACTTAAATGCAGTCAAGAATTTAACGATTTTATTAAAAAAGAAACAAGATTTTAAGGTGATAGCTGCGTGTTTTAAAACATCATGCACAAATTGTTAACTGAAGTTGAACCCATAATTAAAAGTGGTACCTATTCGAAGTGTCTTGCTTCGAAATTGCTGGCATATTATTACCAGCAATTTTTTAAATTGCATATATGTACCTACCCATGGTCTTAAAAATATAGAGCCCTGATGCTTGTGGTTCTAATTAAAAATCAATGAAAGAATAAAGATTCGAATGAGCGTACCACTGGATCAATATTTTTCCATTTGAAAAAAAGACAAGAAAAAAAAACCAAAACAAAAAACTCCCTTCAGTAGATAAGCCATTAACACAATTACTTATGTTTTCTGTGTTACGTAAGTCACTTACAGGTTAGCGGACTTTATTACTCTGCGAAGGGTGTCAGGTTCGATCCAAGGAAAAATACAAATTACATCTTCAGTTTTTTGCACTGCTCAGACAAGGAACCGAAAGTATAACTGTGATGGAAAGTCTTTTTATTCTGCCCGCTTGGACTCGGCATAAAATTCTAGGTCTCTAACTATGTATTCGTCCAAAAAAATAAAAACTCATTCAAACGAATGGGTGTAAATGCTTTAATCTGCTATTACTATTCAGCCCATTACTATTCAGCCCACTGAGCAACTAAAAAAAAACTGATCAGCGATGCGAATTGCCAACTAGTTTCCTTTGAGTCATAGCCTGTGTAATAAAATGGCGCGACGCACACGATGCTACTGATTGAAAACTCGTTTGCGATTCACAAAAACCAGTTTATAACCAGTCGTCTGTTGATTTGCATGTCCGGTTGCCTATTGATTTCAGTTTCTAGTTTGTCGAAGATAAGCGAACTATAGACCAACCTGTTACTGGTGAGGGGAGTTTGAAAAACTGAACGAACTAAAGATTTTGATTGGTGATGAGTTCCCTCGTGTGTGGAGTCAAGTCACCGCTGAGTCCGTAACTGGTCTGTATATCCCGAGTTGTCAACCGGTTTAGTTTTTTTTTGCAGTTGCTTCGTGTGGATTGTGCCTTAGAAATAGACATTGTAAAATACACGTCTTTTTGATGGATCATTCATATCCATCAGTAGTTAAATTTGAAAACTCGGGTTATCCCAAATTTAAGAAACTGACCTGTTTTGAAGTACAGATTTTAAAATAAGGACACGTCATGACACTTTACAGTGAGTGATACAGTGATGCAGTGTGTTGAATTCAGCGTGTTGTAACTTTTCTCCAACGACTTTTTTTGTATCACAATTCATGGGTTTTGGGCAATAGCTATCCTGATTCCTAATATGAATTTGGTCGATTTGTTGTCATTATGCTAGGACGTGCGGAAGTGATTTTGCTAACGTAAAAAAATGTGAATATAAGGAAAAACTTTGCACAGTCGGTAAGATACCAAATCCTTTATAACAGCGGTTCCCAATCTTTTTTGGTCGCGGAGCACTTTGTTATACCAATATATAGCATCTATTTTCTTAAAACGGTATTGAACGGACAACGGTATATAGTTCCAGACCTCTTTTAATCTTTTCGCAAAGCTCTTCAGCATTTCTTGGTTTCTTGGCTTTTAATGCTCTTTAGACGTTGGCATACAACAAGTTTTCAATTGGGTTCAAGCCGAGACTTTGCGCGGGTCAATCCAAAACATTTGTTCTATTATCTGTAAGATATTGCTTCACTCTCAGCGGAGTATGCTAAGGAAGGTTGTGGTGTTAGAAATCATATGTTACTGGCATTTATGAGAAAAAGAGTTTTCTTATGCTTTTATAAGCGTGTTGATCAAGGGTCGACCCTTATACAACTAATTGACCAACACGGAACCAAGACAATGCACCGCAGACCATTACTTTCTATCCATAAAGTCTTATGGTCTGAAGCGTGTACTTTGGGTGCAAGTCTTTGTTTGGAGGACGCCTTACATACCTACACTTTTCCATCCGATCCAAAATTCCAAATATGTATGTACATAAATCAAACTTAGATTTGCCACTCCCAAGAACTTTTTTTTTCCAAAATTGCAATGGTTTTTGTGTAGTCCTTCGAAATGTCGGCTCTTCCTTAGGTTTTTGTTGACATAATGTGCTTTCTTGTGGAATATGCATCGACGAGGACTTTGATCTACGACACAGCGCATATAACAGGCCTGGCCTGTGCGTGAAAGCATTTCTGAGCTGCTCTGCTTTGATTCAGAACAACAATACACCCCTTACAGAGGCTTGTCCTTGTACTAAGTAACTAAGTGATAAACGATCTAGTTCAAGAGATTTTAACAAAAATCTTTTAGAAAGTTATCGTGTTGTAGGGGTCCTATTACGTAGTATGGTCGACGTGCTAAAGCAAGAGCCATAGGTCCATAGTTTTGAATAAATAAAATTGATGGGGCGGGATTACAATAGGTAGATATAGGATAATTTCTAAAATTTAAATTTTAATGTCCGAAAAAACATAAATAAATATTTTTTTTTTTTAGGGAATGACAAATTTGTCTTAAAAATGTTGTTTGTTTAAAAAAAATGGTATTAGCTATTTTAAAATAAGGAATTTTAAGTAAAAAAAAATACTTTTAAGTTGAAAGCCGATTTCCTCTGCCGAATTGATTAACATAAACTATATTTGAAAATACTATTTTTAAGACAGTTTTCTATCGTTTTTTCACTTGACATCTGCGGAGGGGTAGGTAGATAACCGACAAATCTGGTCATGATTTCCTCGACTGAGTTTTCAATAGACATTTCCGTAGTGTCAGCTTGTAGTCCATTTAAGACGAATAGAGGTATGAATGTGACCAAACTTTGTACCAAAATAAAATAATTATAATTAATTTTCAAAAAATGTCCGCAATGATTCGGAAACATTACATCGGCTTTGAAAATAAGTTTATATTGCCTACTTCGTAAGGTTCATCAATTCTACGATGATTTATTTAAGGTAAGATACTGAATTTCGGTCACCTTCTGACGCCAAAAAAAGCTGTCAGTGTCCAAAGAAGCACGTATGTATTTTAAAAGAAATAGGTACCTCACCCATTATTAGGTTCGAAAATAATTTTTAGGCCGATTCAAGTTCAAAATCTAAACGATTATTTTTTATTTTTGAATAGTATTATACATACTTAGCTAACTTTCTTAAAACTAGTGACAAATTTTGTAAAAAAAAACAACTGCTTGTGGCTAAATTCGGCATAGATTTACATCACAGCTCTTCTGTCTTAATCTTAAAACTACAGCACATTGGAGAAATTAGACCTATTTTTTGTGGAATGGATAAAGTGTTATTGATCCTGCTGTTGTGCTGGTATACATTCGCCATTAATTGACAAATAATCCCTGCCTGATGCCAAGTGATGGCCGATAAGCAACAAATAAATGCTGTCATTGAGCTCGTACGAATGGAACATTTTTCCACTGCCAGTCTTTCGTGAGTATAAAGAAAATGAGGGGATGCATCTATTGAACCCTATCGCTGTACATAATGTAAAATCAAAAACAATAATCGCAAAAATCCCACGTTTTATTTTGAAAAATGATGTAAGTCGTTTTCACACTTGCAATTATTATAATCGTTGACTGAGTCTGCGAAAACCGCTGTAATTACGATTAATGTAAAAATATCTAGGTACTTGCAGTTTTAACCCTGAGCAGTATATAAGTTAGGGTTATCAAAAATCGGAAAATTGTCAACAGACGAATTAAATCGTGTTCTTTCCCCTTGAAGCTGCCTGATTACCCATAGAGTCGACACTGTTATCACCAGAACAGCAGATAATAAAATGCATCTTGCAAGCTAATTGCTCACAAGTTTTGCTAATGACTCCTCCTTTATGTAAGACAGCTTTTATTTTGAAAAAATGTATAGGTACCCATATAACAATCGGATATCATCTAGATCAAAACACCAACTTTTACTCTTCTTTCATCCGCACATAAACCTGCTTATGGTTTTCTATTGAAAAATGGTAATTTCATCGAAAAGGCAAACAAGTTCCGAAAGTTTTACGACAGCAAGAGGGGCCCATCCAACAAAGAAAAAAAAAGACTCCAACAAAAAGATAGATTACATAGATATTTGACTATATGCTAATTTTGTTCCATACTGCTGGGAATCGCATTTAAATATTTGCCTTTGAAGCACACTACCAATAATAATTACATGGTAATCGAGGTAATCCAATCCACCCTAGTTTACGCTGAGAGGTACTTTTGATGAATTGTTATCTTTAAAGCTTTTGACAGGTAATTTGCGAAAATATTTTTTCTTTCTGTGCCAACATTGAATGAGGAAATTGTGAAGCGATTTGAGGATTTTTTTCTCATCCGTTTTTCTTTTTTGTTGGTTTCATCTCTTTTAAGTGAGTTGATCTAATTTCATATGAAATCATTACTGGAAGACAGACGGAATGGGGCGAGAAGATATAGAAACTGTGTTCTGATGGACCATTTTTCTGGCTTATTATTAATTTAAGTATCAAAAAGATCATTAATCATTTTTTGTTCGCTCCATCTTGTATATAATAATTATATTTTTAGAAAGCAATTTGTTATTGGAAAGAGAGGAGCGCGCATTTCTTGAGATTGTGTAATGATTGGGGACGTTTTAAAGACGCCGAGAGTTTAATGCGAATAGCTTGACTATGATGACAGAAAATATTTTCAAAAAAAAAACTTTTAAGTGGCTTATGAGAATGGATGGAGGCAATTTGAATGTCTACGCCCAGTGTGCAAGTTTGCAAGTCAATAACAAAGGTGCTTTGAAAATTACTATAACAAAGTTGAGATGTTGATGCCAATTTGTCCACCTCCTCGTCTATACTCGAACGGAAGTAACCCTGACCACAAGTAGATCAAATGGCAGACTCAAGTTGTTTGTTTGCATGCGAATTGAGATAGTATTAAGTTTGAGGGTATACTCTTGTGGACAAGTTGAGATGTATGAATGCCAATCAACCAATGAAGTAGGTGGTCAAGAAGTTCCCAGAAGTGTTGCGTCTAATGGTTTCGATTAGTTGTTCAGTTTTGGTTTTGTGGATGGAGGTTACATTGACTTGAATATTGATGTAGTTTTAGTTATAACTTGGGTCAGTAGGTGTAAAGAACTGCAGTAATTGACAGGGAAACTTGAAGCCATATGCTGCTGTAACTTAAGTGTAGACAAGTTTGCGAGAAGGAGCTCAACGTCCAAATCACCGACGAAAAGGTATAAATATAAAATACTTTTATTGAAAATCGGGGCGGTACAGAAAGTTGGGAAAGAAAAATAGCTTTGACACTCTCATTAGTGACAATTATACCTTTCATTTGATAGATAGACGAACACATAATTCAGTTCTTGAAATTAATACTCAAAACTATGCTAAGACGAATTTGAATCGCTTTGTAAATCAATATCGCTGACTTGAGTCTCAGTGGATTATCGATTAGTTATCGGGCTCTCGACCAGTGAAGAGTCTCTGCCTGAGACGTCACTGCAGCCTTTCATTCCCCACGATCGCGGGCACGCTGCTTCCAGTTATCCAGACCAAGCGCTCTGGCATCCGCAATGGCTTGGTCTTTGAAACGAAGGTTCGGTTCCTTGTCTTCTCGAACCTGTGGGCTATGGGATTCAAAGACACTCTTAGCTGGAAAATTATTGTCAATTCGCTTGATGTGGCCGAGTTGTAGTCGATTTGTTTTGGCTTTTGGGACTACCATCAGATCTTGGTAGGTACAGCTAATAAAATTCGCGCTTATATCTTCTCCTCCATTCGCCCTAATCGCACATAGGACCACAATTCCGCCAAAATGTTTTTCGTTCGAAGGATCCCAGTATCAGCTCTCTTGCTTATCTATCATCCAGCACTCGGTTCCATAAAGCAGAACTGACAGGATAAGGGTTTTGTAGAGCACACATTGCACCGCGTGTTTTCCAGCGTCACGTTCAGTTTTGCCGGGATTCCGAATTAGACCATTACCATAGAGAGCTCCTGGCGATGTCTGATATCATATACGCGGCTTTGAAGTTGATGAATAGGTGGTGAGTTTCGATTTGAAATTCGTTGGTATTTTCCAGGATTTGTTTCAGTGTGAAAATTTGGTCTATAGTCGAAGCCACACTGGTACGTGCCGATTAGTGCGTTGCAGAACGGTTTTAGACGTTCACACATTACGTTGGATAGGATCTTATATGCTTAAACACATTTACTGTTCCCTGCGCTTCGGTGACTAGGTTTCCTTCGGTGGTTCGAAGAGCCTGCTATCCGGGTTTGAAACCAGCCGCCAGTTGCTTGGCTTCTTAGAACCTCTGATGGATGTTGTTACGATCGTAAGACTGTTCGATCTCTTTAAGCTAGGAAGCTGCGTAAGCCCTCTTCCTTATACGCAGGATCTTCTTTTCCTCCCTTCTCTTGGATCGATACTCTTCGCCGTGTCTTCTCTTAACAATTTTTTTTCGGCAGATCCTACACATTTGTGTTAAAAAAATAATTAAATGGGCATAAGTTGGTCCTTTAGTTATAATATGAAACTTGAACTACAGCCACTAGAAACGACTTGGAGGTTAATGTAGCGGACTGTACAGTGCCGGTTTAACTTTAATAATGTCCAAGACTCGATTGAACTGTTTCTAACTCCCAATGCATATGCAGACGATGTTGTCATGCTTGCAAAAGGAAAGTTTCTACCGACCATAAGCGACTTGCTAGGAAGCTCGCTAAGAACACTCAGTATGTGGACAAAAGAATGTGGCCTTGGGGTTAATCCCCAGAAAACTGAGCTTGTTTTGTACACAAACAAAAGAATTATAGCACAATTCGAGCCACCAACTCTTGAGGGAATATCTCTAAAGGTGACAGATAGGGTGAAATATCTAGGAATTATCCTCGACAGGAAACTTAATTGCAAACTGAATGTCAATGAAAGAGTGAAGAAAGCAGCCAACGCTTTCTACGCATGCAGCCGCATCTTTGGCAGGAGATGGGGACCAAACCCCAAAATAATCCTGTGGATGTACACGGCAATCGTGCGGCCCATACTTACATATGGCAGCGTGCGGTCTGGTGGCAAGCCGCAGGCAAGGCGACCAATCTCAGATCAATGACAAAAATACAAAGACTAGCATGTATAGGGACAACCAGTGCGATAAGAACTACACCTACAGCTGGACTGGAGGCAATTCTTAATCTAACTCCTCTAAAACTACCAAAAGTGCCTTAAGGATTAGCCAAACTAAAACTTGGAACCCAGGTAATTTTGGCCACGCCCAGATCCTAGGAAAATATGTTAGGAACGCTGTCACTTCAGACTACATGTCCGCCCTTTTAAGCTTTGATAGACCATTCTCTTGCTCGTTTCCGAGTAGGGATGAATGTACCACAAATGAACCCACTAAAAGGAAATTAAAGATGGACTGTGGAACCGGTGCCGGTATATTCTCAGAGGAACTAAATATACAATGCTCAATCAGGCTTCCTGAAAGCAGCAGTGTCTTCCAAGCGGAAGTTCTGGCAATCACGGCCCGACAGGTGTCATTGTTGGCAATACCGCCCAACGATATTAATTTTCATTGACAGCCAGGCGGCTATAAAAGCAGTCTCTGCTATTGAAATAAAATCTAAGCTAGTTCACCGCTGCCGCGAAGAGCTCAAGCTTCTCGTAACACAACGAATCTCTGCTGGGTCTCTGGACACAGTGACAACGCCGGCAAAGAGAAGGCTGACGAACTAGCTAGAGAGGGATCTACAATGGACAATGATAGAGTACTACAGTCCATTAAGCCCCACTCTGCAACCTAAGAGAACGAGTCGAGGACAAGATTCGTATGAAAACCAACTGTCTAAACTGGTAGGGGCTCTAACGGGACATAACTTCCTAAGAAATCACGAAATGAAACTAAATCTGAAAGATGACGATATATGTAGCGGCTGCGGAGACGAAGAGGTTCATGAGGACACACCTCACTTCCTCTGTCACTGCCCGAGTCTCTGTCACTTGAGGAACAGAACACTTGGAAGTCACTACTTCCATGACTTACAAGAACTTTCTGATATCTCACTTTCTGATATCTCACTTTCTGATCTTTACAGGTTCCTGAGGACATCAGGATGGCTGTATGGCGTCGGGTAAATACAAGGAGAAGGGACACGAAGATAACCAACCTAACACCAATGGTTAACCCCCCCATGAAAGGGCATCACAATAGGTCCATGAGGACCAACCCGTCAACCTAACCTAACCTAACTTCCAATAACCTGTTTTGAACTTTACCTCATGTTTGCGGACAGATGTCAGTTCTGCACTTAGATAGCTGCAAGTTCTTGCTTGCCTCTGGCTCTTGAACTCATCGCGCGGTTTTTTTTTTACGTATTTACCAAAAATTCTTGTATAGGTAACCCACCTAAAATTTTAAAGAGTCCTCCTCGCTATCCGCGAAGACATCCGCCCTCCACCACAAATAACCTAATCAAATGTTGTTAAACAAACTCTGAAAGAGGGAAAATCCATTCCAATTAAGAAAACGATCCCCACGAGCTGTATATGTAAGACAACACAAATACCGATCGCAATCTCCCTCCCGTTCGCGCAAAACAGCAAAACAATCGCACGCTGCTCTCTATGGCGGCCTGCCCACCCATGTGGCAAAGAGATCATCTGTTCTGCCATGCAACACCAGCACTCAAGAAAAAAGAACAACAACAAAAATTGCATCCATATCGTGCCTTAGCGGCCATTGTCTATGATGGCGGCACGGCGGCTTAAGATGGAAAATGAATCGAGCACAAAAGGCGAAACGCAAATCGTCGTCGCGTCGTCGGTCGGAATCGGAAGACAGTACATGCAACCATTCACTGCACCAGCAAATGGCAATAGTTCGCCAAGATGATGATGGTATTATTAGATACACTATATGCCATTTTGCATTCGATAGCTCTGAGCTGCATCACATCGACAGAGTCCGACTCTCATTTACAAAAGTTCTATAGGTCATGTGTGTCGTAAGATGTTATTGGGTATGCTTATGCGCAGCTGGGTGAATCACAGCTCACACTGCATTAGAAAAATCGGCCCGAGAAGATAGGGCGAGAGAAAGAGCTACAAGTTCCAGGTAATCACCATGATCTGGTCATGCTTCCTTTGGTGTAGGGTTATTTTCCCCTACCAGCAGATTGCCCTTTTTTGCTTGCCTTCATATCGGGCCCGCTTGCTTCTTAAGTTCTTCTTCCTTCTGTTTGGGTTCTTCAACCGGAAGCCGGGGCATTGATCATTTGCATAATATGCTCGAAAGAAGCAACAAGTCTACCACGCGGGACATGCCACCAACCGAAGAGATGGGAGGGATAAACTGAGACTTAAAACGAACCTACAGCTTAATGGTTGGCAAGTTCTATTGAAGCAAGTGTACCGCACAGTTGAAGGAACTGATAAAGCCGCGCAGACGCAAACAGCCAGCAAGAAGAAGACACAAGCAGCGAGCGACCAGCGACACGCTGTATAATCTGTAGGGGGAATTATGTAATCTTAATATGTGTGACAGTTGACAGTTCATTGTGAGAGAGGTGCATCGTTGTGTTGTCGTCATCGCCATCGTGTGTCGTAGTCGCAGCAGGTGGAATTAATGCAAGGGAACGATCAACGTTTGCCGTTGCTCGACGGGATTCTTCGTACCTACACCATCGTCAGACAAGAAAATTATCCACTTGCTATTGTGGATGCGGTTGGGTAATTTTTTGTGCAAGGGAAGCTCGCGTCTTGTCTTCTCATGCGGGCGTAACGGAAGCGGTTTTGTTGGCCAAATGGACACTTTGAATGAGTTCCAGTGAATTTTATGATTAAAATGGAAGGGATTATATCAGTGAGGAAGTGAAGATTGTTTTTTCTTTTGTTTTTGAAGGTAGGTAGAAAATACCGGCATTTGCATGACGTAACAAAGCCGATTTGACTCTAGCACAGTCGGGGTTGTGGTACAGATGATTGCGAAGTGAGTTATGAGGGTAGAGATATTGTTTCTTTTCATTGATTTTAGGCTCTTTTCTTTATGGTGTTAGGGTGCTAGTACACGGCATGTAGCAAGCCACATAGGATGTAGCGCTGACGTCATTTTTACGTCAGCGTATGGTCCCAATGACTGCATGCCGTGTACAAGCTCTCTTTGTGCACTTTCTGTTGACGTCAGAGCTGCATACGTATGTGGTTTGCTACCTACCGTGTTCTCTCGCATTTAAAACAATTTGGGACTGAATCTTGTATATTTGGTGACATTTATCTATGTATTTAGTTATAGTCCGTTCCAGATCGCATAAAAACGAGTTAAGTGAGGAGAAGAACTGGTTTTCTTATGGAGTCAAGTGATTTGGAACGAGCTTTACCGTCTAACTTGTACTGACTGGGTCCTACTAATAAACAAAATATTAAGACTGTAGAAGTAGGTATTAGGTAGTTAACAAAAAATAAAAAATAGAGCTTGAGAAAAGTGTGACCACGAACGGGTCCATATCCTTGTATCTCATTTATAAAAATTCACAGACTGACTCTCTGTTTTTTTTGACTGACTAATCAACGCCCAGCCCAAACCCTTTGACCTAACAAGCTGCAATTTTGCGCAGAAGTTCCCTTTACGAGTTTAACCCCTAAGGGGATAAAAGGGGGAAGGGGGTCAAAGTCATCCGAATTTAAACTCGATTTGTGTAGGTAGATATACTCTAGGTTCATAAAAAACAAAGACAAAATTTTGCTTGAGGCCGAGTTATTAGCGATGACCCCTTTGAAGGCGACCTTTTTCACTACCCTTCCAAAAAAGCCCATTTCCAAATGCCCGTAAATAAAATGCCTGTAAAATAAAAGACCGTAAAACAAAAGACCGTAATTGTATGCTGCCCCTGCAACCCCCGACCTGGTCACGGTAGGATTTGGGATGAGGGCGAGGTTGAGTATAAATGTAAAGCGACTTTTCGCCGCGTATCGGCCTTTTGAAATTGTTCATTTACGGGCTCTTGTATCACAGGCTTTTATTTTGCGTTCAACTTCGAAATGCTGTGTCTGCATTTACGGGCTTCTGTGAATGCGGGCTAAAGTTTTACGGTCAAACGGATCTTTCCGCCTTTCGCCTTATCCGCCTTAACTTCATGTTTCCATAATAGTCATGAAACCATTTTTAGGCAATATCTACTTCCAGATGCCAGCGCTTCACTTACAAATTGATCATATATACAGTTGAAGCTATAGTTTATTATTTTGTTTGCATTATTATAACAGAAATGTATGTGTTACCGAGTACAAATTAATTTAAATAAAGCGAGTCCATTCGAATATTAAAAATTCTGAAGAAATATATAAGCATCTGAGCCGTGAGGCTTTACCACCGGATGCAATCCCTAAAATTTGCATATCATTTATAAGTTTTACTAAACTTCCTTTAAATGTTCGCATTTTAATTTTTTAAGTAGGTTTTGATAAATTGCCGGCAATTCTTCCATCGACTTCGCCTGGGATTCGTAGGTGAACTCGCCGGTGAACGTGAAATCTGTTGCGAGGCAACTTGAATCGAACGAAATGCGAACCGCCTGGTTTGCTTTGAAAATTCTTTGAAAAGAATCATTCATTAATTTCTTAATATTTGCTTAACTTATTGCAAATATTTAGTTATGTAAAATATTTTCTAAAATACTTCTTGTTACTTTCAAAAATATTGTATAGAAACTGCTAAAGATAAAGTGGCCCAAGACAATATCAGAGTTCCTCCTAAAACTGAACCAAAGAAGTGAATTCCCTTAGGTAGTTGTAGTACTATGGACCGGCATTTCAAACTTAAAAACTTTGCTTAATTTTTCGGCAAAAAACTGATTCAGAATATTGTCGGATAGAAATTGCTTTACCAAATATGCAGAACTTTGGAATTGGGGGTATTCTGAATGAATTTTTTTTCTCTTGTCTTACAAATTTTGTAAAAAACTCTAACCCATATTTAAGATTAAAAAACACAGTTCTTTACATGCAAATTAAGAAGATCACTTATTGCATCTCTTTCTATTTTTAAATAAAGCACAACGATGTTCGTGATATATTCGGCTAAGAGAACGTATTCGCTCAACAGTTGGTGTAAATGTAAACAATGTTTATATCAAAACGTCAATGAAACGGCAATTTTCAACAGTTTTTGCTTAATATGTATTTTCAGGGTGAATGGAAAGTAGCGAGTACTCCCTTTAACTAATTTTCTTTTTAGAATTCTCAAGTTATGTAGTAG